>CM050214.1:10145206-10417706 GCA_027475355.1 Coilia nasus
TCAGTACTGAGAGACAAGTGAGCGCAAGTGCAAGTGAGCTGGTGTAAGTGGTACTGTCCACATGGAAACAGGTGCCAGTTGCATCACCCAGCAGATGGCAAAGTCTGTGTGTGCGTGTGTGTGTGTGTGTGTGTGTGTGTGTGTGTGTGTGTGTGTGTGTGTGTGTGTGTGTGTGTGTGTGTGTGTGTGTGTGTGTGTGTGTGTGTGTGACCTAAACATAGTGGAACTGCAGAAATGACAGTTTTCAGAGGGAAAGACAGAATTAGATATGACAAAATCGAATGTAAAAACCCTGCCACATATTACATGAAAGCACACAAATCACCATCCAGGTAGATCAGCGTTCCATACCGCAACATAAAGAGGGACACAGCAACAGGGTTACAGGTTTAAACCAAAGCTGTAGTTTATTAAAATAGAAATAGTTAACCAAAGTCTAGGGGGTAGTGAATGTACGGGTGCAATGTAAAGTGTCAGTATGTTACAGAGAGAGAGAGAGAGAGAGAAAGAGAGAGAGAGAGAAAGAGAGAGTAACGACAAAGAGAGGAGGACAGACAGAAAGGTGCCTAAACAAATAAAGAAAGGTGCCTCATGAGAGGGAGAAGGGAAGCCCTTTTATAGCCCCACCCCAAAGACAGGTGTACTCAATGATCGCATTAAACAACCACTTTCAGCCCTGCCCGTGCACTGGCACAGAGGACCTGAAGGGGGCACAGGGGGTCGTCACATAAGTGCACAGGCAGCAGGAATACATGGCAGGATTTTTAATATCTGAAACTGGGATTGACACCTCTGAGTAATTAGCCTGGTAAACCCGCCCCTTGTACTTCATTTCATTTTGTACAGAGGGTCTGGACCGTAATCTCTTGGGGGTCATTTAGCAAGTCCCAGCAAGACCGATCCAATCAGTGAACAGAGGGTGTGTTCGTTAGCCGTGACGTTGACCTTGTGTGCTACATTTGAATTGTAGTGCGTAGGTAGGCTAATTGCATACGTGACGACCGGGCGCTAGCGATTGGGTAAAGGCAGAGGCACGTTCTTTAAACTTCAGCAGAGTCTGGTTTACCAGGCTACTGAGTAATGCCACCAGAAGAGCTTCCCAAACATCCATAGACATCTTTCATTGCGATTGCGTTTGTGCCTCGAATGACCACTTATGACTGGATTTCACTGACCCCACTGTATTCACATACTGTGTAACATAGGTTTGTGTGTACTGTAGAAAGCTGAATGTTTGTAGGTCCGTTGAGTCATGAATAATTAATTAAGTCTGGCCTACTTCAAACACACTGTGGGGGCTATATTAACATTTTTTATTGTTTCATTATTATCCATATTATTGCAATATTCTAAGAAGAAGTGCATAATTTTCAGTTTATAGCTTTAATTAGTAGCTCAAGAGAAAATCCACTTCTCTAACAGAGCAAGTAGCCTAGTGTGTCTTCATTATAGCGTATTTGTATAGCGGACAGCCAACAGGCAAACGTTATTGATGTGGGGTTATGTAAATAAATTAACATTAATAAAGAAGATTATTACATTACAGCTTGTTGACCTCAGTTTCTTCTTGGTCATAAATTTCAATTTTGAATGCGGTCTTGATTATGTTTTTACTGAAGCTACTTTTACTGCTAGCTACTTCTGTATAAAAAAGGTAAATGTGCGCATGTTTGCAGAGACTTAATTACCTGATAAGCCACTCCAAGAGGGCTGTGTCATGAGTACGTGGTAAGTACATACTACTGTTTAAAGGGCCTATATTAAGGAGAAAATCCTTTCTTTAGTGTCTGGGATGTTCATTTCAGGTATTGATGTCCCTGTCAATCCCCAAAAGCTGAAATCCGACCACCAAGGCATTGTTTTGTCGCTTCTGAATGTAACCAGCTTCCCTCAGACCCTTCAGTGATCAGTTTAGTTTTCTTGTTCTACAATGACGTCATTAGTGAACTTGAATTAGTGAATTAGTCATTAGTGAATTTGAATTACCACCATCCAAAACTAATTGTCTATCACATCAGCACTGGAGGAAATGGTCAGCATTAAAGAGTGAAGACTTATATTGTGGGCTTAGACGTAAACTTAGTGCAGGTGGAAAAAGGGAGAAGCTTATCATCAGCACATCAGTAAAATAGTCCCCAAACAGAGAGCTTTGCCACCAGGGGGGCCAGCAAGGGACTGATACATACAGCAGCTGTAGCTTTTCATTCTTTTTGGCCTCATATTGCCACAATGACTTCAGAATACACTAAGGAACATGACAATTGTACAAATAGAACCATCCGATGGGACGTTTAGGGTGATGATGTTATTTCAGTAGGCAGTTCTTCAGTATGGCGCAAGGTGCAGTCGCATTCACACTGCCAAAAGAACAAGGTCACTTGAATTCCAGACCAGATTGGATCTTATTGTGTCCTCACACGCTTTTTGAGCTGCCTACCTGTGATCGGATAATTTCACATGTTCATTCCAGGCCTACGTTAGGGACTGTGTGTCATGGAAGTCTGGTGTGTCTCTTACAAGGCAAGGTGATTCAAGAGTATGAATTAAAAAATACAGGTCTTTTATATTAACTGTGATATGACAGCAACACCTTTGCCATGTTAATTAAGCAACGTTCTGAAAAACAACTTGGTGTTAACACTCACACACATGGCTTAGGTATTGTAGTGTATTCTAGTGAAATTTCACCTCTTTTCAGCACCTGCTTAGTTGTAGCAGCCACAGGTTTAATACTCAGTGTCAGGCTACACCCGAATAAAAAAAAAAGAATGACAGGGTTTCCATCTCGTATATCTCAAGTAGCTATACAATTTAACTAAATTAAATTATCCATAGACATCATGTATTCACTGATCATCAGTCCTGTTTGCTTTGAGAGGCTGACAAAGTGCAAACTGATTCAAGCCTTGAACCTTTGAAAGTGCTGTCAACTGATTATGGATCCATTCCTCTGTGTTGCAGAGCTGGAATGTGAATCAGTGAACTGGCTTGTGAATAATTCTGGCAGAGAGCGACAGTGACTAGGGGAGACAAGTGAGGAAGACTAATGTGCTGAAAGACAAACCTCTGCCAAATAAATGGCAGATGTAAGTGACACAACGGACGTACTATGATAAATCATTTCTTAGTATTACTGTCTGTATAAGGGGGGCAGACAGAGATAGAGAGAGACAGAGAGAGAGAGAGAGAGAGAGAGAGAGAGAGAGAGAGAATGAGACAACGAGAGAGAGAGAAAGAGAGGGGAACAAGAATCTTGGGTACTTTCAGCATGTGGTGATGTCAAAGGTAGTGATATCACAGCTGTATCATCCAAGTTTTATAAAAATGTGATCCAATACATCAGTATACTGTATGTACACACACATGCACAAATGCACATACAAACACACATGCACACAAACCCAATTTGTAATGTACAGCAGACAGCCAACTTCCCTCTTCCTTTCATGCCAGTTTAACGTGGGTGGTGGTGTGTTTGTTTGAAACATTCATTAATTCATTTAAAAACTCCCACGCCAAACTTTCAGCCTAATTTCACACGTCTCTTAGCTGCCACAGTCCCTCACAGCTCCTCATCAGGCCTTTACAGTCACTTTAGGGCCGAGGGAGCCCTCACAGCTCCTCATCAGGCCTTTACAGTCACTTTAGGGCCGAGGGAGGCGTCTCTCTCCCTGCTGTCTGCTCCTTCGCTGAGGAGAGATACACATATAGGGAGAGGGCGAGAGACAGACAGACAGAGGCAGAGAAAAAGAGAGAGAGAGAGAGAGACAGAGAGAGAGAGAGAGAGAGAGATCATGGGGAGGCAGTACAGTTCTACTAAAGGGGAGAATATTGTGAAACAGAGATTTGGACAGGAGAAATAGAAAGATGGTGAAAGACAGGGACAGAGTGATGACAAGAAGAACAGAGAGAGAAAGAGAGAAAGAGAGAGAGAGTAACGGACAGGGAAGTGTGAAAGGCAATCAGGTTAGGGATGCAAGACAGACAGAAAGCAGAGTGCATGGGGACTGCTGTATTCCCAAATCCTCCTCTTTCAAGCCCCTTAAGTTTGCACACTCTCCAGCGAAGTATCTCTGTCCACTTCACAGAAACAACAAGAGCCCAGTACTGCGTACGCACGTGTTTCCATCTCTCTGCAACCGGAACACATTGATCTGCGGCCTGAGCTAACTTGCACTTTACAGTTCAATATGAGTGACTGTGGCATATACCAGAAATTCAGTCAGCTGCAGTCACACGGTTGATCAATGAAAGCTTAAATGCTTGAGAGGAGAGGCAGGAGAGAGAAAAGGTGAAGCTGAAATCACCAAGGCTATCCAGATACAGACCTGCTGAGAAAATAACAAAATGGACTGGCCAAAACCGCTAAAAACACATTTGCTGCTACCGCATGAGAATACTGTGACTGGCTACAGAAACTGCACAACTTATTATTTTATTTTTTAACCCACCTGCCAAGGTATTGTAGATGTACATGAATAAGCTGCTAAAACTGGTACAAAGCATCTTCTCTCCCTTATGTAATTTAGGCATTTTGTCCCTGTAAGCTATAAACGAAACATCATCTGGCCAAATGAACATAATTATCACTTGTGATTGTTCAACAAAACCATCAAACTCACATAGGTCATAGATATTTACAGTTATTTTGGTCAAGAATCCTACTTATCACACAATTTGTCTACACAACTGTGACACAGTATTAAAATAAAATACAAATTTAGTTGAATTTAGTTGAGTTAAAATGACTGCATATTTTGTAAGTGTATAAATATAGATTATGGATATTATGTCCATGTTTGTGTGTGTGTGTGTGTGTGTGTGTGTGTGTGTCTGTCTGTGTCTGTGTTTATATGTGTGCATGTGAATATACAAGAAAGTGAGAAGGGTGTGGGCGGGTGTGTTTATTTGCTTTTGTAGGCACATTTTCACACACAGTGACAAGCTTTGACAACCATACCCATCTACATCCTTTAGATTGCTTGTGTTTGAATGCAAGTAAAGACTGAGTGAGTTATTCGCCTGGCAGCGTGTGAAGCCAGCAGAGTAATGTTGAGGCAAAGATGAATGCTCGATTCCTCAGCCTGATAGCAGTGATTCACCCTGGCAGGCAGGCAGGCAGGAAGGCAGGCAGGTAGGCACACTGGGGCATTAAGCCACTTCACAGCAGTAAAATGCCCATGTATTAGTAGTTCAGGCCCATTTAATTAGTGCTCAGTCTTTTTCCCCTGTCTGAGCCACTCATAAATCCTCATAGGGGTTGCTGGAGCAAGTAACACCTTCATCATCTTGGAGCTCTCTCTCTCTCCCTCCCTCCCTCTCCTTCTCTCCCTCTCCCTCTCACTCACTCTCTTCCAACCAGTCTCTCTCTCACACACACAAACACACGCTGGCAAACACACAGACACAGACACACACACACACACACAGACACATGCATGCGCACGCACACACATAAACACAAACACACACACACACACACACACATAAACACAAACACACACACACACACACACACACACACACACACACACACACACATACACTGCCAGCTGGTAGTTGTGCAGTATGTTGGTAAACCTTCCTCCCTATGGCTCATGCTCTTGACAGCATGTCTTCCTTACAATCCATGGTGCTGCAGAGTTGGCGGTTTGAGGCTGGGACAATGCAGGGCTGAACCACGTTGTAAACAAAACACCGGCTACCCGTGCACACACTAAAATGGCTTCCTTGGCTGCATGTAGACACTGGAAGGACATGGAGGCAAATGCTCTTGGTTTGTTCACATACACACACATATTGTACACACTCGCACCCTGCACACAGTACACAGCCTTATAGCTTACTGATGGCCCAGCTACTGCAGATAGAAGTTAGATTAGCAATTTATAGCTTTCTGTTCTCTAGTTCAATATGCTGTCCTCATACTGTCTTGTGAGCATTTCTAATACCTTGATAACTCATAGACTAATGCTTTTGCCTCGAGGACATTTGATTGAGACAACTGCACCACCTACAGGCTGTAGGTGAGTATTACATCATTTACTACAGCAGATAACAACTGGAGGAAAGAAAATCAGGATTAAAGCAGTAAAATCAAGTAAGCCAACCAGAAAAAATAAATAAAAATAAACTAATATCTGCCAAATACCCAATATGTTAACCAGAGAAAACACTATATACAAATGCAGAATGCTTTACTGTGGTACAGTATGTTCATTCACACTTTGCTGTCACCCTGTGGTAGTTTTCAGTAATCACAGAAAGAGTATGCAAGTGAAAGCAGAGAGAGCACACTGCTATGTAAATACCAAAATGACTCAAAAATCTGTTACTCATCATTTGAACAATAGGGAATTTGCTCTTAGAATGAAATACTAAAAGGTGGATTTGTATATCCAAAAAAACAGGCCTACAGTAAAAACTCAGAAATCAGGTCAACACAGTTTACTCGTTAAAATACAAGCAAAAAATAAATTAAAGTGATACAGCACAAATGAAAACTACATGTGCTGTATGCAGTGCCACAAACAAGATATCACTGGGCTTCATCGTGCCTTTGGGCTGGGTCAGGACACAGCACCTCTTCCACATCAGAAGCAATAATCTCCCACCCTGAAGAATTTGGCAATACTTTTCCACCATTTTATAGCTGTTTATGCTGTCAGGGTAATGGGAAATCATAAATGTAATGAGTTTGTTTCAGTGGTCATAGGTATGTGATCACATACTGTATGTTTATTTATTTTGTTACATAAAGTTTCTACTTCGAGGTCTGACATTTGACATTCATTTCCATGTCTTCCTCACTTGTCCAGCATTTCCTTGTTTTGCATCACCTTCAGTCCCCATCTCTCCACTCATCCTCTTCCTCCCTCCATCTCGCTCTGTTTGTCACTCACCTACACACATCCCTCCCTCCTTTCCTCCCTCCCTTCCCGTCAACCCTCTTCCTCTACATTTATTTATTTCACCTTGCTCCTCTTCCCCCTTTTCACCGTTTCTCTCCATCCTAGCCCCTGTCACCTCAGTCACATTTACTCCCAGTCTTCCTCGTCAGTTCTCTCATTGCTATCCCTCCATTCCGTAGCACTACGCCTCCAGGTACATCCACCTCTGTCTTCACACCGTGTTACCTTTCCCTCTTTCCCTTCTCCTCCACATTGCCTACAGTACTTCTTCCCCCATTGCTCTGCTTCTACCTCACTGCAATCTTCCTCTTCCTGTTATCTTCCTTCCGTCATCTGTGATGCTGTACCACTGTATACTATACTGTATATACTGTATATCTCGCACTTGCTGCTCCTTGCACTTCTGATTAGATGCTAAACCACATTTCATTACCCAGTATTTATACACGTGTAATGACAATAAAGTTTAATCGAATGTAATCTAATCTAATCTAATCTGATCTAATCTTATCTAATCTAATCTTTTCTCCATTTCTCTCATCTATATCTTCTGTATCTGTCTCCTTTATCTTTCTCTATCTCTTTATCCTCTTCTGTGTCACCTCTCTCTCTCTCTGTTCCTGTCCTCTCAGACCGGCGTCCCGCGGAGCTCCATCTGTCCCGTGCTAGTGCTAGTCACTCCCTCGTGGCTCTCAGGGGGCTCCAGCGTGTCCCCCGCCACGCCACACGGCTGCCATTAATCAGGGCCCTGTCCCTGTCCGCGGCTAAACGTGGGCAGCGCAGAGGGCGCGCTAACCTTGGAGCCACCACCTCCGCCACTCACACCACCACACCGCTACTGCCACCATCAGCACCTCCGACACTACCACCACCACACCGCTGCTGCCACCGCCTCCACCAGTACAGTCCTAACACCACCACACCACTACTGCCACCACCTCGGCCACTCACACCACCACCGTCACCATCACCTCCACCTCACCCTGCCAACTCAGGAGAGGCTGCAGGAGGGAATAATGAAACAGCAGTGTGACTGTGCTACTGTACTGCATGCCATGCTCTCTTAAATGTTATGTAGGAGGAAGCACTGTGTGTGTGTGTGTGTGTGTGTGTGTGTGTGTGTGTGTGTGTGTGTGTGTGTGTCTGTGTGTCTGTGTGTGTCTGTGTGTATGCTTGTCTGTGTGTGTGTCTGCGTGTGTCTGTGTGTCTGTGTGTCTGTGTGTCTGTGTGTGTGTCTGCGTGTGTGTGTGTGTGTCTGTGTATGTGTGTGAGAGAGAGAGAGAGAGAGAGAGAGAGAGAGAGAGAGAGAGAGAGAGAGAGAGAAAGAGAGAGAGAGAGAGAGAGAGTGTGTGTTTGTGTTGTGTTGTGATAGTAGAGACAGAAAGTAGTAGATTCAGTCTTTAAAGCAAAAGTAACAGCAAAGACAAAAAAATATGTTTTTGTGTTGAAATAGATTTTGTGAAAGATATGTGAACATTGCAGTGTAGATGTTTACATACAGGTACCAAAATGAAACTTGAAATGTCCAACCTTTAATCCACACATTTGCCCCACAGCCATTATTACCAGTCAACGAATTGACATCCACCTCCACCAGTCACCAGAGGAGCAGAGAGGCACATATCACTGCCACTGTCCTACCTTGCCCTTGGGCTGACCCAACCAGCATGAGGACGAGGAGGAGGATCGTGAGGAAGAGTAGGGGGGAGATCACGGGACGATCTAGAGGCATGGCAGACAGAAGAGTGTCGACGTTGCTTTGGCCAGAGCAGTTGCAACTGAAGCTCAACTGCTTTACCTGTGAAGAATAAATTACTTGTTGATCGAAAAGACCCTTTGTACAGTGCAGTTGATTCACAATAAAATGCTATATGCATATAAATATATATTTCTATCACAACATATTTGCCTCCCATAACACAAGGGCCTAAAGAAAGCATGCCTGTATGTACAGGTTTAAAACATAGAGCAATGGGACATGCATGCAATGCAATGCAATGCAAACAGCACTATGTATGGGAATGAATCCATAGCTTATTGCTGATTCCAGATCAGCTCTGCTGTTAAACAATACCACTTGCATCTATTCACAACAAAATCAGGAATTTCACAAGCTCTCCATAAGAGCTACCCCAAGAATAGCTAATTTACAAACAAACAAAAAACTGTTGATGTTTATCTCCCATTCATCTCTGCCACCACCCACTTCCGTCTGACTTTATCTTCAGTTCCCTGCAGTAGACAAAGGGTAAAATTGTGACCATGTCCATTAGGTACCTGGCCAGCCTTTAATGGGTGACCTGCTTTTTGTGTAATTACATCCAGTGTTCAGCCCACAGATCTGGGCGCTTAAGTACCTAGCTCAGGCGCCCAAGTGCCTTTACATTATCCTTGTATGGCCATTAATTTAGGCCCTGTGGCTCAGACACAGAGCTACTGGGCCAATCGAAAGCTTTTTACACTCTAATGCACCGCTTTCCTCTTCAAAAAGCACAGTAATTAATAGAAATAGGGGTGGTCTTAAAATAACAGAGCAGGAAAACAAATGAGAGGTTGTTATTACCCCACCAGAAGTGCTGGGTTTCCAGGTGACCCCAGCGATGCTGGATCATTCGTAACATCTTAATTTGCTATTTTAAAAGGGAATTCATTTCACAATGATACATAGTGTGGTAGTTAAAACCAGATTTTTCAAACAGGATTTTTTTTCTACATATTTCATACTGAAAGATTGGCACTATTGCATAAAACCCCCTTTAAAACACAAAGTTGCAGCTTACAATAATAAAATGAATAAATATAAATAAAAGTTCTAGATTAAAAAAATGACGCACATTTCATTTCGTAATTAAACCTGTCAACTTTTAAGTATATCACAATAGTTCCCTGAAAGTGGTCAGTAATGTTGGTTCAAACCAAATTTCAGGCAACTCCAAAAGATAGCAGAGGAAAACTGTATTCCACCTGGTGTGTCTGAAGAGGGAGGTGAGAGTGCACCTCCATTTTGCTGTGTCCTCCTCCTTACCCAATCCCCACCCCCTATGTTAAGCAAACAGGGCAGGGATGCATGGGAAAGAATCCCCCCCAAAGGTAGCACTCATGTCACAGCAGCAGAAAGACAAGGCTGGTCATGCCAGAGCAGAAAGGAGGATATTTGTGGTGCATTGACAGTAATTTGACAACAGTCCAAGACACAAAGACTATCAAGATGCATCGCTGTTTCATCCTCCGCCACATTTGAAGAACAGAAAGTCTGGCAGCATGAAAGCGAATATCAGGAATGTCTTTGAACTTACCTTGTCTGGTACCCCGTCAGTGCTCCATCAGAACAGGTCATTCCTCTGATATTTCTGGCATCACAGAGAAAGTTACAGATGAAAAATACACCTTGTCGGGTGTTGCTGTAGAAATGCCTGCCGTTATTTTAAGCACTATGTAGTCTACATGTAGCGCGACTACATCCTACATCTGAGGACGGTCTCTGGTTTCTGACCATACACAAAACATCAACCTGAAAGGCATGGAGAGAGGAGAGAAAAGAGCGAGAGAGAGAGTGGGAGAGAGAGAGGATGACTGGGGAGGGAAAGAGGGGGGCAGTAAAAACAGAAGAGACAGTGAGGTCGAGGCAGTGTAGGGTGAAAGATGTTCTGGATGTTGCTGATAGTCACAGGGTGTCTCATTCCAAGTAACCCGGCGTGTGGCGTAAAATAAGGCTCTCTTCCAGCGCTGTAATTAGACAGATTAAATCCCTCATTCACTGTGTCAGCCACAGCAGTAGCCCCCACTCTCCCCCCTACCCAATTGTTTAAGCAATGGCACGTTAATTATACGAACAGGCAAGTCTGGCAGTGACTGTTTATGGGGTAAATCTCTACCAATGTCTGTCCCTCTCTCTCTCTCTCGCTTGGGTGTGCACTGTGCAGTGAGTGTTTTTAGCATCTGTCTGTGTGGAGTTAGAGATGCAGCATGTTCTAAAAAAACAGAGCATATTGGTTGGAATACTGTTAAGATCAAAATAAAAAATAATAAAAAATGTCACTGAAAATGGCATGTCTATTAATGTGTAATGTCAGCACTTCAAATGATAAAAATACTTTGAATGCAGAGGAACCAAGTAGTTTAATCTACTCAGAGTTGTATAAAGTACAAGTAGAAGTACTCTAACAAATGTAATTACAACACTAGTGGTATTATATTACATGGTTTCGACTTTGTAATAACATGCTCCCAGTGTTGTAATTACATTTGTAAGAGTACTTCTACTTGTACTTTATACAACTCTGAATCTACTAAACATGTATTTGGTTCTCCATCAACGTGGTGAAGTGGCAATCACATATGTTGACTAGTATGTGCATCCAGCATGTGCATCAATTAGACTCATATCTTCCTCTGGATTGCTGTGTTATAAAAACACTGATGCTAAGCACTGACTAAAGTTACTAAATGTAAAGAATGTACAGTAGCATAAAAAAAACTATGCCCTGTTTCACAACGAAAATGTCAGAATGATCTGACTTTAACACAGGGGTTTAGTATTACTATTACCTGTGTGATTTACTTACAGTGGACTTCCCTGGCTGATATGTTTTCACTGTAGGTTGACACCCAATACTATGCGAAATACACCATATTTATATTTGACAATCAAAAGTCTTACTCCGATACAAACAGTGAACCTAAATTCTAAATGCTTACAATTTTACCAACACTGATATTTACATTCTAGGCAGGTTTATAACAAAGACATGTTGAAGGAGCATATATGGCTACAATCTTTGTATATCTTCCAATATTTCAGTATTTATTAATATAACATCACTATGTATAGCAATACACTTCAACTTCAGTTCAGTATATAAAATTCAATCCATTTTGTGAATGAAAACCCCAGACACATTAGGGCCTTAACCTATACATCAAACAGGAGACGTTTACAGACAGTAATTAATAATTTAGCAGTAGCCCTCTTAGGAAGTAATTTATACAAGCAAATGGGCAAGAAATGATATTTAACCACAGTCCTGACCAGGCACTTTAACAAACATGTAGGACTGTACATGTACCTTTATGAGTTTCTTCAATGATCATTGAAGCATATTGCCCTCCAGAGTCACTTTTACATATATTCACAACTACACAGAGACAGAAAAAAAGAGAGAAAGAGAGAGAAAGAGAGAGAGAGAGAGAGAGAGAGAGAGAGAGAGAGAGAGAGAGAGAGAAAGAGGGAGAGAGAGCGAGAGAGAGGGAGGGGGAGAGTGAGAGAAGAGCAAGAGAGTGAGAGAACACCAAAAATGCATGTATAGGGCAGAATTAGGCCGGTTTCCATTGGCTCTACCAGCCCAATAAAGAACACTGAAATTCTGGGTGCATCTAAACAGTAGTCCCAAGAACCGCCTACAATATGAGGCCTTACAAACCTACTGTAGGAGCTAAAACCTGAAAAGAGTTTCCTATGCCAGCGGGTACTGAAGCTAACTCACCCAGTAACAAAAGATAACACACATTAAGCTCAGACCAGCTCTGCTTCACAAACATTAAGTTAACAAAATTATAAATCAAGCAAAAAAAGACTATTTACAGCATTACAGTAAATAGACATTATACCACCCAAGGCATAACGAATACTTATCTGGTCCTAAAAACAGAATATGAATTGGCTGAATATCTTTATCTCTGCTAGAGATATGAAGCAGAGGCACGTCCTGACCAAGTACAGGCTCAGTAACCACAACCTAGCTGTAGAAACAGGCAGGCACAGAAAAAACTGGCTACCAAGAGAACAAATAATATGCGATCACTCTGAGACAGGGAAGGCTGAAACAGAAGAGCACTTTCTTCTACACTGTGAAAAACACAATCTGATACAAAAGTCCCTTTGGCCCAAACTGCAACAAGCCATCCCATCCTTTCAATCTCAACAACAGAGACAAAATGGCCATACCCCTGGTGAAGGCCCTTCAGCTGCATGTACCATGACCTAAGGGAATGTAGTCCAACATAAACTATCAAGCCTGCATGTAACCATATGAGGCAAAATGTCCGGAAGGCTCCAGGTCCAGATGGAGTAACACCCTCCTGTCTCAGGGCCTGTGCCATCCAGCTGGCACCAATTTTTACCCAGATCTTCAACAGATCACTGGAGCTATGCGAAGTTCCCTCATGCTTCAAAAGCTCTACCATCATCCCAGTCCCCAAGAAACCCTCCATCTCTGGACTAAATGACTACAGACCTGTGGCCCTGACCTCAGTTGTCATGAAGTCCTTCGAACGCCTTGTGTTGTCCCACCTCAAAAAGATCACAGGCTCCCGGCTTGACCCCATGCAGTTTGCCTACAGGGCAAATAGGTCAGTGGACGATGCAGTGAATATGGGACTGCACTTCATCCTGCAACACCTTGACCAACCAAGGGCCTACGCCAGGATTCTGTTTGTGGACTTCAGCTCGGCGTTCAACACCATTATCCCAGATATCCTCACCACCAAACTCTCCCAGCTAACTGTGTCTCCTGCCATCTGTCAGTGGATCTCCAGCTTCCTGACCGACAGGAGCCAACATATGCGGCTCGGAGGTGTCACATCCGGTACACGGACTATCAGCACTGGTGCTCCCCAAGGCTGTGTCCTCTCACCGCTGCTCTTCTCTCTGTACACAAACGACTGCACCTCCAATGACCCAGCGGTCAAGCTCCTGAAATTTGCAGACGATACCACTGTCATTGGGCTTACCCAGGATGGTGATGAGTCTGCATACAGACAGGAGGTTGACAAGCTGGTGCTCTGGTGCAGCCAACACAACCTAGAACTCAACGCACTAAAGACTGTCGAGATGGTTGTGGACTTCAGGAAGCAGCCATCACTGCTGCACCCCCTCACAATATCCCACAGCCCAGTATCAAAGGTGGACTCTTTCAAGTTTCTGGGATCCATCATCTCTCAGGACCTGAAGTGGGAGTCCAACATCAACGCCATCCTCAAAAAGGCTCAGCAGAGGATGTACTTCCTACGCCAGCTGCGGAAGCATGGCCTACCACAAGAACTGTTGGTGACCTTCTACACAGCTGTAGTAGAATCCATCCTCTGCTCGTCCATCACAGTCTGGTTTGGAGCAGCCACACAACAAGACAAACACAGACTACAGCGCACAATTCGGTCTGCTGAAAAAATCATCGGTGCCCCCCTGCCCTCCCTCCAGGACTTGTACATTGGGAGGTCCAGAAAGCGGGCAGAGAACATAATCAAAGACCCCTCTCACCCTGCACACACCCTCTTCGACCTCCTTCCCTCTGGTAGACGCTACAGATCCCTGCGCACCAAAACTACCAGACACAAAAACAGCTTCTTCCCCACTGCCATCACCCTACTGAACAGCTGAACTACACATGCATACATACATACATGCACATGTGTATATGCTTACTGTTATGCCCTTGTATTCCCCCCCCCCAGCCCCCCCCCCCCCAGCGCTTCTCTTGCACATGACACAAGCAAAGACTTACCTAGGTGTCCCCTGCCCAGCAACTCAGGACTCTTTTTGTGCCCCCCCCCCCCCCCCCCCCCTTATTCGCCTTATTGGTATATTGTCATACCGGTTCTTTAACCCACTGTAACACCATGTGCCTACTTGTTCATTATTGCCCATATTGGGTGCCTGTATGTATATTGTATATTGTATATTGTATATTGTTGTCCCTACTGTATATTGTATATTGTATATTGTTGTCCCTACTGTGCAATACAAGTACACATACTTGTTTAGTCTATTGTATTTATTGTATTGTATTACGTTCTGTGTTATGTGTATAGAGAGCTAACATCTGCCGGAGTCAAATTCCTTGTATATGTAAGTATACTTGGCCAATAAAGCTGATTCTGATTCTGATTCTGATGACGCACAAATACAAACGTGTATATGTATACTGTATGTGCATGCACGCGCGCACACATACACACACACACACACACACACACACACACACACACACACACACACACGCATGCGCACACACACACACACACACACACACACACACACACACACACACACACACACACACACACACACACACACACACACACACACACACACACTCACACATCCCAGCAGTCACACTATTAACTACTGTACAACTACATTCTTACACTGTTACAACCACTTACTGTTATATGTTACAAATACTTTTCTTGCCATCCTTTTGTTATTTGCTATTATTATTTGTACGACATTGCTTTGGCAACACTGTACCTAAACAGTCATGCTAATAAAGCACCCTTTGCATTTGAATTTGAAAGAGAGAGAGACAGAGAGAGAGAGAGAGAGAGAGAGAGACAGACAGACAGACAGACAGACAGACAGACAGACAGACAGACAGACAGACAGACAGACAGACAGATAGAGAGGGAGAGTGACAGGGAGGGAGAGAGACAGGGAGGGAGAGAGACAGGGAGAGACACAGACAGAGAAAGACAATAAAATGTAAGTATTTGGTCTAACGGCAAATTGTGTTGGTATCTTCTTCATTCAGCTTTATTTTCATACTGCCTAGTCACTGTGTGTGATGTAACAGACGTGCAATGTGAACACAGGCGCTTTAGTGCGTCCTCATTGCTATTACAGCTGTGCCACCTGACTGGACTGCGCAGCAGGGGAGTGACTGCCGTGGGCGAAAGGCATCAGTGTAATTAATACAGGACTGCACCTAAAGCACTCTGCAAAATTACACCAGGCCCAAAAAAAAGAGCCATGTCACAAGGTCAGGGGCAATTGATTGGACAGCGAGCCACTTCTGGAATGAGGGGAGGGCCTGCTTGCCTCACATCATGGGCATTAGAAGCACACTGACACAGCACGGAACACAGACCAGATGCCTTGGGAGAGTAAAGAGGGAGAGACAGAGAGAGAGAGAGAGAGAGAGAGAGAGAGAGAGAGAGAGAGAGAGAGAGAGCGAGAGAGAGAGAAAGATAGATGTCTATTGTGGCTCCACTGTATCATGTCACATGAACCAAATACAATTTAAGAATTAGTATAAATAAAAGGGATGCACTAATGCATATTTTGGAGACTGCATGAGTACATTTGTGTACTGTAGTTGAGTGATCAGTGCTGAAAACCTGTAAGACACATGATCAGGCAGAATATCTGCCACGAAAAAACAAGTGCTGAATAAAATTCTGATGGAGCAGCAAAAATGTCACAAAGTCCTAAAATCTTGTGACCAGCAGTTTTTAGTAAGCAAATCTGATAATGCTGTAAAAGAAGATAGAACAAATCCAGACTTTAGCCTGAAGGTTAATGTAATGTTGATATTGCTGTCAGCAGAGAGGATTCAGATGAACCTGCAAACATTTATGAATCTGAATATGGTGGAAAGAACGACCCCAGACTAGGTTTTCCTTCAGAGACCGCTGTGGTAATACCAAAGTGAAGGAACAGCACATGCTTTAAGGAGACACATAACACGAATATCAGAATACGGTAACACTTTTTATGTACCCTTTATTCATGAGAGTCACATTAGCATTCATAACTATTCATACATACTCATAGCTGCACTCATGAGCCATTGTAATGCTTTTTAAATGCATAACCCTTCATGAATGTGTTTGTAAATTCTTATGACTCCAGGTTTCATTTATTTATTTCTTTATTTTTATTTATCCCTTGTTTTACCAGGGTAGTCAGACTGAGACAGCAGTCTTTTGTGTGAGGGAGCCCTGGTCAAGAAAGGCAGCGCTTAACTAACAGCAACAGAAAGATGCTACAGTTGTGCTCATAAGTTTACATACCCTGGCAGAGTTGATGATTTCTTATCCATTTTTCAGAGAATAACAATCTGACAATGAATGGCTTCAGCCAACCACTAATCATGAGTGAAAAAAAATGTTTTTGTGTTCTCGTTCATGTCCTCTGTAAAAATGGTTAAGAAATCATCAATTCTGCCAGGGTATGTAAACTTATGAGCACAACTGTATAAAACACCCAACATAAAAACACAAGAAACATAGAAAAGTGTGAATGGCTGTGAATAAAGTATAGTATGTAATACATAGCAGTGTGAGTCATTTCAATGAGTAATTCAACAGTGGCAATATTTAGAGACATGTAAAGTTCACTTTTACTATCACTATTAGGACACAACAGAATATCCAGCTCACTCATTAGGTTACCACATTGTACTGCTGGCTGACAAATAACCACTAGGCATAACCTCACAACATCAGATTTCTTAATGGCATGATATCCAAGTAAGTCACTGCTACTGTATGCGAGTTCTCAACCATTAGAGAATAGTCCTGTCCAACATCATCACATAAACAAGAAGAGAAAAAAAAAAAAAAAATCATGGACAACACTGTGTTATAGTGTTAGTTGCTAACCTTAACATTTTACCAACATTTCAGTAAGGACACATAATGGAATCGATTAATTTGAGACCAAAACAGAAATAAAATCCAACTTACAGTATTATGGTATAACGTAACTGCTGACTGGCAATTCGACAAAGTTACAGTGTGCAGTACCAGAAGCCAAGGACTACTTCAGTGTCTGTAAATTATTGGAATTACAGTGCCTTTTGACACGTGGACATCGTCTATCTAAAATTCCACTAAATAAATGACATGGTCAATAGCACCCCATTCAATACAAAATGTCATTAAACAGGTCATAATGAGCTCAGCATTTCTGAAGATGATAAAAATGGTCATTAAAATGTAAAGTGCAAATGTTATATAGGATGGACCACATCCATCTTACCAAGAACAGTTTTACAGAAAGCCTACAGAAAGTCACTTTAACAGAATACAAAAGGATAACTCACAGAAAATCAGACATGCTAAAGCTAGGGGATACAATATAAAGACAAAACAAACATAATGTCCAAAACTCAGTTTAAGGCTTTCCATTAGTATGAAATTTTTGAAAAGATCATTACACTGGTGTAACGTTGGTATAAACAGACAACAGTGTGCAAATATTGGTCATCAGTGACAATTTATGATTTCAGGTATCGATCATATAGATCAATATAGATCATATCTGCCAACAATTTAGTAGCGATTTAGCGATGGAGGTGAAACATACTGATTTGATGGTCAGTAAAGACATTCGGGCCTTGTAAATTATGACAGATTTCCAGCATAAAACAAAAAAAGGGGGGGGGGGGGGGGGTGGAAAGGGGAGAAAGTGGGAGAGCCCCAGGAGAGAAAGGAAAGTTGGCAGCTATGATTTAGAGTGTTGTCAAGCTTAAAATAAAGATTTGGTCTTATTGCTATGTTACCATTGTAACAGCAACTGGAGCAAAGGTCAGCAAGATGCCTTTTTGTGAGGCACAGGGCATGATGTGTTTAAAGGCATGACGATGACTCATTTTTTACAATGGTGTTGAACTTAACAGGAATTACAGAAATCTTTTTTTACATTTGCACGCATTTAAACTTTGTAGTTGTTTAATATAGTATGTGGATTTCAAGTATCACCTTGTAAAAATTCATGGCAGCGCATTTGAATTTAAATTGAGTCATAAAATGGTTTAAGTGTTTACGTAATTGCTGTAGAGCAGACATGTACTTTATCATGGCCCCAGCAAGCTAATGTTCAAAGGCCCATAGCTCATAACCCATAACTCTAGTGTAGTCTAATCTCCTACTATATTTCAACCTTACTAAATTAAATGTAGTCACTGGGCATAACCTGGGCTTAATTCTGCCTGATTTCATAGCATTAATAAAACGCATAGAGTCTTGTATTGACATCCCTAAACATTCTAAAAACATGAGCTGCATCAGATGGTAAAACCTGACAGAGCAATATCTTTCTATTTGCTGTGTGGTGTATATCTTTGTTGTGGTATGTGTCAATATGTGTTTCATCTGACTCCATGCATATATTCATCAAAATATTACAGAGATGATCGCACAGTTTAACTCAACTCCTTTTGGGCAATATCGAGACTACCAACTGGAAGGTTCTGACCAAGCCACAGGCTATTACAGGCCATATTACAGGCTACACTAACCACTGTGTGGACAATGTCCCCTACCACCAGGTTAAGTAAGTGATTTCCTAACACCAGACCATTAGTAGAGAAATAATTCCTCTCTGAAACATCACCCTAACCTAACACCCTAAGGGCTCATTCACACCGACTTGAGCGTGTACAGCACGTAACCGTGTACAATATGTTTGTATAGTGACAGAATACAACCAGATCATGTGTGTGGTGTGAATAGTCTAATTTGTTAATATGCATTCTAAATGAATACGGACAGAAAACGGGCACGCACTGTATATGGAGAGTGTTTGGTGTGAATGAGCCCTAAGACCAGAGACAATGGATACAGTAAGGACAGAGTTTTAAGATCAGTTACAGGCTGCTACAGAACTACATATGGGAATTGTGCAATAACTTAATACACCAGTTACAAATGGACCAGAGAACATTTAAGAGAGGGCCATGTGAGGAAGGCCACTAAGTTAAACTTGTTTATTAAATAGAGGCTAGGAAGGCTTGTCATACCTTATAAAATATCATGTCTGGCCCTTGTGTCTAAAAGAGGAACCTTAGGTCTTTAAATCGTAAGGCTGCGCCACCAAGCCTACTCTCACCTTGAGGGGACTACGGACAGTCAGTGTGCTTGACTTTTTCATTGTCCTCAGCATCACAGACCTTTAGTGCAGAGAGATGAGCTCAGATACAGACAGTTACTCTGTCTCTGTCTCAGATAATGCACCACCTGCTTAACAGTACAGATGATGTGAAAATGAAGAGACATTTGTCAGAGACAGTTTTAAGCAGCAGAGGCCCTCAGAGGACTGTCCTTACTTTCTTTCTCTTTACCTTTAATACCACCAACTACAGTTTCATGACACCACCTTCCAAAGTTTTCTGATGACTACCTCTATGGTGAGTTGTATTTATAGCAACAGTTAAGCAACAGTAAAACTAAAGGCTAGTAGCAGCCTCACCCTTACATGTACAATGAGGCAGTTCCTTCTTACAAGGCACTTAAACAGAGACAAAGAACACAGAGATAATGTTTCTTTTTATGTAAGAAAGGTTGGTTTGGGGTTTACCTAGTGGTTACATGACTGTATCTGCAATGTCCGCAACAAGATCCTGCAGTTATTCTGTCAGTGTGGAGAGTCAGTAGTATCTAGTGCCATTTTTATGGCTTGCTATGGTGCTGGCTGAAAGTGTGGGATGCTGAACAAGCTCGTTTGGAAACTAAAGTCAGTTGTTTAAGTATTCCTGTGTATATTTCAATCAATATACTTCCTTTTAAAAAGTTTAATGGATGCTTTGATGAGGCTGGTACTGTAAACTACTATTGAATTGACCTTCAATCCTTTTCCCACTTTATTCTTAATGCACATTTGCATCCTCATACTCATCAAATGGCTAAACATGCTCGATATCAGCATTGGAAACCTGTATGTGGGTGTAAAGATGCCCTCTAGTGGTCATATCCAGAGATAATACAGAGAACCAGTACTCAAGATTTACAGCACACCAGCACATGTTTTTCACACCCTACCACTACCAGACTTAGAGGTCCGGTGATGTATGGTTCACAAACATTTTAAAAACCAGAGCTGATTTTGAACACTGAAAAGACATTTTGTTTGTTCGTCAATGGAATCAGGACTGTTGTGAAGAGTAATACTTATACCACAGCTTGGCCTGTTGCAATGCTTTCCTTACTGACATAACCCCCTTTCCTTACCCAAATTCAATAATGTGTGGGCCTGCCAAAAAATAAAGTCAATTTGAATGTCAGCACTCAATTTTCTGTGCCAGATTACATGGTCAACAGAACCTGTTGCCTGTATTATATCTACCAGCCGATTGAATTTTATCTATCTTATACAATTTTATCTATCTTATAGAATTTTATCTAGTTCAATGTCAAAGACTGCTGTGAATGCCATTTATTTATTCAGCTCTAAATCATATAATTTCAAGGCCTAGTGCACCCATAGGCTCTTGTCAATCAAAAGAAGAAAGTTAAAATCCAAATGTTGAGGTCATATGACTTCACTTTGTTTAACACCCATAATGAAGCCCTCATTTCTCACCCTGCCAAAATGATGTCCCCATGATGGACCAATCCTCTGTGGAGTCCATACATTTGTATTTGTTGTTGTTTTCTGTTTTCTGTTTTTTTCTCAATGTGTTAAAAATATAATGATGCCAGTCACCATTTTAGTCTTTGGAGATCACTTTAATGATCCATTTGATTTGTTTGTCATTTCTTACTGGAACCTGTAACACCAGAGGAGCCTATTAACACCTGAAGAGGCTGCAGCCTGTTCATAATGAGGCTCCAAACCTCCACGGCCGTACAACTCACATTAAAGGTGTACAGCTCACATTAAAGGTGTGAACTGACAGACAAACACCAGCTGATGCAATAGCTGCCCCCTCTATTGCCACCCTGTACAGTTTTACATGGATAAGAGTTTAATATAGTTAGTGTTGTATTGTATAATTTTGGGCATGTATAATTTTGGGCATGTTTAATTTTGCGTTTTAACATGTGTAAGAAAAAGTACTCAGGTTTTACTTACATACAACAAGGAGTTGACATTGCAGACATTTCTCAACAACATTTGTAATTTGTCAATCATTGTGTAATAACACAAATTTAATGAAGTCTCGCCACTGCTCCCAATCTTACACATATCAACTTTTATTTGTATATACATGTACACTGTTAGAAACTTGTGAAATATGAACTAGATATATTTCTAATGTATGTAATTTATTGTTTTGTAAAGCAATATGTGATGCTCAGGCAGGTTTCCCACATAGACTATTTTAGCGAATTTACTTTACCAGTGTTTTATTTCTCACACAATAGGTGAAATAACAGTGAAGTAAGATTGTGAAATCAATCTGCACAGCAACATACACATTAAGGAGGTAGAGGTTTGTATGAAAAACTACAGTGTGGCACCTCTTAGCAATCTGGAAGTAGAGGGTTGAAGCATTCCGTGCCATAAATAAAGTCGGTACAGTGCATTTAAAGGTTCATTGCCCATGGTAGTGACTGATTGTTATGCAAATACATAATACAACCATAAGTACAACAAATATGTATGAGGTGAGATGAACAAAACATCATATTTTTCAACCAAAGTGAAAAGTATTCTTAAAGGAGAACTTCGGTGTAGAATGAAAATTTGCCTGTTAAAACATCATCCCGAGTTGGTATGTGTACCGAGGAGCAAAAATTATTCAGCCCGCTGCATTCAGAGTTAAACTATTTTTTATCGTTTGCCCCAGAAGGCTAACAATGGAAGTGGTAGGTGCCCTTAGATGAAGCACGACGACAAAGCTATTTTTAAACCATTAAAACAGCTCGAAGAAACTCCACACTCTATCGGTAGTACAACAAAGGCCCTGACATTAAAAACGAGGTACTGGGAACTTTGTAAGTGTACACAACGTCTATTAATAAAACAGGTTTGATAGGCAGTACCTTGCTGTAGTTTCTCGTCGCCGCCATGTTGGACGTCCACACTAGTCGATTGTCGAACACGGACCAGCGGTCAGAATAGGAGGAGAAGTAGTGCAATTTAATTCCGTGAAACTGGAGGGATTTCATCTGTTGGTGACAATATCCAGTCATTGTGCCCATTTAACAGAGCCATGGTCCCAGCAACGGCACCTAACCCACCAAAAAGGCTACATCTGAAGAGAGGTGCCATTCGGAAACCTGTGAGACTTGGTGGAGATGTATGTCCAACAAGAAAGTCAACAGAGAGCTCCTATCCCTTCCTATCCCTTCCCTTAACAGGCAAATTTTCATTTTACACCGAAGTTCTCCTTTAAATGTGCAATCGAATAAGTGCTGCAGGCCTACCATACTCATGCGAGAATCTGTCTGTTATAAACACACATGAATGTATTTCGCTTTAAAAAGATGGCCAACACCAGTGAACAGTCATACCAAAATATCTACCTAGCTACAGAGGGGTTACAAAGGAAACATCTAATTCCTAAGCCTATGAACAGTCTTTCTCTTATGATGCCATCAGCTTCTTATTTAATCTAAGGGAAAAGGTACAGTACTTGTTGACAAACCAGCATTTTTGCCATTCCTTCACACAGCCCATGGCCTCTGGTATCCAATCAAGTGGAAGGGATAGGAGGACTCAAACATGGCTTTATTCGGGTAATTATGTACTTTGACATGGCTCATTCAGTGTGTCCCAGTTAGTGATTAACTGATGCCATTTGATACACAAGTACCTCCACACACCCCCAACTCTCAACCCCACACAGACACACATATGTACATATGGACACCCACAAACAACCACATTCACACCCATGCCCTCATACCCTGGGATAGCATATAGTTAGGTAGGCAGATAGGTAATTAGGAAGTTAATGTGGCTAATTTCAGTAATTAACCTAAATAGCAAATCAGCGAGGGCCTGTATTTGGGCATGACCCAGATATGCCACTTCCCAGTGGTAACAATACAGTAGGTGGCATTTGTGAGCCTGCAGCTTTGGAGGATGTTCTCTCTAAAGGCCTAATCATTGCAGTACGTTTTAAAATGAGATGGATGGACAGTAAAGATGTCCAGATGAGGGTGTCATACACCTGTCACCCCTAGACACATCAGCTTCTGGACCCTGGTTGTGAATTTACTGGTTGTGAATTTACTGAGGCCAAAATGGCATGCAACTGAACTGAGAGAGGCTGATAGTCTTGGCAAATGCAGCCTTCTCTTCAGGTAATGACATTGCACCTCAACCAACCAACACCAACTAACAAGGTCAAGATTCAAGTACCATTCCAATTAGGTATACTGTAGATGGAGATGGATGAAAGTGATGTAGTTAGCCTTTCAACGCGCTTGGCCACAGTGCACTGATCACAACCATTATCACCTAATCTTCAAACCTGAGCAGGGTCAGGCTTGATAAATACTGTAAGACTGCTTAGGGATACCAAGTGTGGTGGTAAAAGTTTGTTTTATTTGAGTAAGAATCATGTTTAATGAACAAGAATATTTTTGTTTGTTGAAGGGAGGAATACAGTACATGACGGGGGGGCATTTGTATTGCTATTCTATCAGGGACATGTTTAAAGGAGAACTTCGGTGTAAAATGAAAACTGGCATGTTAAAACTGGCATGTTAATAATAGCGTAATCTTCATGCTTCGTCTAAGGGCACCTACCACTTCCATTGTTAGCCTTCTGGGACAAACGGTAAAAAATAGTTAAGTTCTGAATGCAACAGGCTAACTCAATTTTGCTCCTCAGCAAACATACCAACTTGGTATGATGTTTTAACATGCCAATTTTCATTTTACACCGAAGTTCTCCTTTAACTGAACAAGACTATCCAGGTTGAAATTTTAATGAAGGACCCTGTGAAAGGTGGCCATGGGGAAGCATAATTGTATTGCTATCCTAGAATGACCTTCAGCTGCAGTTCCATTAGGTGTTCTTGATTTCCTCTTATGACCTTATGTCTTTCAATGTGTTAGGGCAGTCTTACCTCTTACCTCAGTGTTACCTCTTACCTACCTCTAAATATCAGGGCCCTAGTTCATGTTGTATCATGTTCAACCACAAGAGATCACTATTGCACAACATATAATTGTATTTTGGGCCTGTTCTTAAAGTGGTGCACTTCAAAATACTTCAAAATAACCCCTGCATAGACAAAACTGGTAAATACTAATTTTCAAAAACATATCCATTTTTTCTGCTGTAATGATCAGTGTGTTTTAGCAGCCATAAATGATAACTCTAAAACAAACCCTTCACATTTGATATATTCAGAAAGTGTATTTTACCCTTCCACATTAAATTGTCAAACATAGTATCATCACTAAGAGCAGACAATTTCCTGTGAATAATTATTTTAATCTTTCCCTGACCACACATACAAACATGTTGGTTGGCAAAATATAACATTTGTTTATGCACATTTTATGTGACACGTATTTCACAGGTGCGCACACGTTAGGCGCTATCCTGCCAATTATACCTCATAAAGACAACTATTCAAAGCTGTTGATTGCAAGCTTATTAACAAACCACTACATGCACTTTTCTCTGTATTAACATGTACTATCATATGATATGTATTATGTATTAGTGGATAATCTTTGAGAACTTCAAGTTTATTTACTAAAAACGTTAAGTATAGACCAATCATAAACACTCTTGCCCAGTATGGTAAGGATGTACCATACAACCATCAATATATATTTAGTCATTTTATGTAGTTATGTTAATATAAGCCGATGAAGAATACAAAATTCTGAGTGTTAGTATGTGCTTAATAGAGATCCTGAACCATGTATAACGAAATGCATAAATAAGTGGGTTCAAAAAGGAATTGATATAAAGGATCCAAACGAGGAAGGCAATGACCAGAGATGGGTTTGATATCATTTCCTCAGAGAGCATACAGATATAATGTGTGATCCAGCAAGTTATGAACACAAACAGGATGATAGCCAGTGTTTTAGTGGCTTTTCTCTCTCTAGAGTTCTTAGTCTGTGAAGGCTCCTCAGTTGAATATTTGAAACGATCCACGACAGCGTTAATTGCCTTCTCCTGCCTCCATGCCACTTTTAAAATATGCACATACATTCCTATGATCACAGAGCATGGCCCGACAAAAGAAACAATGAGGTCAATCACACCCCAGGTGAAGCTAACCACCATCATGCAGTCTCCATAACAAATGTCTTCATGGGAACGATACAGGGTTGCATTGCAGTACAGTAGAGTCAGGTTGTATATGAGAGAGTACGACCAAATCAAAAAGATGAACAACACCGTTTTGGTCATCGTCATTCTGGAGCAGTAAAGCAAGGGCTCACATATAGCATAATATCGATCTACAGCTATCAGCACCAGATTGTAGAGAGAGACAAAGATAACTGTAAAAACAGTGGCCTGGAAAATAGAACAAAATGTCTTCCCAAAATACCAGCATGACTCTATGAGCTTAATGCTTTCGATGGGGATAACAATCAGTCCAACCATGAAATCAGATACAGACAGAGAGAGAATAAGCAGGTTTGTTGGAGTGTGAAGCTGCTTGAAATGACAAATGGATATGATCACCAACAGGTTCATCGACACAGTAAAATATGATAATGATGAAAAAAATATATACATCAATATGTACTCAGGTTTTGACCGAACAACCTTCACGCAGGAAAAATTGTGAGTTGGAAAACAATATGAAACGGCATGGTACTCCTTCGATTCGATTAACTCCATTTGCCAGAGCTGTATCTGGTAAAAGCCGTAGGGAGGTTTCTGCTCTTCCAACAACAATCTTCTCCTGGACGTTAAGATGACTGGACTGTACTTTTATGTGTTCTACACAATGCTCCACCCTCAAAACCATCAATATTCATAAGTGCAATATGGTGAAATATTTTAGAACATTACAAAGATATTTTCCATATTCAAAAGGGACGAAATATGTTAATAACTATATGTTCCCTGTCATTTTGAATCAACTCACTCAGGTAAAAGATATCTTTTTTTGAAGCTTCTTCTACTGTCTTCCCCACCAAGAGGGAAATATCAATGTTTATGTTTGTCTTGTCAAAAGTAAATCAGCAAATTTTTAGCATCATGCAAATGTCCTTTATTCCATGCTAGACACATATTTTAATTGCGAAAGAGGGCCTGTGAACAGCAGTGGCACAAAATTGTTAAGGGTAATGACTTTTCACAAACTTTGAAGAAGTCATATACAGTAATCATCCACAATGTAATATCATGCAAATGTTTTCACTATCATTACAGTAGACATATCATTAGATGTAAATAGCCAGGTAATCATGCCTTAGGGCTAGGGTACTCCATCTGTTTGTGTCCATCACATAATTAGAGAACCTGAAACCCAAAGTGTTCCCTGTTCAGGGCCAGGGTCCAGGCATTTAGCACCACTAATGGGGGGTTAAGCACTGCACTGACCTTGCAGAAGAGAGGAGAGATCTGCAAACCATGGCTAAAGCCTCCACACACCGTCTTCCATAAAGAGCTGCACTTATCACATTCTATTAGTTTAGATTCCATTGTTTCCAAGACAACCCTGCACACTGGCATTGGACTGTGTGTGTCGATTGCGATTCAGGTCAATTTTTGTAGGCACGACTCAATTGTTTATCATAATGGTTGTAAAGGATGGTCCAATGGTGTTTGCTGCACAGAGTGGTGTGCAGGGACAAATAAAGTTGTCAAATTCAAGTTCAAAAGTATGCCACAGTAATGTTGAAGCCATTTTCTGGCGGCCCTTAGTCTACCGGTAGGGTAAGATGTGTAAGAGCATGTAGCCTTCCTCCCTCAACCTGCCCACAGTCTCTCTGATCAAATGATGGGGGGAAGCATAAATCATTATACGAGTCCATGGCTGGACTGTTGGGGTGTTGTGCTGTTGCAGGGAATGCATCCCTTGATGTGAATAAGTCCATGTGGGGCCTGTTGAAATGTTCCCAGATCTAAGCTACCACTGCTGGCCTCAATAATGTGGCTTGCACTTGTCCTCTGTGTAGGTAATCTGCACAAGGGTTCATTATGCTAGGCATATGCACTGCATGCTGGGATTGGAACCAAGGCTGACTCCACAACAAATCTTCTCTGTTAGAAGAGGCTCAGTAGGAGAACATGCTGCCCATGTGTTAGATATGGGCTACACTGGCTGTGTTGTTTGAACTGAGAAACGGATGCACACCAGGAAGAACAGCGACAAAATGTTTCAATGGGAGAGAAATAAAATGTCATCTCGTACTTGTTGATATGAAGGTGTGTCTTCATGCTTGTACACATGGTTCACAGATCTGCAGACAATACTAATCGTGTCCTCAGTAGGGCTCCCTTTTCCTCCTCTGGCAGCACCCTGTAGTCAGAATATGTCTGTCTGTCATTGATCTGAGACTCATGCCCTAGTCTAGTGGACAATGCTTAGTCTCCTCTAGTGGTAGAGACCTTGCCAACATTCTGGCAAAACATTTCGCAGTGGTCTGTACGGAATGAGCATGCCATATTCAGAACCCCTTTCATGTAAAGCACCCCTGAGGACATCGCTGTAGGTGCTGTGCTACATAAACAGTTTTATGCATAAGTATGCACTGACAAATTCATTGATGGTATCGGGCTATTCAAGCACAACCATTCATTTAATGTTGTTAGAGTCTTGGGCCTCATTTCCACCGACTTGAGCGTGTACAGTACGTAACCGTGTACAATATGTGTGTATGTGTGACAGAACGCGCTCAGATCATGCGTGCGGTGGAAATGGTTTAATCTGTTAACGTGCATTCTAAATGAATACGGACAAAAGACTGGCACTTGCTGTCCACGCACTGTATATGGAGAGTGTTTGTTGGATATGAGCCCTTAGACTTTGCCTGAAAACTCCACTAAAGGCTTCAGGCACAGAGGTAAAGAGATACACAATGGCAGACGCAGTGCAGACAGGCAGACTGCATGTTTACGTGTCAAATATCAACCCAGTCTCACGGCTTTCACGAAAAACAATGTACTCAAACGTGCTGTTAATACAATTCAGGCCTTCCTTTTATGCTAGGAGAACATTTCCCTACCCGGTATTTTAATGGGCCAATCCAACCACACTATGCGCCAGGGGTTGGGGGTGTGGGTTGCACATGTCAGCATGGATTGTTGACAAAAGGTTCAGACTAGAAAAAATACTATGATGGACTATATTCCATAAGCTAACTTTAAACCTTTAAAGAAAACAAATAATTTGTGCTGAAGCCGACATTTTAATTAGTTCAAATGTATGACTACTCAATTGATTTCAGATTACATGTATTTTACAGATACAACAAAGCAGGGAAGTACTTTTTTGGTGCTTTAATAACTTTGCAGAATAAGGTCATAGAAAAGAAACAGAGGCTGTTTGAATGACACCACAGAAACTATTTAGCTGATTTTAAAGAAAACGATCAGAAGGCCGTTACTACTACAGCTACTACATCAAACATGTCTTTCTCTGATCATCTGAAATACAGTGTGCTATCTTCAATAGTAATTTGGCCTTTAGATCCCACTTAAAAAAAGTCAAAACTTCTTTTTGTTCTGTTTAAAGGTCAAAAGTGATCAAATGTGGTTTTGTCTTTAACAAAAAATTGTACAACCTTCCCATAAATGTGTAAGAAGTACTCAATAAAATGAGAAAATGAATGTGAATAATGGAGCTCATATTAGTACATAAATACAAGTGAATTTAACAAAATGGGTAAGTAAAGTGGAATATCTTTCATACAATTTGAGCCTCATATTCAGGCCTTAAAACCTCCAACCATAGCTTAAAGTGTGTTCCAGACACACCAACAATTGTATAGTTACTTAAATGTTTACTCAGAATAGAAAGTGTCACAAAATTTCCATATCAGATGTTTATTTAATAAATGCTGTGTGCTGTAACAACATTGAGTTACATAATGTATACTGAAAGATAAATTGTGCATGGTATGACCCATGCTAAGGTTTGGCTTTGGCCTACACACCCACCTCACAAATGACATTTTCACCCATAATTCCATGTCTTAGTACACACATAAGCCCTTGTCAATCAAGGGTCTCCATTTGCCACCAGATGGTGAGGTCATACATAAACCTGCATTTGTTTGCTCTCCTGTCGTGTCCTTCAGAGGATAGCTGTGCTAACTGGACTTATCCTCTGTGGAGTGCTAGAGGCATGACGAAAACATAATACACAGCTGAATTGGTGTGTTGATGTTTCTATTTGTGATTCATTTGTTTAAATGTGTCTGTGTTTGTTTTTTGATATGTTGTTTGAATGACCTTGTTAGTAACACATTTAGTCTTTGGAGATCACTTTAATGATCCACTGGATTTGTTTGTCATTTCTTACTGGAACCTGTGACACCAGAGGAGCCTATTAACACCTGAAGAGGCTGCAGCCCATTCATAATGAGGCTCCAAACCTCCACGGCCGTACAGCTCACATTAAAGGTGTGAACCGACAGACAAACCCCAGCTGATGCAATAGCTGGCCCCTTTATTCACACCCTGTACGGTTTTACATGAATAACAGTTTAATATAATAAACATATTTCATAATATGGAGCATGTTTAATTTTGCATTGTAATATTGTGTTCTAAGGCAAATTTAATGAAATCTCGCCACTGCTCTGAATCGTACACTTACCACCTTTTATGCAAATGTGAAAGATATATGCACTTTAGTGAGATTTATTAAGTATATTATTTATTGTTTTGCAAAGGAATATGTAATGCTGAGGCCGTGAGTCAACATTCCCAACTACAGTATCTCACAAAAGTGAGTACACCCTTCACGTTTCAACAAAAAAATGTGCTACACAAATAAAACTTGTGTATGTTTTCAGTAGTCAGTGTAAAGCTTGTGTGTACTCACTTTTGTGGCCTGCTATTTATACAAAACATGTCTGTGTGTAAAGTTGTTTTCTGAAGTAGAGGGTTGAAGGAATCCATGCCATAAATTAAGCCGGCAGTTCATTTAAAGGTTCATATATTATCCATGGTAGCGACTGATTTCTTGCTGTCAAGTTATCTGGGGTCTCTATTAAAGCCTGCCCAACCTCAAAATGGGCCTAAGCCCACACCAGCGATCTTCTTTTACTTGATTCTTATTAAGCAAGTGCTAATACATCAATTAGGTTGTCAGATTTTAGGTAATTAGGTTGATAATCAGGTTGACTACATTCACAACACAAGAAAAAAGGAAAACAAAACACAGAATCGCCTTAAATCACAGGCTACATACATTTTAACACCTGGCAGCACATGGAGGAGCTAATGCTAATGCTATGTGGTTGCTAAAAGACTTTTATAGCCACAATGCATTACTTGTAACATCAAAATGCTACATATGAATATCAAAATGATAAACATGAATAAACCCAGCAGTAGCCTCCCTGAAGATGGCCTGCACTTTAAATTTCCTTTTTCAGTTTGCTTTACTCCAAATACCTCAGTTCACTTTTCTTGTGTCTCTGCATTTGCTAAATAATGAGAAGCATGCAAATCTACTTCCTGTAACATAACATTTTCAAAATAAAAGCCCCCTTTCCCTTTTTTCAAATAAAAGTCATTCTCCTCAGGAGTCTGTCAGCACACTTGTTATGCAAATAAGTGCATACGAGATGGATAAGAGGTGAGGTTAACACAAGTAAGAACCACAGTGAAAACTGCTTTTAAATGTGTAATCGAGTAAGTGCTGCAGGCCTACCATATGCATGGGCATAGTATTATAAACACACATGAATATATTTTACTTTACAAAGATGACCAACACCAGTGAGCAGTCATGAAAAATATCTACCTATCAACAGACTGATTATAAAGGAAAGGTCTAACTCCTAAGCTTATGGACAGTTGTAGTTTTCTGAGAAAAAAAAAAACAAAAAGTAAGCAAGAGGAGAATTTCTGTTCATCAGATTTTTATTGCGTTCACCGAAAGAATAGTCGTAACAGACAGAGCCTCTCCTGACCATTCTAACCAATACACCTACTCTGTCCACCTTATATACAAAATACAGTAGTATCATATTATACCTGTGTTCATTTTTAGAGAGAAGGGGCTCAAACCGTGAACCTTTTTAAGGATGCCCCATACTTAGAACTAAGTACATTTGGTATTGATTGCACTGTCACCAATTTGGCTTCCTGCTGAGTCTTCACGAGCACTCATACTATTGCAGGCACACATCTATTTCTGTTCACAGACAACTCTACCCATTTACAGAAATCACAACATAGTCTTTCTCTTATGACCTCGTCAGCTTCTTACTTAATCTTAACGGAGTACTTCCACGAGAAACCGTTTGGGACTTGCTCTTTTGAAATGCCACAGGTCACCCCGAGTTGCATATGCATGCTGCATGTGAGAATGTTCTTCTAACCCGATTGCCTCCATTAGTCAGTGAAAGAAAGTAGGCAGAAAAACAAGTGAATAAGAAAAAGGCCAACAAAGTGATGTTGGTTTGTAAATTAAAAAAGCTGTGCCACAGTTGGGATTACAGGAGAAGTTTTGTTGCAGCACACATTCACTTAGCAAAGTACAAGTACACAAGTATGTGTGTTTGTGAGGAACGTTTAGATTTTCTATTTGGTTCGCTATGACCGAATGGGCTTTGAATGATTGTAGCCTGTGACTAGCATAGCCGAGAACCTGTCATTCTCCCTGCTCCATCTCCTCCCCCAAACTAAAACGGCCTAAAACAGAAGCACTAAAGCATTTTTTCACCAAAACCAGCTCACAGGGCATTCATTAATACTAGAGACCACCACAAAATTAATTAAAACATGATGGAAGTACACCTTTAAGAAAAAGGTTGAGTACTTGGAGACTCAGTCAGCCTAGTGGTTTCGAATCAAGTACAAGGTTTATTCTTAACATTAAGGACATCACAGACAGACACACACACACACACGACAAGACAAGACTAACTCAAACAGTGGTTATTCTGACCTTAAATGTCTGTAGACAGCCAATGGCTGCACCCAAGGTTACACCCAAAATGCATATGCAATGTCTTTGTCGAGTACTACAGTCTTTTCCTAATCAGATCAGAGGTGCCAAATTGTCTGTATGTTAATCCACCAGACAGGGACGGTTATTCAGAATGGTTAAGGAAGCCAGTTATTCACACCTCATAACCAACCAAGGGATTTGAAATAATAATAAAATGTTTCAACATTAAAATGCTATTTACAAGATTATTATTATTACTTAAATACCATCAGTCCCCCTTTTCAAGTCTAACTGACTTGACACACAATCATAAAAACAAAAGGTATTTGAAATAATAATAAAAAATGTTGCAACATTAAAATGTTATTTACAAGATTATTACTTTTACTCAAATACCATCACACCCAACCAGTCGGTTACTGAGCGAGCTGAGCAGAACCTCCATGGGATGTCGTCAGTGGTACAGCAACGTTGACTGGGTGTCCCCCCTCACGGCCAGGGGTCCACCATGCTATCTCGAGAATTGGCCTCACTACTCGACCAGGCCACTCATGTGCTGGGTGTGGCGTGGCCAGCAGAACTGGAGAAGCATGAGTCTCTCATGGATGGTTAGTTTTTTGTGCAGCGGACAGGAAGACGCCAATGCCCTCTGCCAGCCTTTCCGGACCTCTTGGCTACAGGCCTGGTTCACTTACCCATGGTGGAGGAGGCGCTGGCTGCATACCTGGCGCCACAGATGAAGGCGGCGTGGCATCCACCACGGCTGCCCACCAAGCCCTGCAGATTGACAGCCGATCAGGCTTCCAAGGCGTACGCCTGTGTGGGCCAAGTGACCAGAGCTTTGAACTAGGTTACTCCGAGGGACAGATCAGCTATTGTGTGTTTCAGTACTCTCTACACAGCGGTTCACCCATGGGATTGTGTAGACTATCGTGGCTATCTTTGTGAGTGGCAGAGACAGGACAGTGAGGCTAGCTCGTACCGCTTGCCCACTGTGTGCGGACAATGGTGTGTGATTCGTGTACAAGCGTTATAGGCGCCTAGTTGGTGAGTTAAATAGTGTTCTCATTGGTTAACGCCAAGTTGTTCGACTGAAAGGGAACGAACAGGTTATGGATATAACTCCAGTTTTCTGAAGGACAACACAAGGTGTCAACCCTTGTTAGCCGCCTAGTCTCTGAGTGCGCTAAGTGGCTTCAGAATGATTCATGGTAACTCACTGTAGGGCGTGCTGGCTTATTTAGCTGCCGGGAAGACCTAAAAGTACTTTCATGAGGACATCTTCAGTGGTGATCAGATGATCACGGAATGGTTCCCATCAATTCAAGAGTAAAGTACCATTACGCTTAGGTATAGATGGAGATGGATTTCTTATGTGTGGCAGTGGAAAAGAGTCCTATGAGTTAAAGTGAAAGTTGCTGTGTTATGCCTGCAGTAATCCACACAGAACTCTCATGACGTGATGTACATGTAGTTGGCCTTTCAGCACGCTTGGCCACAGTGCACTGAGCACAACCAGTATCACCTATTGTCGAAGGCTGAGCAGGGTCAGGCTTGATACATACTTTAATACTGCTTAGTGATACCAAGTGTGGTGGTAAAACTTTATTTTGAGAATATTGTTGTTTGTTGAAGGGAGGATAGCAGAGAGGATATTTTATTGCTATACTAACAGGGACATTTTTAACTGAACAAGACTATTCAGGTTGAAATTGTACTGATTGTACTGCAGTCTTCCCTCTTCCCTGCCTCTAAATATCAGGGCCCCAATTCATGTTATATCAGGTTTAACCACATAAGATCACTATTGCACAACATATAATTGTATTTTGTTCTTAAAGTGGTGCACCAAGTTGACCTGATGTTTGAGGGTATGCTGAGGAAGTGTATTGTAAACCATTTATTATATTTCATTTATTTATTTTTTCTAGTGGTATGTAACCAATACATGCCCTTTTATCTGTATTAACATCTACTGACATATGTATTATATATTAATGGACAATCCTTCAAGCTTATTTAGTAAAAATGTTAAAGGTGTACTTCCATCATGTTTTCATTAATTTTGCGGTGTTCTCTAGTATTAATAATTGCCCTGTGTGCTGGTTTTGATGAAAAAAAATGTTTTAGTGCTTCTGTTTCAGGCTGTTTTAGTTTGGTGGAGGGGGTGGGGCCCGGAGAACGACACGATTTCACCAGAGGCGAGACATGCTCCCTGCAGCTTCCTTTGCCCCACAGTCAACTTGATAGCAGAGTAAGGTAAAGGGGAAAAGTCAACTTGACAGCGCTAAAACTGCACACAGAATGTCTTCGGAGATACAGCCTTATGTGTTTGATCCTGAATCCGAAGAGGAAGGAGAGATGGCACAAGCACAGTCGCTTTCTGACCGTTTGTCAATGAACGTTTCAGAATGGTAATATTTGCAAAACAGTGCAAGTGCCCGGCTAAATGCAGTTCAGTCATTCAACTAGCCTGCTAATCTTATGCGAGTCAGTCACAGGCTAACATCATTTAAAGTCCATTTGGTCATTTTCTCTTATATGCATGTAATGCTCTTGTACACGTCTACGTCACACTGGAGACCCTTTTCGCATTGGGTCGTTTTTCTCGCCTATTGTCTTATTTTGACTGATATAGAAAATGGGGGTAGAAAAACATTTTGATATGCAGCATGCATATGCAACTCGGGGTGACCTATCATATTTCAAAAGAGCAAGTACTAAACGGTTTCTTGTGGAAGTACACCTTTAAGCATACCAATCATATGACCAATGACCAATCATAACCACTCTCGCCCACTATGGTAGGATTAGAATCAGAATCAGTTTTTATTGGCCAAGTCCACTTACGTATACAACGAATTTGACTCCGGCAGATGTTAGCTCTCTGTACATTCAACTTTTAGATATGTAGTAGTATACATATAATACAATATACAATAGAATACAAAACAATACAATAAATACAATACAATAGAACAATAGAGATATGTAGACTCATACTGTACAATACAGACAACAGTATACATATAGGCACCTAATGTAGGCAATAATATTTATATGGCACGTAATGTACAAGAGGGACAAAATATACAAGTAGGACATAGTATACAAGACAAGTACACAAGGAGGGGGGGCGTGGAGTGCACCTAGTACTACAATGTAGTGTGCAAGATACACTGCAATGATAAAGTGTGTAGTAGATAGATAAGTAGATAAAGGGTGCAAAGATACTTAGAGATATTAAGTAGATTAGATATTAGACTGAGAAGTGGATAAATGGCCAGTGGGGATGTCCCAACTTGTCAGCTGTTCAGGAAAGTGCTGGCAGTGGGGAAGAAGCTGTTCCTGTGCCTGGTTGTTTTGGTGCCCAGGGATCTGTAGTGCCCGCCAGAGGGAAGGAGGTCACAGAGGGTGTGTGCAGGATTATAGAGGGGTCTAATGATGTTATCTGCCCGCTTCCTGTGTACAAGTCCTGGAGAGAGGGCAGGGGGGCACCAATGATTTTTCTCAGCTGTCTGAATTGTACGTTGTAGCCTGTGATGTGCTGTTTTGTGGCAGCTCCAAACCAAACTGTGATGGATGTCATATAACCAACAATATACATTTAGTCATTTTATGTAGTTATGCTCATGTAAGCGGATGAAGAATAGAAAATTCTAAGTGTTATTATGTGCTTAATAGAGACCCTGAACCATGTATAACGAAATGCATAGATAATTGGGTTCAAAAATGAATTGATATATATGGTTCAAACAAGGAAGGCCATGACCAGAGATGGGTTTGATATCATTTCCTCAGAGAGTATACAGATATAATGTGTGATCTAGCAACCTATGAAGACAAACAGGATAATACCCAATGTTTTAGTGGCCTTATTCTCTGAGGTTTTAGTCTGTGACTGCTCCTTAGCTGAATATTTGAAACGATCCACGACAGCGTTAATTGCCTTCTCCTGCCTGCGTGCCACTTTTAACATATGCACATACATTCCTATGATGACAGAGCTGCTTGAAATGACAAATGGATATGATCACGAACAGGTTCATCAACACGGTAAAAAATGATAATGATAAAAAAATGTGTACATCAATATGTACTCAGATTTTGACCGAACAACCTTTACGCAGGTAAATTGTGAGTTGGAAAACAATATGAAACTGCATGGTACTCCTTAGATTTGATTAACTCCATTTGCCAGAGCTCTATGTCGTAGGGGGGTTGAGGTTGCTGCTCTTCTACTACGCAAATGATCTTCTCCTGGACGTTAAGATGACTGGACTGTACTTTTATGTGTGGTCTAGACAATGCTCCACCCTCAAAACCATCAATATTCATATTTAGAAGTATTTCATAACAATACAACAACAATAGAAAGCTATTTTCCATATTTAAAAGGGAGGAAATATATTAAGTATATGTCCTCTCATTATGTTTCAACTGACTTAGTTAAAAAAACATTTTTTTGAAGCTTCTTCTAGCATCTTTCACACCCAGAGGGAAATATCAATGCTTATGTTTGTCTTACCAGAAGTAAATCAGCTAGTAATTAGTATCATGCACATTTCTAAAGGGTGAAGTTTTTTTTCCATGCTACACACATATTTTAATTGCAAAGGAGGGGCTGTGAACAGCCGTGGCATGAAACTGTAAAGGTTAATGAAGGCAACTTTTTACAAACTTTGGACAAGTCATGCCATCAATTGTTTATCATAACGGTTGTAAAGGGGTATCCAATAATGTTTGCTGTGCAGACAGTGTGCAGGAGCTGTCAGTTTCAAACGGGTGCCACAGTAATGTTGAAGCCAGTGTGTGGAGGCCCTAAGTCTACCTGTGGGGTAAGATGTGTGAGAGCATGTAGCCTTCCTCCCTCAACCTGTCCACAGTCTCCTTGATCAAATGATGAGGGGAAGTACATGGCTGGTTTAACGTGCCACCTCCTATTGAGGTGCTGTCCTGTTGCAGGAAAGACCACCGTTTACAGTTAGTTTTCTCCCTTGATGTGAATTAGTCCATGTGGGGCCTACTGAAATGTGCCCACATCTAAGCTACCACTGCTGGCCTCAATGGTGTGGCTTGCACTTGCCCTATGTACATATAGGTAATCTGCTCAAGGGTTCATTATTCTAGACATATGCACTGCATGCTGGGATTGGAACCAAAGCGGACTTCACAACAAATCTTCTCTGTTAGAAGAGGCTCAGAAGGAGAACATGCTGCCCATGTGTTTGATATGGGCTACACTGGCTGTGTGGTTTGAACTTAGGAAAGGATGCACACCAGGAACAACAGGGACAAAATGTTTCAGTGGGAGAGAAATAAAATGTCATCATCTCATACTTGTTGATATGAAGTTGCGTCTTCATGATTGTACACATGGTTCACAGATCTGCAGACAATATTAAAAGTTTCCTCGGTAAGGTAAAGTAATCGGAAGGTTGCCGGTTCAAATTCCGCCCTACCCATGGTTGAGATGCCCTTGAGCAAGGCATCTAACCCCACACTGCTCACTGTAAATATCTGTAAGTCGCTCTGGATAAGAGTGTCAGCTAAGTGTAATGTCATGTCAGTAGGGCTCCTTGTCAATTCTGGGCCCTTGGAAGCAATTCACTTTTCCCCGTCTGGCAGCGCCCCTGTCTGTCATATCTTGTCTGTCACTGATCTGAGACTCATGCCCTAGTAGACAAAAAAAAGTAAAAAAAATACTATGATGGACGGAACCATAAGTCAACTTTGAATGTTTAAAGAAAACAAGACATTTGTACGGAAGGCTGAATTTTAATGAGTTCAAATGTATGACTACTTACTGTAATTGAATTTGGATAACATTTATTTCACAGACACAAGGAGGGATATGAAGTACTTTTTTGGTGCTTTAAAAACTTCACAGAATAAGGTCATAGACATGGAAAAGAGGCTGCCTGAATGACACTACAGAAACTATTTAGCTGGTTTGAAAGAAAACGGTCATAAGATGCTACTACAACAAACGTGTCTTCCTCTGAACATCTGAAGTTTTTTCTTATATCTTTCAAATTAATTTGGCCTTTAGATCCCAGTTACAAAACTCACAATTATCTTTTATTTAGTTTAAAGGGCAAAGGCAATCAATCTTAAACTACTTAGGGCAATTCAGCTCAGGTCCTAATGACTGGTGTTTATATTTTAACTTATTACAACATAACAGACCACTATTCTGTTGTATGTTGATAGTTGTATGCTGGCATATACTATTTGCAGCAAATTAACTATTGTGCACAAATGTGGTTTTGTAGTAAGTAATTGTACAACTTTAACATATACAGTATGTATATAATTTACACAATAAAATGTGAAAATAAATGTGAATAATGAAGCACATTTTATTACATAAATACAAGTGAATTTCAGAAATTGTGTAAATAAATCTTTCAGAAAATCTGAGGCTTATATTCAGGCCTTAAAACCTCCAACCAAAGCTTAAAGTGTGCATTGAAGTTACATCAACAACTTTATAGTTCCTTAAATGTTAAATCAGAATAGACAATAAAATATAAACATTTCCATGTATTGTCCACAACAAAAACACAAAATGAAATATTCATTTGTGAATTCATCTATCCCTTCATATAACACAGACCCTTCACAGACATTAGGCTCTCATAGAAAATGTAATTTTATTTAAATTTCCATATCAGTGTTTAGGACTTTTATTTAATAAATGATGTGTACTGTAATAACATTGAGTTATGTAATGTATACTGAAAGATAATTTGTGCATGGTATGACCCATGCTATGAATTGACTTTGGCCTACACACCCACCTCACAAATGACATTTTTCACCCAAAATTCCATGTCTTAGTACACACATAAGCCCTTGTCAATCAAAGGTTTCCATTTACAATACAGATGGTGAGGTCATACATGAACCTGCATTTGTTTGTTTTCCTGCAGTTTCCTTCAGAGGATAGCTGTGCTAACTGGACTTGTCCTCTGTGGAGTGCTAGAGGCATGAGGAAAACATAATACACAGCTGAATTGGTGGATTGATGTTTCTATTTTTATTTGATTCATTTGTTTAAATGTGTCTGTGTTTGTGTTTGATATGTTGTTTGAATGACCTTGTTGCTGGTCACAGTTTTAGTCTTTGGAGATCACTTTAATGATCCATTTGATTTGTTTGTCATTTCTTACTGGAACCTGTAACACCAGAGGAGCCTATTAACACCTGAAGAGGCTGCAGCCGGTTCATAATGAGGCTCCAAACCTCCACGGCCGTACAGCTCACATTAAAGGTGTACAGCTCACATTAAAGGTGTGAACCGACAGACAAACACCAGCTGATGCAATAGCTGCCCCTTCCACATGGTTTGGTTTGACGTCAATAAGGACTTTTGAAATATTGCACTTCATAATGTTAGTCCTGTTAAATTTATTTACTTCGTAATGATACGTAAAGTATAACAAACTTCCTTAACACTCAGTTCATACTATTTAAAAATAATATTATAATCCTAACAATGCATTTGTATATATATATATATATATATGTAATGTTTTGAAATCGCTAGGCTGTTTCTCTGACCTTTTTATGCACATTTACAAGTGTATGGCTCATTAGCTAGCATAATTAATATATGCATGTGCTTTTACATGCCTACCTTAACCACCATATGAAATATATACAGTGTATGTTTCCATATTGAATGACCCTTCATTCTGGCCACTGCTCACACCTGAAGTTGTGGCCTACTGTGGCTTATGTCTGCCTTATAAAACCTTTTTGTTGACCACAGCCTTTCTGCTTATGCTCTGTGTGTGTTTTAAATGTAACATATAAAAGAGAGGGAAATTCAGTCTTTGCATTTAACGCATCACTGAATTAGTGAGACTCGTAACACATAGGGAATGAACACACTAATCCAGAGCCATGAGCAGCCTGTTGGGTGCCTTGCTAAAGGGCACTTCAGCCATGGATATGGACATGGGAGAGGGGGGTTCACTTAATTCCCCTGCTCACATTTTCCCTCTTGGCCGGGGTTTGAACTGGCCACAGTGACGTTCACAAGTCCAAAGCCCTGACCAGTAGGCTATGCCTGTGATTTCTTATGTTTTTCAATACAGTCACCTGGTATAAAGAAAACCCTAAGGGCCTAATGTATTTCACTTTTATCTGTATGTAGAAGAGTACTGGTGCTGTGCGCTTCTTTGCTGGTTCTGCTTCTGGTTTGAGTTGGCTCAGTGACTTTCACTACTGTGTGCTTAATAGGAGCTGCCATAAAGAATTTCGTTCAACCAGTAGTGGCCTTTGTAGTGGACTTCACAGGGTATTCAGCCAAGCAAGAGTTTGAACTGCAGGGTACAAAAATGTTCAGTTGTAAGTGAACTGCTCAGGGTGTGAGGAGGTAAGGAATATATATGACTTCTTTAGATAGCAACGGTCCTGTTTAAAACAAACATTCTGAGGCTCCTACTTTTGTGACTTTGTGACTACCCAATTCCCTGTGAAGTACACATGGATTTAATACCCCGTGTAGGAAATAGGGAGCAGGAAATTCAGCATAGGGACCCTTCCGATTGGACAGTAACCACAGATTCTCTGACCTAGGAAACAAAGCTATTCTTCACTGTGTGTGCCTGAGGGAGCCAAGCAGGTTTCACCAGTTCATGCTTCTGGTCAACCTGGCAGGGGCAAGGCATTCATTTGAGGGCCTTATTACTGCATGTGTGGGAGCAGGGGTTTGCCGAGTGTGAAATAGAGGTCAACTTCTCACAGACACAAAAGGCAAAATACAGGATAAGATGATGAAGGCAATAATGTGTAGGCTGGCTCCCACAGCCTATGACATAAGCATGTTTACTCGTTCCTAGTAAGTGGTTAGCTCAATAGGCATTTTAACAGAATAGATTCGTAAATGGCAACATTTCATACGGTAATACTATGTCATTAGTTATGAGGATAACCTTATGTTAATAAGTTATGAATATAACCTCTTTATTTCATGCCATATAGGTAAAGAGCATTTTTACATACATTCCCTAAGACCATTCCCAAAAACACAATATGTACTGCCTAGTATGGAAGTGCAGACAGTTGCACCAGGAAAAAACTGGAGAGGATTGTAACCAAGGCCTCACACATCATTGGCACCATACCTTGTATTCTGAGCGCAAGTCTGTCTATCTGTCTGTCTATCTATCTATCTATCTATCTATCTATCTATCTGTCTATCTATCTATCTATCTATCTATCTATCTATCTATCTATCTATCTATCTATCTATCTATCTATCTATCTATCTATCTATCTATCTATCTATCTATCTATCTATCTATCTATCTATCTATCTATCTATCTATCTATCTATCTTTCTGTCTGTCTGTCTGTCTGTCTGTCTGTCTGTCTGTCTGTCTGTCTGTCTGTCTGCATATACATGACAGGCATTCGTGGTGTAGGCCATAGCCTGCTGGATGTGGTGCCTGGCTTCCCCACCTAAAGCATCAATCACTCAACTTCACTAACAGTATTTCTTTCATGTGCCACACACATTTTCTGTGTACCCTGCAATAACATAAACCCCAGATGTGTAATACATGGACATAATGCTGCCTCACATCTAGACATGCCCACCACATTTAATATTACCCAGGAAATGCATTCTTCTTCTTCTTCTTCTTCTTCTTCTTCTTCTTCTTCTTACTATTATTATTAGTAGTAGTAGTAGTAGTATTAGTAGTATTATTATTAGAACCTGTTGCAGTATGAGCCATAATACCCATACTGTCTGTATTCATTTTAGGCCAAACACTACACTCTTTGCCTTTCTTTACGGAGGGGAATACCCATGAGGTGCTGAAGCCTGTTTCTCATTGGCTGGCACTCAGTCATCAACATAGAAATATAGGAGCAGAGAAGAGTAAGCCTCAGAAACATTTGGAGCTCTGCCTAAACTGGATCGACATAATCTTCAGGACAGGGAGCTTTATTACCAGAACTGGGCACAATACAATGGAGGACCCGTGGAAAGCTAATTACTGTTATCCATCCTTGAATTCTTCATGTGCAAAGTTGAATAGGTCACCAGCGATTTATATAATCTTGTACATATTTCTATCATCAGTATCTCTGTCTACTGTGGTTTTGAACTTGTTGGTAATCATCTCCATCTCTCACTTCAAGCAGCTTCACACTCCGACCAACCTTCTCATCCTCTCCCTGGCTGTGGCTGATTTATTGATTGGACTGATTGTCATGCCTGTGGAAGGATCACGAATAATTGAAACATGCTGGTATTTTGGGGACACACTGTGTCAAATATATCCGCTCATTTTCGCAGTGGCTGTGTCAGCATCTCTCTGCAGCCTCGTCTTAATCTCCACCGATCGCTTCATTGCAATAACTGACCCCTTGAGGTATTCTGTGACTGTCACACTTAACAAAGCAAATGCTATCGTTGTTCTTGGCTGGTCTTGTTGTATAGTTTATTATTTCTTCTTCTTCAATGACCACCTTATGCAAAGGGAACCACACAGAATATGCCATGGGGACTGTCTGCTCACAATTAAATTCCCATGGATTGTTTGTGATATTATTGTGTCATTCGTCGTACCTTGTTCTACTGTAATAAGTTTGAACCTGAAAATATTTTGTACTGCTCACCATCAGGCACAAGCAATCAGCTCTGTTACAGAAAGTGCAAATGCTGCTCAAGAGAACAAAATGACTAAAACATCCAACAGAAAAGCAGCAAAAAACATAGGCACACTTGTTACAGTTTATTTATTGTGCTACATGCCATATTATATAAGTGCTTTTGCATACATTCATCCTTCCCTGGTGACCGGTCTTATATGGATTATGTGTATGAATTCTTGTATAAATCCAATAATATATGCACTTTTCTACCCATGGTTTAAGCTATCAGCTAAGCATATCATCACCCTTGCAATAATTCACAAAGGTTCCTCTTACTTAAATGTTCTGAAGTGAAATAGCTTTTTATACTTGACTTAATTTTTATGTGGTCACTCGTTGCATTTTCATTCTCTAACGCCAATGTTATTTGGGCCAATACTGGACCTGGCTGGTTCTTTAAAAGGGATAGCTACAGTAAGATGTGTGATCAATGTGATAATGAACTACTTCTTTAAGAAAGACAAATCTGATCCTGTGTATAGCTGTCAAATTAATGTTTGAAGACATTCCTTCTCTATGAGATTTTCTATATTTTTGGTTGTGCTGGTCTTCTCTGCATGGGAATTAGCGGACTCTCAAAAAATTAGTTTTTATATTATTAAGATGTTCTCAAAGCAATCTAGAATTTATTTTCTCTTCATATAATGCATCTGAAGTAAAAATATGCATCTGTAAACCCCTATTTGAAATGAATTCCTTCAGTTTCTCCACAGAAAGACTATCACAGTCCTGGAAGTCAGATTTACACTAAATCTATTAGGTACTCTGTATATTTGTTATAATCCAAAATATAAGCATTTCAAATGTGTTCCATGTGTCCCTCTCATATATATTTTCCATATTATGATAATGTATAAGTCATAATTTTGGGCCTACTACTTGGTAGCACTTTGGAGCCTTATTCTTTGTGTAGATATATATATATATATATATATAAGATATACAATTTTAAATATGTATGAATTTTAAATGTGACCCGTGTTTGTGGCCAACCCTGTATAATCAATGATGGTTAAGAGCGCTGATAAATGTGCTGGAGCACAGTAGGCCAGCATCATAGGGTAAATTACTGACTTAATATTTCTTTAAATATTATCCATTCCTTGTGTAACCTGCATGTACGGATCTTGCACCAGTGCAGACCCATATCATACACACATCATCCGTAGAGGAAGCCAGAGAACACCTGCCACCAATCTGTCCATGAGCCTCTGAAGACTGGCTGATGCCCCCTGCAGGTCAAATGGGCCACGGCTTCAATGGATCTTGGACTTGATAAAATACAGTGGACTAAAACCAGCAGATGGCCCCCCAAATCATCACTGACTGATCACGTCCATGCCATGCCGCATTGATGCCGTGGTTCATGCAAATGATGGCATGTAGTGGAGGCATATACATAAACATACTTTTCAGAAAGTTGACGTTTGCTTATTGCAAAAGCTTTTTTATTAGGTTGATGTAATATTCTTATTTTCTAAGATACAACATTTTAGGCTGGGCTGGGGATGTAATCACCAAAAGTAAAAAAATATATATTTTTATCAACTTCTGTGCAATGAATTTATATAACACAAGTTTCATTTTTTGAATTGAATTAATAAAATAAACTAGCTTTTCCACAATATTCTAATACTGTATATTAAAATGCATTCTCTGGAATGAACTAGATACATCTGAAACACCAGCGTTTCAATGACACCCCTGCTACCCTGAGCAGATAGTCCTGACTCCTGTGACCCTGTCATTTGACCCCACCCCAAAAGAAACAGAAAGTTAGATGTGAAACGCCCGTGTTCCGATGATATTCACTGTACCCTGAGTGGGTAGTCCTGCCTCCTGTCACCTTGACCTTTTGACTAGGGTGTAGGAAGATTACCCCATTTATTCACAAAAAAATAACTAGAAAAGCACTCAGGGAGTGCAAATCTCCGCCAGGGCAGCTCAGATCACCATCAAAATCTAATCAGTTTTAAGTTAGCCCATTTTTGACCTACCCTGAAAATTTCATCAAAATCCATCCATAACTTTTTGAGTTATCTTGATAACCAACCAAACAACAAACTAACAAATGTTGATGATTACATAACCTCCGCCCCCTAGCAGAGGCAATAAGTTACATAGCCGACAAACAACTTATTACAAATTGTTGTTGTTGTATGTACACATTTTTATTTATTTATTTATTTATTTATTTATTTATTTATTTATTTATTTATTTATTTATTTATTTATTTATTTATTTGTTTATTTATTTATTTATTTTTATTATTATTATTATTGTTATTAATGTTAATATTATTATTATGGCAAGATTGTAAACCATTAAGAAGGCAAAGACAAGAGATCTCCATGGATTCTATGTACAGATGATGGCAAGAGTCCCTCACCTAACCTAACCTAGGTCATGCATCCAATATTAAGGAAATTACAGAGCGGATATGATTTCGTCCATGGACAGATGGACGGACGGACAGACAAGGTGAAGCTAGTATATCCCCAACAACGTTGTGCAGGGGTACAATAAACATAAGGTAGGCCTACTTGTCTACCATATACTTATACTTATATACCGTCGATACTTGAACACGGGTCACGTTGTAAAGCCCCGGTTCTGCTGTTTTGTTTGGTGTAATTGCTATCTCGCTACGATGTACCGTTCCGGAGTAATTCAACAGAGAAGAATGGGTGTAAATTTGGACGCATTTTGTGTCCGTCGGGCCCATAGGGTTAAGTCCAAATACTGTTCCACCATAACTGATAATCATTTGGAGGCCTGCTTGAGACTCGCTACCAGACTCCCTCCAGTGCAGGTCATCATCAGATTAATTAAGTCCTGGCAATAGATAATTACAAATGTATTAGAGTTGTGCTCTAAAAGTTTATTCGAAAGTAATACAAATGCATTATAATTGTGCTGTAAACGTTCATTATATCATAATACAATTGTATTAAAGTTGTGCTGTGAAGGTTTATGCATGGATGCATGTATTTTAGTATGCTGCATGTGTAATACAGCATGTATATCAATAAACACACTGCATAAAGATACATATGAAACTCATACTGAATGATTTATCATCATCATCATCTTCATCATCATCATCATCATCATCATCCTCAGTAGATCACGGTGACATGGTCGTTTTAAAAGTTGCTCATGTGCCAAAAAATAGTGGGCACCCCTGGTTTAGGCAGTAGCCTACTAGGAGCCCCCTCGTATGCCACGCCATTCTACTGGTGGTCAGAATCAACATCTTTCAGCATTTGCAGCCTACTGACTTGTTCTTCCAGAGCTCTACTAAAGGCCTTTCCAATTCAAGTGCGGCATCAGGATTTTGCATCAGAGAGACTTTGCCACTGTGTTACCCATATACTTTGTGTTTTTCATGCCTGTAGGCCTTTGTTGTATGTTGTATGTAAGTGGCTTTTTGCATAAAATGCATTATTATTATTATTATTATTGTTGTTGTTGTTGTTGTTGTTGTTGTTATTATTATTATTATCATCATATTATCATGAAGTGGCCTTCATCGCAATGGGAATGCACACAGAATCATTTACTGTTTTCCAGCACTGAATGGTTCTTGCAAAAAAGAAGGCAGGACACAAGGGGGGTACATAATGTACATACTGTTGTTCATCATATCAGCATCAACAGTGTTTTTGAATCTACTGGTGATTGTTTCTGTGTCCCACTTCAAGCAGCTTCACACTCCGACAAATCTGCTCATCCTCTCTCTAGCTATGGCTGACTTACATGTCGGACTACTGGTGATGCCTGTGGAAGGCATGAGATTGATTGAAACGTGTTGGTATTTTGGAGACGCATTTTGTTACGTATTTCCTGTTATTATGTTTGTTGTTGTTTCAGCCTCTTTGGGCAATTTAGTTTTCATATCGGTTGATCGCTACATCGCTGTTAACAATCCTTTGAACTATTATTCATGCGTAACACCTAACAAAGCAATGCTGTGCATATCTCTTAGCTGGTTTGGATCTTTTGTTTATGCAATGCTAATGCTGTCCGATCATCTTCAGTCAAAGCTTCAGAGGGCTTGCCATGGAGAGTGTGTGTATGTATTCAGCATTCCGCGAGTCATTTCTGATGTTGTGTTTTCATTTCTAGCTCCTTGTTCAATTGTCATATGCTTATACGTGAAAATATTTTGTATGGCTAAATACCAAACACGAGTTATGAACTCTGTCAAAAATGCCAACATGACAACTGAACATGTTAAATTTAGGAAATCAGAGAGCAAAGCAGCAAAAACATTAGGTATTCTTGTAGCCATTTATTTGCTCTGTTGGATTCCTTACTATATCTGCACACTTGCTTATGGTAGTGCTTCATCAACATCTGTTGTATTGACTTTTCTCATTTGGTTTATGTATATTAACTCCTGCATGAATCCACTTATTTATGCACTATTTTATCCATGGTTTAGAGTCTCTGCTAAACATATATTAACATTGGCAATACTTAACCCAGGCTCACAATATTACAGTCTGAATCCAGATGATGTATAACATTTGGGAAACCTAAATTTTTATTTATTCTTTGAATGTAAAAAAATATACAGTTTACTATTTGCTGATATCTTACTCTTTAGCAATATTGAGTGTTTCTACAATTGTGTAAAGTTTGTGTTCGGTCCTCCGACTGGAGGAGTTCAAACAAACTTCGCAACTGTTGCTCTGGGATTGAATGCTTTAGTCTGGGCAGCCCCAGACCTCCATCCCGCATCTTACAGTAGAAGACTCCACCGCAGGTACATTGTGGCAGTCCTAGCCAATCCTTTACCTCCACACGGACAACCCTGTGTAGCTCTTCCATGGTTGGAGTCTGAAGCTGCTTGAAATGACAAATGGATATGATCACGAACAGGTTCATCAACACGGTAAAAAATGATAATGATAAAAAAATGTATACATCAATATGTACTCAGGTTTTCACCGAACAACCTTTACGCAGGTAAATTGTGAGTTGGAAAACAGTATGAAACTGCATGGTACTCCTTAGATTTAACTCTATTTGCCAGAGCTCTATGTCGTAGGCCTAAAAGCCGTAGGGAGGTTGAGGTTGCTGCTCTTCTACTACGCAAATGATCTTCTCCTGGACGTTAAGATGACTGGACTGTACTTCATAACTTCAAAGTATTTCATAACAATAGAAAGCTATTTTCCATATTTAAAAGGGAGGAAATATATTAAGTATATGTCCTATCATTATGTTTCAACTGACTTAGTTAAAAAAGATTTTTTTTTGAAGCTTCTTCTAGCATCTTTCACACCCAGAGGGAAATATCAATGCTTATGCTTGTCTTACCAGAAGTAAATCAGCTAGTAATTAGTATCATGCACATTTCTAAAGGGTGAAGTTTTTTTTTCCATGCTACACACATATTTTAATTGCAAAGGAGGGGCTGTGAACAGCCGTGGCATGAAACTGTAAAGGTTAATGAAGGCAATTTTTTACAAACTTTGGACAAGTCATGCCATTAATTGTTTATCATAACGGTTGTAAAGGGGTATCCAATAATGTTTGCTGTGCAGACAGTGTGCAGGAGCTGTCAGTTTCAAACGGGTGCCACAGTAATGTTGAAGCCAGTGTGTGGAGGCCCTAAGTCTACCTGTGGGGTAAGATGTGTGAGAGCATGTAGCCTTCCTCCCTCAACCTGTCCACAGTCTCCTTGATCAAATGATGGGGGGAAGTACATGGCTGGTTTAACGTGCCACCTCCTATTGAGGTGCTGTCCTGTTGCAGGAAAGACCACCGTTTACAGTTAGTTTTCTCCCTTGATGTGAATTAGTCCATGTGGGGCCTACTGAAATGTGCCCACATCTAAGCTACCACTGCTGGCCTCAATGGTGTGGCTTGCACTTGTGCACCTATGTACATATAGGTAATCTGCTCAAGGGTTCATTATTCTAGACATATGCACTGCATGCTGGGATTGGAACCAAAGCTGACTTCACAACAAATCTTCTCTGTTAGAAGAGGCTCAGAAGGAGAACATGCTGCCCATGTGTTTGATATGGGTTACGCTGGCTGTGTGGTTTGAACTTAGGAAAGGATGCACACCAGGAACAACAGGGACAAAATGTTTCAGTCGGAGAGAAATAAAATGTCATCATCTCATACTTGTTGATATGAAGTTGCGTCTTCATGCTTGTACACGTGGTTCACAGATCTGCAGACAATATTAAAAGTTTCCTCGGTAAGGTAAAGTAATCGGAAGGTTGCTGGTTCAAATTCCGCCCTACCCATGGTTGAGATGCCCTTGAGCAAGGCATCTAACCCCACACTGCTCCCTGTAAATATCTGTAAGTCGCTCTGGATAAGAGTGTCAGCTAAGTGTAATGTCATGTCAGTAGGGGTCCTTGTCAATTCTGGGCCCTTGGAAGCAATTCACTTTTCCCCGTCTGGCAGCGCCCCTGTCTGTCATATCTTGTCTGTCACTTATCTGAGACTCATGCCCTAGTAGACAAAAAAAAGTAAAAAAAATACTATGATGGACGGAACCATAAGCCAACTTTGAATGTTTAAAGAAAACAAGACATTTGTACGGAAGGCTGAATTTTAATGAGTTCAAATGTATGACTACTTAATTGAATTCGGATAACATTTATTTCACAGACACAAGGCGGGATATGAAGTACTTTCGGTGCTCACAGAATAAGGTCATAGACATGGAAAAGAGGCTGTCTGAATGACACTACAGAAATTATTTAGCTGATTTGAAAGAAAACGGTCATAAGACGCTACTACAACAAACGTGTCTTCCTCTGAACATCTGAAGTTTTTTCTTACATCTTTCAAATTAATTTGGCCTTTAGATCCCACTTACACAACTCACAATTATCTTTTATTTAGTTTAAAGGACAAAGGCAATCAATCTTAAACTACTTAGGGCAATTCAGCTCAGGTCCTAATGACTGGTGTTTATATTTACAATTATTACAACATAACAGACCACTATTCTGTTGTATGTTGATAGTTGTATGCTGGCATATACTATTTGCAGCAAATTAACTATTGTGCACTAATGTGGTTTTGTACTAAGTAATTGTACAACATTAAACATATACAGTATGTATATAAATTACACAATAAAATGCGAAAATAAATGTGAATAATGAAGCACATTTTATTACATAAATACAAGTGAATTTCAGAAAATGTGTAACACACAAAAACACAAAATGAAATATGTAATGTGTAACACACAAAAACACAAAATGAAATATTCATCTATCCCTTCATATAACACAGACCTTTCACAGACATTAGGCTCTCATAGAAAATGTAATTTTATTTAAATTTCCATATCAGTGTTTAGGATTTGTAATATATACTGAAAGATAATTTGTGCATGGTATGACCCATGCTATGAATTGACTTTGGCCTACACACCCACCTCACAAATGACATTTTTCACCCATAATTCCATGTCTTAGTACACACATAAGCCCTTGTCAATCAAAGGTTTCCATTTACAATACAGATGGTGAGGTCATACATGAACCTGCATTTGTTTGTTTTCCTGCAGTTTCCTTCAGAGGATAGCTGTGCTAACTGGACTTATCCTCTGTGGAGTGCTAGAGGCATGAGGAAAACATAATACACAGCTGAATTGGTGGGGTGATGTTTCTATTTTTATTTGATTCATTTGTTTAAATGTGTCTGTGTTTGTGTTTGATATGTTGTTTGAATGACCTTGTTGCTGGTCACAGTTTTAGTCTTTGGAGATCACTTTAATGATCCATTTGATTTGTTTGTCATTTCTTACTGGAACCTGTAACACCAGAGGAGCCTATTAACACCTGAAGAGGCTGCAGCCCGTTCATAATGAGGCTCCAAACCTCCACGGCCGTACAGCTCACATTAAAGGTGTACAGCTCACATTAAAGGTGTACAGCTCACATTAAAGGTGTGAACCGACAGACAAACACCAGCTGATGCAATAGCTGCCCCTTCCACATGGTTTGGTTTGACGTCAATAAGGACTTTTGAAATATTGCACTTCATAATGTTAGTCCTGTTAAATTTATTTACTTCGTAATGATACGTAAAGTATAACAGACTTCCTTAACACTCAGTTCATACTATTTAAAAATAATATTATAATCCTAACAATGCATTTGTATATATATATGTAATGTTTTGAAATCGCTAGGCTGTTTCTCTGACCTTTTTATGCACATTTACAAGTGTATGGCTCATTAGCTAGCATAATTAATATATGCATGTGCTTTTACATGCCTACCTTAACCACCATAAGAAATATATATAGTGTATGTTTCCATATTGAATGACCTTACATTCTGGCCACTGCTCACACCTGAAGTTGTGGCCTACTGTGGCTTATGTCTGCCTTATAAAACCTTTTTGTTGACCACAGCCTTTCTGCTTATGCTCTGTGTGTGTTTTAAATGTAACATATAAAATCTGGATAAGAGCGTCAGCTAAGTGTAATGTAATAAAATAGAGGGAAATTCAGTCTTTGCATTTAACGCATCACTGAATTAGTGAGACTCGTAACACATAGGGAATGAACACACTAATCCAGAGCCATGGGCAGCCTGCTAAGGGGTTGGGTGCCTTGCTCAAGGGCACCTCAGCCATGGATATGGACATGGGAGAGGGGGGTTCACTTAATTCCCCTGCTCACATTTTCCCTCTTGGCCGGGGTTTGAACTGGCCACAGTGACGTTCACAAGTCCAAAGCCCTGACCAGTAGGCTATGCCTGTGATTTCTTCTGTTTTTCAATACAGTCACCTGGTATAAAGAAAACCCTAAGGGCCTAATGTATTTCACTTTTATCTGTATGTAGAAGAGTACTGGTGCTGTGCGCTCCTTTGCTGGTTCTGCTTCTGGTTTGAGTTGGCTCAGTGACTTTCACTACTGTGTGCTTAATAGGAGCTGCCATAAAGAATTTCGTTCAACCAGTAGTGGCCTTTGTAGTGGACTTCACAGGGTATTCAGCCAAGCAAGAGTTTGAACTGCAGGGTACAAAAATGTTCAGTTGTAAGTGAACTGCTCAGGGTGTGAGGAGGTAAGGAATATATATGACTTCTTTAGACAGCAACTGTCCTGTTTAAAACAAACATTCTGAGGCTCCTACTTTTGTGACTTTGTGACTACCCAATTCCCTGTGAAGAACACATGGATTTAATACCCTGTGTAGGAAATAGGGAGCAGGAAATTCAGCATAGGGACCCTTCCGATTGGACAGTAACCACAGATTCTCTGACCTAGGAAACAAAGCTATTCTTCACTGTGTGTGCCTGAGGGAGCCAAGCAGGTTTCACCAGTTCATGCTTCTGGTCAACCTGGCAGAAGCAAGGCATTCATTTGAGGGCCTTATTACTGCATGTGTGGGAGCAGGGGTTTGCCGAGTGTGAAATAGAGGTCAACTTCTCACAGACACAAAAGGCAAAATACAGGATAAGATGATGAACGCAATAATGTGTAGGCTGGCTCCCACAGCCTATGACATAAGCATGTTTACCCGGTCCTAGTAAGTGGTTAGCTCAATAGGCATTTTAACAGAATAGATTTGTAAATGGCAACATTTCATACGGTAATACTATGTCATTAGTTATGAGGATAACCTTATGTTAATAAGTTATGAATATAACCTCTTTATTTCATGCCATATAGGTAAAGAGCATTTTTACATACATTCCCTAAGACCATTCCCAAAAACACAATATGTACTGCCTATGAATGCCTATTATGGAAGTGCAGACAGTTGCACCAGGACAAAACTGGAGAGGATTGTAACCAAGGCCTCACACATCATTGGCACCATACCTTGTATTCTGAGCGCATGTCTGTCTATCTGTGTGTCTATCTATCTATCTATCTATCTATCTATCTATCTATCTATCTATCTATCTATCTATCTATCTATCTATCTATCTATCTATCTATCTATCTATCTATCTATCTATCTATCTATCTATCTATCTATCTATCTGTCTATCTGTCTGTCTGTCTGTCTGTCTGTCTGTCTGTCTGTCTGTCTGTCTGCATATACATGACAGGCATTCGTGGTGTAGGCCATAGCCTGCTGGATGTGGTGCCTGGCTTCCCCACCTAAAGCATCAATCACCCAACTTCACTAACAGTATTTCTTTCATGTGCCACACACATTTTCTGTGTACCCTGCAATAACATAAACCCCAGATGTGTAATACATGGACATAATGCTGCCTCATATCTAGACATGCCCACCACATTTAATATTACCCAGGAAATGCATTCTTCTTCTTCTTCTTCTTACTATTATTATTATTAGTAGTAGTCGTATTATTATTAGAACCTGTTGCAGTATGAGCCATAATACCAATACTGTCTGTATTCATTTTAGGCCAAACACTACACTCTTTGCCTTTCTTTACGGAGGGGAATACCCATGAGGTGCTGAAGCCTGTTTGTCATTGGCTGGCACTCAGTCATCAACATAGAAATATTGGAGCAGAGAAGAGTAAGCCTCAGAAACATTTGGAGCACTGCCTAAACTGGATCAACATAATCTTCAGGGCAGGGAGCTTTATTACCAGAACTGGGCACAATACAATGGAGGACCCGTGGAAAGCTAATTACTGTTATCCATCCTTGAATTCTTCATGTGCAAAGTTGAATAGGTCACCAGCGATTTATATAATCTTGTACATATTTCTATCATCAGTATCTCTGTCTACTGTGGTTTTGAACTTGTTGGTAATCATCTCCATCTCTCACTTCAAGCAGCTTCACACTCCGACCAACCTTCTCATCCTCTCCCTGGCTGTGGCTGATTTATTGATTGGACTGATTGTCATGCCTGTGGAAGGATCACGAATAATTGAAACATGCTGGTATTTTGGGGACACACTGTGTCAAATATATCCGCTCATTTTCTCAGTGGCTGTGTCAGCATCTCTCTGCAGTCTTGTCTTAATCTCCACCGATCGCTTCATTGCAATAACTGACCCCTTGAGGTATTCTGTGAATGTCACACTTAACAAAGCAAATGCTATCATTGTTCTTGGCTGGTCTTGTTGTATAGTTTATTATTTCTTCCTCTTTAATGACCACCTTATGCAAAGGGAACCACACAGAATATGCCATGGGGACTGTCTGCTCACAATTGAATTCCCAATGATTGTTTGTGATTATATTGTATCATTCATTGTACCTTGTTCTACTGTAATAAGTTTGAACCTGAAAATATTTTGTACTGCTCACCATCAGGCACAAGCAATAAGCTCTGTTACAGAAAGTGGAAATGCTGCTCAAGAGAACAAAATGACTAAAACATCCAACAGAAAAGCAGCAAAAAACATAGGCACACTTGTTACAGTTTATTTATTGTGCTACATGCCATTTTATATGACTGCTTTTGCATACATTCATCCTTCCCTGGTGACCTGTCTTATATGGATTTATTATATAAATTCTTGTATAAATCCAATAATATATGCACTTTTCTACCCATGGTTTAAACTATCGGCTAAGCATATCATCACCCTTGCAATAATTCACAAAGGTTCCTCTTACTTAAATGTTCTGAAGTGAAATAGCTTTTTATACTTGACTTAATTTTTATGTGGTCACTCGTTGCATTTTCATTCTCTATCGCAAATGTTATTTGGGCCAACACTGGACCTGGCTGGTTCTTTAAAAGGGATAGCTGCAGTAAGATTTGTGATCAATGTGATAATGAACTACTTCTTTAAGAAAGACAAATCTGATCCTGTGTATAGCTGTCAAATTAATGTTTGAAGACATTCCTTCTTTATGAGATTTTCAGTATTTTTGGTTGTGCTGGTCTTCTCTGCATGGGAATTAGCGGACTCTCAAATAATTAGTTTTTATATTATTAAGATGTTCTCAAAGCAATCTAGAATTTATTTTCTCTTCATATAATGCATCTGAAGTAAAAAATATGCATCTGTAAACCCCTATTTGAAAGGAATTCCTTCAGTTTCTCCACAGAAAGACTATCACAGTCCTGGAAGTCAGCTTTACACTAAATCTATTAGGTACTCTGTATATTTGTTATAATCCAAAATATAAGCATTTCAAATGTGTTCCATGTGTCCCTCTCATATATATTTTCCATATTATGATAATGTATAAGTCATAATTTTGGGCCTACTACTTGGTAGCACTTTGGAGCCTTATTCTTTGTGTAGATATATATATATATATATATATATATATATAAGATATACAATTTTAAATAAGTATGAATTTTAAATGTGACCCGTGTTTTTGGCCAACCCTGTATAATCAATGATGGTTAAGAGCGCTGATAAATGTGCTGGAGCACAGTAGGCCAGCATCATAGGGTAAATTACTGACTTAATATTTCTTTAAATATTATCCATTCCTTGTGTAACCTGCATGTACGGATCTTGCACCAGTGCAGACCCATATCATACACACATCATCCGTAGAGGAAGCCAGAGAACACCTGCCACCAATCTGTCCATGAGCCTCTGAAGACTGGCTGATGCCCCCTGCAGGTCAAATGGGCCACGGCTTCAATGATCTTGGACTTGATAAAATACAGTGGACTAAAACCAGCAGATGGCCCCCCAAATCATCACTGACTGATCACGTCCATGCCATGCCGCATTGATGCCGTGGTTCATGCAAATGGTGGCATGTAGTGGAGGCATATACATAAACATACTTTTCAGAAAGTTGACATTTGCTTATTGCAAAAGCTTTTTTATTAGGTTGATTTAATATTCTTATTTTCTAAGATACAACATCTTGGGCTGGGCTGGGGATGTAATCACCAAAAGTAAAAAAAAAAGTATATTTTTATCAACTTCTGTGCAATGAATTTATATAACACAAGTTTCATTTTTTGAATTGAATTAATAAAATAAACTAGCTTTTCCACAATATTCTAATATATTAAAATGCATTCTCTGGAATGAACTAGATAGATCTGAAACACCAGCGTTTCAATGACACCCCCGCTACCCTGAGCAGATAGTTCTGACTCCTGTGACCCTGTCATTTCACCCCACCCCAAAAGAAACAGAAAGTTACATGTGAAACGCCCGTGTTCCGATGATATTCACTGTACCCTGAGTGGGTAGTCCTGCCTCCTGTCACCTTGACCTTTTGACTAGGGTGTAGGAAGATTACCCCATTTATTCACAAAAAAATAACTAGAAAAGCACTCAGGGAGTGCAAACCTCCGCCAGGGCAGCTCAGATCACCATCAAAATCTAATCAGTTTTAAGTTAGCCCATTTTTGACCTACCCTGAAAATTTCATCAAAATCCATCCATAACTTTTTGAGTTATCTTGATAACCAACCAAACAACAAACTAACAAATGTTGATGATTACATAACCTCCGCCCCCTAGCAGAGGCAATAAGTTACTTAGCCGACAAACAAATTATTACAAATTGTTGTTGTTGTATGTACACATATTTATTTATTTATTTATTTATTTATTTATTTATTTATTTATTTATTTATTTATTTATTTATTTATTTATTTTTATTATTATTGTTATTAATGTTAATATTATTATTATGGCAAGATTGTAAACCATTAAGAAGGCAAAGACAAGAGATCTCCATGGATTCTATGTACAGATGATGGCAAGAGTCCCTCACCTAACCTAACCTAGGTCATGCATCCAATATTAAGGAAATTACAGAGCGGATATGATTTCGTCCATGGACAGATGGATGGACGGACAGACCAGGTGAAGCTAGTATATCCCAGTATATCCCCAACAACGTTGTGCAGGGGTACAATAAACATAAGGTAGGCCTACTTGTCTACCTTATACTTATACTTATATACCGCCGATACTTGAACACGGGTCACGTTGTAAAGCCCCGGTTCTGCTGTTTTGTTTGGTGTAATTGCTATCTCGCTACGATGTACCGTTCCGGAGTAATTCAACAGAGAAGAATGGGTGTAAATTTGGACGCATTTTGTGTCCGTCGGGCCCATAGGGTTAAGTCCAAATACTGTTCCACCATAACTGATAATCATTTGGAGGCCTGCTTGAGACTCGCTACCAGCAGCCACTGTCCGGACTATGCAACCCTGTCTGACTCCCTCCAGTGCAGGTCATCATCAGATTAATTAAGTCCTGGCAATAGATAATTACAAATGTATTAGAGTTGTGCTCTAAAAGTTTATTCGAAAGTAATACAAATGCATTATAATTGTGCTGTAAACGTTCATTATATCATAATACAATTGTATTAAAGTTGTGCTGTGAAGGTTTATGCATGGATGCATGTATTTTAGTATGCTGCATGTGTAATACAGCATGTATATCAATAAACACACTGCATAAAGATACATATGAAACTCATACTGAGTGATTTATCATCATCATCATCATCATCATCATCATCATCATCATCCTCAGTAGATCACGGTGACATGGTCGTTTTAAAAGTTGCTCATGTGCCAAAAAATAGTGGGCACCCCTGGTTTAGGCAGTAGCCTACTAGGAGCCCCCTCGTATGCCACACCATGCTACTGGTGGTCAGAATCAACATCTTTTAGCATTTGCAGCCTACTGACTTGTTCTTCCAGAGCTCTACTAAAGGCTTTTCCAATTCAAGGGCAGCATCAGGATTTTGCATCAGAGAGACTTTGCCACTGTGTTACCCATATACTTTGTGTTTTTCATGCCTGTAGGCCTTTGTTGTATGTTGTATGTAAGTGGCTTTTTGCATAAAATGCATTATTATTATTATTATCATTATTATTATTATTATTATTATTATTATTATTATTATTATTATTATTATTATTATTGTGTCAGACGGAGCTGTAATAACGGATGCTCTCCATTTCATTTACACAGATCAGTAGCTGCTTGTGCAAGGTTCTTGCGCCCATTAACTCTCCATGCTCATCCTTTATTTTTTGGATGAAAGTAAAAGATCACCACCTAAGGAATAGTTAACATTGTATATGGTCATTAGTTTGTCATATTAATCACGGTATGTAAAATTAAATTGATAATACAACCAGTAACATAAAAAAAAATATATAGCAATAGGGCTGGGATCACATTTGTTAATGTGAACACAATTGGTATGGTTGTATAAGAAAATACTGTAGTATGTTAAAATTAGACAGTTCACCTATTATGTCTTTTCTCTCATTGGACTGAGTAGTAGAGTATTACACTCGAGTGCACACACACATGGGAACTGAGCAATACATCAGGATGTAAATAAAAAAGGCATAGCCTTTGGAAACCTCACAACAAATCCAGGAGCAGTAGCGGACAGTAACACAAAGCGTGTGGAGATTTCACTAGACTTCACACTGGAGAATGAAGTGGCCTTCATCGCAATGGGAATGCACACAGAAGTCATTTACTGTTTTCCAGCACTGAATGGTTCTTGCAAAAAAGAAGGCAGGACACAAGGGGGGTACATAATAATGTACATACTGTTGTTCATCATATCAGCATCAACAGTGTTTTTGAATCTACTGGTGATTGTTTCTGTGTCCCACTTCAAGCAGCTTCACACTCCGACAAATCTGCTCATCCTCTCTCTAGCTATGGCTGACTTACATGTCGGACTACTGGTGATGCCTGTGGAAGGCATGAGATTGATTGAAACGTGTTGGTATTTTGGAGACGCATTTTGTTACGTATTTCCTGTTATTATGTTTGTTGTTGTTTCAGCCTCTTTGGGCAATTTAGTTTTCATATCGGTTGATCGCTACATCGCTGTTAACAATCCTTTGAACTATTATTCATGCGTAACACCTAACAAAGCAATGCTGTGCATATCTCTTAGCTGGTTTGGATCTTTTGTTTATGCAATGCTAATGCTGTCCGATCATCTTCAGTCAAAGCCTCAGAGGGCTTGCCATGGAGAGTGTGTGTATGTATTCAGCGTTCCGCGAGTCATTTCTGATGTTGTGTTTTCATTTCTAGCTCCTTGTTCAATTGTCATATGCTTATACGTGAAAATATTTTGTATGGCTAAATACCAAACACGAGTTATGAACTCTGTCAAAAATGCCAACATGACAACTGAACATGTTAAATTTAGGAAATCAGAGAGCAAAGCAGCAAAAACATTAGGTATTCTTGTAGCCATTTATTTGCTCTGTTGGATTCCTTATTATATCTGCACACTTGCTTATGGTAGTGCATCATCAACATCTGTTGTATTGACTTTTCTCATTTGGTTTATGTATATTAACTCCTGCATGAATCCACTTATTTATGCACTATTTTATCCATGGTTTAGAGTCTCTGCTAAACATATATTAACATTGGCAATACTTAACCCAGGCTCACAATATTACAGTCTTAATCCAGATGATGTATAACATTTGGGAAACCTACATTTTTATTTATTCTTTGAATGTAAAAAATATACAGTTTACTATTTGCTGATATCTTACTCTTTAGCAATATTGTGTGTTTCTACAATTGTGTAAAGTTTGTGAGGTCTGGCATGGATCCGCGGTCTCCACCTGCTTTCACCCATCTCTTAGTGAAGCCCGATAGTCCCTCTACCTCCCAGGCTAGTATTCTCACTGTTCGGTCCTCCGACTGGAGGAGTTCGAACAAACTTCATAACTGTTGCTCTGGGATTGAATGCTTTAGTCTGGGCAGCCCCAGACCTCCATCCCGCATCTTACAGTAGAAGACTCCACCGCAGGTAGATTGTGGCAGTCCTAGCCAATCCTTTACCTCCACGCGGACAACCCTGTCTAGGTCTTCCATGGTTGGAGTCTGAAGCTGCTTGAAATGACAAATGGATATGATCACGAACAGGTTCATCAACACGGTAAAAAATGATAATGATAAAAAAATGTGTACATCAATATGTACTCAGGTTTTGACCGAACAACCTTTACGCAGGTAAATTGTGAGTTGGAAAACAATATGAAACTGCATGGTACTCCTTAGATTTGATTAACTCCATTTGCCAGAGCTCTATGTCGTAAAAGCCGTAGGGAGGTTGAGGTTGCTGCTCTTCTACTACGCAAAGGATCTTCTCCTGGACGTTAAGATGACTGGACTGTACTTCATAACTTCAAAGTATTTCATAACAATAGAAAGCTATTTTCCATATTTAAAAGGGAGGAAATATATTAAGTATATGTCCTATCATTATGTTTCAACTTACTTAGTTAAAAAATATTTTTTTGAAGCTTCTTTTAGCATCTTTCACACCCAGAGGGAAATATCAATGCTTATGCTTGTCTTACCAGAAGTGAATCAGCTAGTAATTAGTATCATGCACATTTCTAAAGGGTGAAGTTTTTTTCCATGCTACACACATATTTTAATTGCAAAGGAGGGGCTGTGAACAGCCGTGGCATGAAACTGTAAAGGTTAATGAAGGCAACTTTTTACAAACTTTGGACAAGTCATGCCATTAATTGTTTATCATAACGGTTGTAAAGGGGTATCCAATAATGTTTGCTGTGTAGACAGTGTGCAGGAGCTGTCAGTTTCAAACGGGTGCCACAGTAATGTTGAAGCCAGTGTGTGGAGGCCCTAAGTCTACCTGTGGGGTAAGATGTGTGAGAGCATGTAGCCTTCCTCCCTCAACCTGTCCACAGTCTCCTTGATCAAATGATGGGGGGAAGTACATGGCTGGTTTAACGTGCCACCTCCTATTGAGGTGCTGTCCTGTTGCAGGAAAGACCACCATTTACAGTTAGTTTTCTCCCTTGATGTGAATTAGTCCATGTGGGGCCTTCTGAAATGTGCCCACATCTAAGCTACCACTGCTGGCCTCAATGGTGTGGCTTGCACTTGTCCTATGTACATATAGGTAATCTGCTCAAGGGTTCATTATTCTAGACATATGCACTGCATGCTGGGATTGGAACCAAAGCGGACTTCACAACAAATCTTCTCTGTTAGAAGAGGCTCAGAAGGAGAACATGCTGCCCATGTGTTTGATATGGGTTACGCTGGCTGTGTGGTTTGAACTTAGGAAAGGATGCACACCAGGAACAACAGGGACAAAATGTTTCAGTGGGAGAGAAATTAAATGTCATCATCTCATACTTGTTGATATGAAGTTGCGTCTTCATGCTTGTACACGTGGTTCACAGATCTGCAGACAATATTAAAAGTTTCCTCGGTAAGGTAAAGTAATCGGAAGGTTGCCGGTTCAAATTCCGCCCTACCCATGGTTGAGATGCCCTTGAGCAAGGCATCTAACCCCACACTGCTCACTGTAAATATCTGTAAGTCGCTCTGGATAAGAGTGTCAGCTAAGTGTAATGTCATGTCAGTAGGGCTCCTTGTCAATTCTGGGCCCTTGGAAGCAATTCACTTTTCCCCGTCTGGCAGCGCCCCTGTCTGTCATATCTTGTCTGTCACTGATCTGAGACTCATGCCCTAGTAGACATAAAAAGTAAAAAAAAATACTATGATGGACAGAACCATAAGTCAACTTTGAATGTTTAAAGAAAACAAGACATTTGTGCGGAAGGCTGAATTTTAATGAGTTCAAATGTATGACTACTTACTGTAATTGAATTTGGATAACATTTATTTCACAGACATAAGGAGGGATATGAAGTACTTTTTTGGTGCTTTAAACACTTTACAGAATAAGGTCATAGACATGGAAAAGAGGCTGTCTGAATGACACTACAGAAACTATTTAGCTGGTTTGAAAGAAAACGGTCATAAGATGCTACTACAACAAACGTGTCTTCCTCTTAACATCTGAAGTTTTTTCTTATATCTTTCAAATTAATTTGGCCTTTAGATCCCACTTACACAACTCACAATTATCTTTTATTTAGTTTAAAGGACAAAGGCAATCAATCTTAAACTACTTAGGGCAATTCAGCTCAGGTCCTAATGACTGGTGTTTATATTTTAACTTATTACAACATAACAGACCACTATTCTGTTGTATGTTGATAGTTGTATGCTGGCATATACTATTTGCAGCAAATTAACTATTGTGCACTAATGTGGTTTTGTACTAAGTAACTGTACAACTTTAACATATACAGTATGTATATAAATTACACAATAAAATGCGAAAATAAATGTGAATAATGAAGCACATTTTATTACATAAATACAAGTGAATTTCAGAAAATGTGTAACACACAAAAACACAAAATGAAATATGTAATGTGTAACACACAAAAACACAAAATGAATAATCTATCCCTTCATATAACACAGACCTTTCACAGACATTAGGCTCTCATAGAAAATGTAATTTTATTTACATTTCCATATCAGTGTTTAGGACTTTTATTTAATAAATGACGTGTACTGTAATAACATTGAGTTATGTAATGTAAGATAATTTGTGCATGGTATGACCCATGCTATGAATTGACTTTGGCCTACACACCCACCTCACAAATGACATTTTTCACCCATAATTCCATGTCTTAGTACACACATAAGCCCTTGTCAATCAAAGGTTTCCATTTACAATCCAGATGGTGAGGTCATACATGAACCTGCATTTGTTTGTTTTCCTGCAGTTTCCTTCAGAGGATAGCTGTGCTAACTGGACTTATCCTCTGTGGAGTGCTAGAGGCATGAGGAAAACATAATACACAGCTGAATTGGTGGGTTGATGTTTCTATTTTTATTTGATTCATTTGTTTAAATGTGTCTGTGTTTGTGTTGGATATGTTGTTTGAATGACCTTGTTGCTGGTCACAGTTTTAGTCTTTGGAGATCACTTTAATGATCCATTTGATTTGTTTGTCATTTCTTACTGGAACCTGTAACACCAGAGGAGCCTATTAACACCTGAAGAGGCTGCAGCCGGTTCATAATGAGGCTCCAAACCTCCTCGGCCGTACAGCTCACATTAAAGGTGTACAGCTCACATTAAAGGTGTGAACTGACAGACAAACACCAGCTGATGCAATAGCTGCCCCTTCCACGTGGTTTGGTTTGACGTCAATAAGGACTTTTGAAATATTGCACTTCATAATGTTAGTCCTGTTAAATTTATTTACTTCATAATGATACGTAAAGTATAACAGACTTCCTTAACACTCAGTTCATACTATTTAAAAATAATATTATAATCCTAACAATGCATTTGTATATATATATGTCATGTTTTGAAATTGCTAGGCTGTTTCTCTGACCTTTTTATGCACATTTACAAGTGTATGGCTCATTAGCTAGCATAATTAATATATGCATGTGCTTTTACATGCCTACCTTAACCACCATAAGAAATATATAGTGTATGTTTCCATATTGAATGACCCTACATTCTGGCCACTGCTCACACCTGAAGTTGTGGCCTACTGTGGCTTATGTCTGCCTTATTAACATGGATCACACCGCACTCGCGATTAAAAGGTGCAAAACAAAACCAAAGAACTGTTTAAGCAACAAAAAAATGTCTGCACACTTAGATCCTATTGTTGTTGGTTTAATTGCCAAGCTTTCGGTCACAGACCTTCCTCAGGGCACAAACAGATGTCTGCCTTATAAAACCTTTTTGTTGACCACAGCCTTTCTGCTTATGCTCTGTGTGTGTTTTAAATGTAACATATAAAATAGAGGGAAATTCAGTCTTTGCATTTAACGCATCACTGAATTAGTGAGACTCGTAACACATAGGGAATGAACACACTAATCCAGAGCCATGGGCAGCCTGCTAAGGGGTTGGGTGCCTTGCTCAAGGGCACTTCAGCCATGGATATGGACATGGGAGAGGGGGGTTCACTTAATTCCCCTGCTCACATTTTCCCTCTTGGCCGGGGTTTGAACTGGCCACAGTGACGTTCACAAGTCCAAAGCCCTGACCAGTAGGCTATGCCTGTGATTTCTTCTGTTTTTCAATACAGTCACCTGGTATAAAGAAAACCCTAAGGGCCTAATGTATTTCACTTTTATCTGTATGTAGAAGAGTACTGGTGCTGTGCGCTCCTTTGCTGGTTCTGCTTCTGGTTTGAGTTGGCTCAGTGACTTTCACTACTGTGTGCTTAATAGGAGCTGCCATAAAGAATTTCGTTCAACCAGTAGTGGCCTTTGTAGTGGACTTCACAGGGTATTCAGCCAAGCAAGAGTTTGAACTGCAGGGTACAAAAATGTTCAGTTGTAAGTGAACTGCTCAGGGTGTGAGGAGGTAAGGAATATATATGACTTCTTTAGACAGCAACGGTCCTGTTTAAAACAAACATTCTGAGGCTCCTACTTTTGTGACTTTGTGACTACCCAATTCCCTGTGAAGTACACATGGATTTAATACCCCGTGTAGGAAATAGGGAGCAGGAAATTCAGCATAGGGACCCTTCCGATTGGACAGTAACCACAGATTCTCTGACCTAGGAAACAAAGCTATTCTTCACTGTGTGTGCCTGAGGGAGCCAAGCAGGTTTCACCAGTTCATGCTTCTGGTCAACCTGGCAGACGCAAGGCATTCATTTGAGGGCCTTATTACTGCATGTGTGGGAGCAGGGGGTTGCCCAGTGTGCAGTAGAGGTCAACTTCTCACAGACACAAAAGGCAAAATACAGGATAAGATGATGAACGCAATAATGTGTAGGCTGGCTCCCACAGCCTATGATATAAGCATGTTTACCCGGTCCTAGTAAGTGGTTAGCTCAATAGGCATTTTAACAGAATACTTTCGTAAATGGCAACATTTCATACGGTAATACTATGTCATTAGTTATGAGGATAACCTTATGTTAATAAGTTATGAATATAACCTCTTTATTTCATGCCATATAGGTAAAGAGCATTTTTACATACATTCCCTAAGACCATTCCCAAAAACACAATATGTACTGCCTAGTATGGAAGTGCAGACAGTTGCACCAGGAAAAAACTGGAGAGGATTGTAACCAAGGCCTCACACATCATTGGCACAATACCTTGTTTTCTGAGCGCATGTCTGTCTGTCTGACTGTCTATCTATCTATCTATCTATCTATCTATCTATCTGTCTATCTGTCTATCTGTCTGTCTGTCTGTCTGTCTGTCTGTCTGTCTGTCTGTCTGTCTGTCTGCATATACATGACAGGCATTCGTGGTGTAGGCCATAGCCTGCTGGATGTGGTGCCTGGCTTGCCCACCTAAAGCATCAATCACCCAACTTCACTAACAGTATTTCTTTCATGTGCCATACACATTTTCTGTGTACCCTGTAATAACATAAACCCCAGATGTGCATTACATGGACGTAATGCTGCCTCACATCTAGACATGCCCACCACATTTAATATTACCCAGGAAATGCATTCTTCTTCTTCTTCTTCTTCTTCCTCTTCTTCTTCTTCTTCTTCTTCCTATTATTATTAGTAGTAGTAGTATTAGTAGTATTATTATTAGAACCTGTTGCAGTATGAGCCATAATACCCATACTGTCTGTATTCATTTTAGGCCAAACACTACACTCTTTGCCTTTCTTTACGGAGGGCAATACCCATGAGGTGCTGAAGCCTGTTTCTCATTGGTTGGCACTCAGTCATTAACATAGAAATATTGGAGCAGAGAAGAGTAAGCCTCAGAAACATTTGGAGCTCTGCCTAAACTGGATCGACATAATCTTCAGGACAGGGAGCTTTATTACCAGAACTGGGCACAATACAATGGAGGACCTCTGGAAAGCTAATTACTGTTATCCATCCTTGAATTCTTCATGTGCAAAGTTGAATAGGTCACCAGCGATTTATATAATGTTGTACATACTTCTATCATCAGTATCTCTGTCTACCGTGGTTTTGAACTTGTTGGTGATCATCTCCATCTCTCACTTCAAGCAGCTTCACACTCCGACCAACCTTCTCATCCTCTCCCTGGCTGTGGCCGATTTATTGATTGGACTGATTGCCATGCCTGTGGAAGGATCACAAACAATTGAAACATGCTGGTATTTTGGGGACACATTGTGTAGAATATACCCGCTCATTTTCGCCGTGGCTCTGTCAGCATCTCTCTGCAGTCTTGTCTTAATCTCCACCGATCGCTTCATTGCAATAACTGACCCTTTGAGGTATTCTGTGAATGTCACACTTAACAAAACAAATGCTGTTGTTGTTCTTGGCTGGTGTTCTTGTGTAGTTTATTATTTTTTCTTCTTGAATGACCACCTTATGCAAAGGGAACCACACAGAATATGCCACGGGCACTGTCTGCTCACAATTAAATTCCCATGGATTGTTTGTGATATTATTGTGTCGTTCATTGTACCTTGTTCTACTGTAATAGTTTTGAACCTGAAAATATTTTGTACTGCTCACCATCAGGCACAAGCAATCAGCTCTGTTACAGAAGGTGCAAATGCTGCTCAAGAGAACAAAATGACTAAAACATCCAACAGAAAAGCAGCAAAAAACATAGGCACACTTGTTACAGTTTATTTATTGTGCTACATGCCATATTTTGTAAGTGTTTTTGCATACATTCATCCTTCCCTGGTGAACTTTCTTATGTGGATTATGTGTATAAATTCTTTTATAAATCCAATAATATATGCACTTTTCTACCCATGGTTTAAACTATCAGCTAAGCATATCATTACCCTTGCAATATTTCACAAGGATTCCTCTTACCTAAATGTTCTGAGATGAAATAGCTTTTTACACTTATTTTTTATGTGGTCACTTGTTGCATTTTCATTCTTTAATGTAAATCTTATTTGGGCCAATACTGGTCCTGGCCGGTTCTTCAAAAGGGATAACTAAGATTTTAAATCAATGTGATAGTTAACTACTTCTTCAAGAAAGAGAAATCTGTGTACAGCTCTGGAAAAAAATAAGAAACCACTGTAAAATGATGAGTTTCTCTGAGTTAACCGTTTGTAGGTATATGTGTGAGTAAAGTGAACTTTTCTGTTTAATTCTGTAAACTACGGACAACATTTGTACTGGTACTGGAAATGAATTGCTGTCATACACGTAGAAATGCTGATTTTAGGAAAATTTGCAGTGGTCTCAACTTTTTCCTGAGCTGTATACAGTTGCTGTCAATCTACTGTTTGAAGACATTTCTTCTGTATGAGATTTCCAATATTTTTGGTTGCGCTGGTCTCCTCTGCAAGGGAATTAGGTGACACTCAAATGAGTAGTTTCGATATTATTAAGATGTTCTCAAAGAAATCTAGAAATTAATTTCTCTTCCTATAATCCATATAAATATATATATATATATATTTTTTTTTTATATTGTGATAATAAAATAATTTAGGACCACTTGGTAAAACTTATGTGTGTGTATATAAATATATGTTGCTTCAAAAAGCACTAAATAACACTGTCAGCCTCTTCTTACATATTAATTTGTAGGCAAAAACCTCTAAACACCACTTCCCAGCAAAAGCCTCTATCTTGCAAGAACCAATCAGAAACCAAGACCAAATCATGTCACAGTAAGCATTTTGTGGCATTGTGTCATCTTGTTAATCTTTTTTGTAATCTTTTTCATAATATACTTGGGCCTTTGGCCGACATTCATACTGGGCAGATCCATCAGAAAATGGTTATAAACATGGGTATAAATGAAAGACACCTGCCCACCTATCCACAATTGCTTGTGTGTGTTAGTAATCATTTTCAGTGTTTGCAGTTGCATCTTAAGTGATTTTCCATCTTTTTCCCATGTGTTTTTGTGAAAAGAAGACCAGTGGTTTTAGCTGGTTTTAAAACAAAAGAAAAACTATTTTGTTAAAAAGTGGTGAATTGGCTGAAGTTACATTTTTGGAAAAAGTAATCACTAATAATAACTTAATCATTGCCTTTAAAATTAAGTTAAAAGATTAATTAAGTATGGGATCCCAACTGTAACACACTTTATTTCGTAAAAAATGTGTTTCGTGCCACAAAATGGAAAAAATGATTACGGAATCGAAAAACACCATAACACCTTTTGTCCATGGAAATGATAGTGAGAGCAACTCATTTCGTAGACAAAAAACAAAACAGGGTATTCATTACGTGCACAAAATTTACTGCTGACTTTTCCTTTCGTCAACATACTGTAAGACTGGATGCACTTCTTACTTACGTGGACGAAATACATTTATTTTAGCAAAAGTATTCATTAAATGAAAGACATGCATTCTTATGTGCCACAAAATACAGAATGCAGGCAAGAGACCCTCCCCTAAGCTAACCTAGGTCATTGCACGCATAATGAATGATTGGTGGTGGTGAATGTTATACGTGACACACCTTCTCCCCGTTAGCATACAGTAGCGGTCATAGACTGTTTGGTGACCTGACCGAGTACCCCCTCTGCCGCCCCGACCAGCATAATCCCTCCCCCCAATCATGCATGCATTATTTTAATAATAAAAATAAACATCACATTTATGAAACACTAAAAATTGTATGTATAACAAACATCAAGTGACTTAACACTAGAAGTCCCAGAGAGGGGCCATTTGGCCTTTTTACCTAGAAAACCCACAAGAGGGCCAATTGGCCCGAAGTCCCCCCTGTGGACACTCATTTTGTTATGGAAATGTGGCTGTTAGTGGCACACGGCCGGAGCCACTTGAACCTGTGTGGGGGAGTGGACACACCTTACAGCTCAGGAGGTTCTTTTGAGAGCAAGCTTTAGTTCTGAGATAGATAAATACCTCAGTGAACATAGCCATAAAGACTTAAACTGGACTATGATCTGTATGCAGTGGAAAGGATCAACAGGAAGGAAGGGATCAACACACTGACATTTATTGTTAAAAAAACAAAACAAAACATATTTACAAAGAATTAAAAAAAGCAACTTTTTTCCCAGTTTTGGTGTGGAGGGTTGTTGCAGAAGTAATGGTTATTTTTGTGTGCCAAAAATAGTAAAAAAAAGAAACCCAAGCATATTTACAAAGAATGAAAAACCATACATTATGAGTGAAATACATTTGAGCAGTGACTCACAATCGTGGCACTGCCATTGCTCCATTCGGCATTTCCCACATGTATATCGGTAGCAGTCAACACAGCGCACAGTTGCATGATAGTCCTTATATTTAATTTTAGCCTGACACTTGGCTCTTTTTCCTAGTTGTGGTGTGGAGGGTTGTTGCCGAAATAATTGTTCCTTTTGGGCCTTTTTCATACCCACAATTTAGAATAGAATGTGTTTTTATTCTTCATTCTCACATTCACACAGAAGTAGCCAACATGACTTCACCACTATAAGGTCTGACCCCCTCACCCCACACACTGCCACTAACAGCGTCATTACCATAACAAAATGAGTGATTAGTGTATTCGGGAAAAGCGGTCGGGCCAAATGGCCCCTACGTGGGTCTTCTAGGTAGACAGAAAAATGCTGGAACTTCTAGTGTTAATAGGCTATCACAAAATTAGTGAATTAATGCATTACTATTTAATTTCAGTAAGATAACTTTCCCAACTATTGTAGCTTAATAGTGTAAGGGATTTTTTACTTTTGTCCTGGATAGCGTAGCATAGTATGTAAATGGATAATAAACAATTATTATATTCAATTCGTCATACATTGAGAATATGAGACAATTCAATACACATCTTCCAGTTAATGGCTAATTAATAAACATTTCACTAAAATGTTTACTAAACTATATTGGTCTACTGTTTACTATTATAGCCTATAGGACAACCGGCTAACAAACGTAAACAGTAAACAGCTTACCCTCAGAAATGATGTTATCTATGTCATAATCCAATGACACAGCTGGCTACTGTTATGTATGTATGTATTACATTACATTACATTACATTACACTTAGCAGACGCTTTTATCCAAAGCGACTTACAAAAGGAGGACATAATAGCAAACAGATGTGTAGAGAACATCGAAGGTACCTATGTACAGTAAAGAGATGGTTAGTAGAATTTGGTTTTGTTAAGCAGTCTCGGAAAAGAAGGGTCTTCACAAGCTTTTTGAAGGTCGAGAGGGAAGTTGCTGCTCTTGTAGGGACTGGTAGGTTGTTCCACAACTGAGGGACAACAACCGAGAAAAGTTTGGAGTGACCTTGCTTTGTCTTGGGAGAGGGTACGGCCAGGCGGTTCGTATTGGAGGATCACAGCATTCTGGACGGGATGTAAGCATTCAGTATGACGTTGAGATAGGTGGGGGCAGATCCAGAAGTGGCTTTGTAGGCTAGAGTCAAAGCTTTGTGTTGAATTCTGGCAGCCACCGGGAGCCAACGCAGGTTGATGAAGAGAGGAGTGACATGCAACCTTTTGGGTTGATTGAAAACCAGTCGTGCTGCTGCATTCTGAACCATTTGCAATGGTTTGATTGCACAAGCAGGAAGGCCAACCAGAAGGGCGTTGCAATAGTCGAGGCGAGAGATGACCATAGCCTGAACCAGGAGCTGAGTAGCATATTGGGTCAGGTACGGTCTGATTTTTCTAATTTTATATAGCACATAATGGCATGACCGCGCTACGGAGGCAATGTGGTCAGAAAAAGATAGCCGGTCATCAATCACGACGCCGAGGTTTTAGCAACCTTGTTCGGAGCAATCGTGACAGTGTCCATATTCAGGCTGATATCATGGTGGATTGACTCCTGGGCTGGGATCACCAGGAGTTCAGTTTTAGACAGATTGAGCTGGAGGTGGTGTTCCTTCATCCATGTGGAGAGTGCGGAGAGACAGGCAGAGATGCGTGCAGAGACCGTGGTGTCATCTGGTCGAAACGACAAATACAGCTGTGTATCAACAGCATAGCAGTGATAGGAGAAGCTGTGTGAGCGGAGGACGCGGCCCAGCGAGGTGGTGTAGATGGCGAAGAGAAGGGGGCCCAGCACCGACCCTTGGGGCACCCCTGTGGAGAGGGTGTGAGTTGATGACAGTTGTCCTTGCCATGACACTTCAAAGGAGCGTCAAGTGAGGTAGGATTCAAACCAGGAGTGTGCTATGCCTATTATGCCTATGTTTGAGAGTGTAGTTAGCAGTATGCTGTGGTTGACTGTATCGAAGGCTGCCGATAAGTCGAGTAGGATAAGTACTGATGATTGTCCTTCAGTTCTAGCTACTCTGAGGGCTTCTGTGACGGAAAGCAGTGCTGTTTCAGTGGAGTGGCCGCTTCTAAAGCCAGACTGCTTCGGGTCAAGTAGGTCGTTCTGGGTGAGGAAATTAACAACCTGATTAGAGACCGCCCTCTCGATGGCTTTCGAAAGGAAGGGAAGCAGTGAGACCGGCCGATAGTTCTCCACCTGGGCGGGGTTGAGTGTTGTCTTTTTGAGCAGTGGTGTGACCCTAGCCTGTTTGAAGGCGGCTGGAACTATACCTGATGATAGCGAAGCATTCATCACGGACGTGATCGATGGGACTACTGTTGGGGCGATGGCTTGTAGCAGATTCGAGGGGACAGGGTCTAGTGGGCAGGTGGTAGGACGGCTGCCAGTGATGAGTTTAAAGACGTCGCTTTCGGAGAGAGGGGTGAATGAGGAGAGTGTTGCATCGTAGACCGTGGGAGGTTGCAGGTTGAGGCCGGGGTAAAAGTATTAGCAGTTAGATTGGTGGCAGGAGGCGGGGGAGGGGGGTTGAGCAGCGATTTGAAGGCACAGAAGAGTTTCCGGGTGTCAGTGGTGTTGCTGATTGCTGCAGTGTTGCTGTAGTAAGCCGTTTTAGCAGCCAAGGAGGAGAATGACGCTAGAAGAGATTGGAAGGTCTCTAGGTCTGCCAGATCGCTGGATTTGTGGCATTTTCGTTCCGCAGCTCTGAGGGTGGTGCGCAAGGAGCGGATGGTATCTGTCAGCCACGGGCGGAGCTGTGTAGAGCGTGCGGGTTTGGTGGAAAGGGGACACAGGGTATCCAGGCAGGAGGTCAGTGTGGAGCAGAGGGATTCTGTGGCAGCATCGACCTCTAGTGGAGAGAAGGTGTTGGGAGGGGGTAAGGCAGAGGCGACAACAGAGGCAAACATGAGTAGTAGACAAGTTGCGAAGGTTGCGACGGAAGGTTACCATGGGTGGGGGAGTGGAGGGTAATTCCGAGAGGTAAACCATGAAGCGGATGAAAAAGTGGTCTGATGTATGTAATGGTGTGACTAGGTAGGAGTTTCGGGGGCGTGGGCTTATTCACACCTCCCCAGAAAGTGCAGGCTCAAAGAATGTGGTCATGTGATACCAGGTGCTAGGTATAGCAAAACAGAGTAATGAGGAACTCAAAGGTACTTACAGACTTCTTGTTCACTCCACACACCCTGTGTGCTTGTCCTGTTGATTGTAGTGTGGTCTGTCAATTTATCCTCTCAGGAAGTGAGTCATATGCCCCTCTCGTTGTGGGAGATAAAGGCAGGAGTTTCGGGGGCGTGGGCTTATTCACACCTCCCCAGAAAGTGCAGGCTCAAAGAATGTGGTCATGTGATACCAGGTGCTAGGTATAGCACAACAGAGTAATGAGAAACTGAAAGGTACTTACAGACTTCTTGTTCACTCCACACACCCTGTGTGCTTGTCCTGTAGGTGTAGGTGCAAGCAGAACTAAGTAAACTGTAAGAGTTAACTGTAGGAATCACGCAGACAGTATATCGTTCATCAACCTTTATCTTAACTTTGCCTCTTCTCCTCTGTCAGTCAGCCAACTTGCACCGTATCAAGTGTCGCTAATACAATAGTATGTGGGGCGCCCTCTAGAGGTGTACCGAACATTCGGAACACACCATTCCCTTCTCACTTAAGAATAACACATGTATTACAGTAGGGAAATATCAAAACATATCCTCAATAGCAGTTATCAAAATTACATGTATCTTCAACAATGCAAAATCTGACATTACTTATTATTAACCTTATGCCTTAATGCGATCCAGTACTTAAAAACACAATTAAAGACACTATTAATAATGACACTCTTAATGATAATGGAAAATCTGGCCTGAAATTTAACCATTCCATAAGGATACTGGAAATTAATTTAAACAACAACAAAATAGTATTCAATTTCTTACGACTAAGAATAGTATTAGAACAATAGTAAGATGTACTTACAGTATTAGTTGAAATATCAGTATTTACGTGTGATATCAATAGCAGAGGAAACATTTTAAGTAAACTCGTATGTAAATTGTGTGAGTGTAAAGTGTATATGTATGCTTACAGTAGGTCACGTAGTCCTCAAGCCAGCTAGGAGGCTGTCTGATGCGGGCAGGTGTGGTGTGGAAGTTCACGGCATCAGGCAGGTCTGGTTCAAGAACAGGAAAGTCATCAGTCGCAGCATGAGGTGCCAGTGAGTCCTGATAAGTCGGGGAACGATAACTAGCAGGCCGTGATGCGTTCCATTTCTTTCCATTGGACAGGAGATACCTGCTTGGGCCAATTTGCTTTCTTATCACAAGTGGTTTTGTGTAATGCTGGTGTAGCTTTGGGACATGGAACAGCTTCGGGACACGCACTTTGTCCACTTCTTTGAAGGATTAAGAACGTAAAGACGTGTGCAAATTTTTTTGCCATGGAGCAACTCAAAGGGTGACAGCCCAGTCGAAGCATGTGGAGTGGCACGGTATAACTGCAAGGGGCCCATCACTGCAGCTTTCCAAGGCTTCTGTTGCAGGATAGCAGATTGTATGGACGATCGCAGGACATGGTGGAAGCGTTCAATCGCTCCATTCGCTGCAGGATGGTACACTGATGTACGTACGTGTTTAATGTCACGGTCCTTCAGGAAAGCAGCAAACTCTGTAAACAGGAACTGGGGCCCATTGTCTGATACAATGGTTCTGGGGTTACCCAATCGGCTGAATACTGACGTGAGAAACGTAATGATGTTGGCTGTAGTAGCTGAAGACGTGAATGCAACCTCAGGCCACTTAGTGTGGTATGACCAACTACATCCACTCAAGACTTTACGGAGACATTGTTTTGTTCTCAGGATGCATTGAGGCCCTTCGTGTGCCAGGGCAACAAGTGTGTGGCGCAGGGTGACAGGAGGGTTGAGCTATAGACCTCGGAAGATGAAGTCATCTTGGGCAGATAGTTCATGGCGGCGTTTGTAGTACGGGCGTGTAATACAGTTACTCACAGCAGCAGGAGAGGGAGGCCAACCATCAGCAATTTGTGCACACAGTGCACAGAGTTCAGGACAGGAGGTAGGTGCAGCAGCAAAATCGTCAGGTGAAACAGCAGACAGGTGATCAGCAGACAGCATGGCTACAAACTCAGGTTCAACTTCTGATTCGCCCGCAGCAGCAGGCAGAGGCAGGCTGGAGAGACAGTCAGCAGTATTGTTGTTCTTCCCTGGCAAGTAGGCAACATCGTATGAGAAGCACAGCAGGCTTGCTGCCCAATACACGCAATGCGCAATACACATACCAGCAAGGGATGTGTTTCCCAATGTGGTTAGGAGGGTGGTCAACGCTTGATGGTCTGTGCGTAGAGTGAATCTTCGGCTCCACAAGTACGTTTTCTATTTCTCTACAGCCCACAGAGCTTCCTTCTCAATGATTGAATACTTGCGCTCAGCAGGAGTCAGAGTTCTGGAGGCGAAAGCGATCGTGTGCTCCGTGTTATTGGGCTGGATCTGTGAGAGAACGGCGCCAAGACCATAGTCAAGGGCATCAGTAGAAACAATAGTAGGAAACTCGGGGTTGAACAGAGGTAGAGCTGTACTCTTTATTAGCAGCTGTTTGACAATCTCATAACTGCGCTGTGCATGTTCTGACCAGCTGAACTCACTGTCATGCTGAATGCAGTCACACAGAGGCTCCACAACAATAGCGAAGTTGGGGATGAACTTGTTATACCACGATAACAATCCCAGGAATGAACAGAGCTTGCCTGCATCAGTAGGAGCTGGAGCATGCAAGATGGCAGTGATGTGGTCCTCATCCGGCTGGATGCCATTTGCAGTGACTGTATGACCCAGGAAAGTCAGACTGGATCGGTTTAAGTGGCACTTCGACATGTTCAGTTGTAGCACAGACTTCAGTGTCTTATCGTGGCTGGCTCATTTATGACACCATGGAATAACGTCGTCCAAGTAGTTTGCAACATTTGGCAGGCCTTTAAGGATGGTGGACAGCATCTTCTGAAAGGCTGACGGTGCAGACACCAGATCATACGGGACACGCCGGAATCTGAAAAGTCCTTCATGTGTGATGAAAGAGGTCAGGTCATGACTTTCCTCATGCAGAGGCAACTGGAAGTAGGCATCCAGGTCAATGGTGGAAAACACTGTAGCACCGTGCAGCAGGTACAGCATCTCATCAATGTGCGGGAGAAGAAGAGTCAACAACTACAGCCTTGTTAGGCTCATGCAGGTCCACACACATCCAAATTTTTCCTGACATCTTCTGTACGACAACAATAGGAGAGACCCAGGGGTAAGCAACGGAGAAGGCCTGAATTCCCTGTCCCCCTCCCCATTCTTTCACATTCCGCTTCTGTGCACATCACCAACCTTCCCAGCAAGCAGGGGCGTCTGCAGCCAAAGGGGGGCACCAACTTTCCAATTCCCCACATAATGATATGACAGAAAATAGAATTTTGATTTTTTTCAAGCACTTGTGCCACCCCTCAAGAAATGCCATCCCGGGTGGCTGCCTTGTTCGCCCGTGCCTAAAACCACTACTTTTAGCATACCAAATATAAAACAATTGCGTCCCATGTGAAGGAAGTTACGGAGCAGACATGATTTTGTGTATGGACGGATGGATATGTTGTACAGGGGGTACAATGAGTCAAATGGCAGAGTCCTTACAGTGTGATCCATAAGATGGGCCCTGCTACATATGAGATTGAGCTACCAGGGAAAAGGAAGCCAAGGCAGACCTTCCATGTAAACTTCCTGAAAGAATGGAAGAAGCCAGCAGCAACCTCAGGATTGCAGCTCAGGTTGCAGGTGGTGGTGCGGGATGAGGACAGGCCAAGTTTTTTCCTACCAGCCAACTGCAGCCCTGGATGTTTCTCACTTGACCTCACAGCAGCAGAAGGAGCTAGCCCAGCTTGTCCCACCTGACCTGTGCCAGGAGAGGCCAGGTTACAGCACTGTGGTGGAGCATTCAATTACTCTGAATGACACACCCCCAGTGCGCCAGCGTATGTATCGTGTTCCTGAGCGATCCTGAGCCCTCCCTCAAGGCTGAGGTGGAGGACAGATTGATGAGTCAGTGATGGGGACTCGAGTGTAGCGACTTGGACTCGAGTCGCACTTAAGTCGCACAAAGACAGACTTCGGACTTGACTTAGACTTGCCCTCAATGACTTCAGACTTGACTCGGACTTGTGTGTTGTGACTCGTGAACAATCTTCATTCATTAAATTATTTATTTCATTTAACTGAAATATTCACAAGGTGTGAAAATCGGAGACAGACTGAATATTTTCCTCCCTTCATACGCGCAACGCATGCGTGCAGGGGAGGCAAAGATTTGAAATACAGACAGACAGACCATGGCGGTAGCGGGTTCGGCTGGGGCTATCCCATTTGTTATTTCATTTGGTTTTAAAGACTTCGTACAGGCAGGCAACAAACGGACAGCCTCGTGTAAAGTGTGTGGGATCACCATCCATGATGCTGGCTCAACTACATCAAATTTCATCAGGCACCTCAAAACCCACAAGGATAGGTCAGTCTAACACTTTATCACATAGGGAAAACTTGGCCCGTATGGACAGATCGCTAGCAACCGAACCACAGTATTAGGTTATGCATGCTGAATGACAGCTTGATTGTTCCACACCCGACGTTACAATTTCATTTGATTAATTATGAGTCATTTATTTGTTGTTTATCTAGATCCATTGGTAGCAGACTATGAGGCAGTCGACGTTTTGAGCTAACCGAGTTAGTTAACAAATAGGTAACTAACTAGCTACCTAACGTATATGGGCACAAGTACACTTCTTGCATTTGGGGAACAACAGACATCTTAAGTCTCCCGCGACCTCGGGGGTGTTGTTGACTTTACTGAAATGAGTTTCTGCAGGTTGGGGTGTCTGGAACGATATTACAACACTTAAATAGTATCTAGGCAACATAGCCATAGGAATTCCTACTTAGGTAACCTATGATATCAGTGCACCAGTAAAATTCCGTTCAGCGGCCCAAGTGTTTATTCAAGAAAAAATATTAAATTAAAATGTAAAATCAGTGAAGAAGAATTTCTTTCAGAAGGTCTATCACAAAAATACTGCAGGCCATTCCACTGCATAGTTTTTTCGTACACAGTGCTAAGTGACCATGCTCTGATCTATTTTGATACTGCAGTGTATAATAATAATAATAATAATAATAATAATAATAATAATAATAATAATAATAATAATAATAATAGTAATAATAATAATAACTCATATTACAGTATGCTTTTAATTTGATGACAGAATGTTTATTTCAGTCATTTGAGACTTGAGACTTGACTTGGACTTGGGACAAAAGACTCGAGACTTGACTTGGCTTTGCCCTCAAAGACTTGAGACTTGACTTGGACTTGACTACAAAGACTCAAGACTTGACTTGGACTTGGAAAAAATGACTTGTGAACATCTCTGTGATGAGTGAGTGGAGTAATCCTGTGGTGCTTGTCCGCCAAAAGGATGGCACAATGACATTTTGCATTGACTTTCGGAATGTCAAAGCCCAGTCAAAGTTTGATGCATACCCCTTGCCACATCTAGTTGGTGCTTTGTTCAGCCTGGCAGACGCAAAGCACTCATTTGAGGGCCTTATTACTGCATGTGTGGGAGCAGGGGTTTGCCCAGTGTGCAGTACAGGTCAACTTCTCACAGACACAAAAGGCAAAATACAGGATAAGATGATGAACGCAATAATGTGTAGACTGGCTCCCACAGCCTATGATATAAGCATGTTTACCCGGTCCTAGTAAGTGGTTAGCTCAATAGGCATTTTAACAGAATAGATGCATACATGTTCATAAGGTAATGTTTTGTCGTTAGTTATGAAGATAACCTTATATTAATAAGTTATGAATATAACCTCTTTATTTCATGCCATATAGGTAAAGAGCATTTTTACATACATTCCCTAAAACCATTCCTAAAAACACAATATGTACTGCCTATGAATGCCTATTATGGAAGTGCAGACAGTTGCACCAGAAAAAAAAATGGAGAGGATTGTAACCAAGGCCTCAGACATCATTGGCACCATACCTTGTACTCTGAGCGTATGTCTATCTATCTATCTATCTATCTATCTATCTATCTATCTATCTATCTATCTATCTATCTATCTATCTATCTATCTATCTATCTATCTATCTATCTATCTATCTATCTATCTATCTATCTATCTATCTATCTATCTGTCTGTCTGTCTGTCTGTCTGTCTGTCTGTCTGTCTGTCTGTCTGTCTGTCTGCATATACGTGACAGGCATTCATGGTGTAGGCCATAGCCTGCTGGATCTGGTGCTTCCCCACCTAAACCATTCATCACCCAACTTCACTAACAGTTTTTATTTCATGTGCTGCATACATTTTCTCTATACCCTGCAATAACATAAACCCCAGATGTGTAATACATGGACATAATGCTGCCTCACATCTGGACATGCCCACCACGTTTAATATTACCCAGGAAATGCATTCTTCTTCTTCTTCTTCTTCTTCTTCTTCTTCTTCTTCTTCTTCTTCTTATTATTATTATTATTATTATTATTATTATTAGTAGTAGTAGTAGTAGTAGTAGTAGTAGTAGTAGTAGTATTAATATTAGTATTATTATTAGAACCTGTAGTAGTATGAGCCATAATACCCATACTGTTTGCATTCATTTTAGGCCAAACACTACACTCTTCGCCTTTCTTTACGGAGGGCAATACCCATGAGGTGCTGAAGCCTGTTTCTCATTGGCTGGCACTGAGTCATCAACATAGAAATATTGGAGCAGAGAAGAGTAAGCCTCAGAAACATTTGGAGCTCTGCCTAAACTGGATCGACATAATCTTCAGGACAGGGAGCTTTATTACCAGAACTGGGCACAATACAATGGAGGACCCGTGGAAAGCTAATTACTGTTATCCATACTTGAATTCTTCATGTGCAAAGTTGAATAGGTCACCAGCGATTTATATTATCTTGTACATTCTTCTATCATCAGTATCTCTGTCTACTGTGGTTTTGAACTTGTTGGTAATCATCTCCATCTCTCACTTCAAGCAGCTTCACACTCCGACCAACCTTCTCATCCTCTCCCTGGCTGTGGCCGATTTATTGATTGGACTGATTGCCATGCCTGTGGAAGGATCACGAATAATTGAAACATGCTGGTATTTTGGGGACACACTGTGTCAAATATATCCGCTCATTTTCGCAGTGGCTGTGTCAGCATCTCTCTGCAGCCTCGTCTTAATCTCCACCGATCGCTTCATTGCAATAACTGACCCCTTGAGGTATTCTGTGACTGTCACACTTAACAAAGCAAATGCTATCGTTGTTCTTGGCTGGTCTTGTTGTATAGTTTATTATTTCTTCTTCTTCAATGACCACCTTATGCAAAGGGAACCACACAGAATATGCCATGGGGACTGTCTGCTCACAATTAAATTCCCATGGATTGTTTGTGATATTATTGTGTCATTCGTCGTACCTTGTTCTACTGTAATAAGTTTGAACCTGAAAATATTTTGTACTGCTCACCATCAGGCACAAGCAATCAGCTCTGTTACAGAAAGTGCAAATGCTGCTCAAGAGAACAAAATGACTAAAACATCCAACAGAAAAGCAGCAAAAAACATAGGCACACTTGTTACAGTTTATTTATTGTGCTACATGCCATATTATATAAGTGCTTTTGCATACATTCATCCTTCCCTGGTGACCGGTCTTATATGGATTATGTGTATGAATTCTTGTATAAATCCAATAATATATGCACTTTTCTACCCATGGTTTAAGCTATCAGCTAAGCATATCATCACCCTTGCAATAATTCACAAAGGTTCCTCTTACTTAAATGTTCTGAAGTGAAATAGCTTTTTATACTTGACTTAATTTTTATGTGGTCACTCGTTGCATTTTCATTCTCTAACGCAAATGTTATTTGGGCCAATACTGGACCTGGCTGGTTCTTTAAAAGGGATAGCTACAGTAAGATGTGTGATCAATGTGATAATGAACTACTTCTTTAAGAAAGACAAATCTGATCCTGTGTATAGCTGTCAAATTAATGTTTGAAGACATTCCTTCTCTATGAGATTTTCTATATTTTTGGTTGTGCTGGTCTTCTCTGCATGGGAATTAGCGGACTCTCAAAAAATTAGTTTTTATATTATTAAGATGTTCTCAAAGCAATCTAGAATTTATTTTCTCTTCATATAATGCATCTGAAGTAAAAATATGCATCTGTAAACCCCTATTTGAAAGGAATTCCTTCAGTTTCTCCACAGAAAGACTATCACAGTCCTGGAAGTCAGCTTTACAGTAAATCTATTAGGTACTCTGTATATTTGTTATAATCCAAAATATAAGCATTTCAAATGTGTTCCATGTGTCCCTCTCATATATATTTTCCATATTATGATAATGTATAAGTCATAATTTTGGGCCTACTACTTGGTAGCACTTTGGAGCCTTATTCTTTGTGTGTATATATATATAAGATATAAGATATACAATTTTAAATATGTATGAATTTTAAATGTGACCCGTGTTTTTGGCCAACCCTGTATAATCAATGATGGTTAAGAGCGCTGATAAATGTGCTGGAGCACAGTAGGCCAGCATCATAGGGTAAATTACTGACTTAATATTTCTTTAAATATTATCCATTCCTTGTGTAACCTGCATGTACGGATCTTGCACCAGTGCAGACCCATATCATACACACATCATCCGTAGAGGAAGCCAGAGAACACCTGCCACCAATCTGTCCATGAGCCTCTGAAGACTGGCTGATGCCCCCTGCAGGTCAAATGGGCCACGGCTTCAATGATCTTGGAGTTGATAAAATACAGTGGACTAAAACCAGCAGATGGCCCCCCAAATCATCACTGACTGATCACGTCCATGCCATGCCGCATTGATGCCGTGGTTCATGCAAATGGTGGCATGTAGTGGAGGCATATACATAAACATACTTTTCAGAAAGTTGACGTTTGCTTATTGCAAAAGCTTTTTTATTAGGTTGATGTAATATTCTTATTTTCTAAGATACAACATTTTGGGCTGGGCTGGGGATGTAATCACCAAAAGTTAAAAAAAAAGTATATTTTTATCAACTTCTGTGCAATGAATTTATATAACACAAGTTTCATTTTTTGAATTGAATTAATAAAATAAACTAGCTTTTCCACAATATTCTAATATATTAAAATGCATTCTCTGGAATGAACTAGATAGATCTGAAACACCAGCGTTTCAATGACACCCCCGCTACCCTGAGCAGATAGTCCTGACTCCTGTGACCCTGTCATTTGACCCCACCCCAAAAGAAACAGAAAGTTAGATGTGAAACGCCCGTGTTCCGATGATATTCACTGTACCCTGAGTGGGTAGTCCTGCCTCCTGTCACCTTGACCTTTTGACTAGGGTGTAGGAAGATTACCCCATTTATTCCCAAAAAAATCACTAGAAAAGCACTCAGGGAGTGCAAACCTCCGCCAGGGCAGCTCAGATCACCATCAAAATCTAATCAGTTTTAAGTTAGCCCATTTTTGACCTACGCTGAAAATTTCATCAAAATCCATCCGTAACTTTTTGAGTTATCTTGATAACCAACCAAACAACAAACTAACAAATGTTGATGATTACATAACCTCCGCCCCCTAGCAGAGGCAATAAGTTACTTAGCCGACAAACAACTTATTACAAATTGTTGTTGTTGTATGTACACATTTTTATTTATTTATTTATTTATTTATTTATTTATTTATTTATTTATTTATTTATTTATTTATTTATTTATTTATTATTGTTATTAATATTAATATTATTATTATGGCAAGATTGTAAACCATTAAGAAGGCAAAGACAAGAGATCTCCATGGATTCTATGTACAGATGATGGCAAGAGTCCCTCACCTAACCTAACCTAGGTCATGCATCCAATATTAAGGAAATTACAGAGCGGATATGATTTCGTCCATGGACAGATGGATGGACGGACAGACAAGGTGAAGCTAGTATATCCCAGTATATCCCCAACAACGTTGTGCAGGGGTACAATAAACATAAGGTAGGCCTACTTGTCTACCTTATACTTATACTTATATACCGCCGATACTTGAACGCGGGTCACGTTGTAAAGCCCCGGTTCTGCTGTTTTGTTTGGTGTAATTGCTATCTCGCTACGATGTACCGTTCCGGAGTAATTCAACAGAGAAGAATGGGTGTAAATTTGGACGCATTTTGTGTCCGTCGGGCCCATAGGGTTAAGTCCAAATACTGTTCCACCATATCTGATAATCATTTGGAGGCCTGCTTGAGACTCGCTACCAGACTCCCTCCAGTGCAGGTCATCATCAGATTAATTAAGTCCTGGCAATAGATAATTACAAATGTATTAGAGTTGTGCTCTAAAAGTTTATTCAAAAGTAATACAAATGCATTATAATTGTGCTGTAAACGTTCATTATATCATAATACAATTGTATTAAAGTTGTGCTGTGAAGGTTTATGCATGGATGCATGTATTTTAGTATGCTGCATGTGTAATACAGCATGTATATCAATAAACACACTGCATAAAGATACATATGAAACTCATACTGAGTGATTTACCATCATCATCATCATCATCATCATCTTCATCTTCATCATCCTCAGTAGATCACGGTGACATGGTCGTTTTAAAAGTTGCTCATGTGCCAAAAAATAGTGGGCACCCCTGGTTTAGGCAGTAGCCTACTAGGAGCCCCTTCGTATGCCACGCCATGCTACTGGTGGTCAGAATCAACATCTTTCAGCATTTGCAGCCTACTGACTTGTTCTTCCAGAGCTCTACTAAAGGCCTTTCCAATTCAAGGGCAGCATCAGGATTTTGCATCAGAGAGACTTTGCCACTGTGTTACCCATTGTAATTATTATTATTATTATTATTATTATTATTATTATTGTTATTATTATTATTATTATTATCATCATCATTATTATTATTATTATTATTATTATTATTATTATTATTATTATTATTATTATTATTATTATTATTATTATTATTATTATTGTGTCAGACGGAGCTGTAATAACGGATGCTCAGTATCTGGATGATCAGTAGCTGCTTGTGCAAGATTCTTGCGCCCATTAACTCTCCATGCTCATCCTTTATTTTTTGGATGAAAGTAAAAGATCACCACCTAAGGAATAGTTAACGTTGTATATGGTCATTAGTTTGTCATATTAATCACTGTATGTAAAATTAAATTGATAATACAACCAGTAACATTTTAAAAAACCATATAGCAATAGGGCTGGGATCACATTTCTTAATGTGAACACAATTGGTATGGTTGTATAAGAAAATACTGTAGTATGTTAAAATTAGACAGTTCACCTATTATGTCTTTTCTCTCATTGGACTGAGTAGTAGAGTATTACACTCGAGTGCACACACACATGGGAACTGAGCAATACATCAAGATGTATATAAAAAAGGCATAGCCTGGAAACCTCACAACAAATCCAGGAGCAGTAGCGGACAGTAACACAAAGCGTGTGGAGATTTCACTAGACTTCACACTGGAGAATGAAGTGGCCTTCATCGCAATGGGAATGCACACAGAAGTAATTTACTGTTTTCCAGCACTGAATGGTTCTTGCAAAAAAGAAGGCAGGACACAAGGGGAGTACATAATAATGTACATACTTTTGTTCATCATATCAGCATCAACAGTGTTTTTGAATCTACTGGTGATTGTTTCTGTGTCCCACTTCAAGCAGCTTCACACTCCGACAAATCTGCTCATCCTCTCTCTAGCTATGGCTGACTTACATGTCGGACTACTGGTGATGCCTGTGGAAGGCATGAGATTGATTGAAACGTGTTGGTATTTTGGAGACGCATTTTGTTACGTATTTCCTGTTATTATGTTTGTTGTTGTTTCAGCCTCTTTGGGCAATTTAGTTTTCATATCGGTTGATCGCTACATCGCTGTTAACAATCCTTTGAAATATTATTCATGCGTAACACCTAACAAAGCAATGCTGTGCATATCTCTTAGCTGGTTTGGATCTTTTGTTTATGCAATGCTAATGCTGTCCGATCATCTTCAGTCAAAGCCTCAGAGGGCTTGCCATGGAGAGTGTCTGATTGTATTCAGCGTTCCGCGAGTCATTTCTGATGTTGTGTTTTCATTTCTAGCTCCTTGTTCAATTGTCATATGCTTATACGTGAAAATATTTTGTATGGCTAAATACCAAACACGAGTTATGAACTCTGTCAAAAATGCCAACATGACAACTGAACATGTTAAATTTAGGAAATCAGAGAGCAAAGCAGCAAAAACATTAGGTATTGTTGTAGCCATTTATTTGCTCTGTTGGATTCCTTACTATATCTGCACACTTGCTTATGGTAGTGCTTCATCAACATCTGTTGTATTGACTTTTCTCATTTGGTTTATGTATATTAACTCCTGCATGAATCCACTTATTTATGCACTATTTTATCCATGGTTTAGAGTCTCTGCTAAACATATATTAACACTGGCAATACTTGACCCAGGCTCACAATATTACAGTCTGAATCCAGATGATGTATAACATTTGGGAAACCTACATTTTTATTTATTCTTTGAATGTAAAAAATATACAGTTTACTATTTGCTGATATCTTACTCTTTAGCAATATTGAGTGTTTCTACAATTGTGTTAAGTTTGTGGCAATCTTTCGAAAAATATTAATACACTAATACACTACCTATGGACGGATCCCTTCTTCCTGGCACATGTTGATATTCTCTGGCTGTTGGAGATTTGAAGTTGATTTGAAGTTCATATTTCTGCTATAACATGCCATAAAGCTCCAATACAGACTGTGTATAGACACAGAGACGCAAAGTGTGTAAGTAAGTGTGTAATATCTTTAAATATTTACAACTGAAGGACAGTGATCGTGCCAAATGCAAGCTGCGCTACAGAAATACTTAAATGAAACACCAACAACATGAAAAACAAAAAATGCCATTGTGATATATTCATCAGCTAAAAAAAATACCAAGCACCACCAATGGGTCCACATTTTTAGTTTGTAAAAATATTATTGTTATATATTATATCTTCTCTCTTCTCACCTTGACTCATTATTTCTGTTGTTTTCCTCGTCTTGTTCACTAGGATTTTTTTTCTTTTTGAAAACTGTTAATTGTGCTAGCATCTTGGCCTTGCATTTACAAGGTTTCAGGTTTCTAACAGGCTTGAACAGGTTTCAGAGTGAACATTTAACAAAAAACACACACACAGCCCCATCACAGCCATGTGGACAGAACTTTTATGACAAATCCCACCAGCCTGTGCCAGCTTATGCCTGCAACCCATAATGCATTCCTGGTTAGAAGAAAGGGCAAAGGAAAGACAAAAGTGGTTGACTATCACACCGCAGGCCGTGTGCTTGGGTTACTTTTGCTTTACCACCAAAATCATAGAGTTGCTCCATTACTACCATGATTGGAGGAGCAATATTAATAAACTACAACTAGGAGGACTCAGAGAGCATAGACAAAGTCAAAGTCAAAAATCAAAGTGTACTTTATTGTCAATTCACTATGTAACAGGAATTACACAGAGGACTGAAATTGCGTTTCACCAGACACCAAATGTGCAATTTGAACTTGAAACATGCACACGCACACACACACACACACACACAGACACACACCCACACACACACACATAAAGTGTGCACAGACATCCACAATAAATAGACATAAGACATTCAGATAAACATATACGCTTCCAACAAGAAGGAAAGTTCGAGGTAGCTCTTCTTGGTAGCTGGTGTAGGTGAAAAAGGAAAAAGTGAAATGTGCAATATGTAAAGTGCAATAAGTGAAGGTGCAGTTGGTAAAGTGCAAGTGTAAAAGCAGCATGGACATCAGTGTGTGGATGTCAGTAACATGTTCATGGAATCTTCTTCATTGTGTTGAGTAGCCTGATGGCCTGTGGAAAGAAGCTGTTTCTCAGTCTATTTGTGTGGCACCGCATGCTGCGGTAGCGCTTTCCAGACGGTAAGAGGGCAAACAGTTTGTGTGCTGGGTGGGTGGTGTCCTTAATAATATTGGTGGCTCTCTTGGAACAGTGTGATGTGTATAGGTCCTGAATGGTTGGTTGGGGTGATCTGATGATCTTTTCTGCAGTCCAAGTTCTGCAGTCAAGTTCTGACCAAGTAGTTCAGCATTTACATTTAATTTAAATTCTCCGAAATGTTTAAAAGACTGAAATATCTGTGTTTTGTTTGACACATTTTTCATGGTTTAAAGATTAAATAGTGGTGGTGTACAGCAGGCAGGACAGACTGCACTCTGGGGCTAGAGTGGGTGAGCCGATGACGGCACTGGCCATGAGGAGGTGCTAGTGGCTTACCTAAAGACCAAAAGAGTACAGTGGCATGTGGTCCACTGACACTGTCCACAAAACCATGCCTTCTTACCAAAGGCAGACAAAATGGCTTGAGAAAGTGAAAGTCCTGCCATATATTCCTTCTGCCAGTGCTCCTAACACAGGTGATTTCACTAATTAGCTCATCTACCTGGCTGAGGTGTGGGATCAGCTGGTTCAGTGAATTATTTGGAACAAATATGTGGCAGGATTTTTCCTTTCTGAACCCGGATGTCCACACATGTGTGGGAGAGCAGTGCCATGCCCTCAACACAGCAGCCTTTCGGCAGGTGTATGCCAGCCGGTGTGAGGAGGGGGAGGCTGGCAACCATTCCCATGTCTTGACCCAATTCATACCATAGGAAATCTCTATGTTTTGTGTTAGAAAACAGAGTTTGGGAGTTGTCTGTCCTGGCTTTAAGGGTTTTGGACTTTCACCCAGCAGAATTTTTAAGATTGTTCAGGAATTGCTAACCCCTCTCAGGAGACTAGCCATATGCATATTAACCTACCTGATTGGTTGGTGCTCCCACTATCCTGGAGAGCGATTTAAGCATAAAGCTTGACCACTTCTGGAAGTTTTAGTGGCAAACTGGTCAAAAAGCTATTGACAATTTAGGGCATGACTCAGTTAATATGCCTATCTCGAGCCAATCAGGCTGCCCTTTAAAACTAGAATACCTCAGCTACCTCAGTATTATGTACTGTACCATTACAGCACCTCTAGTGATGGCTTAACATGCACTTTCCCTCAGCCTCTTACAGATGTTCTGCAGATGTAGTTTGCTGCCCTTCACACACACCCTGTCAGGGACAGAAACACGATGTTGGAGGGCCCTTATATTTTGGTGTGGCCCCCAAGAACCTCTCTGGCAAAGCCTCATTGAGGCAGCTGACGCACAGGTACATTTTGATAGCAGATGTACTTCTCTTTTAGCCTGGTAAACCAGCCCCTTGTATGTCAATTTATTTTGTACAGAAGGTCTGGCAGTGCTGTCTGGCAGTGCTTTTATTGACATCGCTGTCTTAGGCAGAATTTTTAGCCAATCAGCAAACAGAGGAAGTGTTTGTGAGCGATGACGTCGACTTTATGTGCTACATTTGAATTGTAGGGCACAGGCAGGCTAATGTGTAGAGTCCACACCTCCAGAAGAAAATGTGGCACTGCCAGACCCTCGGTACAAAATGAAATGAAGTACGAGGGGCTGGTTTACCAGGCTACTCCTCTTTAGCTGGGCTAACTTGTGCGAGGGATGGTTGCTCGGGTGGACATGGAACAGGTGGCTACTGTACATATCAATGCACGAGAGCTGCTGATGGTGCAGCCTGCACTTAAATGTTGAATGATGCTCACTGGACAGCACGTTCTGGTGAGGTCAGGTTACACAGCATCTGTGGCCAGGCCCACTGAGACCCGTTTGTTAACATAGCTTATGCCCCCTTCCAAAACCAGCGCTGGATAAACGATACTAAACAAACTGGATAAGCATGCATGCGACACTATGGCTGGCTAAAATATTCACGACATCGGTAATGGAAAATTGCACTTCCAACTCGTAAGGGAAGACCGAAAAGAAAAAAAACAACTTGGGCTTTAAAAGGTAATTTTCAACATGCACCTGTATCGCTTAAGTTATCTGAGACTTGCCAGTACTGAAGATGTGAGAAATTTTGGTTCAACCTATAGAGGTGTCCTTGGATGGGCATTGCTACTGTCAGCTAAACCCAATGGGGTCAGATTTTTAATCTGTGTTCAAATCTCAAGGAAAAACAATAATCTCAACAATGAAAACCAGGATGTTTTCATCACTTTTATAAAAACAACCAAGATGGCCAGAACAGGACGTGAAAACAGGACATGTTGTGGAAAAACAAAATGTTTGGTCACCCTATATTTTACATTATACAACAGTTAGATCCGGTCAAACTATTTATGAGTGTCTGATTGGACAACAGGCATTCCACGCATCACTCTGAGTCTAGAGGGCAGGAACATACGCGGAAGTTAAAGCACCCATGGGGAAAGGGCCCACCGGGAAAGGGCAGGTCAATAGCATTACATTGACTTTCATTTATTGTAGCGTCACTTTGAAGTCAAATAACTTTTCATGACATGCGCTCAAAACCTTGATTTTGGAATTGTTGTAGGCCGCAGCAAACAAGCATAACATATTTGCTCCAATGTGAAATCGGTCATGTTGTTGCCTAAAACATTTATCTGAAATTATGCTAAAACAAAAAAGTGATGGCTAGAGACTTTCTGTTGCAGAGGAGAAAATTTACTGTACTGTTTGTTTAGTTTTCAGTTCATGTCGGTCAGGGAAACATTTTCAGCAATATTTCCCAAAAAAACATTGTAATTGGCATTTTTTGTAAGATGGATCATTATCATTATGGATTCTTACTATTTAATGCAAGTGAAGCCCAAAGAAAAATGACTAAGCTAAGCTACACACTAGCCTGTTACGTATACTAACTAACTAGCTCCCCTGATATGCTAGCTTGCAAATCCTCCTGGAACTGAAGTTAGTAGAAGAAAAATCAAGTTCCCAAGTACAATATTAGCTTTCCACTCCAGCGTGATTGCAGTTATAGAGATAGAAAAGAAAATTATCTTATGCTGTTTGATTTGTGTTTGAGCTACTAGTCAATATACTGTACTCAGGTTTGTTGGACAACGTCACCAGCCTGGCTCCCGAGCTTGTGCAGTAAATCCAAGGTGACCAAGGTGATAATTGAAAATCTGGTTTCATCCGATCACATGGAAAAGACGCTATCCCTCTGTGCATATCTTCTACTGTTTATGCTAGGAGTGGAGATATCACCCAACATACCATACCATACCAGGGCTGACTCATCAGAGCTAGTAATTACTCTGCCAAAGACACAATGTAACTGTTAAAACTTTACACCAACTTTCCATTCCATCTAGTTCATAAACAAGTGAGACAGAAAAGCGAAAAAACGAAATCAAGTGAATTTATAAGCTATGGCAGACTGCAGAAAAGCAGTTGTGCATTAGGCCTAGTTCGGACTGTGAACAACGACAGCAACCATGTCTCAGTGGCTGTACAATACAGGGGAATGTCCAAATCAATGTGTAGACACTGTAAGGTTTCTGGTCCTCTGTTCCCTGTTTTCTGTTTGGCCCCATTTGCTAGACATTTCTGGGTTTTAACTTTTGGGTTTTTCCCCTTGCCACTCAGTGTCTCTTGTCTCTCACCTGTATGTGATTATCGTGTCAATTACCCACTCATTGTGTCTCTGCTACTCATTGGTCCCTGCTCCCCTTCCTGCTGTATTTAATCCCCATGGTTTTTGTGTTCTGTCTCTGATTGTCTTCTGGTTACCGTGCTGCGTTGTGTGAGTTTCTCTTGCTGTAAGAACTGTTTTTGCCCTGTTTTTGCTTGCCAGCTGTTGGTTTTTGCCTTGTGGATTTAGTTGTTTTTTTGATGGCTTTTGTTCCCCTGGATTTTGTATTTTTGATGTTTGGGTGCTCTCTGCGTTCGCTATTTTCTCCTGGAATCTTTTGTGTAATTGACTGAATAAATCTACCTGTGTCTGATTCTGCGTTTGTGTCCAATTTGACTGGCATTCTGACAGTACAATCAGAGAGCAACATGGACCCAGCAGAGCAAGATCCACTCCGTTCTGCCTTGGCACAACAAGGGGCTGTGTTAGGCAGACACCAGAACCAGCTCGACGCCATGGCCAAGACCATGGAATCCATGGCAGCTAGCCTGACTGACCTGGCGGCCCAGATACAGCAGCTCCATCTATCTCGGCCAACCAACCCACCACCACCTACGGCCCCAGCCACACCTACCCTCTCACCGCAGCCAGCCCTCCATGAACCACGTCTGCCTCCTCCTGAACGGTACTCGGGTGAGCCTGGCTCTTGCCGTGCATTCTTGATTCAGTGTGATCTCATTTTTCAACTCCAGCCTGCAACCTTCCCTACGGGTCCTGCCAAGGTAGCCTACGTCATCACTCAGCTGTCTGGCAAGGCTAAGGAGTGGGGAACATCCGTTTGGGAGGCGGTCCAGCCTTTCTGCAAGGACTACAGAGCATTTGCGGAGGAGATGAGGAAGGTATTTGATCGGTCAAAGCATGGGAGAGAGGCTGCTAGAGAGATGCTGCACATCCGTCAAGGCCGCAGATCAGTCTCCGACTACGCTATCCAGTTCCGCACCCTTGCCACTTCCAGTGGCTGGAATGCTGATGCCCTGTATGAAACCTTCCTCAACGGCTTATCGGAGGAGATAAAGGATGAATTAGTGACCCGAGAGCTCCCTGCTGATTTTGATGCTCTTGTGGGCCTCGCCATTCGCATTGATGTCCGCTGGAGACAACGCTACGGAGAGGGCCCATCAACAAGGTTCCAGAAGGGGTCCAGCGGGGCAGGCTGGACTCCACCTCCATTGTCCACACCAACTGAGGAGGAACCTATGCAGGTTGACTGAACCCGGCTGTCACCAGCAGAGAAGCAGAGGAGAATCTGTACTGGCTCCTGTCTGTATTGTGGCCAACTGGGCCACCTAGCTGCAGTCTGCCCGCTAAAAGGCAACGCTCACCAGTAGGGCGAGGAGTACTAGTGAGCGTGACCCCAGTTACCCCTCCCTCGTCTTCTCCTTGCAACCTGTTCCCTGCAGTACTGGAGTGGGGTCGACAACATCGAACCTTCCAGGTGCTCATCGACTCTGGAGCAGATGAGAGCTTCATTGACGCCTCCCTAGCCTCCCAGTTGGACATCCCCACGTCTCCCATTCAGACACCCCTAGTAGCAAGAGCCCTGAATGGAACACTTCTCGGGAAGGTTTCCCACACCACCTCTCCTCTTAGTCTCTCACTGCAGTGGTAGAGTGGCCCAAGCCATCTACACGCAAGGAGTTACAGCGGTTCCTTGGCTTTGCCAACTTTTACAGGCGCTTCATTCGAAACTACAGCACTCTGGCTGCCCCCCTGACTGCTCTCACGTCCTCAGCTGTTAGGTTCCAGTGGTCCTCCCCTGCAGAAGAGGCCTTTCGGACTCTGAAGGCTCGTTTCACATCTGCCCCCATTCTCATGCAACCCGACCCCACTAAACAGTTCATTGTGGAGGTGGATGCCTCGGATGTGGGTGTGGGGGCCGTCCTCTCCCAGCGATCCACTGAAGACCACAAGGTGCACCCATGTGCTTTTTTTTTTCCCATCGCCCATCTCCAGCAGAGGGCAACTATGACATCGGTGACCGGGAGCTCTTGGCTGTGAAGCTGGCCTTGGAGGAGTGGAGGCACTGGTTGGAGGTGGTGGCGATACCATTCCTGGTCTGGACAGACCATAAGAACTTGGAATATTTACGCTCTGCCAAACGTCTGAATCCCCGCCAGGCACGCTGGTCCCTTTTCTTTTCAAGATTCAACTTCACCCTCTCCTATCGCCCTGGGTCGAAGAACAGCAAGCCTGATGCCCTCTCCCGAATGTTCAGTAGATCAGGGGGTCCCTCTGTCCCTGCTACCGTTCTCCCGGAACGCTGTCTTGTTGGGGCTGGCATACTGGACATTGAGTCCCTGGTGTGCAGCGCCCAACCCCCTGGGTCTACTCCCAGCCAATGTCCTGCTAATTGTCTGTTTGTGCCAGTCTCTGTTCGTTCGCAGGTGTTGCAGTGGGGTCACTCTTCCCCGCCTCTCCTGCCATCCTGGAGCCAGACGTACCCTATCATTCATCAGACGGCGTTTCTGGTGGCCCTCCTTGGGGAAGGATGTCCACAGATTCGTCTCCTCCTGTCCAGTCTGCGCCCAGAGCAAGAGGGCTACCCAGCCCCCGTCAGGTCTGTTGCAACCTCTATCCATTCCCAAGAGGCCCTGGTCCCATATCGCCCTTGATTTTGTGACTGGTTTACCTGTCTCAGATGGCAACACCACCATTTTAACCGTGGTGGACCGGTTTTCCAAGTCGGTCCACTTCATCCCTCTGCCAAAACTACCGTCTGCCAAAGAGACTGCCAATCTAATGGTCACCCATGTTTTCAAGCTGCACGGACTTCCTGTGGAGGTGGTCTCTGACAGGGCTCCATTCATGCCTCCGCCAGGACCAAGGAGCAGGCTGACGGTCGTCGGACAATGGCTCCCCGGTACCGCGTGGGTCAACGGGTTTGGTTGTCCACCCAGGACCTCCCCCTTAAGGTGGATTGCCGCAAACTGGCCCCCCGCTTCATTGGTCCCTTCCCCATCTGCAAGATCATCAGCCGGTCAGCTGTTCGCCTGAAGCTACCCTTCAACCTTCGACGCATCCACCCCACTTTTCATACCTCCCGTGTCAAACCATTCATCTGTAGCCCCATGCACCCACCCCCTGCATCCCCACCGCCACCCCGTCTCATCGATGGCTGTCAGCCTACACGGTTCGCCGGCTGCTGGACGCCCGCCGCCGGGGCTGCGGATGGCAGTACCTTGTTGACTGGGAAGGCTACGGCCCTGAGGAAATGAGCTGGGTCCCGGCACGGCAGGTCTTGGACCCCTCTCTTATCCGCCTTGCTCAGTCTACTGTAACGCCAAGGGGCGTTCCTTGATGGGGGGGGGGTACTGTAAGGTTTCTGGTCCTCTGTTCCCTGTTTTCTGTTTGGCCCCATCTGCTGGACATTTCTGGGTTTTACCTTTTGGGTTTTTCCCCTTGCCACTCAGTGTCTCTTGTCTCTCACCTGTATGTGATTATCGTGTCAATTACCCACTCATTGTGTCTCTGCCCCTCATTGGTCCCTGCTCCCCTTCCTGCTGTATTTAATCCCCATGGTTTGTGTGTTCTGTCTCTGATTGTCTTCTGGTTACCGTGCTGCGTTGTGTGAGTTTCTCTTGCTGTTAGAACTGTTTTTGCCTGGTTTTTGCTTGCCAGCTGTTGGTTTTTGCCTTGTGGATTTAGTTGTTTTTTTTATGCCTTTTGTTCCCCTGGATTTTGTATTTTTGATGTTTGGGTGCTCTCTGCGTTCACTATTTTCTCCTGGAATCTTTTGTGTAATTGACTGAATAAATCTACCTGTGTCTGATTCTGCGTTTGGGTCCAATTTGACTGGCATTCTGACAAGACACTTGCTGCATAGCAATCACAGATACCGTTAACTCGAAGTGGAACTATTTTGTGGAGCGGAGACTGCAGCAAACTGAAATATAATTAAATAAAAATGTTGAAACAAATAAAAAAACTGTCTATAAACTAACTGTGCTGGCAATGGAAGTGTTGTATAAAAGCAAAATGTAAATTTTAAATTACATTTGTGTCCGTGAGGCCTTCGGCTTCGTGGGTTTGTGCCTGCAGCATATCCACGAACGACCTCACTCCCACTCGTGTTTTATTGCTGAAATAAAACGTATTTATAGAATGTGTCTATAAAGCAATTGTTTTGGAACTGTTATATAAAAGCAATGTAACACTCGTGGTTGTGTTGTTGGTTATCAGATATCGCCACGGCTGTGGTTTCGACCGCAGGCACAAAGCCGAAGGCTGAGTGTCGTAGGTAACCACAGCCGCTACCAACCCCCCTCGTGTTTTATTGCTTCAGTTTGTTAAATGACAGTCAATAGAGAGTGCATAATTCTATTGAAAAGTAATACAGAAATAGAGTGGCTTGAAACACATTTTACGTTGTGTTCAGTTGTACAGAGTTAAAAAAAGAACTAAATATGTGTGAAAGGTATTACATTTCTCCTTCCCCTCACTAGCCAAGCAATACAGTGTCACATTAACACAGCCTGGTGCACCTGGACTCATGGGATCAGAATTATGCATCTAGATGTGAATAAAAAGGGAGCCCTCAGTGTCATTTCAGCAACAGGACTACAGCGCTGGATGCAGGAGCAAATACTCTCTCAACTGTGGAGGCAACACCACTTCATGGTTGGGGGATACATGGAGGAATGGTTAACACTACTTTTGTGCACAAGATTTATTTTCCATGACATATTAGGACTAAATGGCTTTTACAGCAATGGGGGATCACACAGTAGTTAACTACTGTTTTCAAACGCTAAACAACTCCTGCACAAAGGATATCAGAGCACAAGGGGAGTACATAATTCTGTACATACTCTTGTTCCTGATATCGGCATCAACTGTGTTTCTGAATCTTTTAGTGGTCATTGCTGTTTCTCACTTCAAGCAGCTTCATACTCCAACCAACCTGCTCCTTCTCTCTCTGGCTGTGGCAGACTTGCTTGTGGGCTTCCTGGTAATGCCTGTGGAGGGCATGAGATTAATTGAAAGGTGTTGGTATTTTGGAGACACATTCTGCTACATATTTCCACTAATTTTGTTTGTTGTTATTTCAGCCTCTTTGGGAAATCTGGTTTTTATATCTGTTGATCGTTACATTGCTGTTTCCAATGCTTTGAACTATTATTCATACATAACACTTAACAAGGCAGTGCTTTGCATATTTTTTAGCTGGTTTGGTTCTTTTGTTTATTCGGTGCTGATACTGTCCAATCATCTTCTTCAACCTGAGCCACACAGGACTTGCCATGGAGAGTGTCTGCTTGTAATCAATTTTTCATGGATTATTGCTGACCTTTTTGTTTCATTTACAGTGCCATGTTCCATTGTAATATGTCTATACCTTAAAATATTTTGTATGGCTAAACACCAGACATTAGCAATCAACTCTGTTAGAAATCCTGGCATGACCACAAATGAAAATGTCAAAATACGTAAATCTGTCAACAAAGCAGCAAGAACATTAGGAATTCTTGTGGCTGTTTATTTGCTCTGTTGGATTCCTTACTATGTAAGCATTCTTGCTAACGGTAGCATTTCATCATCATCTTTTATAGTGACTTTCCTCAGCTGGACTATGTACATGAACTCTTGCATGAACCCACTGATTTATGCACTGTTTTATCCATGGTTTAGAGTGTCAATTAAGCGCATTTTAACACTGGGCATACTCGACCCAACTTCACCATATTACAGTGTCTATCCAGATGATGTATAACTTTGAAAAGAATCACAGTTATACTTTGGATGTATTTATATGTTCCCTTCACTGTTTACCAGTACTAGTTCTGTAGTAACATTAAATGGCAGTCTCGCTATCTTTTCATGGTTTCAACTATCAGCTAAACATAATTTAACACTGGCAATACTTGAACTAACTTTGTCATCTTACAATCTGTATCCAGACGATGTATATAATTTCAAACATTTACTAGTTACTTATTATTTTGCAATTGTTTAAGAAAGTCTTCTGCAGTTATTCTTTTAAGTTAAAATAAATTGTGTTATCATATTCCAAGCAATGTGTAATGTGTCCCAAAATGTATATGTATATTTGTACTTGGCCTCAGTTGCTTTCAATGTTGCGTTAAATATAGTTTTCTTTCCAGGATCTCATGTTGGTAGTTTTTTTTCCAACAATGTTTTTTTTTTAGATTTTTTTACATTAACATCAAAATGTTTTGTTTTGTCCAATTCAGCAAGCTTTTAAGCGACACGTGTGTCCTCCCTAATCAGGTTTATTGCCCACATTCTCTACCAAATTTGGTGTTAAAGTTGTGCAATGAATCACATTCTTTCACAAAGCACTAATATTGCCTTTCATCCATCAGTCACTTCACTGGCAACATGATATTAGCAGTCTTAATAACCCTCACCAGTATGAAGTCTACACTGGTACATGGTTTGAGCTAGGCCTTCAAGACACAACTTGACTAGATCATAAAGACACTCAACTTACAGTACATCCTCAGCTGAAAGAAGAACACATAAGGAACACAGCAGCCAATCACCAATGTTTACAATGAAAAATGCATATTCGTTTTAATTCACACAACTTTTTTTGTGCATAGTTTTTAATTAAAAAAAACGCCCCTGAACGAAAAGACATTAATGAACAAACACATAATGTAACACGAATTTTACCTGTCGTTAGAAATACGATATCTAGGACCAAATTAGCGAATGGGCCACCTGGCCCCAGGCCAGTGGTGGCAGGGCCGGGGCCTGTAAAGTAAAAATGTAATTAGCTGAATGGACCAAATGTTCCCCAGTGAGCACACTACTTATGCAACATGCAGTTCCAAAGCAGACTTTCCTTATGATATAGCGCTCCCTGGAATTATATTAACACTTAGGAGTCACAGCCATTTTTGCACATTTGTATTATAGCCTTGGCCATGTTCATCACAGCTGTATATGTTTTTGACTCAAGTGTTTGGTATCATTTTATTCAACAGAACCCCTGCTTTCATAATGTATAATACTATCTTAAATAAAAGAGACATACCATATCAAAGTCCAGCCCAAAAATATAAAAAATATATTAAAAAAGTTATGTTAGTAAATGTTAGTCAATTGTTTTGTACTTCTTCTGACCTGTATATTCAATTCGAGTACAAATGACAATGCAAATTAACACAAAGGGATTGACCAAGCGGCATTTAGATGGGGCTTAGATTGGACTACTATTCTACGGAAGCACAGGTGAAGCACAGGCGAAACACAGGCAAAGCACTGCTGAAAGGTCTCACTGCCTACCAGTAACAATTCCACGCTTGTGTGTTGACGGAAGTCGGGGGATGGGGTTTCCAGGTGCTGCGTGGTGTCTTTGCGCCTTTTAGCAGTGCTTTGCCTATGCTTCACCTGTGCTTCTGCGGAACATAGTCCTCCATCTAAATGCCGCTTGGTCAGTCCCGATACTTGAGCACAGCGGATCATGTTATAAAACCCTGGTTCTGCTGTTCAGGTGTGTTTTCCTGTGTGGGAATTGAGGGAGACACTGAGGCTGAAAAAAAACACATGTACAGAAAGGGCCCAAGGGCCAACAAAGCTACAGAACAAATCTTTAAGTTCAAAGATCAAATCTTTATCACAAAAGTGAAATTAAAGATTCACTAATGGGGGAGATATATGAAGTATTTTTTAATTTTCAACTCAACAGTATTGCACTTTTTTTGAGAAGCTAAAATTGTAAAAGGGATTTTTTCAAGTGTTTGACATAACACGTGCTTCGTGTGTCTGGAAATTGTACATGATTATATGTGATACCTATAGCATAAAGCAAAGAACATAACCAGGCAATTATTATACAAAATATGACTCTGTTGACAGTTATTTTTGCAAGATACCGCAAAGGGTCATTCACTGCAATATATCGGTCTATTGATATGTACACTAAGTTACTCAGAGAGGCAGACATATTCACATATGCAATGACAGGAAATACAGCACAGAAATGTTCTCCGAAGTACCAGCAAGTCTCGACAAATGTTATTCCTTCCACTGGCATAACAATGAGTCCAACTAAAAGGTCTGTCACTGCCAGGGAGAGAATGAGCAGGTTGGTGGGAGTGTGCAGCTGCTTGAAGTGAGATTGAGATAATCACCAACAGGTTAAGAAACACAGTACACACTGATATAGTAACAAAAATCATATACATCAAGGACATCTCCGTGTCGGATCGCTTGTACTTTATGCATGACAGATTGTGTGACGGAAAGCAATACTGATTTTCTCTGTCCATCAGCCTAGACATTCAAAGGGAAAACTGGGCAAAGGTTTAACTCTACAGAAATACAAGTAACACTCGTGATAAATTTCACAGATCAGACATAGAACTCTGCTTATACACATATACAAACATAAAATAAATACAGTATGCCAAACAGTTACAATCTAGATATTAGTAAACTGTATGCATAGCTGCAGTTGCTTTCTCTCATGAACCCCATCTACAACTGACATACTATTCAATGGCCTACCTTTTATTAGTTAATGAAATGGGGTGGGGGGTGGGAGGAGTGAGATTATAATATTTAAAAGAATATTACACTTGGGACTTGTTTCAGTTAGTTATTTTTCAGAACCAGCAGAAAATAAGAAAATAAGCATAATTTAAAGAAAATGAGCATAATTTCAGAGCATTTTTCACATTGGTATACACTTTTACTTGCATGTATGTGATGTATTATACATATGCTATACATAATATTTAGGCTATTCACATTTTAAGAAAATTAATCAAAACCTTTAATACCCTAATCTGTACTTAGAATGAGACATAAGAAAGACAATTCTGCTTCCAACCTGTGATCACAATGACAGAAATGGGAGACTTTCAGACTTTCAGAGCGACTGAAGAGGACAGGTACTGCTTTAAATCAGATGTACCAATACACTGCAACGGCGCAAAGTAATCAGTTAATGGTTGCATTTTGTTTTTCAAATAACGCTTGACGTGTTTATTTGTAGACTGGACACTTACCGCTCCTTCTCTTTTGCTTTGTACATAGTTCAGCTCCATTATCAAGTGCAAACAAGGCTTCAAGCAGCTTAAATAACTGCTCTGTCAGTACCATACTCAATGTAAACAAACATGGCACACATCTGTGTACTGTTTACGCATGCGGGCCATTTCAAGAGTTCAAAAGTGTCTGGCAAATGCAAACAAGCGTATCGAATATGAGTCACTTTTGAAAGCAAATGTAAACAGGCAGTCAAAAAAATCGGATATAGGCAAAAAAAAAATCAAATTTGGGTATATCCGATCTGCAGTGTAAATGCAGCCTAATAGTACAACTAATAGTTTTAGTTTGCCTGCTACACTGTGCCACACCCCCCTTTCCAGCTCCTTGACTCACCTCAGCTCCAGCCAATCAGCCTCAATCAGCCCCTGCCAGCCACAGAGCTCATTAAGGACACCTGTGCCCACAGCACAGACACTCTCCTTTGTTTCACTGGGATCTTCACTGGAGAGGCTGCATGCTTTCTTGTGCTCCTGCCTTTTTGTTTTTAGTTTGTGTGCGTTACTGAACAAAGTAAGTGCTTCATTTGTTACACCTTTTATTTGTGCTTAGAGTGATGCATAATCTTACTTGCAAACTGCAGTGGATTGTAATGCACGTTCCTCTATCCTGATTTCTCTGTGTAATGACTTTGTTCAGCTTCGTTTGGCTGGTTGGCTAATTGGTGTGCTTGTTTGTTTCCCCCTTGTAGAACCACACACAAACTTATCCTACTCTCTCTCACACACACACACACACACACACACACACACACACACACACACACACACACACACACACACACACACACACACACACACACACACACACACACACACACACACACACATCATACAGTCCTTTCACAAACTGGATTTACCACAACAGAAATGGACAGAACATTTTTTTTTTTATTTCTTTTGGAACCCTGACTGGACAGCATGTATTCTTATTCCCACCCCCATTGGTTTTTGACCAGAACCAATTGAGGATCAGCAGATATATCCTGTCACTCCTTACCTACCTTGGTATATGAGCCCCCATGTCGACGAACCCAGTTCCCTGCCCGCTTTGGTGATTTCGTCCTGCGAAATGGTCTGCGCTCACACCCTTCAGCATCAGTGCAACAACCTCTTCACCCTGCAAACATCTCCGGTGCTCCTCCTGAGCATCAACCCTGTTGCCAGCATGAGGAAGGGGAAGACCTACATTTACCTCCAGAGTCTAAGGAGGAATTGGAGCTGGAGCAGCAAATGGAAAAGGGGACTCAGGCAGAGCCTTGTCACTCTCCTGCACTTGTGACTTCTCCAAGAGCCCCAACCCCTTATGTTTGGGCTCCTCCTGATACTTTGGCAGCTACTGAAGCCAGCAGCATTTGCTCAAAGGCCCTTCTCCTCCTCCTATCCTTAATGCTCCTCCACCTCTCCAGATCTGGGCACACCGTGGATTCCAGTGCAGCCATGTGCCTTTCTGCATGAATCTGAAAGGAATTAAAAAACGCTAGAGGCTTGGCTGGCTGGTCTCCTGGTGGCCCAGTCTGTAGAGGGTCTGGGTGGAGAAGCAGAGGGCGCACTGGCCGGGAGCGTGCCTATGTTCCCACAGCTCACAGACCACTGACTACTTGGTGAGTTTCATGTCTTTGTAAACGAAAGTTTAATGCGTCGTAGGAATGATTGTTCCAGTGAACCACTGCAGCCACAGAAATTAAAAATTCTCGAATTAGCAGCATGTGTCCAAATTTCAATTAACCACTTTATTTTATCACAAACCATCTGAAAACAGGTCTCAAAGTGTAAGACACCAAACTTCCCCTTTAAAAAAATCCATATGCTAATTGAAAAGATGGGTCTTTAGAGCACATGTGAATTTTGAGACAGATAATATACAAATAACAATAAATACGAGCGGTGAAGATGTTCCATGCTGTCCACAATTGGTATCGAGACAGCCAGGTCCCAGGTGCAATTCTGATAGCTACATGGAATGTGGTCATGGCTCCGAAATCAATTTGCTTTCTGTCTCTCTCATATCTGAGTTTCAGATGAGGGCCGAATATGGTTGCAACTGCTGTTGGGCAGTTCAGTGTTTTTGATTCTATGGGGTCATAGAATTCCTGACAGATTTCTCACAACCTTTTGGTGACCTGGCGCTTCCTATTTTACTAAGTTCGGGGGACAGGGGTTAAATATGGTATACAAATGACTTGACTTACAGTTTCATTTTGAGAAAAATCTTTGAAATTTGAAAAATCCTGAGAGAACATAAGAGTGTGGGAACATGGGGTTGTGGCAACATGGGGCCTATTTTCAGTAAGAACATTTTTTTTTAGTAATGTGGGAACATAGGGCTGTGGGAACATACAGTAGGGCTAACCTCCTCTGGCTGCTGCTGCCATCAATGCTGTGGTTGCTGGCTTGTGGAAGAGTGTGGTGGCCACTACCGTACCCTCTGTAGCAGTCCCAACCCTAGAGCCACCAAAGATGTTATCCATTTTCTGGAGGAAAACACATATGCAGGATGTCAGATTTCTAGAACATTGTAAATGCTCTAGTGAAAGTGAAGGTCAGTGAAAAGTGAAAGTCTCATTTGTCATTGTGATCACACGGCACATCACAGCGCACAGTGCACACAACGAAATTCACCTCTGTATTTAACCCATCACACGCATCAGCAGGAGGCAGCCATGACAATGGTGCCCGGGGAGCAGTGCGAGGAGACTGTACCGTGTTCAGGGTACCTCAGTGGCACTACTGGCACTACTGGTCTGATACCTTAACTGCCAGGCCACCACTGCCCCAGTTTTGGGTCCTTAGATAGTGGGCATATCTCTGAAACACAGACCAGCCAAGAGATGCCATAATGAAGAATGTGGCATTACTGGCAGCCCAGGACTCGAGCCTACCATCCTGCGGTGCCAGGTCTGATATCTTAACCGCTAGGCCACCACTGCCCACAGAAGTGTGAGCAGTTGTATAGAGCCACTGTAGGTTAAAATACCTGGGTTGGGGGCATAAGTAAAATAAATGATAGAAAAGTTCACATGAATTGTAGTTACGGTGTAGGTGCTCCCAGGTCACACTCTTTTCCCCAGTGGTCCTTAATTCTTAGTTACCAGCAAGTTACCAGCATGTTGTTAAATTTCTTCTGGACCTCTTCAGGAGTCATCACATAACGCTGCTTCCTCATGTCTTTACTCACCTTTTGAAAGAATACAGCTTTCCTGGTTGTATGGTAGATGTGATATTTCTCAAATAAAGACAGAAGAAGCAGGGTTATGCGGTGTCTAGTTTCTAACATGGAATAAGTGTCAAAATAGCACTGCAAATGCTTGTCTCCACAGCAATTGCATTTCTTTTTCTAAGTTCATTATACCTGGTTCAGACTCTGCAAAAACACCACTGAGCTGGAGTCCGTGGTGGATACTGCTGGTAGTAGCCGGACGGGAACAGTTGCAGTGACTGGGACTGGATGACTGGTTTCCACACAGAGTGCGTATAGAGTGACTTATTGTCCACATTATCTTGTCCCAGGCCCAGCCAAGCAACTGGCCTGCTTGCATTATTGCACAAAAGGGCAGTTGGTATACAGGCACTGTTTCAATATCAACTCTTTATTATACTATGTATTTACATTTATTTACATTTACATTTAACATTCACACTAACATTCAAAGCAGGCCAACTCATGTCACTTAAAATTGGGCCATTGCAAACTAGGCAAATAACTGATTAAAGTGTTACAGCCCTCCATTCTTTCTGCTTGGCATGCATCCTTTGACACAAGTCCTGATAATTTAGCCTAGATGGAATGATTCTGTTGAAGTAAGGGAATGCAGAAAAGTGTTGTCTTGGTTGTTTTTGGAAAACTTCCCAAATACCTTAAGCAAGGTTAAAATGTAATTTCTCATCTTCAAGTATAGAAAGCAACGCACACTGCTTATTGTTATTTTTCTTTTATTTATTACTTAGAGCGAACAACGCGTTTCGCCCAGTGCGTCTTCAGGTTCGCTCTTTGGATGGACTCTTGTAATTTCTCATATCGGCTGCATGGTAGGTACCACTAGGCTGGGATAGCTGCAGCTACCTGTCTGCTGTGTCCATCAGGGTTTTTAAAACTCTAACAGATCTGCTGACCCTGTCAGCTGTGTCCTCTGTAAGGTTGGTGCCTTTATTTTTCAAAGATGATGAAGTTGTTCAGATGTTCAAGGTGCAGATCTGGAGGTATGTTTTCCCTTTGCCACGCTTGCTATTCCAGAATCTGTTCCAGATTACATCATGTGCAAACCAAGAGGACAAAGTGCCTTTGAGTTGGACCGTTAGGTGGAAAGTGCTACAGGCATATTGAGTGTACAAAAGCCTTGTAAATGAGTAGTGCCGCCTTGTAGAGCAAACCAAAGCCTGGCACCTCTGCATGCTGCTTTATGTAGTCCACCAAGGAGCTGGTGGCACAGGTGTCACCACAAGACGGTGGACATTTATTTCATGGTTCTCTGCTCTTTTTACTGACATGTTCTCTACTACAACCTGACTGACCACAATAAAGCTTCTCCCTTTCAGTGGGCTAGGCTCTTGCTGCAGCAGCCACGGTAGCCGACATCTCAAAAGTGTCTGTAGACGTCAGGGCCTCTCAACAACCTCGGTCCACAGAGTCATGGAGCCAGGTCCTCTTCTTCTCTTCAGAGCCCTGTTGAATATGGTCTGGTTCTACCCCGTCAGGAGTGGCTGTAACAAAATAAGAATAAGAATATTTTTTAATGCATACCTTGTACCAGTATCACAAAGTAAAAGATGTAGTGCTTTAAAGTGTAACAGATACAAACCTTTGACATCATCCAAATGGAAACGTTCTGTTGCTGCTACCAGGAGTAGTGCTGTCGTGTCAATGTCCACAAGCTACAGCTATAAATATAACCACTCCCTCCATGTAGGTAAATGGTGCGGTGGATGAGTGGTTAGTTCGTCAGTCTGTCAAAGACTGTGCTACCTTTTTCGGTGGGATATGGGTTTGAATGCTGCTGAATAGTAATCATTTTGTAACAGGTGGAAATGATCTATGGGACACTGGAATAACTTTGCCTGTGGGTAAGTAATCAGTGCTCATACATCACAGTATTACAGACGCCCTCATTAACATCGTAAAATTACTTTGATCCAACCACATTTTGCAACAGCTTTTTGTGTGTTATCGGGTGTGTTTTCTACCTTCTTTTTATATGATCTCGCAATGCCAGACCGAAAATTAGGTGAATTCGGAGTAACATCATTCATGCAGGTGGTGGCAGTAACGCATACATGGATGGCTAAGGGCTCATTTCCACCAAACTGTCTGCGTATTCAGCGCGTGCCCATTTTCTGTCCGTATTTGTTTAGAATGCATGTTAACAGATGAGACCATTTCCACCGCAGGCGTGATCTGAGCGTATTCTGCCCCTATACAAACCTAATGTACATGGATACGCGTTGTACACACTCAAGCCAGTGGAAATGAGGCCTAATGCGTCCCAAAAAGGCCAAAGGTGACGAGCAAGACCTCAGGTGAACAAAACAAGGGGGTAGGAGCAGCAACGTTGTTAGACCCATTTTAGGGTGGCTTGAGCCACCCTATTTTGTCTCAAAGCCACCCTATTTTTTTTGCAGATTTCTAAAATTATATATATTTTTCTTTTTTTCTCCAAAAACAAATGCAGTAAAGAACTGAGTACGAGCCACCAAGAACGCAAGTTAATCTGAGCACAAGTTTTCGTGTGTTTGCGTATTATTACGAGCTATCAACAACGCAAAATAATCTGAACACAAGTTTCTGTTTGCGTATTAATATGATTCCTATTACTCATTGGTTCTGTGTCAAGCGTCACGTCACGTGGTGCGGGGGCATCTGCAGCTGGATAGCAGAGGCGCGGTGCAGCCCTTCTTTTAAAATTCCTCACCTAGTTTGGATTAGGATGCCGCAGATAGGCTACACATTAACACGGTGAGATTGCAATTTGATGTCAGTGGTTTGCATTTGCTTGACCTAGACTACACTGAGCTATGGGGAGTGAGGAAAGACGATATTGTAGCTTTTCTATTTCAACTGTAAATCTGGCACATTACCATGGTGAACAAACCTAGCTGTGTGTGTGGGTTGTACTAGCATTAGTTTTGTCATGGGAAACGATAATGTTTCATTCTGTCTATTCGTTGGCTAGATGGATATACGAAGATATTTTAAGAAAGGGGGTCAGCAAGAGGAGAGTGGCGAAGGAGCAGCTGATGCTGAGGCGGTCTCGGTTGATCGATCGAACAACACGAACACCAATGTATTTTGGCCAAAGCATTGTGCAACGCATTCCTCGAGTTAAAGACGTTGCAAATGTCGAATTATATTGGGAAAGTTTCCTAACGTTGTGGCCGCCAAATTTTTTTTGCCAACAGGCACCAACAGGCACATTAGTTTATTTAATTTTGTTGGGCGTCTCAATGTCTGATGTGTCATGCTCATCAGCATGACATGACTGATTAGAACGGGTCTAACATGAATCCTCTGTTAAATAACAAGTTAAAGGGCAAAAATCAAGTATGCATTTGCAACCTGTGAAAACACAACACAAATGGCAAGTGAGGGTGATGATGGCCAAACTCAAGTATTTTCCCTCTTAGAGTGTCTTGCCCTTATTCTGACCAACTCAACATGAGCACACTGTGATGTGGAAATTGCTATGCTACATACCTTGCACAACAAAATATGAACTTTATTAAAACATAATTTCATTAAACAGCCATATAATTACTTTCTTTCATGCTGTAATACTAATAGTACTTGGTATACATTGGCAAACATTATATTGACATGATCTGATATAAAATTAACTTCAGGGTTTAACCATGTTTTTGTTTTTGAACTCCATGAAGGGTGAGACAGAAAGACAGGCTGTGGACGAGAGTGAGGAAGGAAGTCCAGATTCAAAGGAGGTCGAGCAAAATAGATCTGCAGAGAGAGGTAGAAGAATCCGAGAAAGAGGCAGAAGGTGAACAAGCAGGCCATGAGGAAGAAAATGATCAAGAAGTATCAGCTCCAAATCAGCTTTCTGATTTAGGTGATATAGACACAGGTCCCAGACAGGTGAAGCTGAATAGCTATCCTCAGGACAGCTTTGGTGCACAGAAAACAGGCATTTAACCACAGCTGGTTTGCAAAGTACCATTGGTTACAGTATTCAGTTAGCCAGAATGCTGCTTTCTGCTTACCATGCAGTGTGTTTGGCAAAAACATTAAACATGATGCTTTGGTTAGCAGTGGCTGCAGACATTGGAAAAAAGCTTTGACTGTTTTCAATAAACATGAAATGGCACAGTCCCATAAGGACAGTGTTGTTGCATGGAGGGGGTACCAGGCAACTACCCAGCATGGAGATGTAGTTCAGATGATGATGTCTGCAGAGGCAAATGAAATAGCGATGAGAAGAGACTATCTAAAGCGCATTGTAGCTGTCACCTCAATGTTAGGGGCCCAGGGACTTCCCTTTCGTGGGAATGATGAAAGTATTGAGAGCACAAATAGAGGCAACTTTGTGGCTTGCATGGAGCTTCTTAGGACGTTTGATCCATTCATGCAGAAACATAATCCTCCATCACATGCCACATACATGGCACCAGTCTCTCAGAATGAGATGATTGAGTGTTGTGCTCAGGAAGTGACAAGTGTCAAATGTATTCCATCATGGCGGATGAGGCAAGAATGGTCGGTCAGAGCAGCTGGCTGTTTGTGTTAGATATGTGTCGGAGGGGGAGGTAAAGGAGCATTTTCTGGCACTTACAGAGCTGATGTCCTTTGATGCCCAGTCTATTACAGACAAGCTACAAGAGCAGCTTCAAATGAATGGCTTTGCTGATATCAAGTGTGTGGCACAGACATATGACGGTGCCGCCCTCATGAGTGGACCCACAGGAGGTGTGCAGGCACGATTTAGAAGGCTTCATCCAGAGGCTATCTATATACACTGTTATGCGCATGAACTCAATCTAGTGTTGTGCCACACTTGCAGGGCTGTTTCGGAGGCTGTGGAGCTATTTGATTTGTTGGACTCTGTATATTCTTTTTTCACCACCTCCCTTGTGAATCACCATGCGTTCAAACATGCTCAGTTGAAGCTAGGTTTGGCAACAGAACTTGTTCAACTTTCTAACACTCGTTGGGCATGTTGGCTACAATCAATCAATGCAGTGCTTCAGACCTTACCTGCCATATTTGAATGTCTGACTGTGACTGGGTCTCCCATGGCCATTGGAATCAAAGCAAAGCTATCGATGTTTTCAACCATCTATAGTCTGTTGATGTTCCAGACACTTCTGTCCATCACTAAAGGACTCCATAAACTCCTTCAGAAGGAGTCTTTAAGAGAGATTTGCTTTTCCCCTGTTTGGATAGGATGGTTGGTGAACTTGAACAAAGGTTTGCCAGTGTAGATGCAGGGCTCCTTAAAGGAATACAGGCATGCAGCCCTAAATCTGAAAACTTAATGAATGAAGAGAATTTGAAAGAGCTTGCTGTGCACTATAACATTGACCTGAAAACAGAGGAGGTCCTTGTTGCCAGAAACTTTCTTGCTCGCAAAGCAGATCTCAGACCTCAAAATATTCTAGCTGTACACAATCTCTTCAGTGCAGACATGTTCCCCTCACTGAAAAAAGTCCTCCAAGTTGCACTGACCGTGCCTGTTAGTAGCTGCTCATGTGAAAGGTCCTTTAGTGCTCTGCGCCGACTGCACACCTGGTTGCATCAAACAATGGGGCAGAAAAGGCTTCATAACCTTGCAGTCATGGCTATCGAAAATGGCATAGTTAGTCAGCTGAATGACAACAGAGTCATAGATCGTTTTGCCACTCTGAAAAATAGAAGGCACTCTTTGATGCTTCCACCCACAAAGTAGACAGAAAGTTTGGATTAAGTTGTTGAAGTGGGTTTACTTATCCATTTTGAATAGTGATGGGAACAGATTGTTGACTATTCTTATAAGTTGTTAGTTATAAGGTATAACTGTTATAAGTTGATAGGTAGAACTATCTCCTGGATATTTTTCATATACTGTTAATTTGTGTTTTAATTAATACATTCACACTTCCTTTGTTCCATAACACATCATTGCTATTTGCATTAGAACTTGTCAACAGACTAATGTGAAAAAGTCTCAATGATATCCTTCGTTGCAACGATGCTATTGTCTACTGCCTATTTATGACAATTTGTTTTTTTTATTTTAAGGTAACAGCATATGTTATAAGCAAATCTATCAAAGACTAAGCCTTTGCAGGACACACACACACACACACAGAGAAACAGGGTTATTGCAAAGCAGCAGAGTGCGTATTACAAAGTAATGTAAAGTGAATGGTGCAAAAAAGTATATTGCAAATAATGTGGCAGACATATGACCAAGTTTTCATTCCTGGCTTAATGGTGGCCATTAAGCCGGGAATGAATGCACCACATATGTTAGTGGTGCAGATTTCTAGTTTTCTGGCAGGTGGAGGGGGAAATGGGAAAGGTGAAAGAGGTGCAGGGGAGTTAACCATCCTGATGGCCTGTTTTATGAAGATGTTGGTAAGTGTAGTGTGGTGGTTAGAGAACAGAGTCTTCTGTATAATGTTTACATGATGATGAGTTATGAACCACTTGCCCTCTTCATTTTGCGCAGGAATGTATGGCACCTACCATTGTTTTTATTTGTATTTTAGCATAATCTAGCTGGTGAAGCAGCTGAAGGTGTCATGGTCTTAAAATAATGAATTGACTGACAAAGCCTTAGTTGGTGCTCTGAAAAGGCTAATCAACACACTGAAGAGAGACTCATTAACATTCCATGAACTCTTTACTGACATCCAAAAACAATCTTACACACACTGTGCACTTGAGAAATTGCACCTTCAGTTATTGCACCTTACATATTGCACATTTCAATTTTCACCTTCACCAGCTACCAAGAAGAGCTACCCTCAGACTTCCTTCTTGTACACTTTGACTTTGATATGTAACATATATTAAACACATATCTGTAGCTGCCCTCTGTACAACAATGCAAACAGCATGATGGCCAGTTAGTGAAAAGTCAGTCTACATACATTGATCTTACAAGCCTTTACCAGTGCAGTTGTTTTACTGTCCATGAGGGACAACATTTAAGTATGAAGATGATGAATGAAGTATTGACAAGGTTAAAATGTGCTTCACTGATATTCTAAACCAGGGATAAAACAGTGCATACATCAGGGGGTTTATACAGGAATGTATGTACAAAAACCAGTATGTAACATGTAAAACAGCTGGGTTATATGGTAGAGTTTCTGCAGTCAGGCTCACAACAAAATAAGGTGTCCAGCAGAGGAAGTAAATTGCTATAAGTCCACCCAGTGTTTTTGCAGCCTTGGTCTCAGACTTCTGCGGCACTATGGCTTTACTCGCTGATCTGAGTCTGACTGTAACAGTGTTCATGGCTTTAGCCTGACGCCTTGCCACACAGCATATTCTCATATAAACGTAAGAAATTATGCAAATAGGACCTGCCACAGCAAAAATGAAATCAATAATTATATAATTATAAGGGATGATGATTGGACATTCTCCACGGCATTCCCCGACAGGCTCAGGATGCTGAAGATGCTTATTCAAAATGACCAGAGCATAAATGAAAGCATACAGCCAGCCAAGTAATACAGAGAGCACCACTTTCTTATTGGTGACCCTAACTTTGTACTGCAATGGATCCATCACAGCAATATAACGGTCAAGTGATATTAAAAATACATTAGTAAGAGATCCTGACAAAATTGTATACATCACAACTGGAAATACAGTGCAGAGAAAATCTCCAAAGTACCAGCAGGTTTCTATAAGGGTACGTCCATCCACAGGTATCACTACAAGTCCCATTAAGAAGTCTGCAACAGCAAGAGACAGGATGAGCAGGTTGGTTGGAGTGTGCAGCTGCTTGAAGTGTAAGACAGAGATAATCACCAGCAAGTTCAAAAATACAGTCAGACTTGAAACTACTAAAAGAATCGCATACAGTAATATGTATTCCACATCAGATCTCAAGCCCTTGATACACGATGAGTTTTGCAAAGGGAAGCAGAGCATTACTGGATTTTCAACCCCTTTAGTAAGGCCCATGTATCCATTCAAGGCAATAAAATGATACCATACATTCAGCAGTAAGAATAAACTATACACGTTTAAACATCAGCTCTTGGTTTGCTATGACATGATCTAAGCATCAGCAGCTGAAACATCACTTTATATATGTTTTTGCCAGTTCACAAGGAGGGCACACCTACAGAATGGGAGGGGGGGGGGGGGGGTAGCTAATCATTTCTGTTAATGTGTATGATGCAGTGATATTGGCAAATCTGTACAGAATAACAGCTACATCTACCATTTACAATCATAGTGATTAGTTTTAAGCAAGATTTGTTGATTCATTGTGTATTTATCTTTCAGCTATACCAGTGTATAGGCCTGTTCCAAATGATTACTTTTTAAACGATTAATCTAGGGCACATTTTTTGCATGCATTTTTTGATTAATCTAATGATCAGGTTTTTTTTTTATTAACGATTATATTCCAGTTGCTCAATTATTAACAATTCACACAAAACTATTTTCATGTTTAAAGGCTCAAATCTCTGTATTTTGTAGTGCAAACTGACGCAGATGTAGTCTATCAATCCAACAGCAAAATAAAATCACTTTCAGGAGGAACACAAAAATAAAAACTAAGTAGTAAACAGAGCAAGTGCAAAAGAGTATCCTGTGTTTGCTTTTTGTAACACTAGTAGGTAAAATAATGAATAAGCTCTTGTTTAACATCTAAGCAACATGTGAAATCAGATGTATCAAATAGATCCTACAATAAAACCTAACTAATAAGTCCTGGAGGGGTACTCTTAAACATGCGGTCTTGATGTAAACAGGATCGACGTAGTTCGAGTTCGAACAACCACAGTACCAATGTGCCTTGTCTCAGCTGCACTTGGTTTATAATATATATGTATTTTATAATATATGTATATTATAATATATATACAGTGGTCCCTCGCTATATCGCGGTTTACCTTTCGCGGCTTCGCTGTTTCGCGGATTTTTTAGTGCATGCAATCTCTTGTACAGTACAGAATGCACTCAGCTTGTAAAATTTACATAAATCTTTCAACGCTAGCTGTATGAAGTGCTGTATGTTTGCAAGTGTGAACTTTGCCTGTCTGAGACAAGTGTATAAGTGTAGTGAGGGGTTTTACAGCCTTAAAACATCTGTAATAATTGTAAAAAATAAAGCTGACTACTTCGCGGATTTCGCCTATCGCGTTATTTTTAGAACGTAACTCCCGCGAATAATGAGGGACCACTGTAATATATATAAGAGTTGTCTTTTGTCAGAGGAATATACTTAGCTTTTGCTAATCTTTTAGTTAACCAATAGAGGCACCCCACATAGCAGGCACAGCTCCTGGAGGAAACTTGGCCTCAAAATGTTAACCCTGGACCGATCGAAGAGTGTCAGGACAGCCAAAAGACTCAAACACTGCATTCCACAGAATCCTGGCAGTGGTGACAGCAGACTAGTCAGAGGTGGCGATAGCTCAGGCATATTTTGTGAACAGGTCAGCAGCAGCCGAGATGTTCTGATACTTGTCGGTTGGCCAGCTCAACATCAGAAATTTGATTTGACAAAGGAGGCTCTGGCATCAGGTCTCGTCTTGTGTTGCGTGCAACGGGGACAGCTCCGGATGAACATGCCCACAGAATACCCGAAGCCAATAGAAATTCAGTGACAGTGTCCTCTCCTGGCCCTGATTGCCCATCTCAGAGTGGTGGGCCTTCAAGAGAGGCTGAATCTGGCACTGTGGCACAACAACCTGCAACACAACAGCATAGGTTGAATTCTCTAGCACGGTGCGACAGACTACCTATTCCTATAAGCTCAGTCTTCCCCAATGGCATAGCAGCTGCCTCACGGCCTGAGTCTGGGCCTCCCATTCGGCTGGAGAGGGTAGCGTACCGCGTACCCACGTACCTCCACTACTCCTACAAGCAGTCCCTGCTCTGACTGGGTGATTGGGGTTGCTGCTGGAAGTTTGGAAAGCACATCAGCATTAGTATATTCCCTGCCAGGGATTGTTGTCAGTCACAACCGTTACATTTGCTGTCACAATTAGTCTTTCAACTTTTCACTCAAGGTCCATTTCAGAGCCAAGAGTTGAAGCTTGAAGGAACTGTAGTTGGAGTCATTCCATTTTGCTGGGTGGAGATTACAGCTGGCATAAGCAAAAACTCTACCCCATCCAGTCGCTGTGCCTGTATGGCACCCAAGCCACCATTACTAGCATAACTAGATTCCATTTAAAATCTCAGTGGTTGTCATCTACCGTCCACCAGGACCTCTGGTTGACTTTGTGACTGAGCTGGACACACTACTGTCCTCTATCACTGTTCTTGACTGCCCACTACTAGTCCTTGGTGATTTTTACATTCACCTAGACAAAGTATGCGCTATGGACTTTTTATCCCTCATCAACTCATTTGACCTACACCTGGTGAGCAGCCCTTCGACTCACAAAAATGGGAAACAACTGGACTTAATTCTGACTAAAAACTGCAAGGCTGTTGGTCACACCATTACATAAATCAGATCTTCATCCGCTTCATGGTTTCCCTCCCGGAACTACCTGGACCTGGAGACCTTCCAATCTGCAAGTGGAGCAGCTGTGGCCTAGTGGTTAGGGTGTTGGTCTTGCAATCGGAAGGTTGCCGGTTTGAATCCCGCCCTGCCCATGTTTCAGATGCCCTTGAGCAAGGCATCTAACCCCACACTGCTCCAGGGACTGTAACTGAAGCCCTGTAAATATCTGTCAGTTGCTCTGGATAAGAGCATCAGCAAAGTGTAATGTAATGTAATCTCCTCTAGCATCATTCTCCTCTGTTATGACTGTTTAAATGGCTTCCTACAACAAAAAAAACAGGAACACCACTGACACACGGAAACTCTTCTCCGCCTTCAAACAGCTGCTCAACCCCCCTCCGCCGCCTCCTGCCACAAATCTACTGACAGCTTTGCCTCCTTCACAGAAAAGGTAGCGGCCATCAGCAATCAATCAAATCTGTGACCCACCCAGTCACAACCTGCTACCTCCTCCGGTCAACGACGCAACACTCTCCTCATTCCCCCTCTCTCTCCGAAAACAATGTATCCAAACTCATCACTGGCAACCGTCCTACTACCTGCCCACTAGACCCTGTCCCCTCGAATCTGCTTCAAGCTATCGCCACAAAAGTAGTCCCATTGATCACATCCGTTATGAATGCTTCACTGTCCTCAGGTATATTTCCAACCACCTTCAAACAGGCAAGGGTTACCCCACCACTAAAAAAAACCATGCTCAACTCTGCCCAGGTTGAAAACTATCGGCCGGTTTCACTGCTTCCCTTCCTTTCAAAAGCAGAGAGGGTTGTCTCTAAACAGGTTATTGATTTTCTCACCCAGAACGACTTACTTGACCCGAAACAGTCTGGCTTGAGAAGTGGCCACTCCACTGAAACAGCTCTGCTATCCATCACAGAAACCCTAAGAGTAGCCAGAATTGAAGGACAATCATCGGTACTTAACCTACTTGACTTATCGGCTGCATTTAATATAGTCAACCACAGCATACTGCTAACTATACTCTCAAACATGGGCATCACAGGCATAGCACATTCCTGGTTTAAATCCTACCTCACTTGACGCTCCTTTAATTTGTCATGGCAAGGACAAATGTCATCAACTCACACCCTCTCCACAAGGGTGCCCCAGGGGTCGGTGCTGGGCCCCCTTCTGTTTGCCATCTACACCACCTCACTGGGCCATGTCATCCACTCACACGGCTTCTCCTATCATTGCTATGCTGATGATACACAGCTGTGTCTGTCATTCCGACCAGATGACACCGCGGTCTCCGCATGCATCCCCGCCTGTCTCTCTGAACTATCCGCGTGGATGATTCCACCTCCTCGAGCTTAACCCTCATGTTGTGTTAGAAACATGGTTACGTTCGTGGTGTTAACGGTCAAAATTGACCGGCCATACAAAAAAGGTAATAAAACATTTTGTAGACGTCTGATTTTCATGTATTTTGAGTAATATCTTTTAAACATCCTTTTGAAACATTTCCAAGGCAATTTAAATGACATTGTACTTTTTTGTCAATTGATAAGCTTTATTTTTCTTATCTTGCACCTATTTATTTCATTAAAATTAAGTTCTAATTATGAGAAAATTTCAAATGCAAACAATTAATTCACATTTCAGTTTTATTCTTATTATTTCTTATATCATTGAAAATAAAAACCTCACATCTCATCATAGACATGTTGTTTTATTAGTTGTAATAAAGTAAAATTTGCTGTTGCCGTTGTCAAAAAAGGCAGAAAACAATAAATGTGAATCTGCGATGAACTACTTTAAATGTAATAACTGAACATTAACTTTGATTCACAATAAAAAGAACATTTTCACAATAAAAATAACATTTTGAAGTTGAAATGACAGTATTATAACAATAACAGTATAACTGTTAAAAACATCTAAAAAAACATCTGACAGAATGTCATCTGTGCGGACGATGGCATATCTGGTAGGCCGTGGTCTCATGTGGATGATGTTTTCTGAGGTGGCTCTACTTGGAGTCACAGTTGCGGATGGATGCCAAATGATATTTCCATTTTTTGATGGAAACGATGTTCCTGCATTTGTGAATCCTTCTTCCTCTTCCATTTCCTCCTCTGAGTTACTGTCCTCATCTGCATGAAATTCGGTGTCATCATCTTCCTCAGACACATCTTCCTCTTCAGATTGTGGTCATCATCATCATCAACATCGTCATCAAATAGTAACAGAAGAGCCTCATCCCTTGTATATCGCTTGGCCATGTTGATGCCGTGGAGTGAAGTGTGGGAAGTGTGGGAATAAGCGATTGTAAGCTGCATTTGTATGGTTTTGTGTTACATCAACATTGTAGAATGTTTGGTTCCCGCAAACAGCAAGAGCAAGATTTAGTAGGTAATGTGTTTGATTGCATGTAGAGAAGGAGACTGTCTGAAGAAGAAATGAATATTTTCATTGTCACCATATGTAGAATATGAATTTCAGTATACATAGTCTAACATGTGTAACATGTGTAACATGATGAGCTGTGTGGATCTGATAGATGGCTCTGGACAGGGTTCTCAAAGCTCTGAGACAGAGATGACTTTGGCCACACACCTCAGGTCTTTTTTCGTCAAGCAGTGAGGCTGCATATTGTGTGTGTGTGTGTTTGTGTGTGTGTGTGTGTGTTTGTGTTTGTGTGCGTGTGTGCGCGAATGTGTGCCTGTGTGTGTGTGCCTGTGTGTGTGTATGTGTTGAATGTGTGTGTGTGTGTGTGTGTGTGTGTGTGTGTGTGTATACTGTGTGTACTGTGTGTGTGTGTGTGTGTGTGTGTGTGTGTGTGTGTGTGTCTTACTTCAGTTTTGAATGTATATTCAAGGTCAATGTCTCTGTATATAAGTCTTGGAGATGTAAGTTAATGATTCGGTCATTTTTGACCGAAACACCATGAAGGTAACAAGTTTGTATATCTTCCACAAATCTTAAAGAATTTCATTATATTTCATTTTGTCCATTCCAATAGGTTAGCTGAAGGATATCATGAAGCCTCATTTGCGTATGATGAAGAATGGAGAAGTTATTTAACAATGAACTTTCAAAACGGTCATTTTTGACCGTAACACAACATAAGGGTTAATCTGTCTAAGACTGACCTCCTGGTGATCCCAGCCCAGGATTCAATCCACCATGATATCAACCTGAATATGGGCGCTGTCACTGTTGCTCCGAACAAAGTTGCTAAAAACCTGGGCATCATGATTGATGACTAGCTATCATTCTCTGACCACATTGCCTCTGTAGTGCGGTCTTGCCGATATGCACTCTACACTATTAGAAAAATCAGACCGTACCTGACCCAATATGCAGCTCAGCTCCTGGTACAGGCTATGGTCATCACTCGCCTCGATTACTGCACCTCCCTCCTGGTTGGCCTTCCTGCTTGTGCAATCAAACCATTGCAAATGGTCCAGAATGCAGCAGCATGACTGGTTTTCAATCAACCCAAAAGGACATGTCACTCCACTCTCAACCTGCATTGGCTCCCGGTGGCTGCCAGAATTCAACACAAGCCTTTGACTCTAGCCTACAAAGTCACTTCAGGATCTGCCCCTGTCTGTCTCAACGTCATACTAAGGGCTTACATCCCGTCCAGAGTGTTGCGATACTCTAATGCGAACTGTCTGGCCGTACCCTCTCCTAACACAAAGCAAGGTCACTCTAAACTTTTCTCTGTCATTGTCCCTCAATGGTGGAACAACCTACCAGTCGCTACAAGACCAGCAACATCCCTCTCGACCTTCAAAAAGCTTGTGAAAACCCTTCTTTTTCGAGACTGCTTCCCTTCCTAACAAAAATAATCTCTACTAACCATTTCTTTACCTAGGTGCCCCGTGCTTGTATGAGTGTGTAGGGGGTGTGTGTCTGAAGTGTCCCTGCCTCGGAAAACTTAGTTTATTATGTCCTCCTTTTGTAAGTCGCTTTGGATAAAAGCGTCTGCTGAGTCTAATGTAATGTAATTGGTATACAGCGTAAAGGGGTAGGAAAAGTCTGCGTAGGCTAGGATGGGGGCCTGCAGCAGCTCTGACTTCAGCTTTCAGAAGGCAGACTAGCAGTCGGGGCTGCAGGTGATGGGGGAGGTGACTCAATGACTCAAAACACAGATGTTTAGGAAACCCCACAGTTCATGTTCCCGCCCGCTGGGCAGCATGTACAATGCCCACCTCAACTACTCCTGGCCCAATTCTAGTAAAGCAGACATCGTTTCCTTCATTCACTTATGGGGTTGTTACCATTGTGATTGTGGGGCAATACAGATGGACTGGGTGTGTCTGGGTGTTTCTCACCTTTACTGGAACAGGGCCTCAGTTGACTGTGGTGATGGCTCAATAATAATAATAATAATAATAACTAGATGTACCGCATAGCGGTACATGGTATGACCGCCGCAGTGTATTGAAATGTGGGAACTGTTGGTATGATGAGTGTGTGGTAGAGCAGTGTTGTGAGGTGAGAATTTGTGTGGAAATGATTTTCTGGAAGTGGGCATGAATGTGGGTTTTGAATGAATGACATTGTGTGTGTTTGTATAGTGTGTAGGAGTGATTTGTGAAAGGAATAGGCAAAATGAGATTTTGTACAATTACAACACCCCCTATGGACCAAATTGTATGGCATGTGCTGTGGTGTTAGAGGTCTTTGTGCTGATCATGCATGACGTATTTTGTCTTGTTGTTGTCTTGGGCAAAGTTGTTGACGAATTATTTAACAAAAACAGTTTTTTGACACCTAGCTTTGCCAATAAACATCGCCCCCTATGACGAAATGTCACAAAATGTAGTACACATGAAAAGAAAGCTGGTTAGAGATGGCATGTCAAATTTGACCAAATTTGAGCAATTAAAAGCCAAGATATGGACTTTTGAAGAATTTTAAGCTACGTGTTAAATGTTCATTGACGTGTAACTTCGAAACGGTTTATCTCAAGATAAATCCTTTGATAACTTTTTGTCAGCATTGTCTGTAGATGAAATATACCAAATTTGGTGAGATTCACATGAATGGCCTATGACGAGTTCGTTCAGATTCGTTTTCGCAATGTTAAAATTTCACGGAAATTGTTTTCGTTGGAAGTGGGCGTCGACCAGTGCTTTCAATGCGTGAGGGTCAATAGATTTCACTATAAAAAAAAAGTTGTTGTAAACGTTAGCATTCTCTAGATAATAGGCAAAATGACATTTTCTACAATTACAGCGCCCCCTATGGACCAAATTGTATGGCATGTGCTGTGATGTGATGTTAGAGGTCTTTGTGGTGATCGTGCATGACGTATTTTGTGCAGTTCCCACCTTCTCGGTCCAAGATATTAGCAACTCAAAATCCCAATTTTTGTATTAACCCTTATCACTATCCGTGATTAACCGTTATCATAATTAACTTCAGGGTTTAACCATGTTTTTGTTTTTGAACTCCATGAAGGGTGAGACAGAAAGACAGGCTGTGGACGAGAGTGAGGAAAGAAGTCCAGATTCAGAGGAGGTCGAGCAAAATAGATCTGCAGAGAGAGGTAGAAGAATCTGAGAAAGAGGCAGAAGGTGAACAAGCAGGCCATGAGGAAGAAAATGATCAAGAAGTATCAGCTCCAAATCAGCTTTCTGATTTAGGTGATATAGACACAGGTCCCAGACAGTTGAAGCTGAATAGCTATCCTCAGGACAGCTTTGGTGCACAGAAAAGGGCATTTAACCACAGCTGGTTTGCAAAGTACCATTGGTTACAGTATTCAGTTAGCCAGAATGCTGCTTTCTGCTTTCCATGCAGAGTGTTTGGCAAAAACAGTAAACATGATGCTTTGGTTAGCAGTGGCTGCAGACATTGGAAAAAAGCTTTGACTGTCTTCAATAAACATGAAATGGCACAGTCCCATAAGGACAGTGTTGTTGCATGGAGGGGGTACCAGGCAACTACCCAGCATGGAGATGTAGTTCAGATGATGATGTCTGCAGAGGCAAATGAAATAGAGATGAGAAGAGACTATCTAAAGCGCATTGTAGCCGTCACCTCAATGTTAGGGGCCCAGGGACTTCCCTTTCGTGGGAATGATGAAAGTATTGAGAGCACAAATAGAGGCAACTTTGTGGCTTGCATGGAGCTTCTTAGGAAGTTTGATCCATTCATGCAGAAACATAATCCTCCATCAAATGCCACATACATGGCACCAGTCTCTCAGAATGAGATGATTGAGTGTTGTGCTCAGGAAGTGACAAGTGTCATTGTGTCTGAGATCACATGCTCTAAAATGTATTCCATCATGGCGGATGAGGCAAGAGATGATCGGTCAGAGCAGCTGGCTGTTTGTGTTAGATATGTGTCAGAGGGGGAGGTAAAGCAGCATTTTCTGGCACTTACAGAGCTGATGTCCTTTGATGCCCAGTCTATTACAGACAAGCTACAAGAGCAGCTTCAAATGAATGGCTTTGCTGATATCAAGTGTGTGGCACAGACATATGACGGTGCCGCCCTCATGAGTGGACCCACAGGAGGTGTGCAGGCACGATTTAGAAGGCTTCATCCTGAGGCTATCTATATACACTGTTATGCGCATGAACTCAATCTAGTGTTGTGCCACACTTGCAGGGCTGTTTCGGAGGCTGTGGAGCTATTTGATTTGTTGGAGTCTGTATATTCTTTTTTCACCACCTCCCTTGTGAATCACCATGCGTTCAAACATGCTCAGTTGAAGCTAGGTTTGGCAACAGAACTTGTGCAACTTTCTAACACTCGTTGGGCATGTTGGCTACAATCAATCAATGCAGTGCTTCAGACCTTACCTGCCATATTTGAATGTCTGACTGGGACGGGGTCTCCCATGGCCATTGGAATCAAAGCAAAGCTATCAATGTTTTCAACCATCTATAGTCTGTTGATGTTCCAGACACTTCTGTCCATCACTGAAGGACTCCATAAACTCCTTCAGAAGGAGACGTTAGACCTGGCTGAAGCACTGATTGGCAAAGATGCTCTGTGTGACACTCTTAAAGGTAAACGCAACGATGCATTTGCCACAGAAATGTTCGAGAGAACCAAGGCTCTGTGCCTCACACATGACATCCCAGAACCACATGCTAAGAAAAGACAGAAACAAAGAAAAATGGCAGATTACGTCTGTGACACAACTGTTGGTTCGCGAACTGAATTTGTGAACTCTGAGGTCTTTAAGAGAGATTTGCTTTTCCCCTGTTTGGATAGAATGGTTGGTGAACTTGAACAAAGGTTTGCCAGTGTAGATGCAGGGCTCCTTAAAGGAATACAGGCATGCAGCCCTAAATCTGAAAACTTAATGAATGAAGAGAATTTGAAAGAGCTTGCTGTGCACTATAACATTGACCTGAAAACAGAGGAGGTCCTTGTTGCCAGAAACTTTCTTGTTCGCAAAGCAGATGCTGGGTATACACCTCAAAATATTCTAGCTGTACACAATCTCTTCAGTGCAGACATGTTCCCCTTGCTGAAAAAAGTCCTCCAAGTTGCACTGACTGTGCCTGTTAGTAGCTGCTCATGTGAAAGGTCCTTTAGTGCTCTGCGCCGACTGCACACCTGGTTGCATCAAACAATGGGGCAGAAAAGGCTTCATAACCTTGCAGTCATGGCTATCGAAAATGGCATAGTTAGTCAGCTGAATGACAACAGAGTCATAGATCGTTTTGCCACTCTGAAAAATAGAAGGCACTCATGCTTCCACCCACAAAGTAGACAGAAAGTTTGGATTAAGTTGTTGAAGTGGGTTTACTTATCCATTTTGAATAGTGATGGGAACAGATTGTTGACTATTCTTATAAGTTGTAAGTTGATAGTTATAAGGTATAACTGTTATAAGTTGATAGGTAGAACTATCTCCTGGATATTTTTCATATACTGTTAATTTGTGTTTTAATTAATACATTCACATTTCCTTTGTTCAATTACACATCATTGCTATTTGCATTAAAATTTGTCAACAGACTAATGTGAAAAAGTCTCAATGATATCCTTTGTTGCAATGATGCTATTTTCTACTGCCTATTTATGACTATTTGTTTTTTATTTTAAGGTTACACCATATGTTATAAGCAAATTTATCAAAGACTAAGCCTTTGCAGGACACACACACACACACAGAAACAGGGTTATTGCAAAGCAGCAGAGTGCGTATTACAAAGTAATGTAAAGTGAATGGTGCAAAAAGGTATATTGCAAATAATGTGGCAGACATATGACCAAGTTTTCATTCCTGGCTTAATGGTGGCCATTAAGCCAGGAATGAATGCACCACATATGTTAGTGGTGCAGATTTCTAGTTTTCTGGCAGGTGGAGGAGGAAATGGGAAAGGTGAAAGAGGTGCAGGGGAGTTAACCATCCTGATGGCCTGTTTTATGAAGATGTTGGTAAGTGTAGTGTGGTGGTTAGAGAACAGAGTCTTCTGTATAATGTTTACATGATGATGAGTTATGAACCACTTGCCCTCTTCATTTTGCGCAGGAATGTATGGCACCTACCATTGTTTTTATTTGTATTTTAGCACAATCTAGCTGGTGAAGCAGCTGAAGGTGTCATGGTCTTAAAATAATGAATTGACTGACAAAGCCTTAGTTGGTGCTCTGAAATGTTTTCAGCGTGGGCATAGCGCGCGGGCAACACCTTTTGTTCTCAGGGGGCTAAGCCACCCCTGTTTCTCAAACCTAGTGACATCCCTGGGTAGGAGCATAGGCGGAAGTTGAAGCACTCATGGGGAAATCCCAACCCAGAAAGGGCCCAATAGCCTTTAGCATTCCGTTGACTTACATTCATTTTAGCGTCACTTTGAAATCAAATAACTTTACATGAGAAGGACTCTTGAAGGTGTCTTGATATTGGCATTGTTCTAAACTGGAGAGGACACAGTAAAACATATTTGCTTCGATCGGAAATCTGTCATATTATTGCCTTGTAAGAAACGTTTATCTGAAATTGTGCTTAAAATTGTGATGGCTGGTGAGTTTCTGTCGCACAGGAGAACATTTACCGTACTGTTTGGATAACAAGCTGTAGCAATAGTCATGCCCCTTTACTTTTCTATTCATGTTGGGGAAACATTTACATCAGTATTTCTCAAAAAATAAGCTTATAACTTGTTATTTGTTTGTTAGCAGAAACCCTATCTTTATGGATTTTACTATTCGATGCAAGTGAATTGTGAAAGATGGCTAAGCTACACGCTATAGCTTGGTATGTACTCTACATGCTAACAAGCTAGCTCCCTTGATAGTCCCCACATACAATATTAGCCTCCCACTCCAGTAAGTGATTGTAGCTATAACGGTAGAAAAATACTTATTAAGAAAATTATATGATATGATTATATGATGAAATTATATTATCTGATGTCTGATTGAGCATCTACCACTCAATTTATCGTATTCGGGTTCGTTGGCCGACGTGACCGTACGTCACCACATGCTTGCGCAGTTGCCTGGTGACCAATTCAAATTTTCAGAATCGTGCTTCAAAGGCTCCCATTGAAAACAACTCCATCCCATGGTCAATTCTCTTCTACTGTCTATGGAACAAACACTATGGTCTAACAGCAGGTCCATGCTAATCGTTCCAACTGTACAACTTTACAAGGCAACTTCCGATGGATCGTCCAGACTTTGTTGTTGGGAAACACTTGCATCGTTGAACGATCCATCGAACTATTGAGTTGTAAACGTCGTTAGTTGCTAAGTCTGGACGATGGTGTTGGAAAACAGCAGTGTAGTAAAACCATCGTTCAAACCACCAAAGTTGTTAAGGAAGTTAGCAACAGCGCTTTTGGGAAACGCACCCCAGGGCAGTCAAGTGTAGCAGTGAAGACCTGTGGAAGACCCACGTTTTTTCGAGGAGGTTAGGCAGTTCGGTTTCCTTTTAAAGTGAAGGTAAGGTGGCAGGGCCTGTTTTTTGTTATTCATTGTTTCATATTCATTTCCTGTGTATTTTTTGCATAGGCCATTATTGATGACTCTATGTTCTCTTGTTTTTGTGATTTCTTGTGAAATTAAAAAAACTTTGCTTATTTTTGCATTTTCGACATGCCTGAAGAGGCCTTACAGATAGATTATTGTATCTATTGTCATCAACACAATAGATCAATTTTTCTCATATAGGTTTAGACTATTCCCTAAGGAAAAGCGAGACTTTCACTAAGCCTGGAGTTTCAGTTAATTGATAAATCTGATCCATGTGTGGGTGACTGACCACCACTGACCGCTTGATATTTACTTGTGCTGGAGCACATCCACCAAGTCTGCAGTTTGTGTTTCATCCTTCAATAGCAGTCCAAGTGGATACTATGGATAGAATGTGTAACGTTAAAAAAATTTTAGTTTACTAAAGAAAACAAAACAATGTTACATGCATTTCATCTACAATTTGCGCTGTGAAATTAGAATTATGTAAAATTACATTATGAGGGACACCAACTACCTGTAAGAAATAGCAAAATATTAAATAATGTAAAAACTAAGACTAGTTATCCTTCAACTGAAAGAAAAGATAAAAAAACAGTTTATATTTGGGCTCCTCTTAAATAATGTATGAAAATGCAACAAAGATGAATGATGACATTTTGAACTGTACCTCACTTGCCGTGTAGTGAAGCACTGCCCATGCGCACTTCAAAATAAGTTGTGAGAAAAAGGCTTTTAAAGCTTTACTTTAATACAAACCAGCAAACATTTCCAGCCATTACAATCACATTTTTGTAGTGATTTCAGCCATGTATTATTTTATGTCCCTCAGTTATCGGAGAGTGTATATGCTCATGTCTCGCCATTCATTTAGGTAGGGCCTGGTCTTACTACATTACATTACATTACACTTGGCAGACGATTTTATCCAAAGCGACTTACAATAGAGGACATAATCACAGCGTACAACACTTGCAGATACAAAGTGCACAGGAGATATACAGAGCAATAAGTGCAAATGCCAACTGGGGATAATTTATTTATTTATTTATTTTTTATTTTAAGTGCATTAGTAAAGGGTCAAGCACACACGCAACACACAACATGCCTTAGAGTCAGTCCCGGACTAACCCGAAATAGATGCTCGAAGGTGTCTTCAATATGGCTGCCGAGCGCAGCGACTTGTCTAGAAAGACTTAACTAGCCAGCTGGGTGATTGTGAGATGCATAATTGAGCAATGTGTGTCTGTGGCCCTTTTTGTTAGTGGCTGATGTAGGATACAAGAAGAAACTGTATAAATCATAGACTGTATTCAGGAGAAGATGGGGCACATTTACTTTCAAACAGGATAAGGAGTGTTTTATTCAATTCTTAAATGGTGGTGGCAATAAAAACACAAATAGAGGCAAGCATTAGGGATGTTTATCGCACAATGTCACAGCAAAGGCCCTAGGTTGGGTGATCTGCTATTTATCATGGGAAAGGTCTTTCTTGGTCATTTAACATGTATGCATTCACAGACTTACTAGAAAATGTGATATGTCAATCCTACATCAAAGACACAGTCAACATGAACTACCAATTTACAACAACGCTCCAACAGTGTAAACAACCCCCTATCATATGACTCCTTTTGTTTCCTGGTCCTTTTGCCAGCAGTCACCACCTGCCCCTCTTCTCAGCACTTATGTAGCACATATCACACTTGTGTAGCCTAAGTCTGTTTGGATTTCTATAAAACATTGTGTAACATGATAAATTGAAGTATAAAATAAAACAGTGGCAAAGGTGGATACTGCAAGTTTCATATCGATAGTTCATATCCAAATTCTTTCCACAAGCCATCAGGCTAATCAACACACTGAAGAGAAACTCATTAACATGAACTCTTTACTGACATCCAAAAACAATCTTACACACACCGTGCACTTGAGAAATTGCACCTTCAGTTATTGCACCTTACATATTGCACATTTCAATTTTCACCTTCACCAGCTACCAAGAAGAGATACCCTCAGACTTCCTTCTTGTACACTTTGACTTTGATATGTAACATATATTAAACACATATCTGTAGCTGTCCTCTGTACAACAATGCAAACAGCATGATGGCCAGTTAGTGAAAAGTCAGTCTACATACATTGATCTTACAAGCCTTTACCAGTGCAGTTGTTTTACTGTCTATGAGGGACAACATTTAAGTATGAAGATGATGAATGAAGTATTGACAAGGTTAAAATGTGCTTCACTGATATTCTAAACCAGGGATAAAACAGTGCATACATCAGAGGGTTTATACAGGAATGTATGTACAAAATCCAGTATGTAACATGTAAAACAGCTGGGTTATATGGTAGAGTTTCTGCAGTCAGGCTCAACACAAAATAAGGTGTCCAGCAGAGGAAGTAAATTGCTATGAGTCCACCCAGTGTTTTTGCAGCCTTGGTCTCAGACTTCTGCGGCACTATGGCTTTACTCGCTGATCTGAGTCTGACTGTAACAGTGTTCATGGCTTTAGCCTGACGCCTTGCCACACAGCATATTCTCATATAAACGTAAGAAATTATACAAATAGGACCTGCTACAGCAAAAATGAAATCAATAATTATATAATTATAAGGGGTGATGATGGGACATTCTCCACGGCATTCCCCGAAAGGCTCAGGATGCTGAAGATGCTTATTCAAAATGACCAGAGCATAAATGAAAGCATACAGCCAGCCAAGTAATACAGAGAGCACCGCTTTCTTATTGGTGACCCTAACTTTGTACTGCAATGGATCCATCACAGCAATATAACGGTCAAGTGATATTAAAAATACATTAGTAAGAGATCCTGACAAAATTGTATACATCACAATTAAAAATACAGTGCAGAAAAAATCTCCAAAGTACCAGCAGGTTTCTATAAGGGTACGTCCATCCACAGGTATCACTACAAGTCCCATTAAGAAGTCTGCAACAGCAAGAGACAGGATGAGCAGGTTGGTTGGAGTGTGCAGCTGCTTGAAGTGTAAGACAGAGATAATCACCAGCAAGTTCAAAAATACAGTCAGACTTGAAACTACTGAAAGAATCGCATACAGTAATATGTATTCCACATCAGATCTCAAGCCCTTGATACACGATGAGTTTTGCAAAGGGAAGCAGAGCATTACTGGATTTTCAACCCCTTTAGTAAGGCCCATGTATCCATTCAAGGCAATAAAATGATGCCATACATTCAGCAGTAAGAATAAACTATACACGTTTAAACATCAGCTCTTGGTTTGCTATGACATGATCTAAGCATCAGCAGCTGAAACATCACTTTATATATGTTTTTGCCAGTTCACAAGGAGGGCACACCTACAGAATGGAGGGGGGGGGGGGGCTAAGCATTTCTGTTAATGTGTATGATGCAGTGATGTTGGCAAATCTGTACAGAATAAGAGGTACATCTACCATTTACAATCATAGTGATTAGTTTTAAGCAAGATTTGTTGATTCATTGTGTATTTATCTTTCAGCTATACCAGTGTATAGGCCTGTTCCAAATGATTACTTTTTAAATGATTAATCTAGGGCTAATTTTTTGCATGCGTTTTTCGATTAATCTAATGATCAGTTTTTTTTAATGAGCGATTATATTCCAGTTGCTCAATTATTAACAATTCACACAAAACTATTTTTAGGTTTAAAGGCTCAAATCTCTATATTTTGTAGTGCAAACTGACGCAGATGTAGTCTATCAATCCAACAGCAAAATAAAATCACTTTCAGGAGGAACACAAAAATAAAAACTAAGTAGTAAACAGAGCAAGTGCAAAAGAGTATCCTGTGTTTGCTTTTTGTAACAGTAGTAGGTAAAATAATGAATAAGCTCTTGTTTAACATCTAAGCAACATGTGAAATCAGATTTATGAAATAGATCCTACAATAAAACCTAACTAATAAGGCCTGGAGGGGTACTCTTAAACATGCGGTCTTGATGTAAACAGGATCAATGTAGTTCGAGTGACAACAACCACAGTACCAATGTGCCTTGTCTCAGCTGCACTTGGTTTTGGTATAAATATATATATTGCATGCACTCTTGTACAGTACAGAATGCGCTCAGCTTGTAAAATTTACATAAATCTTTCACCGCTAGCTGTATGAAGTGCTGTATGTTTGCAAGTGTGAACTTTGCCTGTCTGAGACAAGTGTATAAGTGTAGTGAGGGGTTTTACATCTGTAATAATTGTAAAAAATAAAGCTGACTACTTCGCGGATTTCGCCTATCGCGGGTTATTTTTAGAACGTAACTCCCGCGAATAATGAGGGACCACTGTAATATACATAAGAGTTGTCTTTTGTCAGAGGAATATACTTAGCTTTTGCTAATCTTTCAGTTAACCAATGGAGTCACCCCACATAGCAGGCACAGCTCCTGGAGGAAACTTGGCCTCAAAATGTTAACCCTGGACCGATCGAAGAGTGTCAGGACAGCCAAAAGACTCAAACACTGCATTCCACAGAATCCTGGCAGTGGTGACAGCAGACTAGTCAGAGGTGGCGATAGCTCAGGCATATTTTGTGAACAGGTCAGCAGCAGCTGAGATGTTCTGATACTTGTCGGTTGGCCAGCTCAACATCAGAAATTTGATGGCAAGGATGTGAAGGGGGGCTCTGGGCGCCATGGGGACAAAGGAGGCTCTGGCATCAGGTCTCGTCTTGTGTTGCGTGCAACGGGGACAGCTCCGGATGAACATGCCCACAGAATACCCGAAGCCAATAGAAATTCAGTGACAGTGTCCTCTCCTGGCCCTGATTGCCCATCTCAGAGTGGTGGGCCTTCAAAAGAGGCTGAATCTGGCACTGTGGCACAACAACCTGCAACACAACAGCATAGGTTGAATTCTCTAGCACGGTGCGACAGACTACCTATTCCCATAAGCTCAGTCTTCCCCAATGGCATAGCAGCTACCTCACGGCCTGAGTCTGGGCCTCCCATTCGGCTGGAGAGGGTAGCGTACCGCGTACCCACGTACCTCCACTACTCCTACAAGCAGTCCCTGCTCTGGCTGGGTGATTGGGGTTGCTGCTGGAAGTTTGGAAAGCACATCAGCATTAGTATATTCCCTGCCAGGGATTGTTGTCAGTCACAACCGTTACATTTGCTGTCACAATTAGTCTTTCAACTTTTCACTCAAGGTCCATTTCAGAGCCAAGAGTTGAAGCTTGAAGGAACTGTAGTTGGAGTCATTCCATTTTGCTGGGTGGAGATTACAGCTGGCATAAGCAAAAACTCTACCCCATCCAGTCGCTGTGCCTGTATGGCACCCAAGCCACCATTACTAGCATAACTAGATTCCATTTAAAATCTCAGTGGTTGTCATCTACCGTCCACCAGGACCTCTGGTTGACTTTGTGACTGAGCTGGACACACTACTGTCCTCAATCCCTGTTCTTTACTGCCCACTACTAGTCCTTGGTGATTTTTACATTCACCTAGACAAAGTATGCACTATGGACTTTTTATCCCTCATCAACTCATTTGACCTACACCTGGTCAGCAGCCCTTCGACTCACAAAAATGGGAAACAACTGGACTTAATTCTGACTAAAAACTGCAAGTGGGGCAGCTGTGGCCTAGTGGTTAGGGTGTTGGTCTTGCAATCGAAAGGTTGCCGGTTTGAATCCTGCCCTACTCATGGGTCAGATGCCCTTGAGCAAGGCATCTAACCCCACACTGCTCCAGGGACTGTAACTGAAGCCCTGTAAATATCTGTAAGTTGCTCTGGATAAGAGCGTCAGCTAAGTGTAATGTAATCTCCTCTAGCATCATTCTCCTCCTCTGTTATGACTGCTTAAATGGCTTACTACAACAAAAAAAAACAGCAACACCACTGACACACGGAAACTCTTCTCTGCCTTCAAACAGCTGCTCAACCCCCCTCCGCCGCCTCCTGCCACCAATCTACTGACAGCTTTGCCTCCTTCACAGAAAAGGTAGCGGCCATCAGCAATCAATCAAATCTGTGACCCACCCAGTCACAACCTGCTACCTCCTCCGGTCAACGACGCAACACTCTCCTCATTCCCCCCTCTCTCAAAAGTAGTCCCATTGATCACATCCGTGATGAATGCTTCACTGTCCTCAGGTATATTTCCAACCACCTTCAAACAGGCAAGGGTTACCCCACCACTAAAAAAAGACCATGCTCAACTCTGCCCAGGTTGAAAACTATCGTCCGGTTTCACTGCTTCCCTTCCTTTCAAAAGCAGAGAGGGTTGTCTCTAAACAGGTTATTGATTTTCTCACCCAGAACGACCTACAACCCAGTCTGGCTTGAGAAGTGGCCACTCCACTGAAACAGCTCTGCTATCCATCACAGAAGCCCTAAGAGTAGCCAGAATTGAAGGACAATTATCGGTACTTATCTTACTTGACTTATCGGCGGCATTTAATATAGTCAACCACAGCATACTGCTAACTATACTCTCAAACATGGGCATCACAGGCATAGCACATTCCTGGTTTAAATCCTACCTCACTTGACACTCCTTTATGTCATGGCAAGGACAACTGTCATCAACTCACACCCTCTCCACAAGGGTGCCCCAGGGGTCGGTGCTGGGCCCCCTTCTGTTTGCCATCTACACCACCTCACTGGGCCATGTCATCCACTCACACGGCTTCTCCTATCATTGCTATGCTGATGATACACAGCTGTGTCTGTCATTCCGACCAGATGACACCGCGGTCTCCGCATGCATCCCCGCCTGTCTCTCTGAACTATCCGCATGGATGATTCCACCTCCTCGAGCTTAATCTGTCTAAGACTGACCTCCTGGTGATCCCAGCCCAGGATTCAATCCACCATGATATCAACCTGAATATGGGCGCTGTCACTGTTGCTCCGAACAAAGTTGCTAAAAACCTGGGCATCATGATTGATGACTAGCTATCATTCTCTGACCACATTGCCTCTGTAGTGCGGTCTTGCCGATATGCACTCTACACTATTAGAAAAATCAGACCGTACCTGACCCAATATGCAGCTCAGCTCCTGGTACAGGCTATGGTCATCACTCGCCTCGATTACTGCACCTCCCTCCTGGTTGGCCTTCCTGCTTGTGAAATCAAACCATTGCAAATGGTCCAGAATGCAGCAGCATGACTGGTTTTCAATCAACCCAAAAGGACATGTCACTCCACTCTCAACCTGCATTGGCTCCCGGTGGCTGCCAGAATTCAACACAAGCCTTTGACTCTAGCCTACAAAGTCACTTCAGGATCTGCCCCTGTCTGTCTCAACGTCATACTAAGGGCTTACATCCCGTCCAGAGTGTTGCGATACTCTAATGCGAACCGTCTGGCCGTACCCTCTCCTAACACAAAGCGAGGTCACTCTAAACTTTTCTCTGTCATTGTCCCTCAGTGGTGGAACAACCTACCAGTCTCTACAAGAGCAGCAACATCCCTCTCGACCTTCAAAAAGCTTGTGAAAACCCTTCTTTTCCGAGACTGCTTCCCTTCCTAACAAAACTAATCTCTACTAACCATTTCTTTACCTAGGTGCCCCGTGCTTGTATGAGTGTGTAGGGGGTGTGTGTCTGAAGTGTCCCTGCCTCGGAAAACTTCGTTTATTATGTCCTCCTTTTGTAAGTCGCTTTGGATAAAAGCGTCTGCTGAGTCTAATGTAATGTAATTGGTATACAGCGTAAAGGGGTAGGAGAAGTCTGCGTAGGCTAGGATGGGGGCCTGCAGCAGCTCTGACTTCAGCTTTCAGAAGGCAGACTAGCAGTCGGGGCTGCAGGGGAGGTGACTCAATGACTCAAAACACAGATGTTTAGGAAACCCCACAGTTCATGTTCCCGCCCCCTGGGCAGCATGTACAATGCCCACCTCAACTACTCCTGGCCCAATTCTAGTAAAGCAGACATTGTTTCCTTCATTCACTTATGGGGGTGTTACCATTGTGATTGTGGGGCAATACAGATGGACTGGGTGTGTCTGGGTGTTTCTCACTTTTACTGGAACAGGGCCTCGGTTGACTGTGGTGATGGCTCAATAATAATAATAATAACTAGATGACCGCCGCAGTATATTGAAATGTGGGAACTGTTGGTGTGATGAGTGTGTGGTAGAGCAGTGTTGTGAGGTGAGAATTCCTGTGGAAATGATTTCCTGGAAGTGGGCATGGATGTGGGTTTTGAATGTGTAGTGTGTAGGACTGATTTGTGAAGGCAAGGAATCGGCAAAATGAGATTTTGTACAATTACAGCGCCCCCTATGGACCAAATTTTATGGCATGTTCTGTGGTGTTAGAGGTCTTTGTGGTGATCGTGCATGATGTATTTTGTGCAGTTCCCACCTTCTTGGTCCAAGATGTTGGCAACTCAAAATCCCAATTTTTGCATTTACCCTTATCACTAGGTGGTGCTATGCTTCAAGTGAGAGTTTATGGGCTGGGTCAATATGCCTCTGTAACACCTACATACTAACACAAAATCGTTGTCTTGGGCAAAATTGTTGACGAGTTATTTAACAAAAACTGTTTTTCAAAACCTAGCTTCGGCGATAAACATCGCCCCGTATGACGAAATGTCACAAAATTTAGTACACATGAAAAGAAAGATGTTTAGATATGGCATGTCAACTTTGACCAAATTTGAGCAATTAAAAACCAAGATACGGCCATTTGAAGAATTTTAAGCTACGTGTTAAATGTTCATTGACGTGTAACTTCGGAACGGTTTATCTCAAGATAAATCCTTTGATAACTTTTTGTCAGCATTGTCTGTAGATGACATATACCAAATTTGGTGAGATTCACATGAACGGCCTATGACGAGTTCGTTCAGATTCGTTTTCGCAATATTAAAATTTCACGGAAATTGTTCTCGTTGGAAGTGGGTGTCGACCAGTGTTTTCAATGCATGAGGGTCAACAGATTTCATGATTAAAAAAAAATTGTTGTAAACGTAAGCATTCTCTAGATAATAGGCAAAATGACATTTTCTACACTTACAACGCCCCCTATGGACCAAATTTTATGGCATGTTCTGTGGTGTTAGAGGTCTTTGTGGTGATCGTGCATGACATATTTTGCGCAGTTCCCACCTTCTCGGTCCAAGACATTAGCAACTCAAAATCCCAATTTTTGCATTTACCCATATAACTAGGTGGCACTATGCTTCAAGTGAGAGTTTATGGGCTGGGTCAATACATCTCTGTAACACCGACATACTAACACAAAATCGTTGTCTTGGGCAAAATTGTTGAGTTATTTAACAAAAACTGTTTTTTGACACCTAGCTTCGCCAATAAACATCGCCCCCATGACGAAATGTCACAAAATTTAGTACACATGAAAAGAAAGCTGTTTAGAGATGGCATGTCAACTTTGACCAAATTTGAGCAATTAAAAGCCAAGATACGGCCATTTGAAGAATTAAAAGCTACGTGTTAAATGTTCATTGACGTGTAACTTCGGAACGGTTTATCTCAAGATAAATCCTTTGATAACTTTTTGTCAGCATTGTCTGTAGATGACATATACCAAATTTGGTGAGATTCACATGAATGGCCTATGACGAGTTTGTTCAGATTTGTTTTTGCAATATTAAAATTTCACGGAAATTGTTCTCGTTGGAAGTGGGCGTCGACCAGTGTTTTCAATGCGTGAATGTCAACAGATTTCACGATAAAAAAAAATTTGTTGTAAACGTAAGCATTCTCTAGATAATAGGCAAAATGACATTTTCTGCAATTACAGCGCCCCCTATGGACCAAATTTTATTGCACGTTCTGCGGTGTTAGAGATCTTTGTGGTGATCGTGCATGACGTATTTTGCGTAGTTCCCACCTTCTCGGTCCAAGATATTGGCAACTCAAAATCCCAATTTTTGCATTTACCCATATCACTAGGTGGCGCTATGCTTCAAGTGAGAGTTTATGGGCTGGGTCGATACATCTCTGTAACACCGACATACTAACACAAAATCGTTGTCTTGGGCAAAATTGTTGACGAGTTTTTTAACAAAAACTGTTTTTTGACACCTAGCTTCGCCAATAAACATCGCCCCCTATGACGAAATGTCACAAAATTTAGTACACATGAAAAGAAAGCTGCTTAGAGATGGCATGTCAACTTTGACCAAATTTGAGCAATTAAAAGCCAAGATACGGCCATTTGAAGAATTTTAAGCTACGTGTTAAATGTTCATTGACGTGCAACTTCGAAACGGTTTATCTCAAGATAAATCCTTTGATAACTTTTTTTCAGCATTGTCTGTAGATGACACATACCAAATTTGGTGAGATTCACATGAAGTTTGTTCAGATTCATTTTCGCAATGTTAAAATTTCACGGAAATTGTTTTCGTTGGAAGTGGGCGTCGACCAGTGCTCTCAATGCATGAGGGTCAATAGATTTCACGATAAAAAAAAAGTTGTTGTAAACATTAGCATTCTCTAGATAATAGGCAAAATGACATTTTCTACAGTTACAGTGCCCCCTATGGACCAAATTGTATGGCATGTGCTGTGATGTTAGAGGTCTTTGTGGTGATCGTGCATGACGTATTTTGTGCAGTTCCCACCTTTTCGGTCCAGGATATTAGCAACTCAAAATCCCAATTTTTGCAATTACCCTTATCACTAGGTGGCGCTATGCTTCAAGTGAGTGTTTATGGGCTGGGCCGATACGCCTCTGTAACACTGACACACTAACACAAAATTGTTGTCTTGGGCAAAATTGTTGACGAATTATTTAAGAAAAACAGTTTTTGACACCTAGCTTTGCCAATAAACATCGCCCCCTATGACGAAATGTCACAAAATATAGTACACATGAAAAGAAAGCTGGTTAGAGATGGCATGTCAAATTTGACCAAATTTGAGCAATTAAAAGCCAAGATATGGACTTTTGAAGAATTTTAAGCTACGTGTTAAATGTTCATTGACGTGTAACTTCGAAACGGTTTATCTCAAGATAAATCCTTTGATAACTTTTTGTCAGCATTGTCTGTAGATAAAATATACCAAATTTGGTGAGATTCACATGAATGGCCTATGACGAGTTCGTTCAGATTCGTTTTCGCAATGTTAAAATTTCACGGAAATTGTTTTCGTTGGAAGTGGGCGTCGACCAGTGCTTTCAATGCGTGAGGGTCAATAGATTTCACTATAAAAAAAAGTTGTTGTAAACGTTAGCATTCTCTAGATAATAGGCAAAATGACATTTTCTACAATTACAGCGCCCCCTATGGACCAAATTGTATGGCATAAAGAGAATTTGAAAGAGCTTGCTGTGCACTATAACATTGACCTGAAAACAGAGGAGGTCCTTGTTGCCAGAAACTTTCTTGCTCGCAAAGCAGATGCTGGGTATACACCTCAAAACATTCTAACTGTACACAATCTCTTCAGTGCAGATATGTTCCCCTCACTGAAAAAAGTCCTCCAAGTTGCACTGACTGTGCCTGTTAGTAGCTGCTCATGTGAAAGGTCCTTTAGTGCTCTGCGCTGACTGCACACCTGGTTGCATCAAACAATGGGGCAGAAAAGGCTTCATAACCTTGCAGTCATGGCTATCGAAAATGGCATAGTTAGTCAGCTGAATGACAACAGAGTCATAGATCGTTTTGCCACTCTGAAAAATAGAAGGCACTCTTTGATGCTTCCACCCACAAAGTAGACAGAAAGTTTGGATTAAGTTGTTGAAGTGGGTTTACTTATCCATTTTGAATAGTGATGGGAACAGATTGTTCACTATTCTTATAAGTTGTAAGTTGATAGTTATAAGGTATAACTGTTAAAAGTTGATAGGTAGAACTATCTACTGGATATTTTTCATATACTGTTAATTTGTGTTTTAATTAATACATTCACACTTCCTTTGTTCCATAACACATCATTGCTATTTGCATTAAAACTTGTTAACAGACTAATGTGAAAACGTCTCAATGATATCCTTCGTTGCAATGATGCTATTGTTCTACTGCCTATTTATGACAATTTGTTTTTTATTTTAAGGTTACACCACATGTTATAAGCAAATCTATCAAAGACTAAGCCTTTGCAGGACACACACACACAGAAACAGGGTTATTGCAAAGCAGCAGAGTGCGTATTACAAAGTAATGTAAAGTGAATGGTGCAAAAAGGTATATTGCAAATAATGTGGCAGACATATGAGCGCGCAGGCAACACCTTTTGTCGTCAGGGGGCTAAGCCACCCCTGTTTCTCAAACCTAGTGATATCCCTGGGTAGGAGCATAGGCGAAAATTGAAGCTCCCATGGGGAAATCCCAACCCGGAAAGGGCCCAATAGCCTTTAGCATTCCGTTGACTTCCATTCATTTTAGCGTCACTTTGAAATCAAATATCTTTACATGAGAAGGACTCTTGAAGGTGTCTTGATATTGGCATTGTTCTAAACCGGAGGGGACACAGTAAAACATATTTGCTTTGATCGGAAATCTGTCATATTATTGCCTTATAAGAAACGTTTATCTGAAATTGTGCTTAAAATTGCGATGGCTGGTGAGTTTCTGTCGCACAGGAGAAAATTCACCGTACTGTTTGGATAACAAGCTGTAGCAATAGTCATGCCCCTTTACTTTTCTATTCATGTTGGGGAAACATTTACATCAGTATTTCTCAAAAAATAAGCTTATAACTTGGTATTTGTTTGCTAGCAGAAACCCTATCTTCATGGATTTTACTATTCGATGCAAGTGAATTGTGAAAGATGGCTAAGCTACACGCTATAGCTTGGTATGTACTGTACATGCTAACAAGCTAGCTCCCTTGATAGTCCCTACGTACAATATTAGCCTCCCACTCCAGTAAGTGATTGTAGCTATAACGGTAGAAAAATACTTATTAAGAAAATTATAGTACGCTGTCTGATGTCTGATTGAGCATCTACCACTCAATTTATCGTATTCGGGTTCGTTGGCCAACGTGACCGTACGTCACCACATGCTTGCGCAGTTGCCTGGTGACCAATTAAAATTTTCAGAATCGTGCTTCAACGGCTCCCATTGAAAACAACTCCATCCCATGGTCAATTCTCTTCTACTGTCTATGGAACAAACACTATGGTCTAACGGCAGGTCCATGCTAATCGTTCCAACTGTACAACTTTACAAGGCAACTTCCGATGGATCGTCCAGACTTTGTTGTTGGGAAACACTTGCGTCATTGAACGATCAATCGAACTATTGAGTTGTTGTTAGTTGCTAAATCTGGACTACGGTGTTGGAAAACAGCAGTGTAGTAAAACCATCGTTCAAACCACCGAAGTTGCTAAGGAAGTTAGCAACAACGCTTTTGGGAAACGCACCCCAGGTCAGTCAAGTGTAGAAGTGAAGACCTGTGGAAGACCCACGTTTTTTCGAGGAGGTTAGGCAGTTCGGTTTCCTTTTAAAGTGAAGGTAAGGTGGCAGGGCCTGTTTTTTGTTATTCATTGTTTCATATTCATTTCCTGTGTATTTTTTGCATAGGCCATTATTGATGACTATGTTCTCTTGTTTTTGTGATTTCTTGTGAAATTAAAAAAACGTTGCTTATTTTTGCATTTTCGTCTCCTGGGTTTTTCCCTATATTGTGTTCCCTTGTTTATACTTTTATGGATTCTCATCTCCAACCAAAATCTTTTCAAGCCCATCAGGGCATGTTGGCACATGCCTGAAGAGGCCTTACAGTTAGATTATTGTATCTATTGTCATCAACACAATAGATCCATTTTTCTCATATAGGTTTAGACTATTCCCTAAGGAAAAGCGAGACTTTCACTAAGCCTGGAGTTTCAGTTAATTGATAAATCTGATCCATGTGTGGGTGACTGACCACCACTGACCGCTTGATATTTACTTGTGCTGGAGCACATCCACCAAGTCTGCAGTTTGTGTTTCATCCTTCAATAGCAGTCCAAGTGGATACTATGGATAGAATGTGTAACGTTAAAAAAATGTTAGTTTACTAAAGAAAACAAAACAATGTTACATGCATTTCATCTACAATTTGCGCTGTGAAATTAGAATTATGTATAATTACATTATGAGGGACACCAACTACCTGTAAGAAATAGCAAAATATTAAATAATGTAAAAACTAAGACTAGTTATCCTTAAACTGAAAGAAAAGATAAAAAAACAGTTTATATTTGGGCTCCTCTTAAATAATGTATGAAAATGCAACAAAGATGAATGATGACATTTTGAAGACAAAAAAAGTCTTATTTACCATCTATACAAGCAGAATCTAAATTAACAACAAATTCCAGTGAGAACCTCTTTTCAGACACAGCATACAGCTCTATAACAGAGGCTTTCTTACATGAGGAGACAGAGCACTGGAGAAATAGTCTATATAGTAATGCATGGCGACACTTTGTAACACCAAGATGGCGAGTGTTTGCAAATACCCTGCCTGTTTCACTGCCGAGTGCCAGTTTTCTGCAGAAATGTACAATTGGCATTCCAATCACGTTGCAGTATTGTACCCCACTGTACCTCACTTGCCGTGTAGTGAAGCACTGCCCATGCGCACTTCAAAATAAGTTGTGAGAAAAAGGCTTTTAAAGCTTTACTTTAATACAAACCAGCAAACATTTCCAGCCATTACAATCACATTTTTGTAGTGATTTCAGCCATGTATTATTTTATGTCCCTCAGTTATCGGAGAGTGTATATGCTCATGTCTCGCCATTCATTTAGGTAGGGCCTGGTCTTACTACATTACATTACATTACACTTGGCAGACGCTTTTATCCAAAGCGACTTACAATAGAGGACATAATCACAGCGTACAACACTTGCAGATACAAAGTGCAGAGGAGATATACAGAGGAATAAGTGCAAATGCCAACTGGGGATAATTTATTTATTTATTTATTTTTTATTTTAAGTGCATTAGTAAAGGGTCAAGCACACACGCAACACACAACATGCCTTAGAGTCAGTCCCGGACTAACCCGAAATAGATGCTCGAAGGTGTCTTCAATATGGCTGCTGAGCGCAGCGACTTGTCTAGAAAGACTTAACTAGCCAGCTGGGTGATTGTGAGATACATAATTGTGCATAATTGAGCAATGTGTGTCTGTGGCCCTTTTTGTTAGTGGCTGATGTAGGATACAAGAAGAAACTGTATAAATCATAGATGTATTCAGGAGAAGATGGGGCACATTTACTTTCAAACAGGATAAGGAGTGTTTTATTCAATTCTTAAATGCTGGTGGCAATAAAAACACAAATAGAGGCAAGCATTAGGGATGTTTAGCGCACAATGTCACAGCAAAGGCCCTAGGTTGGGTGATCTGCTATTTATCATGGGAAAGGTCTTTGTTGGTCATTTAACATGTATGCATTCACAGACTTACTAGAAAATGTGATATGTCTCAATCCTACATCAAAGACACAGTCAACATGAACTACCAATTTACAACAACGCTCCAACAGTGTAAACAACCCCCTATCATATGACTCCTTTTGTTTCCTGGTCCTTTTGCCAGCAGTCACCACCTGCCCCTCTTCTCAGCACTTATGTAGCACATATCACACTTGTGTAGCCTAAACCTGTTTGGATTTCCATAAAACATTGTGTAACATGATAAATTGAAGTATAAAATAAAACAGTGGCAAAGGTGGATACTGCAAGTTTCATATCGATAGTTCATATCCAAATTCTTTCCACAAGCCATCAGGCTAATCAACACACTGAAGAGAAACTCATTAACATGAACTCTTTACTGACATCCAAAAACAATCTTACACACACCGTGCACTTGAGAAATTGCACCTTCAGTTATTGCACCTTACATATTGCACATTTCAATTTTCACCTTCACCAGCTACCAAGAAGAGCTACCCTCAGACTTCCTTCTTGTACACTTTGACTTTGATATGTAACATATATTAAACACATATCTGTAGCTGTCCTCTGTACAACAATGCAAACAGCATGATGGCCAGTTAGTGAAAAGTCAGTCTACATACATTGATCTTACAAGCCTTTACCAGTGCAGTTGTTTTACTGTCCATGAGGGACAACATTTAAGTATGAAGATGATGAATGAAGTATTGACAAGGTTAAAATGTGCTTCACTGATATTCTAAACCAGGGATAAAACAGTGCATACATCAGAGGGTTTATACAGGAATTTATGTACAAAAGCCAGAACATAACATGTAAAACAGCTGAGTTATATGGTAGAGTTTCTGCAGTCAGGCTCACAACAAAATAAGGTGTCAAGCAGAGGAAGTAAATTGCTATAAGTCCACCCAGTGTTTTTGCAGCCTTGGTCTCAGACTTCTGCGGCACTATGGCTTTACTCACGGATCTAAGTCTGACTGTAACAGTGTTCATGGCTTTAGCCTGACGCCTTGCCACTAAGCATATTCTCATATAAACGCCGGAAATTATGCAAATAGGACCTGCCACAGCAAAAATGAAATCAATAACTATATAATTATAATGGATGATCATAGGACATTTTCCACGGCATTGACTGCGAGGCTCAGGATGCTGAAGATGCTTATTCAACATGACCAGACCATAAATAAAAGCATACAGCCAGCCAAGTAATACAGAGAGCACCACTTTCTTATTGGTGACCCTAACTTTGTACTGCAATGGATCCATCACAGCAATATAACGGTCAAGTGATATTAAAAATATATTAGTAAGAGATCCTGAGAAAATTGTATACATCACAACTGGAAATACAGTGCAGAGAAAATCTCCAAAGTACCAGCAAGTTTCTATAAAGGTACGTCCATCCACAGGTATTACTACAAGTCCCATTAAGAAGTCTGCAACAGCAAGAGACAGGATGAGCAGGTTGGTTGGAGTGTGCAGCTGCTTGAAGTGTAAGACAGAGATAATCACCAGCAAGTTCAAAAATACAGTCAGACTTGAAACTACTGAAAGAATCGCATACAGTAATATGTATTCCACATCAGATCTCAAGCCCTTGATACACGATGAGTTTTGCAAAGGGAAGCAGAGCATTACTGGATTTTCAACCCCTTTAGTAAGACCCATGTATCCATTCAAGGCAATAAAATGATACCATACATTCAGCAGTAAGAATAAACTATACACGTTTAAACATCAGCTCTTGGTTTGCTATGACATGATCTAAGCATCAGCAGCTCAAACATCACTTTATATATGTTTTTGCCAGTTCACAAGGAGGGCACACCTACAGAATGGGAGGGGGGGGGGGGGTAGCTAATCATTTCTGTTAATGTGTATGATGCAGTGATGTTGGCAAATCTGTACAGAATAAGAGCTACATCTACCATTTACAATCATATTGATTAGTTTTAAGCAAGATTTGTTGATTCATTGTGTATTTATCTTTCAGCTATACCAGTGTATAGGCCTGTTCCAAATGATTACTTTTTAAACGATTAATCTAGGGCACATTTTTTGCATGCATTTTTCGATTAATCTAATGATCAGTTTTTTTTTTTATTAACGATTATATTCCAGTTGCTCAATTATTAACAATTCACACAAAACTATTTTCATGTTTAAAGGCTCAAATCTCTGTATTTTGTAGTGCAAACTGACGCAGATGTAGTCTATCAACCCAACAGCAAAATAAAATCACTTTCAGGAGGAACACAAAAATAAAAACTAAGTAGTAAACAGAGCAAGTGCAAAAGAGTATCCTGTGTTTGCTTTTTGTAACACTAGTAGGTAAAATAATGAATAAGCTCTTGTTTAACATCTAAGCAACATGTGAAATCAGATGTATCAAATAGATCCTACAATAAAACCTAACTAATAAGTCCTGGAGGGGTACTCTTAAACATGCGGTCTTGATGTAAACAGGATCGACGTAGTTCGAGTTCGAACAACCACAGTACCAATGTGCCTTGTCTCAGCTGCACTTGGTTTATAATATATATGTATTTTATAATATATATACAGTGGTCCCTCGCTATATCGCGGTTTACCTTTCGCGGCTTCGCTGTTTCGCGGATTTTTTAGTGCATGCAATCTCTTGTACAGTACAGAATGCACTCAGCTTGTTAAATTTACATAAATCTTTCAACGCTAGCTGTATGAAGTGCTGTATGTTTGCAAGTGTGAACTTTGCCTGTCTGAGACAAGTGTATAAGTGTAGTGAGGTTTTTTACAGCCTTAAAACATCTGTAATAATTGTAAAAAATAAAGCTGACTACTTCGCGGATTTCGCCTATCGCGGGTTATTTTTAGAACGTAACTCCCGCGAATAATGAGGGACCACTGTAATATATATAAGAGTTGTCTTTTGTCAGAGGAATATACTTAGCTTTTGCTAATCTTTTAGTTAACCAATAGAGGCACCCCACATAGCAGGCACAGCTCCTGGAGGAAACTTGGCCTCAAAATGTTAACCCTGGACCGATCGAAGAGTGTCAGGACAGCCAAAAGACTCAAACACTGCATTCCACAGAATCCTGGCAGTGGTGACAGCAGACTAGTCAGAGGTGGCGATAGCTCAGGCATATTTTGTGAACAGGTCAGCAGCAGCCGAGATGTTCTGATACTTGTCGGTTGGCCAGCTCAACATCAGAAATTTGATTTGACAAAGGAGGCTCTGGCATCAGGTCTCGTCTTGTGTTGCGTGCAACGGGGACAGCTCCGGATGAACATGCCCACAGAATACCCGAAGCCAATAGAAATTCAGTGACAGTGTCCTCTCCTGGCCCTGATTGCCCATCTCAGAGTGGTGGGCCTTCAAGAGAGGCTGAATCTGGCACTGTGGCACAACAACCTGCAACACAACAGCATAGGTTGAATTCTCTAGCACTGTGCGACAGACTACCTATTCCCATAAGCTGAGTCTTCCCCAATGGCATAGCAGCTGCCTCACGGCCTGAGTCTGGGCCTCCCATTCGGCTGGAGAGGGTAGCGTACCGCGTACCCACGTACCTCCACTACTCCTACAAGCAGTCCCTGCTCTGACTGGGTGATTGGGGTTGCTGCTGGAAGTTTGGAAAGCACATCAGCATTAGTATATTCCCTGCCAGGGATTGTTGTCAGTCACAACCGTTACATTTGCTGTCACAATTAGTCTTTCAACTTTTCACTCAAGGTCCATTTCAGAGCCAAGAGTTGAAGCTTGAAGGAACTGTAGTTGGAGTCATTCCATTTTGCTGGGTGGAGATTACAGCTGGCATACGCAAAAACTCTACCCCATCCAGTCGCTGTGCCTGTATGGCACCCAAGCCACCATTACTAGCATAACTAGATTCCATTTAAAATCTCAGTGGTGTCATCTACCGTCCACCAGGACCTCTGGTTGACTTTGTGACTGAGCTGGACACACTACTGTCCTCTATCCCTGTTCTTGACTGCCCACTACTAGTCCTTGGTGATTTTAACATTCACCTAGACAAAGTATGCGCTATGGACTTTTTATCCCTCATCAACTCATTTGACCTACACCTGGTCAGCAGCCCTTCGACTCACAAAAATGGGAAACAACTGGACTTAATTCTGACTAAAAACTGCAAGTGGGGCAGCTGTGGCCTAGTGGTTAGGGTGTTGGTCTTGCAATCGAAAGGTTGCCGGTTTGAATCCCGCCCTACCCATGGGTCAGATGCCCTTGAGCAAGGCATCTAACCCACACTGCTCCAGGGACTGTAACTGAAGCCCTGTAAATATCTGTAAGTTGCTCTGGATAAGAGCGTCAGCTAAGTGTAATGTAATGTAATCTCCTCTAGCATCATTCTCCTCCTCTGTTATGACTGCTTAAATGGCTTACTACAACAAAAAAACAGCAACACCACTGACACACGGAAACTCTTCACCGCCTTCAAACAGCTGCTCAACCCCCCTCCGCCGCCTCCTGCCACCAATCTGCTGACAGCTTTGCCTCCTTCACAGAAAAGGTAGCGGCCATCAGCAATCAATCAAATCTGTGACCCACCCAGTCACAACCTGCTACCTCCTCCGGTCAACGACGCAACACTCTCCTCATTCCCCCCTCTCTCAAAAGTAGTCCCATTGATCACATCCGTGATGAATGCTTCACTGTCCTCAGGTATATTTCCAACCACCTTCAAACAGGCAAGGGTTACCCCACCACTAAAAAAAGACCATGCTCAACTCTGCCCAGGTTGAAAACTATCGGCCGGTTTCACTGCGTCCCTTCCTTTCAAAAGCAGAGAGGGTTGTCTCTAAACAGGTTATTGATTTTCTCACCCAGAACGACCTACAACCCAGTCTGGCTTGAGAAGTGGCCACTCCACTGAAACAGCTCTGCTATCCATCACAGAAGCCATAAGAGTAGCCAGAATTGAAGGACAATTATCGGTACTTATCCTACTTGACTTATCGGCTGCATTTCATATAGTCAACCACAGCATACTGCTAACTATACTCTCAAACATGGGCATCACAGGCATAGCACATTCCTGGTTTAAATCCTACCTCACTTGACGCTCCTTTAATGTGTCATGGCAAGGACAACTGTCATCAACTCACACCCTCTCCACAAGGGTGCCCCAGGGGTCGGTGCTGGGCCCCCTTCTGTTTGCCATCTACACCACCTCACTGGGCCATGTCATCCACTCACACGGCTTCTCCTATCATTGCTATGCTGATGATACACAGCTGTGTCTGTCATTCCGACCAGATGACACCGCGGTCTCCGCATGCATCCCCGCCTGTCTCTCTGAACTATCCGCATGGATGATTCCACCTCCTCGAGCTTAATCTGTCTAAGACTGACCTCCTGGTGATCCCAGCCCAGGATTCAATCCACCATGATATCAACCTGAATATGGGCGCTGTCACTGTTGCTCCGAACAAAGTTGCTAAAAACCTGGGCATCATGATTGATGACTAGCTATCATTCTCTGACCACATTGCCTCTGTAGTGCGGTCTTGCCGGTATGCACTCTACACTATTAGAAAAATCAGACCGTACCTGACCCAATATGCAGCTCAGCTCCTGGTACAGGCTATGGTCATCACTCGCCTCGATTACTGCACCTCCCTCCTGGTTGGCCTTCCTGCTTGTGCAATCAAACCATTGCAAATGGTCCAGAATGCAGCAGCATGACTGGTTTTCAATCAACCCAAAAGGACATGTCACTCCACTCTCAACCTGCATTGGCTCCCGGTGGCTGCCAGAATTCAACACAAGCCTTTGACTCTAGCCTACAAAGTCACTTCAGGATCTGCCCCTGTCTGTCTCAACGTCATACTAAGGGCTTACATCCCGTCCAGAGTGTTGCGATACTCTAATGCGAACCGTCTGGCCGTACCCTCTCCTAACACAAAGCGAGGTCACTCTAAACTTTTCTCTGTCATTGTCCCTCAATGGTGGAACAACCTACCAGTCTCTACAAGAGCAGCAACATCCCTCTCGACCTTCAAAAAGCTTGTGAAAACCCTTCTTTTCCGAGACTGCTTCCCTTCCTAACAAAACTAATCTCTACTAACCATTTCTTTACCTAGGTGCCCCGTGCTTGTATGAGTGTGTAGGGGGTGTGTGTCTGAAGTGTCCCTGCCTCGGAAAACTTCGTTTATTATGTCCTCCTTTTGTAAGTCGCTTTGGATAAAAGCGTCTGCTGAGTCTAATGTAATGTAATTGGTATACAGCGTAAAGGGGTAGGAGAAGTCTGCGTAGGCTAGGATGGGGGCCTGCAGCAGCTCTGACTTCAGCTTTCAGAAGGCAGACTAGCAGTCGGGGCTGCAGGGGAGGTGACTCAATGACTCAAAACACAGATGTTTAGGAAACCCCACAGTTCATGTTCCCGCCCCCTGGGCAGCATGTACAATGCCCACCTCAACTACTCCTGGCCCAATTCTAGTAAAGCAGACATTGTTTCCTTCATTCACTTATGGGGGTGTTACCATTGTGATTGTGGGGCAATACAGATGGACTGGGTGTGTCTGGGTGTTTCTCACTTTTACTGGAACAGGGCCTCGGTTGACTGTGGTGATGGCTCAATAATAATAATAATAACTAGATGTACCGCATAGCGGTACATGGTATGACCGCCGCAGTATATTGAAATGTGGGAACTGTTGGTGTGATGAGTGTGTGGTAGAGCAGTGTTGTGAGGTGAGAATTCCTGTGGAAATGATTTCCTGGAAGTGGGCATGGATGTGGGTTTTGAATGTGTAGTGTGTAGGACTGATTTGTGAAGGCAAGGAATCGGCAAAATGACATTTTCTGCAATTACAGCGCCCCCTATGGACCACATTTTATGGCACGTTCTGTGGTGTTAGAGATCTTTGTGGTGATCATGCATGACGTATTTTGTGCAGTTCCCACCTTCTAGGTATAAGATATTGGCAACTCAAAATACCAATTTTTGCATTTACCCATATCACTAGGTGGCGCTATGCTTCAGGTGAGTTTTTATGGGCTGGGTCGATACGTCTCTGTAACACCGACATACTAACACAAAATCGTTGTCTTGGGCAAAATTGTTGACGAATTATTTAACAAAAACTGTTTTTTGACACCTAGCTTCGCCAATAAACATCGCCCCCTATGACGAAATGTCACAAAATTTAGTACACATGAAAAGAAAGCTGCTTAGAGATGGCATGTCAACTTTGACCAAATTTGAGCAATTAAAAGCCAAGATACGGCCATTTGAAGAATTTAAAGCTACGTGTTAAATGTTCATTGACGTGTAACTTCGGAACGGTTTATCTCAAGATAAATCCTTTGATAACTTTTTGTCAGCATTGTCTGTAGATGACATATACCAAATTTGGTGAGATTCACATGAAGTTCATTCAGATTCATTTTCGCAATGTTAAAATTTCACGGAAATTGTTTTCGTTGGAAGTGGGCGTCGACCAGTGCTCTCAATGCATGAGGGTCAATAGATTTCACGATAAAAAAAAAGTTGTTGTAAACATTAGCATTCTCTAGATAATAGGCAAAATGACATTTTCTACAATTACAGTGCCCCCTATGGACCAAATTGTATGGCATGTGCTGTGATGTTAGAGGTCTTTGTGGTGATCGTGCATGACGTATTTTGTGCAGTTCCCACCTTTTCGGTCCAGGATATTAGCAACTCAAAATCCCAATTTTTGCATTTACCCTTATCACTAGGTGGCGCTATGCTTCAAGTGAGTGTTTATGGTCTGGGTCCATACGTCTGTGTAACACCGACATATCACAAAAATTTCATGTCGTTGGGTGAAACGTTCATTGAGTTATTCAGCAGAAACTTTTGCTGGTCTTTTGCCCCCTCTTTGACAGACACTGGCACAGCGGGGGGGTGGCCCTTGGGGGCCAAAAGCTTCTATTCGCTGAAGAAGTTCTAGGGCTACATGCCTACAAAGATTCATGTCCCCCTGACTTCCAGTGTCCCGGAAACCGTTGACGGAAAATTGCTGAGAAAAAAAAAAGGGGGGGGGGAAAGTCGCGGCAACACTATAATGAACGCTTTCGCTAGCTTCGCTAGCGGCGGTCATAATTAACTTCAGGGTTTAACCATGTTTTCGTTTTTGAACTCCATGAAGGGTGAGACAGGCTGTGGACGAGAGTGAGGAAAGAAGTCCAGATTCAGAGGAGGTCGAGCAAAAAAGATCTGCACAGAGAGGAAGAAGAATCTGAGAAAGAGGCAGAAGATGAACAAGCAGGCCATGAGGAAGAAAATGATCAAGAAGCATCAGCTCCAAATCAGCTTTCTGATTTAGGTGATATAGACACAGGTCCCAGACAGGTGAAGCTGAATAGCTATCCTCAGGACAGCTTTGGTGCACAGCTTTCTGCTTTCCATGCAGAGTGTTTGGCAAAAACAGTAAACATGATGCTTTGGTTAGCAGTGGCTGCAGACATTGGAAAAAAGCTTTGACTGTCTTCAATAAACATGAAATGGCACAGTCCCATAAGGACAGTGTTGTTGCATGGAGGGGGTACCAGGCAACTACCCAGCATGGAGATGTAGTTCAGATGATGATGTCTGCAGAGGCAAATGAAATAGAGATGAGAAGAGACTATCTAAAGCGCATTGTAGCCGTCACCTCAATGTTAGGGGCCCAGGGACTTCCCTTTCGTGGGAATGATGAAAGTATTGAGAGCACAAATAGAGGCAACTTTGTGGCTTGCATGGAGCTTGTTAGGAAGTTTGATCCATTCATGCAGAAACATAATCCTCAATCAAATGCCACATACATGGCACCAGTCTCTCAGAATGAGATGATTGAGTGTTGTGCTCAGGAAGTGACAAGTGTCATTGTGTCTGAGATCACACGCTCTAAAATGTATTCCATCATGGCGGATGAGGCAAGAGATGGTCGGTCAGAGCAGCTGGCTGTTTGTGTTAGATATGTGTCAGAGGGGGAGGTAAAGGAGCATTTTCTGGCACTTACAGAGCTGATGTCCTTTGATGCCCAGTCTATTACAGACAAGCTACAAGAGCAGCTTCAAATGAATGGCTTTGCTGATATCAAGTGTGTGGCACAGACATATGACGGTGCCGCCCTCATGAGTGGGCCCACAGGAGGTGTGCAGGCACGATTTAGAAGGCTTCATCCAGAGGCTATCTATATACACTGTTATGCGCATGAACTCAATCTAGTGTTGTGCCACACTTGCAGGGCTGTTTCGGAGGCTGTGGAGCTATTTGATTTGTTGGAGTCTGTATATTCTTTTTTCACCACCTCCCTTGTGAATCACCATGCGTTCAAACATGCTCAGTTGAAGCTAGGTTTGGCAACAGAACTTGTGCAACTTTCTAACACTCGTTGGGCATGTTGGCTACAATCAATCAATGCAGTGCTTCAGACCTTACCTGCCATATTTGAATGTCTGACTGTGACGGGGTCTCCCATGGCCATTGGAATCAAAGCAAAGCTATCAATGTTTTCAACCATCTATAGTCTGTTGATGTTCCAGACACTTCTGTCCATCACTGAAGGACTCCATAAACTCCTTCAGAAGGAGACGTTAGACCTGGCTGAAGCACTGATTGGCAAAGATGCTCTGTGTGACACTCTTAAAGGTAAACGCAATGATGCATTTGCCACAGAAATGTTCGAGAGAACCAAGGCTCTGTGCCTCACACATGACATCCCAGAACCACATGCTAAGAAAAGACAGAAACAAAGAAAGATGGCAGATTACGTCTGTGACACAACTGTTGGTTCGCGAACTGAATTAGTGAACTCTGAGGTCTTTAAGAGAGATTTGCTTTTCCCCTGTTTGGATAGGATGGTTGGTGAACTTGAACAAAGGTTTGCCAGTGTGGATGCAGGGCTCCTTAAAGGAATACAGGCATGCAGCCCTAAATCTGAAAACTTAATGAATGAAGAGAATTTGAAAGAGCTTGCTGTGCACTATAACATTGACCTGAAAACAGAGGAGGTCCTTGTTGCCAGAAACTTTCTTGTTCGCAAAGCAGATGCTGGGTATACACCTCAAAATATTCTAGCTGTACACAATCTCTTCAGTGCAGACATGTTCCCCTTGCTGAAAAAAGTCCTCCAAGTTGCACTGACTGTGCCTGTTAGTAGCTGCTCATGTGAAAGGTCCTTTAGTGCTCTGCGCCGACTGCACACCTGGTTGCATCAAACAATGGGGCAGAAAAGGCTTCATAACCTTGCAGTCATGGCTATCGAAAATGGCATAGTTAGTCAGCTGAATGACAACAGAGTCATAGATCGTTTTGCCACTCTGAAAAATAGAAGGCACTCATGCTTCCACCCACAAAGTAGACAGAAAGTTTGGATTAAGTTGTTGAAGTGGGTTTACTTATCCATTTTGAATAGTGATGGGAACAGATTGTTGACTATTCTTATAAGTTGTAAGTTGATAGTTATAAGGTATAACTGTTATAAGTTGATAGGTAGAACTATCTCCTGGATATTTTTCATATACTGTTAATTTGTGTTTTAATTAATACATTCACATTTCCTTTGTTCCTTAACACATCATTGCTATTTGCATTACAATTTGTCAACAGACTAATGTGAAAAAGTCTCAATGATTTCCTTTGTTGCAATGATGCTATTTTCTACTGCCTATTTATGACTATTTGTTTTTTATTTTAAGGTTACACCATATGTTATAAGCAAATCTATCAAAGACTAAGCCTTTGCAGGACACACACAGAAACAGGGTTATTGCAAAGCAGCAGAGTGCGTTTTACAAAGTAATGTAAAGTGAATGGTGTAAAAAAGTATATTGCAAATAATGTGGCAGACATATGACCAAGTTTTCATTCCTGGCTTAATGGTGGCCATTAAGCCAGGAATGAATGCACCACATATGTTAGTGGTGCAGATTTCTAGTTTTCTGGCAGGTGGAGGGGGAAATGGGAAAGGTGAAAGAGGTGCAGGGGAGTTAACCATCCTGATGGCCTGTTTTATGAAGATGTTGGTAAGTGTAGTGTGGTGGTTAGAGAACAGAGTCTTCTGTATAATGTTTACATGATGATGAGTTATGAACCACTTGCCCTCTTCATTTTGCGCAGGAATATATGGCACCTACCATTGTTTTTATTTGTATTTTAGCACAATCTAGCTGGTGAAGCAGCTGAAGGTGTCATGGTCTTAAAATAATGAATTGACTGACAAAGCCTTAGTTGGTGCTCTGAAAAGGCTAATCAACACACTGAAGAGAAACTCATTAACATTCCATGAACTCTTTACTGACATCCAAAAACAATCTTACACACACTGTGCACTTGAGAAATTGCACCTTCAGTTATTGCACCTTACATATTGCACATTTCAATTTTCACCTTCACCAGCTACCAAGAAGAGATACTCTCAGACTTCCTTCTTGTACACTTTGACTTTGACTTTGATATGTAACATATATTAAACACATATCTGTAGCTGCCCTCTGTACAACAATGCAAACAGCATGATGGCCAGTTAGTGAAAAGTCAGTCTACATACATTGATCTTACAAGCCTTTACCAGTGCAGTTGTTTTACTGTCCATGAGGGACAACATTTAAGTATGAAGATGATGAATGAAGTATTGACAAGGTTAAAATGTGCTTCACTGATATTCTAAACCAGGGATAAAACAGTGCATACATCAGGGGGTTTATACAGGAATGTATGTACAAAAACCAGTATGTAACATGTAAAACAGCTGGCTTATATGGTAGAGTTTCTGCAGTCAGGCTCACAACAAAATAAGGTGTCCAGCAGAGGAAGTAAATTGCTATAAGTCCACCCAGTGTTTTTGCAGCCTTGGTCTCAGACTTCTGCGGCACTATGGCTTTACTCGCTGATCTGAGTCTGACTGTAACAGTGTTCATGGCTTTAGCCTGACGCCTTGCCACACAGCATATTCTCATATAAACGTAAGAAATTATGCAAATAGGACCTGCCACAGCAAAAATGAAATCAATAATTATATAATTATAAGGGATGATGATGGGACATTCTCCACGGCATTCCCCGACAGGCTCAGGATGCTGAAGATGCTTATTCAAAATGACCAGAGCATAAATGAAAGCATACAGCCAGCCAAGTAATACAGAGAGCACCACTTTCTTATTGGTGACCCTAACTTTGTACTGCAATGGATCCATCACAGCAATATAACGGTCAAGTGATATTAAAAATACATTAGTAAGAGATCCTGACAAAATTGTATACATCACAACTGGAAATACAGTGCAGAGAAAATCTCCAAAGTACCAGCAGGTTTCTATAAAGGTACGTCCATCCACAGGTATTACTACAAGTCCCATTAAGAAGTCTGCAACAGCAAGAGACAGGATGAGCAGGTTGGTTGGAGTGTGCAGCTGCTTGAAGTGTAAGACAGAGATAATCACCAGCAAGTTCAAAAATACAGTCAGACTTGAAACTACTGAAAGAATCGCATACAGTAATATGTATTCCACATCAGATTTCAAGCCCTTGATACACGATGAGTTTTGCAAAGGGAAGCAGAGCATTACTGGATTTTCAACCCCTTTAGTAAGGCCCATGTATCCATTCAAGGCAATAAAATGATGCCATACATTCAGCAGTAAGAATAAACTATACACGTTTAAACATCAGCTCTTGGTTTGCTATGACATGATCTAAGCATCAGCAGCTCAAACATCACTTTATATATGTTTTTGCCAGTTCACAAGGAGGGCACACCTACAGAATGGGAGGGGGGGGGGGGGGGTAGCTAATCATTTCTGTTAATGTGTATGATGCAGTGATGTTGCCAAATCTGTACAGAATAAGAGCTACATCTACCATTTACAATCATAGTGATTAGTTTTAAGCAAGATTTGTTGATTCATTGTGTATTTATCTTTCAGCTATACCAGTGTATAGGCCTGTTCCAAATGATTACTTTTTAAACGATTAATCTAGGGCACATTTTTTGCATGCATTTTTCGATTAATCTAATGATCAGTTTTTTTTTTTATTAACGATTATATTCCAGTTGCTCAATTATTAACAATTCACACAAAACTATTTTCATGTTTAAAGGCTCAAATCTCTGTATTTTGTAGTGCAAACTGACGCAGATGTAGTCTATCAATCCAACAGCAAAATAAAATCACTTTCAGGAGGAACACAAAAATAAAAACTAAGTAGTAAACAGAGCAAGTGCAAAAGAGTATCCTGTGTTTGCTTTTTGTAACACTAGTAGGTAAAATAATGAATAAGCTCTTGTTTAACATCTAAGCAACATGTGAAATCAGATGTATCAAATAGATCCTACAATAAAACCTAACTAATAAGTCCTGGAGGGGTACTCTTAAACATGCGGTCTTGATGTAAACAGGATCGACGTAGTTCGAGTTCGAACAACCACAGTACCAATGTGCCTTGTCTCAGCTGCACTTGGTTTATAATATATATGTATTTTATAATATATGTATATTATAATATATATACAGTGGTCCCTCGCTATATCGCGGTTTACCTTTCGCGGCTTCGCTGTTTCGCGGATTTTTTAGTGCATGCAATCTCTTGTACAGTACAGAATGCACTCAGCTTGTTAAATTTACATAAATCTTTCAACGCTAGCTGTATGAAGTGCTGTATGTTTGCAAGTGTGAACTTTACCTGTCTGAGACAAGTGTATAAGTGTAGTGAGGTTTTTTACAGCCTTAAAACATCTGTAATAATTGTAAAAAATAAAGCTGACTACTTCGCGGATTTCGCCTATCGCGGGTTATTTTTAGAACGTAACTCCCGCGAATAATGAGGGACCACTGTAATATATATGTAACCAGGTGGTAAAAATAAATAAATACATATGTGCTGTATGGTTAATGTGGTCATGAAATTTATATAAATTGTTTTATTTTGAAGATGAATTTAGGTGTTCTGCATACAAGAAAATCCTAACTGTTCATGTTGGAGTATAAAGTGGAGCTTATTAATGTAGTAAGAGAATGACTGCTGTGGAAGATATTTTTATGATCCAGTAGGGGGCAGTAGTTCCCAATTTAATGTATTATAGACACGACCACGATTCAGTTGTATTCTCAGGTTTTACTTTTGGTCGGCCTTTCTTGCCGGATTTAGTTGTTGGAGACGACATGTTTTGAGTGAGCTCGTCCAGTTTCAAATATTTTCTGTTTAATAGCAAATTAACAAACAATTTGTCGTGATATATCAAGACTTTATGATATGCAGTGCAGTACATGAGATGATGATGAAGTTGGAGGTCGTGTAACGACGATGTTTAAAGATTGTTCAACCCACGTTTGCTGTGTACGGTTTTAGAAGAAAACTTGTGAGTAAATGAAACCTGTAACTAGAAGAATCTTAGTTCATACATACTCCAAAATGGGTTGTTATACATGTATAAAATGTTGTATCCCTTTTTATTTTTTATTTTATAGATAAGCCCACTGCCGTATTGTTCTTTCTTTTTTTTTGGGTAACGTGTAACTGACTTAAGCTGTGTAGCTACAGAAGTTGAGCCATAAGAATCGAGGCCAGATTTTATTGTATTTGGTTTACTTGCATCTTTGTGGGAAATAAAGACAACATATCCCCGAATGACAGTTTGTGTCCTGTGTGGTACAAATCCGCAGGCTACACATTTTGGTACCAGGAGTGGGGTATCGATTCTCCCAATTGGTGCATAGCATAGCTAAATTAGTTGAACAATACGGCAGTGGTGAAGATGGTGTGAGAGAGACGTTCCGGAGTCGCAGTCCGCCGGTGCAGGAGAGGCAGTGTTTGTCAACGTGTGGACAAAGAGAAGTCACTAGGAGGACACAGATCCAGAGACTACTATATTGATAGGCTACGAGAGAAGTGGATCACCATAACACGGACATCAAAGACTTTCCTCGGTTAATATCCTTGACAAAGTGAAGACTTTTTTTTTTTGAAGGACTAAGAATTTATTTTGTGTTGTTCTTTGTATTGTTCAGTACGTAAAATGTCTAATCCAGCTAGTGACTCTGAAACAACAGAAGGGGCTGTACATACTGTTGGTAGGGATACTTTGGATAGGATACAGGATCAAATTTCAGAGCTTAACAGATTGCAGGCTGAAGCAATGGCCAATAGGGCGACACGATCCTATGTGTATCTACCAAGAGAACGGCAGATTCAAAATTTCAGTGGTGAGTACAGTAAGGATGGGAGAGATGTCGAAGAGTTCATTGAGGAAGTAGAGAGGGTCTTAAGGACCCGAGAGCAAAATTTAGACGAGAAATTTGACTTTGTCATTTCACTCTTAAGAGGTCCAGCTCTTGAAGAGGTCCGGATGTGTGTAGGGAATGAGGCTAAGCAACCAAGGGATGTGTTTAAGTGTCTTCGTGAAGCTTTTGGTGAGAAGCGCAGTGCCACTCAACTTTTGCAGTCCTTCTACAACCGCAAACAAGCAGAGGGTGAAAAACTAAGTGATTACTCCCATGCTCTGTCCCATTTACTGAATTCTGCTGTTAAACAGTCTCCAGGCCTCGTTCCTAATGAGAAGATCCTGTTAAGGGATCAGTTTATAGAGGGTCTACAAGACGCATTGCTCAAGCGAGAACTTAGGAAATTAGTGAGAGAGAAAACTGACTTAGACATTAAAGGTGTTCGTACGGAAGCAGAGCTATGGGCAATGGAAGAAAGTACTACTGCCACTAGAACAGTGAAATTAAGAGTGTCTGAGGTAACGAGCCAACCCCTATGTTCAGCTGTTAGCATGGGAAAGGGCAAATCTACCACCTTGGATGAGGTCTTAGAAGTGGTTTCTAGACAAGAGCGACGGTTAGTAGAACAAGACACTGCTATATCTGAACTTACTAGAGCTGTCAAGGAGTTGACCATGTCCAAGGCAACACGAGTGTACGGAAGACCTGACCGTAGGCCTAGAATGCAGCCACGTTTTACTGATGATGGGCAACCTATATGTTTTAAGTGCAGTGGAGTAGGCCACCTTGCAAAAACATGTACCAAGAGACTTACTGGGCAGCCTCAAGTCTCTAACCAGGAAAACTGACTCCCTCGGTTGCTGTGAGCCAGGTAATGCGAGGGGAGACTATTGGCTCATCTGACATGACCACTCGAAGTAGACTGCTGGATCGGGCAGTGGGGCAATGTCCCGTAGTTGAATTAAAGATAAAGGGGATTAACACTTCATGTCTACTGGACACAGGCAGTCAGGTTAGTACCCTTACGGAGAGTTTTTTCAGGGACAGTTTGTCAGGGCATAACCAACAAATGCTTTCTACATCTGGGTGGTTAAAGCTAACAGCTGCAAATGGATTGGACATTCCCTACTTAGGTTATCTTGAATTGGATGTAGAAACTATGGGGATGGTGCTACCTAATTGTGGATTTTTAATAGTTAAAGATTCGCCAAACTCATCTACAGTGCCTGGGTTAATTGGGATGAATATCATCAGCAGGTGCAGGCAGATTGTTCATGCTGAATTCGAGACGACACTCCGTGGTCATCTGGACTCTGACTGGAGGGAAGCCTTTCAGAAAGTACAGTCAGTGGGTCTTGTACATCAGTCGTCTATTGCTCGTGTTTCAGGAAAAGACCTCACTCATGTACCAGCATTATCAGTTGCTACCATAATGGCTAGAGGGGTTAGGAGAGCTGGGGACAAAGGTAAATCATTCCTGCTAGAGCCTGTTAGTAGCCCATTACCAGGAGGACTGCTAGTGGTGCCTACTCTTGTTCCTACAGGGAACCAGGAATTTCCTGTGCAAGTAATAAATATGTCACCAGAGGATATTTGGCTCCATCCCAGGACTAGGGTGGGCCTACTTAAACCAGCAGATGTAGTAAATGGGGAAAAGTCATTTGAAGTCAGATTTCACCGCATTTCAGCAGATCTTGAGCAGATTAGCATTGACAGCAATGTTCAGTCTACAAGTAAGGCATCTATTTTAGATAGATTGAACATTGGAGGCACCCCAGAACAGCAGGCTAGGTTGGGTATTTTGTTGGAGAAGTACTCAGCTGTCTTTGCATCTGATGATGAAGACTTGGGCTATACTGATAAAGTACAGCATGAGATCCACTTGACTGACACAATGCCCGTGACACAACCCTATCGTAGAATTCCACCAACACAATACAGGGAAGTTAGAGAACACATAGCCATGCTGTTAAAGAAAGGTGTGATCCAGGAAAGTGCAAGTGCCTATGCATCGCCCATAGTGGTAGTCCGCAAACCTGATGGTAGCTTAAGGTTATGCATTGATTACAGAAAGCTAAATGCAAAGACTAGGCGAGATGCATTTCCATTACCCAGGATAGATGAGAGCTTTGATGCCTTAAGGGGGGCAAAAATATTCTCAACAATTGATTTGGCCAGTGGATACCATCAGGTGGCTATGAGTGAAAAAGACCGGCCTAAGACCGCATTTACTACACCTTTTGGGCTTTTTGAATTTGTACGAATGCCATTTGGGGTCTGCAACGGGCCTGCGACATTTCAACGATTAATGCAAGCTACAATGAGTGATCTTATTTTTCAGGTCATACTGGTTTATTTGGACGACATTTTATTGTTCTCAGGAGACTTTGATGACCATCTGAACAGATTGGAGACGGTCTTGTCACGATTAGCAGAGACGGGGTTAAAAGTAAAACTTGAGAAATGCCACTTTTTGCAAGAGAAGGTTCAGTTCTTAGGACATCAGGTCTCAGCAAATGGCATAGGCCCTGACCCTAGTAAAGTAGATGCTGTGACCGAGTGGCCAGTACCCACATCAGTCAAGCAATTAAGGTCCTTCTTAGGGTTCTGCAGTTATTACAGAAAGTTTATACAGGGATTTTCTAAGATTGCTGGGCCACTGCATGACCTTGTTAATAGTTGCCTGTATGATGGAAAGCCCAAAAGATCCCTCCAGTTTAGTTCATTCTGGACAAATGAGTGCCAGAGCTCTTTTAAAAGCTTGAAAGAAAAACTGACCACTGCTCCTATATTGGGCTTTGCCGATTTTACGCTCCCCTTTATAGTAGAGACCGATGCAAGCCAGCATGGTTTGGGTGCTGTTTTGTATCAGCAACAAGAGGGTCAGAAGCGTGTGATAGCTTATGCGAGTAGGAGGTTGCGTAATGCAGAAAAGAATGACCGCAACTACAGTAGCATGAAGTTGGAATTACTTGCACTGAAGTGGGCGGTAACAGAAAAATTTCGAAGTTACTTATTGGGATCAAAGTTTGTAGTTTTGACTGATAATAACCCGTTGTGTTATCTGAAATCTGCTAAACTAGGTGCAATTGAACAGAGATGGGTTGGGCAGCTGTCTGTTTTTGACTTTGAAGTAAAGTATCGGCCTGGCTCCAGCAATGCTGCTGCTGATGCTTTGTCTAGGCAGGAGTTTGCAGGGGAGCCTGAGCCAGAAGGGGATACCGAGTTTGATGATTGTGTTGCTGTTTGTAACATGATAAGCAGGGGGACTGCGCTGAACTCTGACCTTGTGATGGCTGGCATGCGTTGTTGTAGGGTTAGACAAATCCGTGCACTTGAGTCTGGGGATGTGGAAAATAATGATGCACACGGCAATACACATACACTACCAGGGTACACCAGACAACAACTAATTGAGTTCCAGAGTAATGATGCAGTACTCAAGGAGTTTAAGAAATTTTGGGACAGACAGAAAAAACCTCACTATAGGGAAAGGTTGGATTTAACAACTCCTGTGAAGCGTCTCCTTAAGCAGTGGGGCATGATTAAAATGAAGGATGGGTTGCTGTATCGGGTGGTAGATGACCCCAGACATGGTCAGTGCTGGCAACTACTTTTACCCCTCTGTCTCAGAGAGCAGGTCTTAGGGAGTGTTCATGACAGTATGGGGCATCAGGGGATCGAACGTACTGTTAGCCTTTTGAAACAGAGGTGTTTTTGGGTTGGCATGTACGACGATGTAGACAACTGGGTAAAGAAGTGTCAACGTTGTATACTCACTAAGATGCCCCAGCCAAAAATACACGCTCCAGTTAAAGCCTTTCTGGCTTCTAGACCTCTTGAAGTGATAGCAGTAGATTTTACTGTGTTAGAACCAGCATCTGATGGCCGTGAGAATGTATTAGTCGTCACAGATGTCTTCACAAAATTTACACAGGCCTATCCTACTAAAGACCAGAAAGCGGACACAACAGCCAAGATTTTATTAAAAGAATGGTTCATGAAGTATGGCGTACCTGAGAGATTACATTCAGATCAAGGCAGGAACTTTGAAAGTGAAGTAATTGCTGAATTGTGTAAACTTTATGGCGTGAAAAAGACCCGTACCACTCCATATAGACCTCAGGGTAATGCACAATGTGAGAGGTACAATAGAACCCTACATGACCTCCTACGCACTCTGCCTCCTGACAAAAAGAGAAAGTGGACTGAACATCTTCCCGAATTGGTGTATGCGTATAATGTCACTCCTCATTCCACTACAGGGTATTCACCTCATTTTCTATTGTTTGGAGTCCAGCCAAGATTACCTGTGGATGCCTTGTTAGGTCAGGATACAGTTTCAGGAGACCGGAGGGTGGACTGGTTGTCTGTACACCAGGAGAGGCTAAGGCAAGCCCATGAAAGAGCTAGAGAGTATTCTGAGCAGAAAGCAAATGAAAGAATATCCGTACTAAATGAGAAAGCCTTCTGCCCTCAGGTTGGTCTGGGTCAAACTGTCTATCTCCGCCATAGGCCTTTAGGAAGAAACAAAATTCAGGATGCCTGGAGTCCCGTTGTGTATAAGGTTGTGGATATCCAGGGTACGACGCATACTGTTGAGCCTGTAGAGGGAGGTCCTACCAAGAGGGTACACAGAACAGAACTGAGGCCATGTAATCTTCCTAGGCCTAGATCAGGCATTGAGAAGGTGAGTCCTTCTGATGGAGACATGCCTGCAGTGGCAGAGGCACGCATGCCTGACTGCAATGAACCTGATTTTGTAGTGTTGGAAGAAGTAACTAGCCCACCTAGTTATGATGAGCCGAGTGTACTGGTGGAAACAGACACCACAGAGGATGCTTTAGTGTCTGGGTCAGAACAGGACCATGAGCCGTTACCATTGACTGGTGATGGGGAGGGTGAATCTGCGGTAGCAGGGGTACAGGTAGATGAACCAAGTGTCTCAGATATGAGATCCGACTTACCTCTTAAGCGGAGTTCAAGAACCACAGCTGGGATACATACAAACCCTTTTAACCTTCCCAGGTCAGCTTGTAATGCAATAGCAGTAAGCACGGAGATGGTTTCACATGTTTTATCAAACATTAGTGCAGTTTTATTTGAGAAAGCACTACAAGGGGTCATGAGTCCTTCACAGAATAACTGAGTCATCGAGGACGCTGACATATGCAGGGGAGAATGTAACCAGGTGGTAAAAATAAATAAATACATATGTGCTGTATGGTTAATGTGGTCATGAAATTTATATAAATTGTTTTATTTTGAAGATGAATTTAGGTGTTCTGCATACAAGAAAATCCTAACTGTTCATGTTGGAGTATAAAGTGGAGCTTATTAATGTAGTAAGAGAATGACTGCTGTGGAAGATATTTTTATGATCCAGTAGGGGGCAGTAGTTCCCAATTTAATGTATTATAGACACGACCACGATTCAGTTGTATTCTCAGGTTTTACTTTTGGTCGGCCTTTCTTGCCGGATTTAGTTGTTGGAGACGACATGTTTTGAGTGAGCTCGTCCAGTTTCAAATATTTTCTGTTTAATAGCAAATTAACAAACAATTTGTCGTGATATATCAAGACTTTATGATATGCAGTGCAGTACATGAGATGATGATGAAGTTGGAGGTCGTGTAACGACGATGTTTAAAGATTGTTCAACCCACGTTTGCTGTGTACGGTTTTAGAAGAAAACTTGTGAGTAAATGAAACCTGTAACTAGAAGAATCTTAGTTCATACATACTCCAAAATGGGTTGTTATACATGTATAAAATGTTGTATCCCTTTTTATTTTTTATTTTATAGATAAGCCCACTGCCGTATTGTTCTTTCTTTTTTTTTGGGTAACGTGTAACTGACTTAAGCTGTGTAGCTACAGAAGTTGAGCCATAAGAATCGAGGCCAGATTTTATTGTATTTGGTTTACTTGCATCTTTGTGGGAAATAAAGACAACATATCCCCGAATGACAGTTTGTGTCCTGTGTGGTACAAATCCGCAGGCTACATATATAAGAGTTGTCTTTTGTCAGAGGAATATACTTAGCTTTTGCTAATCTTTTAGTTAACCAATAGAGGCACCCCACATAGCAGGCACAGCTCCTGGAGGAAACTTGGCCTCAAAATGTTAACCCTGGACCGATCGAAGAGTGTCAGGACAGCCAAAAGACTCAAACACTGCATTCCACAGAATCCTGGCAGTGGTCACAGCAGACTAGTCAGAGGTGGCGATAGCTCAGGCATATTTTGTGAACAGGTCAGCAGCAGCCGAGATGTTCTGATACTTGTCGGTTGGCCAGCTCAACATCAGAAATTTGATTTGACAAAGGAGGCTCTGGCATCAGGTCTCGTCTTGTGTTGCGTGCAACGGGGACAGCTCCGGATGAACATGCCCACAGAATACCCGAAGCCAATAGAAATTCAGTGACAGTGTCCTCTCCTGGCCCTGATTGCCCATCTCAGAGTGGTGGGCCTTCAAGAGAGGCTGAATCTGGCACTGTGGCACAACAACCTGCAACACAACAGCATAGGTTGAATTCTCTAGCACGGTGCGACAGACTACCTATTCCCATAAGCTCAGTCTTCCCCAATGGCATAGCAGCTGCCTCACGGCCTGAGTCTGGGCCTCCCATTCGGCTGGAGAGGGTAGCGTACCGCGTACCCACGTACCTCCACTACTCCTACAAGCAGTCCCTGCTCTGGCTAGGTGATTGGGGTTGCTGCTGGAAGTTTGGAAAGCACATCAGCATTAGTATATTCCCTGCCAGGGATTGTTGTCAGTCACAACCGTTACATTTGCTGTCACAATTAGTCTTTCAACTTTTCACTCAAGGTCCATTTCAGAGCCAAGAGTTGAAGCTTGAAGGAACTGTAGTTGGAGTCATTCCATTTTGCTGGGTGGAGATTACAGCTGGCATAAGCAAAAACTCTACCCCATCCAGTCGCTGTGCCTGTATGGCACCCAAGCCACCATTACTAGCATAACTAGATTCCATTTAAAATCTCAGTGGTTGTCATCTACCGTCCACCAGGACCTCTGGTTGACTTTGTGACTGAGCTGGACACACTACTGTCCTCTATCACTGTTCTTGACTGCCCACTACTAGTCCTTGGTGATTTTTACATTCACCTAGACAAAGTATGCGCTATGGACTTTTTATCCCTCATCAACTCATTTGACCTACACCTGGTCAGCAGCCCTTCGACTCACAAAAATGGGAAACAACTGGACTTAATTCTGACTAAAAACTGCAAGTGGGGCAGCGGTGGCCTAGTGGTTAGGGTGTTGGTCTTGCAATCGAAAGGTTGACGGTTTGAATCCCGCCCTACCCATGGGTCAGATGCCCTTGAGCAAGGCATCTAACCCCACACTGCTCCAGGGACTGTAACTGAAGCCCTGTAAATATCTGTAAGTTGCTCTGGATAAGAGTGTCAGCAAAGTGTAATGTAATCTCCTCTAGCATCATTCTCCTCCTCTGTTATGACTGCTTAAATGGCTTACTACAACAAAAAAAAACAGCAACACCACTGACACACGGAAACTCTTCTCCGCCTTCAAACAGCTGCTCAACCCCCCTCCGCCGCCTCCTGCCACCAATCTACTGACAGCTTTGCCTCCTTCACAGAAAAGGTAGCGGCCATCAGCAATCAATCAAATCTGTGACCCACCCAGTCACAACCTGCTACCTCCTCCGGTCAACGACGCAACACTCTCCTCATTCCCCCCTCTCTCAAAAGTAGTCCCATTGATCACATCCGTGATGAATGTTTCACTGTCCTCAGGTATATTTCCAACCACCTTCAAACAGGCAAGGGTTACCCCACCACTAAAAAAAGACCATGCTCAACTCTGCCCAGGTTGAAAACTATCGGCCGGTTTCACTGCTTCCCTTCCTTTCAAAAGCAGAGAGGGTTGTCTCTAAACAGGTTATTGATTTTCTCACCCAGAACGACCTACTTGACCCGAAACAGTCTGGCTTGAGAAGTGGCCACTCCACTGAAACAGCTCTGCTATCCATCACAGAAACCCTAAGAGTAGCCAGAATTGAAGGACAATCATCGGTACTTATCCTACTTGACTTATCGGCTGCATTTAATATAGTCAACCACAGCATACTGCTAACTATACTCTCAAACATGGGCATCACAGGCATAGCACATTCCTGGTTTAAATCCTACCTCACTTGACGCTCCTTTAATGTGTCATGGCAAGGACAACTGTCATCAACTCACACCTTCTCCACAAGGGTGCCCCAGGGGTCAGTGCTGGGCCCCCTTCTGTTTGCCATCTACACCACCTCACTGGGCCATGTCATCCACTCACACGGCTTCTCCTATCATTGCTATGCTGATGATACACAGCTGTGTCTGTCATTCCGACTAGATGACACCGCGGTCTCCGCATGCATCCCCGCCTGTCTCTCTGAACTATCCGCATGGATGATTCCACCTCCTCGAGCTTAATCTGTCTAAGACTGACCTCCTGGTGATCCCAGCCCAGGATTCAATCCACCATGATATCAACCTGAATATGGGCGCTGTCACTGTTGCTCCGAACAAAGTTGCTAAAAACCTGGGCATCATGATTGATGACTAGCTATCATTCTCTGACCACATTGCCTCTGTAGTGCGGTCTTGCCGATATGCACTCTACACTATTAGAAAAATCAGACCGTACCTGACCCAATATGCAGCTCAGCTCCTGGTACAGGCTATGGTCATCACTCGCCTCGATTACTGCACCTCCCTCCTGGTTGGCCTTCCTGCTTGTGCAATCAAACCAAGTCACTTCAGGATCTGCCCCTGTCTGTCTCAACGTCATACTAAGGGCTTACATCCCGTCCAGAGTGTTGCAATACTCTAATGCGAACCGTCTGGCCGTACCCTCTCCTAACACAAAGCGAGGTCACTCTAAAATTTTCTCTGTCATTGTCCCTCAATGGTGGAACAACCTACCAGTCGCTACAAGAGCAGCAACATCCCTCTCGACCTTCAAAAAGCTTGTGAAAACCCTTCTTTTCCGAGACTGCTTCCCTTCCTAACAAAACTAATCTCTACTAACCATTTCTTTACCTAGGTGCCCCGTGCTTGTATGAGTGTGTAGGGGGTGTGTGTCTGAAGTGTCCCTGCCTCGGAAAACTTAGTTTATTATGTCCTCCTTTTGTAAGTCGCTTTGGATAAAAGCGTCTGCTGAGTCGTATGTAATGTAATTGGTATACAGCGTAAAGGGGTAGGAGAAGTCTGCGTAGGCTAGGATGGGGGCCTGCAGCAGCTTTCAGAAGGCAGACTAGCAGTCGGGGCTGCAGGGGAGGTGACTCAATGACTCAAAACACAGATGTTTAGGAAACCCCACAGTTCATGTTCCCGCCCCCTGGTCAGCATGTACAATGCCCACCTCAACTACTCCTGGCCCAATTCTAGTAAAGCAGACATTGTTTCCTTCATTCACTTATGGGGGTGTTACCATTGTGATTGTGGGGCAATACAGATGGACTGGGTGTGTCTGGGTGTTTCTCACCTTTACTGGAACAGGGCCTCGGTTTACTGTGATGGCTCAATAATAATAATAATAACTAGATGTACCGCATAGCGGTACATGGTATGACCGCCGCAGTATATTGAAATGTGGGAACTTTTGGTGTGATGAGTGTGTGGTAGAGCAGTGTTGTGAGGTGAGAATTCCTGTGGAAATGATTTCCTGGAAGTGGGCATGGATGTGGGTTTTGAATATGTAGTGTGTAGGACTGATTTGTGAAGGCAAGGAATCGGCAAAATGAGATTTTGTACAATTACAGCGCCCCCTATGGACCAAATTTTATGGCATGTTCTGTGGTGTTAGAGGTCTTTGTGGTGATTGTGCATGATGTATTTTGTGCAGTTCCCACCTTCTCGGTCCAAGATGTTGGCAACTCAAAATCCCAATTTTTGCATTTACCCTTATCACTAGGTGGCGCTATGGTTCAAGTGAGAGTTTATGGGCTGGGTCAATATGCCTCTGTAACACCTACATACTAACACAAAATTGTTTTCTTGGGCAAAATTGTTTACGAGTTATTTAACAAAAACTGTTTTTCAACACCTAGCTTCGGCGATAAACATCGCCCCGTATGACGAAATGTCACAAAATTTAGTACACATGAAAAGAAAGATGTTTAGATATGGAATGTCAACTTTGACCAAATTTGAGCAATTAAAAGCCAAGATACGGCCATTTGAAGAATTTTAAGCTACGTGTTAAATGTTCATTGACGTGTAACTTCGGAACGGTTTATCTCAAGATAAATCCTTTGATAACTTTTTGTCAGCATTGTCTGTAGATGACATATACCAAATTTGGTGAGATTCACATGAATGGCCTATGACGAGTTCATTCAGATTCGTTTTTGCAATATTAAAATTTCACGGAAATTGTTCTCGTTGGAAGTGGGCGTCGACCAGTGTTTTCAATGCATGAGGGTCAACAGATTTCATGATAAAAAAAAAAATTGTTGTAAACGTAAGCATTCTCTAGATAATAGGCAAAATGACATTTTCTACACTTACAACGCCCCCTATGGACCAAATTTTATGGCATGTTCTGTGGTGTTAGAGGTCTTTGTGGTGATCGTGCATGACATATTTTGCGCAGTTCCCACCTTCTCGGTCCAAGATATTAGCAACTCAAAATCCCAATTTTTGCATTTACCCATATAACTAGGTGGCGCTATGCTTCAAGTGAGAGTTTATGGGCTGGGTCAATACATCTCTGTAACACCGACATACTAACACAAAATCGTTGTCTTGGGCAAAATTGTTGAATTATTTAACAAAAACTGTTTTTTGACACCTAGCTTCGCCAATAAACATCGCCCCCTATGACGAAATGTCACAAAATTTAGTACACATGAAAAGAACGTTGTTTAGAGATGGCATGTCAACTTTGACCAAATTTGAGCAATTAAAAGCCAAGATACGGCCATTTGAAGAATTTAAAGCTACGTGTTAAATGTTCATTGACGTGTAACTTCGGAACGGTTTATCTCAAGATAAATCCTTTGATAACATTTTGTCAGCATTGTCTGTAGATGACATATACCAAATTTGGTGAGATTCACATGAACGGCCTATGACGAGTTTGTTCAGATTCGTTTTCGCAATATTAAAATTTCACGGAAATTGTTCTTGTTGGAAGTGGGCGTCGACCAGTGTTTTCAATGCGTGAATGTCAACAGATTTCACGATAAAAAAAAAATTGTTGTAAACGTAAGCATTCTCTAGATAATAGGCAAAATGACATTTTCTGCAATTACAGCGCCCCCTATGGACCAAATTTTATGGCACGTTCTGTGGTGTTAGAGATCTTTGTGGTGATCGTGCATGACGTATTTTGCGTAGTTCCCACCTTCTCGGTCCAAGATATTGGCAACTCAAAATCCCAATTTTTGCATTTACCCATATCACTAGGTGGCGCTATGCTTCAAGTGAGAGTTTATGGGCTGGGTCGATACATCTCTGTAACACCGACATACTAACACAAAATTGTTGTCTTGGGCAAAATTGTTGACGATTTTTTTAACAAAAACTGTTTTTTGACACCTAGCTTCGCCAATAAACATCGCCCCCTATGACGAAATGTCACAAAATTTAGTACACATGAAAAGAAAGCTGCTTAGAGATGGCATGTCAACTTTGACCAAATTTGAGCAATTAAAAGCCAAGATACGGCCATTTGAAGAATTTTAAGCTACGTGTTAAATGTTCATTGACGTGCAACTTCGAAACGGTTTATCTCAAGATAAATCCTTTGATAACTTTTTTTCAGCATTGTCTGTAGATGACACATACCAAATTTGGTGAGATTCACATGAAGTTCGTTCAGATTCATTTTCGCAATGTTAAAATTTCACGGAAATTGTTTTCGTTGGAAGTGGGCGTCGACCAGTGCTCTCAATGCATGAGGGTCAATAGATTTCACGATAAAAAAAAAGTTGTTGTAAACATTAGCATTCTCTAGATAATAGGCAAAATGACATTTTCTACAATTACAGTGCCCCCTATGGACCAAATTGTATGGCATGTGCTGTGATGTTAGAGGTCTTTGTGGTGATCGTGCATGACGTATTTTGTGCAGTTCCCACCTTTTCGGTCCAGGATATTAGCAACTCAAAATCCCAATTTTTGCATTTACCCTTATCACTAGGTGGCGCTATGCTTCAAGTGAGTGTTTATGGTCTGGGTCCATACGTCTGTGTAACACCGACATATCACAAAAATTTCATGTCGTTGGGTGAAACGTTCATTGAGTTATTCAGCAGAAACTTTTGCCGGTCTTTTGCCCCCTCTTTGACAGACACTGGCACAGCGGGGGGGTGGCCCTTGGGGGCCAAAAGCTTCTATTCGCTGAAGAAGTTCTAGGGCTACAAGCCTACAAAGATTCATGTCCCCCTGACTTCCAGTGTCCCGGAAACCGTTGACGGAAAATTGCTGAGAAAAAAAAAAAAAAAGGGGGAAAAAAGTCGCGGCAACACTATAATGAACGCTTTCGCTAGCTTCGCTAGCGGCGGTCATAATTAACTTCAGGGTTTAACCATGTTTTTGGTTTTGAACTCCATGAAGGGTGAGACAGGCTGTGGACGAGAGTGAGGAAGGAAGTCCAGATTCAGAGGAGGTCGAGCAAAATAGATCTGCAGAGAGAGGTAGAAGAATCTGAGAAAGAGGCAGAAGGTGAACAAGCAGGCCATGAGGAAGAAAATGATCAAGAAGCATCAGCTCCAAATCAGCTTTCTGATTTAGGTGATATAGACACAGGTCCCAGACAGGTGAAGCTGAATAGCTATCCTCAGGACAGCTTTGGTGCACAGAAAAGGGCATTTAACCACAGCTGGTTTGCAAAGTACCATTGGTTACAGTATTCAGTTAGCCAGAATGCTGCTTTCTGCTTTCCATGCAGAGTGTTTGGCAAAAACAGTAAACATGATGCTTTGGTTAGCAGTGGCTGCAGACATTGGAAAAAAGCTTTGACTGTCTTCAATAAACATGAAATGGCACAGTCCCATAAGGACAGTGTTGTTGCATGGAGGGGGTACCAGGCAACTACCCAGCATGGAGATGTAGTTCAGATGATGATGTCTGCAGAGGCAAATGAAATAGAGATGAGAAGAGACTATCTAAAGCGCATTGTAGCCGTCACCTCAATGTTAGGGGCCCAGGGACTTCCCTTTCGTGGGAATGATGAAAGTATTGAGAGCACAAATAGAGGCAACTTTGTGGCTTGCATGGAGCTTCTTAGGAAGTTTGATCCATTCATGCAGAAACATAATCCTCCATGAAATGCCACATACATGGCACCAGTCTCTCAGAATGAGATGATTGAGTGTTGTGCTCAGGAAGTGACAAGTGTCATTGTGTCTGAGATCACATGCTCTAAAATGTATTCCATCATGGCGGATGAGGCAAGAGATGATCGGTCAGAGCAGCTGGCTGTTTGTGTTAGATATGTGTCAGAGGGGGAGGTAAAGCAGCATTTTCTGGCACTTACAGAGCTGATGTCCTTTGATGCCCAGTCTATTACAGACAAGCTACAAGAGCAGCTTCAAATGAATGGCTTTGCTGATATCAAGTGTGTGGCACAGACATATGACGGTGCCGCCCTCATGAGTGGACCCACAGGAGGTGTGCAGGCACGATTTAGAAGGCTTCATCCTGAGGCTATCTATATACACTGTTATGCGCATGAACTCAATCTAGTGTTGTGCCACACTTGCAGGGCTGTTTCGGAGGCTGTGGAGCTATTTGATTTGTTGGAGTCTGTATATTCTTTTTTCACCACCTCCCTTGTGAATCACCATGCGTTCAAACATGCTCAGTTGAAGCTAGGTTTGGCAACAGAACTTGTGCAACTTTCTAACACTCGTTGGGCATGTCGGCTACAATCAATCAATGCAGTGCTTCAGAGCTTACCTGCCATATTTGAATGTCTGACTGTGACGGGGTCTCCCATGGCCATTGGAATCAAAGCAAAGCTATCAATGTTTTCAACCATCTATAGTCTGTTGATGTTCCAGACACTTCTGTCCATCACTGAAGGACTCCATAAACTCCTTCAGAAGGAGACGTTAGACCTGGCTGAAGCACTGATTGGCAAAGATGCTGTGTGTGACACTCTTAAAGGTAAACGCAATGATGCATTTGCCACAGAAATGTTCGAGAGAACCAAGGCTCTGTGCCTCACACATGACATCCCAGAACCACATGCTAAGAAAAGACAGAAACAAAGAAAGATGGCAGATTACGTCTGTGACACAACTGTTGGTTCGCGAACTGAATTAGTGAACTCTGAGGTCTTTAAGAGAGATTTGCTTTTCCCCTGTTTGGATAGGATGGTTGGTGAACTTGAACAAAGGTTTGCCAGTGTGGATGCAGGGCTCCTTAAAGGAATACAGGCATGCAGCCCTAAATCTGAAAACTTAATGAATGAAGAGAATTTGAAAGAGCTTGCTGTGCACTATAACATTGACCTGAAAACAGAGGAGGTCCTTGTTGCCAGAAACTTTCTTGCTCGCAAAGCAGATGCTGGGTATACACCTCAAAATATTCTAGCTGTACACAATCTCTTCAGTGCAGACATGTTCCCCTTGCTGAAAAAAGTCCTCCAAGTTGCACTGACTGTGCCTGTTAGTAGCTGCTCATGTGAAAGGTCCTTTAGTGCTCTGCGCCGACTGCACACCTGGTTGCATCAAACAATGGGGCAGAAAAGGCTTCATAACCTTGCAGTCATGGCTATCGAAAATGGCATAGTTAGTCAGCTGAATGACAACAGAGTCATAGATCGTTTTGCCACTCTGAAAAATAGAAGGCACTCATGCTTCCACCCACAAAGTAGACAGAAAGTTTGGATTAAGTTGTTGAAGTGGGTTTACTTATCCATTTTGAATAGTGATGGGAACAGATTGTTGACTATTCTTATAAGTTGTAAGTTGATAGTTATAAGGTATAACTGTTATAAGTTGATAGGTAGAACTATCTCCTGGATATTTTTCATATACTGTTAATTTGTTTTTTAATTAATACATTCACATTTCCTTTGTTCCATTACACATCATTGCTATTTGCATTAAAATTTGTCAACAGACTAATGTGAAAAAGTCTCAATGATATCCTTTGTTGCAATGATGCTATTTTCTACTGCCTATTTATGACTATTTGTTTTTTATTTTAAGGTTACACCATATGTTATAAGCAAATTTATCAAAGACTAAGCCTTTGCAGGACACACACACACACACAGAAACAGGGTTATTGCAAAGCAGCAGAGTGCGTATTACAAAGTAATGTAAAGTGAATGGTGCAAAAAGGTATATTGCAAATAATGTGGCAGACATATGACCAAGTTTTCATTCCTGGCTTAATGGTGGCCATTAAGCCAGGAATGAATGCACCACATATGTTAGTGGTGCAGATTTCTAGTTTTCTGGCAGGTGGAGGGGGAAATGGGAAAGGTGAAAGAGGTGCAGGGGAGTTAACCATCCTGATGGCCTGTTTTATGAAGATGTTGGTAAGTGTAGTGTGGTGGTTAGAGAACAGAGTCTTCTGTATAATGTTTACATGATGATGAGTTATGAACCACTTGCCCTCTTCATTTTGCGCAGGAATGTATGGCACCTACCATTGTTTTTATTTGTATTTTAGCACAATCTAGCTGGTGAAGCAGCTGAAGGTGTCATAGTCTTAAAATAATGAATTGACTGACAAAGCCTTAGTTGGTGCTCTGAAAATGTTTTCAGAAACATTTCAGAAACACCTTTTGTTCTCAGGGGGCTAAGCCACCCCTGTTTCTCAAACCTAGTGACATCCCTGGGTAGGAGCATAGGCGGAAGTTGAAGCACCCATGGGGAAATCCCAACCCAGAAAGGGCCCAATAGCCTTTAGCATTCCGTTGACTTACATTCATTTTAGCGTCACTTTGAAATCAAATAATTTTACATGAGAAGGACTCTTGAAGGTGTCTTGATATTGGCATTGTTCTAAACCGGAGAGGACACAGTAAAACATATTTGCTTCGATTGGAAATCTGTCATATTATTGCCTTGTAAGAAACGTTTATCTGAAATTGTGCTTAAAATTGTGATGGCTGGTGAGTTTCTGTCGCACAGGAGAACATTTACCGTACTGTTTGGATAACAAGCTGTAGCAATAGTCATGCCCCTTTACTTTTCTATTCATGTTGGGGAAACATTTACATCAGTATTTCTCAAAAAATAAGCTTATAACTTGGTATTTGTTTGTTAGCAGAAACCCTATCTTTATGGATTTTACTATTCGATGGAAGTGAATTGTGAAAGATGGCTAAGCTACACGCTATAGCTTGGTATGTACTGTACATGCTAACAAGCTAGCTCCCTTGATAGTCCCCACATACAATATTAGCCTCCCACTCCAGTAAGTGATTGTAGCTATAACGGTAGAAAAATACTTATTAAGAAAATTATAGTACGCTGTCTGATGTCTGATTGAGCATCTACCACTCAATTTATCGTATTCGGGTTCGTTGGCCGACGTGACCGTACGTCACCACATGCTTGCGCAGTTGCCTGGTGACCAATTCAAATTTTCAGAATCGTGCTTCAAAGGCTCCCATTGAAAACAACTCCATCCCATGGTCAATTCTCTTCTACTGTCTATGGAACAAACACTATGGTCTAACGGCAGGTCCATGCTAATCGTTCCAACTGTACAACTTTACAAGGCAACTTCCGATGGATCGTCCAGACTTTGTTGTTGGGAAACACTTGCATCGTTGAACGATCCATCGAACTATTGAGTTGTAAACGTCGTTAGTTGCTAAGTCTGGACGATGGTGTTGGAAAACAGCAGTGTAGTAAAACCATCGTTCAAACCACCAAAGTTGTTAAGGAAGTTAGCAACAACGCTTTTGGGAAACGCACCCCAGGGCAGTCAAGTGTAGCAGTGAAGACCTGTGGAAGACCCACGTTTTTTCGAGGAGGTTAGGCAGTTCGGTTTCCTTTTAAAGTGAAGGTAAGGTGGCAGGGCCTGTTTTTTGTTATTCATTGTTTCATATTCATTTCCTGTGTATTTTTTGCATAGGCCATTATTGATGACTCTATGTTCTCTTGTTTTTGTGATTTCTTGTGAAATTAAAAAAACTTTGCTTATTTTTGCATTTTCGTCTCCTGGGTTTTTCCCTATATTGTGTTCCCTTGTTTATACTTTTATGGATTCTCATCTCCAACCAAAATCTTTTCAAGCCCATCAGGGCATGTTGGCACATGCCTGAAGAGGCCTTACAGATAGATTATTGTATCTATTGTCATCAACACAATAGATCAATTTTTCTCATATAGGTTTAGACTATTCCCTAAGGAAAAGCGAGACTTTCACTAAGCCTGGAGTTTCAGTTAATTGATAAATCTGATCCATGTGTGGGTGACTGACCACCACTGACCGCTTGATATTTACTTGTGCTGGAGCACATCCACCAAGTCTGCAGTTTGTGTTTCATCCTTCAATAGCAGTCCAAGTGGATACTATGGATAGAATGTGTAACGTTAAAAAAATGTTAGTTTACTAAAGAAAACAAAACAATGTTACATGCATTTCATCTACAATTTGCGCTGTGAAATTAGAATTATGTAAAATTACATTATGAGGGACACCAACTACCTGTAAGAAATAGCAAAATATTAAATAATGTAAAAACTAAGACTAGTTATCCTTCAACTGAAAGAAAAGATAATAAAACAGTTTATATTTGGGCTCCTCTTAAATAATGTATGAAAATGCAACAAAGATGAATGATGACATTTTGAACTGTACCTCACTTGCCGTGTAGTGAAGCACTGCCCATGTGCACTTCAAAATAAGTTGTGAGAAAAAGGCTTTTAAAGCTTTACTTTAATACAAACCAGCAAACATTTCCAGCCATTACAATCACATTTTTGTAGTGATTTCAGCCATGTATTATTTTATGTCCCTCAGTTATCGGAGAGTGTATATGCTCATGTCTCGCCATTCATTTAGGTAGGGCCTGGTCTTACTACATTACATTACATTACACTTGGCAGACGATTTTATCCAAAGCGACTTACGATAGAGGACATAATCACAGCGTACAACACTTGCAGATACAAATTGCACAGGAGATATACAGAGCAATAAGTGCAAATGCCAACTGGGGTTAATTTATTTATTTATTTATTTTTTATTTTAAGTGCATTAGTAAAGGGTCAAGCACACACACAACACACAACATGCCTTAGAGTCAGTCCCGGACTAACCCGAAATAGATGCTCGAAGGTGTCTTCAATATGGCTGCCGAGCGCAGCGACTTGTCTAGAAAGACTTAACTAGCCAGCTGGGTGATTGTGAGATACATAATTCTGCATAATTGAGCAATGTGTGTCTGTGGCCCTTTTTGTTAGTGGCTGATGTAGGATACAAGAAGAAACTGTATAAATCATAGACTGTATTCAGGAGAAGATGGGGCACATTTACTTTCAAACAGGATAAGGAGTGTTTTATTCAATTCTTAAATGGTGGTGGCAATAAAAACACAAATAGAGGCAAGCATTAGGGATGTTTAGCGCACAATGTCACAGCAAAGGCCCTAGGTTGGGTGATCTGCTATTTATCATGGGAAAGGTCTTTGTTGGTCATTTAACATGTATGCATTCACAGACTTACTAGAAAATGTGATATGTCAATCCTACATCAAAGACACAGTCAACATGAACTACCAATTTACAACAACGGTCCAACAGTGTAAACAACCCCCTATCATATGACTCCTTTTGTTTCCTGGTCCTTTTGCCAGCAGTCACCACCTGCCCCTCTTCTCAGCACTTATGTAGCACATATCACACTTGTGTAGCCTAAGCCTGTTTGGATTTCTATAAAACATTGTGTAACATGATAAATTGAAGTATAAAATAAAACAGTGGCAAAGGTGGATACTGCAAGTTTCATATCGATAGTTCATATCCAAATTCTTTCCACAAGCCATCAGGCTAATCAACACACTGAAGAGAAACTCATTAACATGAACTCTTTACTGACATCCAAAAACAATCTTACACACACCGTGCACTTGAGAAATTGCACCTTCAGTTATTGCACCTTACATATTGCACATTTCAATTTTCACCTTCACCAGCTACCAAGAAGAGCTACCCTCAGACTTCCTTCTTGTACACTTTGACTTTGATATGTAACATATATTAAACTCATATCTGTAGCTGTCCTCTGTACAACAATGCAAACAGCATGATGGCCAGTTAGTGAAAAGTCAGTCTACATACATTGATCTTACAAGCCTTTACCAGTGCAGTTGTTTTACTGTCCATGAGGGACAACATTTAAGTATGAAGATGATGAATGAAGTATTGACAAGGTTAAAATGTGCTTCACTGATATTCTAAACCAGGGATAAAACAGTGCATACATCAGAGGGTTTATACAGGAATTTATGTACAAAAGCCAGAACATAACATGTAAAACAGCTGAGTTATATGGTAGAGTTTCTGCAGTCAGGCTCACAACAAAATAAGGTGTCAAGCAGAGGAAGTAAATTGCTATAAGTCCACCCAGTGTTTTTGCAGCCTTGGTCTCAGACTTCTGCGGCACTATGGCTTTACTCACGGATCTAAGTCTGACTGTAACAGTGTTCATGGCTTTAGCCTGACGCCTTGCCACTAAGCATATTCTCATATAAACGCCGGAAATTATGCAAATAGGACCTGCCACAGCAAAAATGAAATCAATAACTATATAATTATAATGGATGATCATAGGACATTTTCCACGGCATTGACTGCGAGGCTCAGGATGCTGAAGATGCTTATTCAACATGACCAGACCATAAATAAAAGCATACAGCCAGCCAAGTAATACAGAGAGCACCACTTTCTTATTGGTGACCCTAACTTTGTACTGCAATGGATCCATCACAGCAATATAACGGTCAAGTGATATTAAAAATATATTAGTAAGAGATCCTGAGAAAATTGTATACATCACAACTGGAAATACAGTGCAGAGAAAATCTCCAAAGTACCAGCAAGTTTCTATAAAGGTACGTCCATCCACAGGTATTACTACAAGTCCCATTAAGAAGTCTGCAACAGCAAGAGACAGGATGAGCAGGTTGGTTGGAGTGTGCAGCTGCTTGAAGTGTAAGACAGAGATAATCACCAGCAAGTTCAAAAATACAGTCAGACTTGAAACTACTGAAAGAATCGCATACAGTAATATGTATTCCACATCAGATCTCAAGCCCTTGATACACGATGAGTTTTGCAAAGGGAAGCAGAGCATTACTGGATTTTCAACCCCTTTAGTAAGACCCATGTATCCATTCAAGGCAATAAAATGATACCATACATTCAGCAGTAAGAATAAACTATACACGTTTAAACATCAGCTCTTGGTTTGCTATGACATGATCTAAGCATCAGCAGCTCAAACATCACTTTATATATGTTTTTGCCAGTTCACAAGGAGGGCACACCTACAGAATGGGAGGGGGGGGGGGGTAGCTAATCATTTCTGTTAATGTGTATGATGCAGTGATGTTGGCAAATCTGTACAGAATAAGAGCTACATCTACCATTTACAATCATATTGATTAGTTTTAAGCAAGATTTGTTGATTCATTGTGTATTTATCTTTCAGCTATACCAGTGTATAGGCCTGTTCCAAATGATTACTTTTTAAACGATTAATCTAGGGCACATTTTTTGCATGCATTTTTCGATTAATCTAATGATCAGTTTTTTTTTTTATTAACGATTATATTCCAGTTGCTCAATTATTAACAATTCACACAAAACTATTTTCATGTTTAAAGGCTCAAATCTCTGTATTTTGTAGTGCAAACTGACGCAGATGTAGTCTATCAATCCAACAGCAAAATAAAATCACTTTCAGGAGGAACACAAAAATAAAAACTAAGTAGTAAACAGAGCAAGTGCAAAAGAGTATCCTGTGTTTGCTTTTTGTAACACTAGTAGGTAAAATAATGAATAAGCTCTTGTTTAACATCTAAGCAACATGTGAAATCAGATGTATCAAATAGATCCTACAATAAAACCTAACTAATAAGTCCTGGAGGGGTACTCTTAAACATGCGGTCTTGATGTAAACAGGATCGACGTAGTTCGAGTTCGAACAACCACAGTACCAATGTGCCTTGTCTCAGCTGCACTTGGTTTATAATATATATGTATTTTATAATATATGTATATTATAATATATATACAGTGGTCCCTCGCTATATCGCGGTTTACCTTTCGCGGCTTCGCTGTTTCGCGGATTTTTTAGTGCATGCAATCTCTTGTACAGTACAGAATGCACTCAGCTTGTTAAATTTACATAAATCTTTCAACGCTAGCTGTATGAAGTGCTGTATGTTTGCAAGTGTGAACTTTGCCTGTCTGAGACAAGTGTATAAGTGTAGTGAGGTTTTTTACAGCCTTAAAACATCTGTAATAATTGTAAAAAATAAAGCTGACTACTTCGCGGATTTCGCCTATCGCGGGTTATTTTTAGAACGTAACTCCCGCGAATAATGAGGGACCACTGTAATATATATAAGAGTTGTCTTTTGTCAGAGGAATATACTTAGCTTTTGCTAATCTTTTAGTTAACAAATAGAGGCACCCCACATAGCAGGCACAGCTCCTGGAGGAAACTTGGCCTCAAAATGTTAACCCTGGACCGATCGAAGAGTGTCAGGACAGCCAAAAGACTCAAACACTGCATTCCACAGAATCCTGGCAGTGGTGACAGCAGACTAGTCAGAGGTGGCGATAGCTCAGGCATATTTTGTGAACAGGTCAGCAGCAGCCGAGATGTTCTGATACTTGTCGGTTGGCCAGCTCAACATCAGAAATTTGATTTGACAAAGGAGGCTCTGGCATCAGGTCTCGTCTTGTGTTGCGTGCAACGGGGACAGCTCCGGATGAACATGCCCACAGAATACCCGAAGCCAATAGAAATTCAGTGACAGTGTCCTCTCCTGGCCCTGATTGCCCATCTCAGAGTGGTGGGCCTTCAAGAGAGGCTGAATCTGGCACTGTGGCACAACAACCTGCAACACAACAGCATAGGTTGAATTCTCTAGCACTGTGCGACAGACTACCTATTCCCATAAGCTGAGTCTTCCCCAATGGCATAGCAGCTGCCTCACGGCCTGAGTCTGGGCCTCCCATTCGGCTGGAGAGGGTAGCGTACCGCGTACCCACGTACCTCCACTACTCCTACAAGCAGTCCCTGCTCTGACTGGGTGATTGGGGTTGCTGCTGGAAGTTTGGAAAGCACATCAGCATTAGTATATTCCCTGCCAGGGATTGTTGTCAGTCACAACCGTTACATTTGCTGTCACAATTAGTCTTTCAACTTTTCACTCAAGGTCCATTTCAGAGCCAAGAGTTGAAGCTTGAAGGAACTGTAGTTGGAGTCATTCCATTTTGCTGGGTGGAGATTACAGCTGGCATACGCAAAAACTCTACCCCATCCAGTCGCTGTGCCTGTATGGCACCCAAGCCACCATTACTAGCATAACTAGATTCCATTTAAAATCTCAGTGGTGTCATCTACCGTCCACCAGGACCTCTGGTTGACTTTGTGACTGAGCTGGACACACTACTGTCCTCTATCCCTGTTCTTGACTGCCCACTACTAGTCCTTGGTGATTTTAACATTCACCTAGACAAAGTATGCGCTATGGACTTTTTATCCCTCATCAACTCATTTGACCTACACCTGGTCAGCAGCCCTTCGACTCACAAAAATGGGAAACAACTGGACTTAATTCTGACTAAAAACTGCAAGTGGGGCAGCTGTGGCCTAGTGGTTAGGGTGTTGGTCTTGCAATCGAAAGGTTGCCGGTTTGAATCCCGCCCTACCCATGGGTCAGATGCCCTTGAGCAAGGCATCTAACCCACACTGCTCCAGGGACTGTAACCGAAGCCCTGTAAATATCTGTAAGTTGCTCTGGATAAGAGCGTCAGCTAAGTGTAATGTAATGTAATCTCCTCTAGCATCATTCTCCTCCTCTGTTATGACTGCTTAAATGGCTTACTACAACAAAAAAACAGCAACACCACTGACACACGGAAACTCTTCACCGCCTTCAAACAGCTGCTCAACCCCCCTCCGCCGCCTCCTGCCACCAATCTGCTGACAGCTTTGCCTCCTTCACAGAAAAGGTAGCGGCCATCAGCAATCAATCAAATCTGTGACCCACCCAGTCACAACCTGCTACCTCCTCCGGTCAACGACGCAACACTCTCCTCATTCCCCCCTCTCTCAAAAGTAGTCCCATTGATCACATCCGTGATGAATGCTTCACTGTCCTCAGGTATATTTCCAACCACCTTCAAACAGGCAAGGGTTACCCCACCACTAAAAAAGACCATGCTCAACTCTGCCCAGGTTGAAAACTATCGGCCGGTTTCACTGCGTCCCTTCCTTTCAAAAGCAGAGAGGGTTGTCTCTAAACAGGTTATTGATTTTCTCACCCAGAACGACCTACAACCCAGTCTGGCTTGAGAAGTGGCCACTCCACTGAAACAGCTCTGCTATCCATCACAGAAGCCATAAGAGTAGCCAGAATTGAAGGACAATTATCGGTACTTATCCTACTTGACTTATCGGCTGCATTTCATATAGTCAACCACAGCATACTGCTAACTATACTCTCAAACATGGGCATCACAGGCATAGCACATTCCTGGTTTAAATCCTACCTCACTTGACGCTCCTTTAATGTGTCATGGCAAGGACAACTGTCATCAACTCACACCCTCTCCACAAGGGTGCCCCAGGGGTCGGTGCTGGGCCCCCTTCTGTTTGCCATCTACACCACCTCACTGGGCCATGTCATCCACTCACACGGCTTCTCTTATCATTGCTATGCTGATGATACACAGCTGTGTCTGTCATTCCGACCAGATGACACCGCGGTCTCCGCATGCATCCCCGCCTGTCTCTCTGAACTATCCGCATGGATGATTCCACCTCCTCGAGCTTAATCTGTCTAAGACTGACCTCCTGGTGATCCCAGCCCAGGATTCAATCCACCATGATATCAACCTGAATATGGGCGCTGTCACTGTTGCTCCGAACAAAGTTGCTAAAAACCTGGGCATCATGATTGATGACTAGCTATCATTCTCTGACCACATTGCCTCTGTAGTGCGGTCTTGCCGGTATGCACTCTACACTATTAGAAAAATCAGACCGTACCTGACCCAATATGCAGCTCAGCTCCTGGTACAGGCTATGGTCATCACTCGCCTCGATTACTGCACCTCCCTCCTGGTTGGCCTTCCTGCTTGTGCAATCAAACCATTGCAAATGGTCCAGAATGCAGCAGCATGACTGGTTTTCAATCAACCCAAAAGGACATGTCACTCCACTCTCAACCTGCATTGGCTCCCGGTGGCTGCCAGAATTCAACACAAGCCTTTGACTCTAGCCTACAAAGTCACTTCAGGATCTGCCCCTGTCTGTCTCAACGTCATACTAAGGGCTTACATCCCGTCCAGAGTGTTGCGATACTCTAATGCGAACCGTCTGGCCGTACCCTCTCCTAACACAAAGCGAGGTCACTCTAAACTTTTCTCTGTCATTGTCCCTCAATGGTGGAACAACCTACCAGTCTCTACAAGAGCAGCAACATCCCTCTCGACCTTCAAAAAGCTTGTGAAAACCCTTCTTTTCCGAGACTGCTTCCCTTCCTAACAAAACTAATCTCTACTAACCATTTCTTTACCTAGGTGCCCCGTGCTTGTATGAGTGTGTAGGGGGTGTGTGTCTGAAGTGTCCCTGCCTCGGAAAACTTCGTTTATTATGTCCTCCTTTTGTAAGTCGCTTTGGATAAAAGCGTCTGCTGAGTCTAATGTAATGTAATTGGTATACAGCGTAAAGGGGTAGGAGAAGTCTGCGTAGGCTAGGATGGGGGCCTGCAGCAGCTCTGACTTCAGCTTTCAGAAGGCAGACTAGCAGTCGGGGCTGCAGGGGAGGTGACTCAATGACTCAAAACACAGATGTTTAGGAAACCCCACAGTTCATGTTCCCGCCCCCTGGGCAGCATGTACAATGCCCACCTGAACTACTCCTGGCCCAATTCTAGTAAAGCAGACATTGTTTCCTTCATTCACTTATGGGGGTGTTACCATTGTGATTGTGGGGCAATACAGATGGACTGGGTGTGTCTGGGTGTTTCTCACTTTTACTGGAACAGGGCCTCGGTTGACTGTGGTGATGGCTCAATAATAATAATAATAACTAGATGTACCGCATAGCGGTACATGGTATGACCGCCGCAGTATATTGAAATGTGGGAACTGTTGGTGTGATGAGTGTGTGGTAGAGCAGTGTTGTGAGGTGAGAATTCCTGTGGAAATGATTTCCTGGAAGTGGGCATGGATGTGGGTTTTGAATGTGTAGTGTGTAGGACTGATTTGTGAAGGCAAGGAATCGGCAAAATGAGATTTTGTACAATTACAGCGCCCCCTATGGACCAAATTTTATGGCATGTTCTGTGGTGTTAGAGGTCTTTGTGGTGATCGTGCATGATGTATTTTGTGCAGTTCCCACCTTCTTGGTCCAAGATGTTGGCAACTCAAAATCCCAATTTTTGCATTTACCCTTATCACTAGGTGGCGCTATGCTTCAAGTGAGAGTTTATGGGCTGGGTCAATATGCCTCTGTAACACCTACATACTAACATAAAATCGTTGTCTTGGGCAAAATTGTTGACGAGTTATTTAACAAAAACTGTTTTTCAACACCTAGCTTCGGCGATAAACATCGCCCCGTCTGACGAAATGTCACAAAATTTAGTACACATGAAAAGAAAGATGTTTAGATATGGCATGTCAACTTTGACCAAATTTGAGCAATTAAAAGCCAAGATACGGCCATTTGAAGAATTTTAAGCTACGTGTTAAATGTTCATTGACGTGTAACTTCGGAACGGTTTATCTCAAGATAAATCCTTTGATAACTTTTTGTCAGCATTGTCTGTAGATGACATATACCAAATTTGGTGAGATTCACATGAACGGCCTATGACGAGTTCATTCAGATTCGTTTTCGCAATATTAAAATTTCACGGAAATTGTTCTCGTTGGAAGTGGGCGTCGACCAGTGTTTTCAATGCATGTGGGTCAACAGATTTCATGATAAAAAAAAAAAATTGTTGTAAACGTAAGCATTCTCTAGATAATAGGCAAAATGACATTTTCTACACTTACAACGCCCCCTATGGACCAAATTTTATGGCATGTTCTGTGGTGTTAGAGGTCTTTGTGGTGATCGTGCATTACATATTTTGCGCAGTTCCCACCTTCTCGGTCCAAGATATTAGCAACTCAAAATCCCAATTTTTGCATTTACCCATATAACTAGGTGGCGCTATGCTTCAAGTGAGAGTTTATGGGCTGGGTCAATACATCTCTGTAACACCGACATACTAACACAAAATCGTTGTCTTGGGAAAAATTGTTGAGTTATTTAACAAAAACTGTTTTTTGACACCTAGCTTCGCCAATAAACATCGCCCCCTATGACGAAATGTCACAAAATTTAGTACACATGAAAAGAACGCTGTTTAGAGATGGCATGTCAACTTTGACCAAATTTGAGCAATTAAAAGCCAAGATACGGCCATTTGAAGAATTTAAAGCTACGTGTTAAATGTTCATTGACGTGTAACTTCGGAACGGTTTATCTCAAGATAAATCCTTTGATAACATTTTGTCAGCATTGTCTGTAGATGACATATACCAAATTTGGTGAGATTCACATGAACGGCCTATGACGAGTTTGTTCAGATTTGTTTTCGCAATATTAAAATTTCACGGAAATTGTTCTTGTTGGAAGTGGGCGTCGACCAGTGTTTTCAATGCGTGAATGTCAACAGATTTCACGATAAAAAAAAAATTGTTGTAAACGTAAGCATTCTCTAGATAATAGGCAAAATGACATTTTCTGCAATTACAGCGCCCCCTATGGACCAAATTTTATGGCACGTTCTGTGGTGTTAGAGATCTTTGTGGTGATCATGCATGACGTATTTTGTGCAGTTCCCACCTTCTAGGTATAAGATATTGGCAACTCAAAATACCAATTTTTGCATTTACCCATATCACTAGGTGGCGCTATGCTTCAGGTGAGTTTTTATGGGCTGGGTCGATACGTCTCTGTAACACCAACATACTAACACAAAATCGTTGTCTTGGGCAAAATTGTTGACGAATTATTTAACAAAAACTGTTTTTTGACACCTAGCTTCGCCAATAAACATCGCCCCCTATGACGAAATGTCACAAAATTTAGTACACATGAAAAGAAAGCTGCTTAGAGATGGCATGTCAACTTTGACCAAATTTGAGCAATTAAAAGCCAAGATACGGCCATTTGAAGAATTTAAAGCTACGTGTTAAATGTTCATTGACGTGTAACTTCGGAACGGTTTATCTCAAGATAAATCCTTTGATAACTTTTTGTCAGCATTGTCTGTAGATGACATATACCAAATTTGGTGAGATTCACATGAACGGCCTATGACGAGTTTGTTCAGATTCGTTTTCGCAATATTAAAATTTCACGGAAATTGTTCTCGTTGGAAGTGGGCGTCGACCAGTGTTTTCAATGCGAGAATGTCAACAGATTTCACGATAAAAAAAAATTGTTGTAAACGTAAGCATTCTCTAGATAATAGGCAAAATGACATTTTCTGCAATTACAGCGCCCCCTATGGACTAAATTTTATGGCACGTTCTGTGGTGTTAGAGATCTTTGTGGTGATCGTGCATGACGTATTTTGCGTAGTTCCCACCTTCTCGGTCCAAGATATTGGCAACTCAAAATCCCAATTTTTGCATTTACCCATATCACTAGGTGGCGCTATGCTTCAAGTGAGAGTTTATGGGCTGGGTCGATACATCTCTGTAACACCGACATACTAACACAAAATCGTTGTCTTGGGCAAAATTGTTGACGAGTTTTTTAACAAAAACTGTTTTTTGACACCTAGCTTCGCCAATAAACATCGCCCCCTATGACGAAATGTCACAAAATTTAGTACACATGAAAAGAAAGCTGCTTAGAGATGGCATGTCAACTTTGACCAAATTTGAGCAATTAAAATAATAATAACTAGATGTACCGTATAGCGGTACATGGTATGACCGCCGCAGTATATTGAAATGTGGGAACTGTTGGTGTGATGAGTGTGTGGTAGAGCAGTGTTGTGAGGTGAGAATTCCTGTGGAAATGATTTCCTGGAAGTGGGCATGGATGTGGGTTTTGAATGTGTAGTGTGTAGGACTGATTTGTGAAGGCAAGGAATCGGCAAAATGAGATTTTGTACAATTACAGCGCCCCCTATGGACCAAATTTTATGGCATGTTCTGTGGTGTTAGAGGTCTTTGTGGTGATCGTGCATGATGTATTTTGTGCAGTTCCCACCTTCTTGGTCCAAGATGTTGGCAACTCAAAATCCCAATTTTTGCATTTACCCTTATCACTAGGTGGCGCTATGCTTCAGGTGAGAGTTTATGGGCTGGGTCAATATTCCTCTGTAACACCTACATACTAACACAAAATCGTTGTCTTGGGCAAAATTGTTGACGAGTTATTTAACAAAAACTGTTTTTCAACACCTAGCTTCGGCGATAAACATCGCCCCGTATGACGAAATGTCACAAAATTTAGTACACATGAAAAGAAAGATGTTTAGATATGGCATGTCAACTTTGACTAAATTTGAGCAATTGAAAGCCAAGATACGGCCATTTGAAGAATTTTAAGCTACGTGTTAAATGTTCATTGACGTGTAACTTCGGAACGGTTTATCTCAAGATAAATCCTTTGATAACTTTTTGTCAGCATTGTCTGTAGATGACATATACCAAATTTGGTGAGATTCACATGAACGGCCTATGACGAGTTCATTCAGATTCGTTTTCGCAATATTAAAATTTCACGGAAATTGTTCTCGTTGGAAGTGGGCGTCGACCAGTGTTTTCAATGCGTGAATGTCAACAGATTTCAGGATAAAAAAAAATTGTTGTAAACGTAAGCATTCTCTAGATAATAGGCAAAATGACATTTTCTGCAATTACAGCGCCCCCTATGGACCACATTTTATGGCACGTTCTGTGGTGTTAGAGATCTTTGTGGTGATCATGCATGACGTATTTTGTGCAGTTCCCACCTTCTAGGTATAAGATATTGGCAACTCAAAATACCAATTTTTGCATTTACCCATATCACTAGGTGGCGCTATGCTTCAGGTGAGTTTTTATGGGCTGGGTCGATACGTCTCTGTAACACCAACATACTAACACAAAATCGTTGTCTTGGGCAAAATTGTTGACGAATTATTTAACAAAAACTGTTTTTTGACACCTAGCTTCGCCAATAAACATCGCCCCCTATGACGAAATGTCACAAAATTTAGTACACATGAAAAGAAAGCTGCTTAGAGATGGCATGTCAACTTTGACCAAATTTGAGCAATTAAAAGCCAAGATACGGCCATTTGAAGAATTTAAAGCTACGTGTTAAATGTTCATTGACGTGTAACTTCGGAACGGTTTATCTCAAGATAAATCCTTTGATAACTTTTTGTCAGCATTGTCTGTAGATGACATATACCAAATTTGGTGAGATTCACATGAAGTTCATTCAGATTCATTTTCGCAATGTTAAAATTTCACGGAAATTGTTTTCGTTGGAAGTGGGCGTCGACCAGTGCTCTCAATGCATGAGGGTCAATAGATTTCACGATAAAAAAAAAGTTGTTGTAAACATTAGCATTCTCTAGATAATAGGCAAAATGACATTTTCTACAATTACAGTGCCCCCTATGGACCAAATTGTATGGCATGTGCTGTGATGTTAGAGGTCTTTGTGGTGATCGTGCATGACGTATTTTGTGCAGTTCCCACCTTTTCGGTCCAGGATATTAGCAACTCAAAATCCCAATTTTTGCATTTACCCTTATCACTAGGTGGCGCTATGCTTCAAGTGAGTGTTTATGGTCTGGGTCCATACGTCTGTGTAACACCGACATATCACAAAAATTTCATGTCGTTGGGTGAAACGTTCATTGAGTTATTCAGCAGAAACTTTTGCTGGTCTTTTGCCCCCTCTTTGACAGACACTGGCACAGCGGGGGGGTGGCCCTTGGGGGCCAAAAGCTTCTATTCGCTGAAGAAGTTCTAGGGCTACATGCCTACAAAGATTCATGTCCCCCTGACTTCCTGTGTCCCGGAAACCGTTGACGGAAAATTGCTGAGAAAAAAAAAAAAAAAAAAAAGGGGGGGGGGAAAGTCGCGGCAACACTATAATGAACGCTTTCGCTAGCTTTGCTAGCGGCGGTCATAATTAACTTCAGGGTTTAACCATGTTTTCGTTTTTGAACTCCATGAAGGGTGAGACAGGCTGTGGACGAGAGTGAGGAAAGAAGTCCAGATTCAGAGGAGGTCGAGCAAAAAAGATCTGCACAGAGAGGAAGAAGAATCTGAGAAAGAGGCAGAAGATGAACAAGCAGGCCATGAGGAAGAAAATGATCAAGAAGCATCAGCTCCAAATCAGCTTTCTGATTTAGGTGATATAGACACAGGTCCCAGACAGGTGAAGCTGAATAGCTATCCTCAGGACAGCTTTGGTGCACAGCTTTCTGCTTTCCATGCAGAGTGTTTGGCAAAAACAGTAAACATGATGCTTTGGTTAGCAAAGATGCTTTTGGTTGGAAAAAAGCTTTGACTGTCTTCAATAAACATGAAATGGCACAGTCCCATAAGGACAGTGTTGTTGCATGGAGGGGGTACCAGGCAACTACCCAGCATGGAGATGTAGTTCAGATGATGATGTCTGCAGAGGCAAATGAAATAGAGATGAGAAGAGACTATCTAAAGCGCATTGTAGCCGTCACCTCAATGTTAGGGGCCCAGGGACTTCCCTTTTGTGGGAATGATGAAAGTATTGAGAGCACAAATAGAGGCAACTTTGTGGCTTGCATGGAGCTTGTTAGGAAGTTTGATCCATTCATGCAGAAACATAATCCTCAATCAAATGCCACATACATGGCACCAGTCTCTCAGAATGAGATGATTGAGTGTTGTGCTCAGGAAGTGACAAGTGTCATTGTGTCTGAGATCACACGCTCTAAAATGTATTCCATCATGGCGGATGAGGCAAGAGATGGTCGGTCAGAGCAGCTGGCTGTTTGTGTTAGATATGTGTCAGAGGGGGAGGTAAAGGAGCATTTTCTGGCACTTACAGAGCTGATGTCCTTTGATGCCCAGTCTATTACAGACAAGCTACAAGAGCAGCTTCAAATGAATGGCTTTGCTGATATCAAGTGTGTGGCACAGACATATGACGGTGCCGCCCTCATGAGTGGGCCCACAGGAGGTGTGCAGGCACGATTTAGAAGGCTTCATCCAGAGGCTATCTATATACACTGTTATGCGCATGAACTCAATCTAGTGTTGTGCCACACTTGCAGGGCTGTTTCGGAGGCTGTGGAGCTATTTGATTTGTTGGAGTCTGTATATTCTTTTTTCACCACCTCCCTTGTGAATCACCATGCGTTCAAACATGCTCAGTTGCTAGGTTTGGCAACAGAACTTATGCAACTTTTTAACACTCGTTGGGCATGTTGGCTACAATCAATCAATGCAGTGCTTCAGACCTTACCTGCCATATTTGAATGTCTGACTGTGACGGGGTCTCCCATGGCCATTGGAATCAAAGCAAAGCTATCAATGTTTTCAACCATCTATAGTCTGTTGATGTTCCAGACACTTCTGTCCATCACTGAAGGACTCCATAAACTCCTTCAGAAGGAGACGTTAGACCTGGCTGAAGCACTGATTGGCAAAGATGCTGTGTGTGACACTCTTAAAGGTAAACGCAATGATGCATTTGCCACAGAAATGTTCGAGAGAACCAAGGCTCTGTGCCTCACACATGACATCCCAGAACCACATGCTAAGAAAAGACAGAAACAAAAAAAAATGGCAGATTACGTCTGTGACACAACTGTTGGTTCGCGAACTGAATTGGTGAACTCTGAGGTCTTTAAGAGAGATTTGCTTTTCCCCTGTTTGGATAGGATGGTTGGTGAACTTGAACAAAGGTTTGCCAGTGTAGATGCAGGGCTCCTTAAAGGAATACAGGCATGCAGCCCTAAATCTGAAAACTTAATGAATGAAGAGAATTTGAAAGAGCTTGCTGTGCACTATAACATTGACCTGAAAACAGAGGAGGTCCTTGTTGCAAGAAACTTTCTTGCTCGCAAAGCAGATGCTGGGTATACACCTCAAAATATTCTAACTGTACACAATCTCTTCAGTGCAGACATGTTCCCCTCACTAAAAAAAGTCCTCCAAGTTGCACTGACTGTGCCTGTTAGTAGCTGCTCATGTGAAAGGTCCTTTAGTGCTCTGCGCTGACTGCACACCTGGTTGCATCAAACAATGGGGCAGAAAAGGCTTCATAACCTTGCAGTCATGGCTATCGAAAATGGCATAGTTTGTCAGCTGAATGACAACAGAGTCATAGATCGTTTTGCCACTCTGAAAAATAGAAGGCACTCTTTGATGCTTCCACCCACAAAGTAGACAGAAAGTTTGGATTAAGTTGTTGAAGTGGGTTTACTTATCCATTTTGAATAGTGATGGGAACAGATTGTTGACTATTCTTATAAGTTGTAAGTTGATAGTTATAAGGTATAACTGTTAAAAGTTGATAGGTAGAACTATCTACTGGATATTTTTCATATACTGTTAATTTGTGTTTTAATTAATACATTCACACTTCCTTTGTTCCATAACACATCATTGCTATTTGCATTAAAACTTGTTAACAGACTAATGTGAAAACGTCTCAATGATATCCTTCGTTGCAATGATGCTATTGTTCTACTGCCTATTTATGACAATTTGTTTTTTATTTTAAGGTTACACCATATGTTATAAGCAAATCTATCAAAGACTAAGCCTTTGCAGGACACACACACACACAGACACACACACACAGAAACAGGGTTATTGCAAAGCAGCAGAGTGCGTATTACAAAGTAATGTAAAGTGAATGGTGCAAAAAGGTATATTGCAAATAATGTGGCAGACATATGAGCGCGCAGGCAACACCTTTTGTCCTCAGGGGGCTAAGCCACCCCTGTTTCTCAAACCTAGTGATATCCCTGGGTAGGAGCATAGGCGAAAATTGAAGCACCCATGGGGAAATCCCAACCCGGAAAGGGCCCAATAGCCTTTAGCATTCCGTTGACTTCCATTCATTTTAGCGTCACTTTGAAATCAAATAACTTTACATGAGAAGGACTCTTGAAGGTGTCTTGATATTGGCATTGTTCTAAACCGGAGGGGACACAGTAAAACATATTTGCTTCGATCGGAAATCTGTCATATTATTGCCTTATAAGAAACGTTTATCTGAAATTGTGCTTAAAATTGCGATGGCTGGTGAGTTTCTGTCGCACAGGAGAAAATTCACCGTACTGTTTGGATAACAAGCTGTAGCAATAGTCATGCCCCTTTACTTTTCTATTCATGTTGGGGAAACATTTACATCAGTATTTCTCAAAAAATAAGCTTATAACTTGGTATTTGTTTGTTAGCAGAAACCCTATCTTTATGGATTTTACTATTCGATGCAAGTGAATTGTGAAAGATGGCTAAGCTACACGCTATAGCTTGGTATGTACTGTACATGCTAACAAGCTAGCTCCTTTGATAGTCCCCACGTACAATATTAGCCTCCCACTCCAGTAAGTGATTGTAGCTATAACGGTAGAAAAATACTTATTAAGAAAATTATAGTACGCTGTCTGATGTCTGATTGAGCATCTACCACTCAATTTATCGTATTCGTGTTCGTTGGCCGACGTGACCGTACGTCACCACATGCTTGCGCAGTTGCCTGGTGACCAATTAAAATTTTCAGAATCGTGCTTCAACGGCTCCCATTGAAAACAACTCCATCCCATGGTCAATTCTCTTCTACTGTCTATGGAACAAACACTATGGTCTAACGGCAGGTCCATGGTAATCTTTCCAACTGTACAACTTTACAAGGCAACTTCCGATGGATCGTCCAGACTTTGTTGTTGGGAAACACTTGCGTCATTGAACGATCCATCGAACTATTGAGTTGTTGTTAGTTGCTAAATCTGGACTACGGTGTTGGAAAACAGCAGTGTAGTAAAACCATCGTTCAAACCACCGAAGTTGCTAAGGAAGTTAGCAACAACGCTTTTGGGAAACGCACCCCAGGTCAGTCAAGTGTAGAAGTGAAGACCTGTGGAAGACCCACGTTTTTTCGAGGAGGTTAGGCAGTTCGGTTTCCTTTTAAAGTGAAGGTAAGGTGGCAGGGCCTGTTTTTTGTTATTCACTGTTTCATATTCATGTCCTGTGTATTTTTTGCATAGGCCATTATTGATGACTCTATGTTCTCTTGTTTTTGTGATTTCTTGTGAAATTAAAAAAACTTTGCTTATTTTTGCATTTTCGTCTCCTGGGTTTTTCCCTATATTGTGTTCCCTTGTTTATACTTTTATGGATTCTCATCTCCAACCAAAATCTTTTCAAGCCCATCAGGGCATGTTGGCACATGCCTGAAGAGGCCTTACAGATAGATTATTGTATCTATTGTCATCAACACAATAGATCCATTTTTCTCATATAGGTGTAGACTATTCCCTAAGGAAAAGCGAGACTTTCACTAAGCCTGGAGTTTTGATAAATCTGATCCATGTCTGGGTGACTGACCACCACTGACCGCTTGATATTTACTTGTGCTGGAGCACATCCACCAAGTCTGCAGTTTGTGTTTCATCCTTCAATAGCAGTCCAAGTGGATACTATGGATAGAATGTGTAACGTTAAAAAAATGTTAGTTTACTAAAGAAAACAAAACAATGTTACATGCATTTCATCTACAATTTGCGCTGTGAAATTAGAATTATGTAAAATTACATTATGAGGGACACCAACTACCTGTAAGAAATAGCAAAATATTAAATAATGTAAAAACTAAGACTAGTTATCCTTCAACTGAAAGAAAAGATAAAAAAACAGTTTATATTTGGGCTCCTCTTAAATAATGTATGAAAATGCAACAAAGATGAATGATGACATTTTGAAGACAAAAAAAATCTTATTTACCATCTACACAAGCAGAGTCTAAATTAACAACAAATTCCAGTGAGAACCTCTTTTCAGACACAGCATACAGCTCTATAACAGAGGCTTTCTTACATGAGAAGACAGAGCACTGGAGAAATAGTCTATATAGTAATGCATGGCGACACTTTGTAACACCAAGATGGTGAGTGTTTGCAAATACCCTGCCTGTTTCACTGCCGAGTGCCAGTTTTCTGCAGAAATGTACAATTGGCATTCCAATCACGTTGCAGTATTGTACCCCACTGTACCTCACTTGCCGTGTAGTGAAGCACTGCCCATGCGCACTTCAAAATAAGTTGTGAGAAAAAGGCTTTTAAAGCTTTACTTTAATACAAACCAGCAAACATTTCCAGCCATTACAATCACATTTTTGCAGTGATTTCAGCCATGTATTATTTTATGTCCCTCAGTTATCGGAGAGTGTATATGCTCATGTCTCGCCATTCATTTAGGTAGGGCCTGGTCTTACTACATTACATTACATTACACTTGGCAGACGATTTTATCCAAAGCGACTTACAATAGAGGACATAATCACAGCGTACAACACTTGCAGATACAAAGTGCACAGGAGATATACAGAGCAATAAGTGCAAATGCCAACTGGGGATAATTAATTAATTTATTTATTTTTTATTTTAAGTGCATTAGTAAAGGGTCAAGCACACACACAACACACAACATGCCTTAGAGTCAGTCCCGGACTAACCCGAAATAGATGCTCGAAGGTGTCTTCAATATGGCTGCCGAGCGCAGCGACTTGTCTAGAAAGACTTAACTAGCCAGCTGGGTGATTGTGAGATACATAATTCTGCATAATTGAGCAATGTGTGTCTGTGGCCCTTTTTGTTAGTGGCTGATGTAGGATACAAGAAGAAACTGTATAAATCATAGATGTATTCAGGAGAAGATGGGGCACATTTACTTTCAAACAGGATAAGGAGTGTTTTATTCAATTCTTAAATGCTGGTGGCAATAAAAACACAAATAGAGGCAAGCATTAGGGATGTTTAGCGCACAATGTCACAGCAAAGGCCCTAGGTTGGGTGATCTGCTATTTATCATGGGAAAGGTCTTTGTTGGTCATTTAACATGTATGCATTCACAGACTTACTAGAAAATGTGATATGTCTCAATCCTACATCAAAGACACAGTCAACATGAACTACCAATTTACAACAACGCTCCAACAGTGTAAACAACCCCCTATCATATGACTCCTTTTGTTTCCTGGTCCTTTTGCCAGCAGTCACCACCTGCCCCTCTTCTCAGCACTTATGTAGCACATATCACACTTGTGTAGCCTAAACCTGTTTGGATTTCCATAAAACATTGTGTAACATGATAAATTGAAGTATAAAATAAAACAGTGGCAAAGGTGGATACTGCAAGTTTCATATCAATAGTTCATATCCAAATTCTTTCCACAAGCCATCAGGCTAATCAACACACTGAAGAGAAACTCATTAACATGAACTCTTTACTGACATCCAAAAACAATCTTACACACACCGTGCACTTGAGAAATTGCACCTTCAGTTATTGCACCTTACATATTGCACATTTCAATTTTCACCTTCACCAGCTACCAAGAAGAGCTACCCTCAGACTTCCTTCTTGTACACTTTGACTTTGATATGTAACATATATTAAACACATATCTGTAGCTGTCCTCTGTACAACAATGCAAACAGCATGATGGCCAGTTAGTGAAAAGTCAGTCTACATACATTGATCTTACAAGCCTTTACCAGTGCAGTTGTTTTACTGTCTATGAGGGACAACATTTAAGTATGAAGATGATGAATGAAGTATTGACAAGGTTAAAATGTGCTTCACTGATATTCTAAACCAGGGATAAAACAGTGCATACATCAGAGGGTTTATACAGGAATTTATGTACAAAAGCCAGAACATAACATGTAAAACAGCTGAGTTATATGGTAGAGTTTCTGCAGTCAGGCTCACAACAAAATAAGGTGTCAAGCAGAGGAAGTAAATTGCTATAAGTCCACCCAGTGTTTTTGCAGCCTTGGTCTCAGACTTCTGCGGCACTATGGCTTTACTCACGGATCTAAGTCTGACTGTAACAGTGTTCATGGCTTTAGCCTGACGCCTTGCCACACAGCATATTCTCATATAAACGCCGGAAATTATGCAAATAGGACCTGCCACAGCAAAAATGAAATCAATAACTATATAATTATAATGGATGATCATAGGACATTTTCCACGGCATTGACTGCGAGGCTCAGGATGCTGAAGATGCTTATTCAACATGACCAGACCATAAATAAAAGCATACAGCCAGCCAAGTAATACAGAGAGCACCACTTTCTTATTGGTGACCCTAACTTTGTACTGCAATGGATCCATCACAGCAATATAACGGTCAAGTGATATTAAAAATATATTAGTAAGAGATCCTGAGAAAATTGTATACATCACAACTGGAAATACAGTGCAGAGAAAATCTCCAAAGTACCAGCAAGTTTCTATAAAGGTACGTCCATCCACAGGTATTACTACAAGTCCCATTAAGAAGTCTGCAACAGCAAGAGACAGGATGAGCAGGTTGGTTGGAGTGTGCAGCTGCTTGAAGTGTAAGACAGAGATAATCACCAGCAAGTTCAAAAATACAGTCAGACTTGAAACTACTGAAAGAATCGCATACAGTAATATGTATTCCACATCAGATCTCAAGCCCTTGATACACGATGAGTTTTGCAAAGGGAAGCAGAGCATTACTGGATTTTCAACCCCTTTAGTAAGGCCCATGTATCCATTCAAGGCAATAAAATGATACCATACATTCAGCAGTAAGAATAAACTATACACGTTTAAACATCAGCTCTTGGTTTGCTATGACATGATCTAAGCATCAGCAGCTGAAACATCACTTTATATATGTTTTTGCCAGTTCACAAGGAGGGCACACCTACAGAATGGGAGGAGGGGGGGGGGGGTAGCTAATCATTTCTGTTAATGTGTATGATGCAGTGATGTTGGCAAATCTGTACAGAATAACAGCTACATCTACCATTTACAATCATAGTGATTAGTTTTAAGCAAGATTTGTTGATTCATTGTGTATTTATCTTTCAGCTATACCAGTGTATAGGCCTGTTCCAAATGATTACTTTTTAAACGATTAATGTAGGGCACATTTTTTGCATGCATTTTTCGATTAATCTAATGATCAGTTTTTTTTTATATTAACGATTATATTCCAGTTGCTCAATTATTAACAATTCACACAAAACTATTTTCATGTTTAAAGGCTCAAATCTCTGTATTTTGTAGTGCAAACTGACGCAGATGTAGTCTATCAATCCAACAGCAAAATAAAATCACTTTCAGGAGGAACACAAAAATAAAAACTAAGTAGTAAACAGAGCAAGTGCAAAAGAGTATCCTGTGTTTGCTTTTTGTAACACTAGTAGGTAAAATAATGAATAAGCTCTTGTTTAACATCTTAGCAACATGTGAAATCAGATGTATCAAATAGATCCTACAATAAAACCTAACTAATAAGTCCTGGAGGGGTACTCTTAAACATGCGGTCTTGATGTAAACAGGATCGACGTAGTTCGAGTTCGAACAACCACAGTACCAATGTGCCTTGTCTCAGCTGCACTTGGTTTATAATATATATGTATTTTATAATATATGTATATTATAATATATATACAGTGGTCCCTCGCTATATCGCGGTTTACCTTTCGCGGCTTCGCTGTTTCGCGGAATTTTTAGTGCATGCAATCTCTTGTACAGTACAGAATGCACTCAGCTTGTAAAATTTACATAAATCTTTCAACGCTAGCTGTATGAAGTGCTGTATGTTTGCAAGTGTGAACTTTGCCTGTCTGAGACAAGTGTATAAGTGTAGTGAGGGGTTTTACAGCCTTAAAACATCTGTAATAATTGTAAAAAATAAAGCTGACTACTTCGCGGATTTCGCCTATCGCGGGTTATTTTTAGAACGTAACTCCCGCGAATAATGAGGGACCACTGTAATATATATAAGAGTTGTCTTTTGTCAGAGGAATATACTTAGCTTTTGCTAATCTTTTAGTTAACCAATAGAGGCACCCCACATAGCAGGCACAGCTCCTGGAGGAAACTTGGCCTCAAAATGTTAACCCTGGACCGATCGAAGAGTGTCAGGACAGCCAAAAGACTCAAACACTGCATTCCACAGAATCCTGGCAGTGGTCACAGCAGACTAGTCAGAGGTGGCGATAGCTCAGGCATATTTTGTGAACAGGTCAGCAGCAGCCGAGATGTTCTGATACTTGTCGGTTGGCCAGCTCAACATCAGAAATTTGATTTGACAAAGGAGGCTCTGGCATCAGGTCTCGTCTTGTGTTGCGTGCAACGGGGACAGCTCCGGATGAACATGCCCACAGAATACCCGAAGCCAATAGAAATTCAGTGACAGTGTCCTCTCCTGGCCCTGATTGCCCATCTCAGAGTGGTGGGCCTTCAAAAGAGGCTGAATCTGGCACTGTGGCACAACAACCTGCAACACAACAGCATAGGTTGAATTCTCTAGCACGGTGCGACAGACTACCTATTCCCATAAGCTCAGTCTTCCCCAATGGCATAGCAGCTACCTCACGGCCTGAGTCTGGGCCTCCCATTCGGCTGGAGAGGGTAGCGTACCGCGTACCCACGTACCTCCACTACTCCTACAAGCAGTCCCTGCTCTGGCTGGGTGATTGGGGTTGCTGCTGGAAGTTTGGAAAGCACATCAGCATTAGTATATTCCCTGCCAGGGATTGTTGTCAGTCACAACCGTTACATTTGCTGTCACAATTAGTCTTTCAACTTTTCACTCAAGGTCCATTTCAGAGCCAAGAGTTGAAGCTTGAAGGAACTGTAGTTGGAGTCATTCCATTTTGCTGGGTGGAGATTACAGCTGGCATAAGCAAAAACTCTACCCCATCCAGTCGCTGTGCCTGTATGGCACCCAAGCCACCATTACTAGCATAACTAGATTCCATTTAAAATCTCAGTGGTTGTCATCTACCGTCCACCAGGACCTCTGGTTGACTTTGTGACTGAGCTGGACACACTACTGTCCTCAATCCCTGTTCTTGACTGCCCACTACTAGTCCTTGGTGATTTTTACATTCACCTAGACAAAGTATGCACTATGGACTTTTTATCCCTCATCAACTCATTTGACCTACACCTGGTCAGCAGCCCTTCGACTCACAAAAATGGGAAACAACTGGACTTAATTCTGACTAAAAACTGCAAGTGGGGCAGCTGTGGCCTAGTGGTTAGGGTGTTGGTCTTGCAATCGAAAGGTTGCCGGTTTGAATCCCGCCCTACTCATGGGTCAGATGCCCTTGAGCAAGGCATCTAACCCCACACTGCTCCAGGGACTGTAACTGAAGCCCTGTAAATATCTGTAAGTTGCTCTGGATAAGAGCGTCAGCTAAGTGTAATGTAATCTCCTCTAGCATCATTCTCCTCCTCTGTTATGACTGCTTAAATGGCTTACTACAACAAAAAAAACAGCAACACCACTGACACACGGAAACTCTTCTCTGCCTTCAAACAGCTGCTCAACCCCCCTCCGCCGCCTCCTGCCACCAATCTACTGACAGCTTTGCCTCCTTCACAGAAAAGGTAGCGGCCATCAGCAATCAATCAAATCTGTGACCCACCCAGTCACAACCTGCTACCTCCTCCGGTCAACGACGCAACACTCTCCTCATTCCCCCCTCTCTCAAAAGTAGTCCCATTGATCACATCCGTGATGAATGCTTCACTGTCCTCAGGTATATTTCCAACCACCTTCAAACAGGCAAGGGTTACCCCACCACTAAAAAAAGACCATGCTCAACTCTGCCCAGGTTGAAAACTATCGTCCGGTTTCACTGCTTCCCTTCCTTTCAAAAGCAGAGAGGGTTGTCTCTAAACAGGTTATTGATTTTCTCACCCAGAACGACCTACAACCCAGTCTGGCTTGAGAAGTGGCCACTCCACTGAAACAGCTCTGCTATCCATCACAGAAGCCCTAAGAGTAGCCAGAATTGAAGGACAATTATCGGTACTTATCTTACTTGACTTATCGGCTGCATTTAATATAGTCAACCACAGCATACTGCTAACTATACTCTCAAACATGGGCATCACAGGCATAGCACATTCCTGGTTTAAATCCTACCTCACTTGACACTCCTTTATGTCATGGCAAGGACAACTGTCATCAACTCACACCCTCTCCACAAGGGTGCCCCAGGGGTCGGTGCTGGGCCCCCTTCTGTTTGCCATCTACACCACCTCACTGGGCCATGTCATCCACTCACACGGCTTCTCCTATCATTGCTATGCTGATGATACACAGCTGTGTCTGTCATTCCGACCAGATGACACCGCGGTCTCCGCATGCATCCCCGCCTGTCTCTCTGAACTATCCGCATGGATGATTCCACCTCCTCGAGCTTAATCTGTCTAAGACTGACCTCCTGGTGATCCCAGCCCAGGATTCAATCCACCATGATATCAACCTGAATATGGGCGCTGTCACTGTTGCTCCGAACAAAGTTGCTAAAAACCTGGGCATCATGATTGATGACTAGCTATCATTCTCTGACCACATTGCCTCTGTAGTGCGGTCTTGCCGATATGCACTCTACACTATTAGAAAAATCAGACCGTACCTGACCCAATATGCAGCTCAGCTCCTGGTACAGGCTATGGTCATCACTCGCCTCGATTACTGCACCTCCCTCCTGGTTGGCCTTCCTGCTTGTGCAATCAAACCATTGCAAATGGTCCAGAATGCAGCAGCATGACTGGTTTTCAATCAACCCAAAAGGACATGTCACTCCACTCTCAACCTGCATTGGCTCCCGGTGGCTGCCAGAATTCAACACAAGCCTTTGACTCTAGCCTACAAAGTCACTTCAGGATCTGCCCCTGTCTGTCTCAACGTCATACTAAGGGCTTACATCCCGTCCAGAGTGTTGCGATACTCTAATGCGAACCGTCTGGCCGTACCCTCTCCTAACACAAAGCGAGGTCACTCTAAACTTTTCTCTGTCATTGTCCCTCAGTGGTGGAACAACCTACCAGTCTCTACAAGAGCAGCAACATCCCTCTCGACCTTCAAAAAGCTTGTGAAAACCCTTCTTTTCCGAGACTGCTTCCCTTCCTAACAAAACTAATCTCTACTAACCATTTCTTTACCTAGGTGCCCCGTGCTTGTATGAGTGTGTAGGGGGTGTGTGTCTGAATTGTCCCTGCCTCGGAAAACTTCGTTTATTATGTCCTCCTTTTGTAAGTCGCTTTGGATAAAAGCGTCTGCTGAGTCTAATGTAATGTAATTGGTATACAGCGTAAAGGGGTAGGAGAAGTCTGCGTAGGCTAGGATGGGGGCCTGCAGCAGCTCTGACTTCAGCTTTCAAAAGGCAGACTAGCAGTCGGGGCTGCAGGGGAGGTGACTCAATGACTCAAAACACAGATGTTTAGGAAACCCCACAGTTCATGTTCCCGCCCCCTGGGCAGCATGTACAATGCCCACCTCAACTACTCCTGGCCCAATTCTAGTAAAGCAGACATTGTTTCCTTCATTCACTTATGGGGGTGTTACCATTGTGATTGTGGGGCAATACAGATGGACTGGGTGTGTCTGGGTGTTTCTCACTTTTACTGGAACAGGGCCTCGGTTGACTGTGGTGATGGCTCAATAATAATAATAATAACTAGATGACCGCCGCAGTATATTGAAATGTGGGAACTGTTGGTGTGATGAGTGTGTGGTAGAGCAGTGTTGTGAGGTGAGAATTCCTGTGGAAATGATTTCCTGGAAGTGGGCATGGATGTGGGTTTTGAATGTGTAGTGTGTAGGACTGATTTGTGAAGGCAAGGAATCGGCAAAATGAGATTTTGTACAATTACAGCGCCCCCTATGGACCAAATTTTATGGCATGTTCTGTGGTGTTAGAGGTCTTTGTGGTGATCGTGCATGATGTATTTTGTGCAGTTCCCACCTTCTTGGTCCAAGATGTTGGCAACTCAAAATCCCAATTTTTGCATTTACCCTTATCACTAGGTGGCGCTATGCTTCAAGTGAGAGTTTATGGGCTGGGTCAATATTCCTCTGTAACACCTACATACTAACACAAAATCGTTGTCTTGGGCAAAATTGTTGACGAGTTATTTAACAAAAACTGTTTTTCAACACATAGCTTCGGCGATAAACATCGCCCCGTATGACGAAATGTCACAAAATTTAGTACACATGAAAAGAAAGATGTTTAGATATGGCATGTCAACTTTGACTAAATTTGAGCAATTGAAAGCCAAGATACGGCCATTTGAAGAATTTTAAGCTACGTGTTAAATGTTCATTGACGTGTAACTTCGGAACGGTTTATCTCAAGATAAATCCTTTGATAACTTTTTGTCAGCATTGTCTGTAGATGACATATACCAAATTTGGTGAGATTCACATGAACGGCCTATGACGAGTTCGTTCAGATTCGTTTTCGCAATATTAAAATTTCACGGAAATTGTTCTCGTTGGAAGTGGGTGTCGACCAGTGTTTTCAATGCATGAGGGTCAACAGATTTCATGATTAAAAAAAAATTGTTGTAAACGTAAGCATTCTCTAGATAATAGCCAAAATGACATTTTCTACACTTACAACGCCCCCTATGGACCAAATTTTATGGCATGTTCTGTGGTGTTAGAGGTCTTTGTGGTGATCGTGCATGACATATTTTGCGCAGTTCCCACCTTCTCGGTCCAAGACATTAGCAACTCAAAATCCCAATTTTTGCATTTACCCATATAACTAGGTGGCACTATGCTTCAAGTGAGAGTTTATGGGCTGGGTCAATACATCTCTGTAACACCGACATACTAACACAAAATCGTTGTCTTGGGCAAAATTGTTGAGTTATTTAACAAAAACTGTTTTTTGACACCTAGCTTCGCCAATAAACATCGCCCCCATGACGAAATGTCACAAAATTTAGTACACATGAAAAGAAAGCTGTTTAGAGATGGCATGTCAACTTTGACCAAATTTGAGCAATTAAAAGCCAAGATACGGCCATTTGAAGAATTAAAAGCTACGTGTTAAATGTTCATTGACGTGTAACTTCGGAACGGTTTATCTCAAGATAAATCCTTTGATAACTTTTTGTCAGCATTGTCTGTAGATGACATATACCAAATTTGGTGAGATTCACATGAACGGCCTATGACGAGTTTGTTCAGATTTGTTTTTGCAATATTAAAATTTCACGGAAATTGTTCTCGTTGGAAGTGGGCGTCGACCAGTGTTTTCAATGCGTGAATGTCAACAGATTTCACGATAAAAAATTTTTTGTTGTAAACGTAAGCATTCTCTAGATAATAGGCAAAATGACATTTTCTGCAATTACAGCGCCCCCTATGGACCAAATTTTATTGCACGTTCTGCGGTGTTAGAGATCTTTGTGGTGATCGTGCATGACGTATTTTGCGTAGTTCCCACCTTCTCGGTCCAAGATATTGGCAACTCAAAATCCCAATTTTTGCATTTACCCATATCACTAGGTGGCGCTATGCTTCAAGTGAGAGTTTATGGGCTGGGTCGATACATCTCTGTAACACCGACATACTAACACAAAATCGTTGTCTTGGGCAAAATTGTTGACGAGTTTTTTAACAAAAACTGTTTTTTGACACCTAGCTTCGCCAATAAACATCGCCCCCTATGACGAAATGTCACAAAATTTAGTACACATGAAAAGAAAGCTGCTTAGAGATGGCATGTCAACTTTGACCAAATTTGAGCAATTAAAAGCCAAGATACGGCCATTTGAAGAATTTTAAGCTACGTGTTAAATGTTCATTGACGTGCAACTTCGAAACGGTTTATCTCAAGATAAATCCTTTGATAACTTTTTTTCAGCATTGTCTGTAGATGACACATACCAAATTTGGTGAGATTCACATGAAGTTTGTTCAGATTCATTTTCGCAATGTTAAAATTTCACGGAAATTGTTTTCGTTGGAAGTGGGCGTCGACCAGTGCTCTCAATGCATGAGGGTCAATAGATTTCACGATAAAAAAAAAGTTGTTGTAAACATTAGCATTCTCTAGATAATAGGCAAAATGACATTTTCTACAATTACAGTGCCCCCTATGGACCAAATTGTATGGCATGTGCTGTGATGTTAGAGGTCTTTGTGGTGATCGTGCATGACGTATTTTGTGCAGTTCCCACCTTTTCGGTCCAGGATATTAGCAACTCAAAATCCCAATTTTTGCAATTACCCTTATCACTAGGTGGCGCTATGCTTCAAGTGAGTGTTTATGGGCTGGGCCGATACGCCTCTGTAACACTGACACACTAACACAAAATTGTTGTCTTGGGCAAAATTGTTGACGAATTATTTAAGAAAAACAGTTTTTGACACCTAGCTTTGCCAATAAACATCGCCCCCTATGACGAAATGTCACAAAATATAGTACACATGAAAAGAAAGCTGGTTAGAGATGGCATGTCAAATTTGACCAAATTTGAGCAATTAAAAGCCAAGATATGGACTTTTGAAGAATTTTAAGCTACGTGTTAAATGTTCATTGACGTGTAACTTCGAAACGGTTTATCTCAAGATAAATCCTTTGATAACTTTTTGTCAGCATTGTCTGTAGATAAAATATACCAAATTTGGTGAGATTCACATGAATGGCCTATGACGAGTTCGTTCAGATTCGTTTTCGCAATGTTAAAATTTCACGGAAATTGTTTTCGTTGGAAGTGGGCGTCGACCAGTGCTTTCAATGCGTGAGGGTCAATAGATTTCACTATAAAAAAAAGTTGTTGTAAACGTTAGCATTCTCTAGATAATAGGCAAAATGACATTTTCTACAATTACAGCGCCCCCTATGGACCAAATTGTATGGCATGAAGAGAATTTGAAAGAGCTTGCTGTGCACTATAACACTGACCTGAAAACAGAGGAGGTCCTTGTTGCCAGAAACTTTCTTGCTCGCAAAGCAGATGCTGGGTATACACCTCAAAACATTCTAACTGTACACAATCTCTTCAGTGCAGATATGTTCCCCTCACTGAAAAAAGTCCTCCAAGTTGCACTGACTGTGCCTGTTAGTAGCTGCTCATGTGAAAGGTCCTTTAGTGCTCTGCGCTGACTGCACACCTGGTTGCATCAAACAATGGGGCAGAAAAGGCTTCATAACCTTGCAGTCATGGCTATCGAAAATGGCATAGTTAGTCAGCTGAATGACAACAGAGTCATAGATCGTTTTGCCACTCTGAAAAATAGAAGGCACTCTTTGATGCTTCCACCCACAAAGTAGACAGAAAGTTTGGATTAAGTTGTTGAAGTGGGTTTACTTATCCATTTTGAATAGTGATGGGAACAGATTGTTCACTATTCTTATAAGTTGTAAGTTGATAGTTATAAGGTATAACTGTTAAAAGTTGATAGGTAGAACTATCTACTGGATATTTTTCATATACTGTTAATTTGTGTTTTAATTAATACATTCACACTTCCTTTGTTCCATAACACATCATTGCTATTTGCATTAAAACTTGTTAACAGACTAATGTGAAAACGTCTCAATGATATCCTTCGTTGCAATGATGCTATTGTTCTACTGCCTATTTATGACAATTTGTTTTTTATTTTAAGGTTACACCACATGTTATAAGCAAATCTATCAAAGACTAAGCCTTTGCAGGACACACACACACAGAAACAGGGTTATTGCAAAGCAGCAGAGTGCGTATTACAAAGTAATGTAAAGTGAATGGTGCAAAAAGGTATATTGCAAATAATGTGGCAGACATATGAGCGCGCAGGCAACACCTTTTGTCGTCAGGGGGCTAAGCCACCCCTGTTTCTCAAACCTAGTGATATCCCTGGGTAGGAGCATAGGCGAAAATTGAAGCTCCCATGGGGAAATCCCAACCCGGAAAGGGCCCAATAGCCTTTAGCATTCCGTTGACTTCCATTCATTTTAGCGTCACTTTGAAATCAAATATCTTTACATGAGAAGGACTCTTGAAGGTGTCTTGATATTGGCATTGTTCTAAACCGGAGGGGACACAGTAAAACATATTTGCTTTGATCGGAAATCTGTCATATTATTGCCTTATAAGAAACGTTTATCTGAAATTGTGCTTAAAATTGCGATGGCTGGTGAGTTTCTGTCGCACAGGAGAAAATTCACCGTACTGTTTGGATAACAAGCTGTAGCAATAGTCATGCCCCTTTACTTTTCTATTCATGTTGGGGAAACATTTACATCAGTATTTCTCAAAAAATAAGCTTATAACTTGGTATTTGTTTGCTAGCAGAAACCCTATCTTCATGGATTTTACTATTCGATGCAAGTGAATTGTGAAAGATGGCTAAGCTACACGCTATAGCTTGGTATGTACTGTACATGCTAACAAGCTAGCTCCCTTGATAGTCCCTACGTACAATATTAGCCTCCCACTCCAGTAAGTGATTGTAGCTATAACGGTAGAAAAATACTTATTAAGAAAATTATAGTACGCTGTCTGATGTCTGATTGAGCATCTACCACTCAATTTATCGTATTCGGGTTCGTTGGCCAACGTGACCGTACGTCACCACATGCTTGCGCAGTTGCCTGGTGACCAATTAAAATTTTCAGAATCGTGCTTCAACGGCTCCCATTGAAAACAACTCCATCCCATGGTCAATTCTCTTCTACTGTCTATGGAACAAACACTATGGTCTAACGGCAGGTCCATGCTAATCGTTCCAACTGTACAACTTTACAAGGCAACTTCCGATGGATCGTCCAGACTTTGTTGTTGGGAAACACTTGCGTCATTGAACGATCAATCGAACTATTGAGTTGTTGTTAGTTGCTAAATCTGGACTACGGTGTTGGAAAACAGCAGTGTAGTAAAACCATCGTTCAAACCACCGAAGTTGCTAAGGAAGTTAGCAACAACGCTTTTGGGAAACGCACCCCAGGTCAGTCAAGTGTAGAAGTGAAGACCTGTGGAAGACCCACGTTTTTTCGAGGAGGTTAGGCAGTTCGGTTTCCTTTTAAAGTGAAGGTAAGGTGGCAGGGCCTGTTTTTTGTTATTCATTGTTTCATATTCATTTCCTGTGTATTTTTTGCATAGGCCATTATTGATGACTATGTTCTCTTGTTTTTGTGATTTCTTGTGAAATTAAAAAAACGTTGCTTATTTTTGCATTTTCTTCTCCTGGGTTTTTCCCTATATTGTGTTCCCTTGTTTATACTTTTATGGATTCTCATCTCCAACCAAAATCTTTTCAAGCCCATCAGGGCATGTTGGCACATGCCTGAAGAGGCCTTACAGTTAGATTATTGTATCTATTGTCATCAACACAATAGATCCATTTTTCTCATATAGGTTTAGACTATTCCCTAAGGAAAAGCGAGACTTTCACTAAGCCTGGAGTTTCAGTTAATTGATAAATCTGATCCATGTGTGGGTGACTGACCACCACTGACCGCTTGATATTTACTTGTGCTGGAGCACATCCACCAAGTCTGCAGTTTGTGTTTCATCCTTCAATAGCAGTCCAAGTGGATACTATGGATAGAATGTGTAACGTTAAAAAAATGTTAGTTTACTAAAGAAAACAAAACAATGTTACATGCATTTCATCTACAATTTGCGCTGTGAAATTAGAATTATGTATAATTACATTATGAGGGACACCAACTACCTGTAAGAAATAGCAAAATATTAAATAATGTAAAAACTAAGACTAGTTATCCTTAAACTGAAAGAAAAGATAAAAAAACAGTTTATATTTGGGCTCCTCTTAAATAATGTATGAAAATGCAACAAAGATGAATGATGACATTTTGAAGACAAAAAAAGTCTTATTTACCATCTATACAAGCAGAATCTAAATTAACAACAAATTCCAGTGAGAACCTCTTTTCAGACACAGCATACAGCTCTATAACAGAGGCTTTCTTACATGAGGAGACAGAGCACTGGAGAAATAGTCTATATAGTAATGCATGGCGACACTTTGTAACACCAAGATGGCGAGTGTTTGCAAATACCCTGCCTGTTTCACTGCCGAGTGCCAGTTTTCTGCAGAAATGTACAATTGGCATTCCAATCACGTTGCAGTATTGTACCCCACTGTACCTCACTTGCCGTGTAGTGAAGCACTGCCCATGCGCACTTCAAAATAAGTTGTGAGAAAAAGGCTTTTAAAGCTTTACTTTAATACAAACCAGCAAACATTTCCAGCCATTACAATCACATTTTTGTAGTGATTTCAGCCATGTATTATTTTATGTCCCTCAGTTATCGGAGAGTGTATATGCTCATGTCTCGCCATTCATTTAGGTAGGGCCTGGTCTTACTACATTACATTACATTACACTTGGCAGACGCTTTTATCCAAAGCGACTTACAATAGAGGACATAATCACAGCGTACAACACTTGCAGATACAAAGTGCAGAGGAGATATACAGAGGAATAAGTGCAAATGCCAACTGGGGATAATTTATTTATTTATTTATTTTTTATTTTAAGTGCATTAGTAAAGGGTCAAGCACACACGCAACACACAACATGCCTTAGAGTCAGTCCCGGACTAACCCGAAATAGATGCTCGAAGGTGTCTTCAATATGGCTGCCGAGCGCAGCGACTTGTCTAGAAAGACTTAACTAGCCAGCTGGGTGATTGTGAGATACATAATTGTGCATAATTGAGCAATGTGTGTCTGTGGCCCTTTTTGTTAGTGGCTGATGTAGGATACAAGAAGAAACTGTATAAATCATAGATGTATTCAGGAGAAGATGGGGCACATTTACTTTCAAACAGGATAAGGAGTGTTTTATTCAATTCTTAAATGCTGGTGGCAATAAAAACACAAATAGAGGCAAGCATTAGGGATGTTTAGCGCACAATGTCACAGCAAAGGCCCTAGGTTGGGTGATCTGCTATTTATCATGGGAAAGGTCTTTGTTGGTCATTTAACATGTATGCATTCACAGACTTACTAGAAAATGTGATATGTCTCAATCCTACATCAAAGACACAGTCAACATGAACTACCAATTTACAACAACGCTCCAACAGTGTAAACAACCCCCTATCATATGACTCCTTTTGTTTCCTGGTCCTTTTGCCAGCAGTCACCACCTGCCCCTCTTCTCAGCACTTATGTAGCACATATCACACTTGTGTAGCCTAAACCTGTTTGGATTTCTATAAAACATTGTGTAACATGATAAATTGAAGTATAAAATAAAACAGTGGCAAAGGTGGATACTGCAAGTTTCATATCAATAGTTCATATCCAAATTCTTTCCACAAGCCATCAGGCTAATCAACACACTGAAGAGAAACTCATTAACATGAACTCTTTACTGACATCCAAAAACAATCTTACACACACCGTGCACTTGAGAAATTGCACCTTCAGTTATTGCACCTTACATATTGCACATTTCAATTTTCACCTTCACCAGCTACCAAGAAGAGCTACCCTCAGACTTCCTTCTTGTACACTTTGACTTTGATATGTAACATATATTAAACACATATCTGTAGCTGTCCTCTGTACAACAATGCAAACAGCATGATGGCCAGTTAGTGAAAAGTCAGTCTACATACATTGATCTTACAAGCCTTTACCAGTGCAGTTGTTTTACTGTCCATGAGGGACAACATTTAAGTATGAAGATGATGAATGAAGTATTGACAAGGTTAAAATGTGCTTCACTGATATTCTAAACCAGGGATAAAACAGTGCATACATCAGAGGGTTTATACAGGAATTTATGTACAAAAGCCAGAACATAACATGTAAAACAGCTGAGTTATATGGTAGAGTTTCTGCAGTCAGGCTCACAACAAAATAAGGTGTCAAGCAGAGGAAGTAAATTGCTATAAGTCCACCCAGTGTTTTTGCAGCCTTGGTCTCAGACTTCTGCGGCACTATGGCTTTACTCACGGATCTAAGTCTGACTGTAACAGTGTTCATGGCTTTAGCCTGACGCCTTGCCACTAAGCATATTCTCATATAAACGCCGGAAATTATGCAAATAGGACCTGCCACAGCAAAAATGAAATCAATAACTATATAATTATAATGGATGATCATAGGACATTTTCCACGGCATTGACTGCGAGGCTCAGGATGCTGAAGATGCTTATTCAACATGACCAGACCATAAATAAAAGCATACAGCCAGCCAAGTAATACAGAGAGCACCACTTTCTTATTGGTGACCCTAACTTTGTACTGCAATGGATCCATCACAGCAATATAACGGTCAAGTGATATTAAAAATATATTAGTAAGAGATCCTGAGAAAATTGTATACATCACAACTGGAAATACAGTGCAGAGAAAATCTCCAAAGTACCAGCAAGTTTCTATAAAGGTATGTCCATCCACAGGTATTACTACAAGTCCCATTAAGAAGTCTGCAACAGCAAGAGACAGGATGAGCAGGTTGGTTGGAGTGTGCAGCTGCTTGAAGTGTAAGACAGAGATAATCACCAGCAAGTTCAAAAATACAGTCAGACTTGAAACTACTGAAAGAATCGCATACAGTAATATGTATTCCACATCAGATCTCAAGCCCTTGATACACGATGAGTTTTGCAAAGGGAAGCAGAGCATTACTGGATTTTCAACCCCTTTAGTAAGACCCATGTATCCATTCAAGGCAATAAAATGATACCATACATTCAGCAGTAAGAATAAACTATACACGTTTAAACATCAGCTCTTGGTTTGCTATGACATGATCTAAGCATCAGCAGCTCAAACATCACTTTATATATGTTTTTGCCAGTTCACAAGGAGGGCACACCTACAGAATGGGAGGGGGGGGGGGGGTAGCTAATCATTTCTGTTAATGTGTATGATGCAGTGATGTTGGCAAATCTGTACAGAATAAGAGCTACATCTACCATTTACAATCATATTGATTAGTTTTAAGCAAGATTTGTTGATTCATTGTGTATTTATCTTTCAGCTATACCAGTGTATAGGCCTGTTCCAAATGATTACTTTTTAAACGATTAATCTAGGGCACATTTTTTGCATGCATTTTTCGATTAATCTAATGATCAGTTTTTTTTTTTATTAACGATTATATTCCAGTTGCTCAATTATTAACAATTCACACAAAATTATTTTCATGTTTAAAGGCTCAAATCTCTGTATTTTGTAGTGCAAACTGACGCAGATGTAGTCTATCAACCCAACAGCAAAATAAAATCACTTTCAGGAGGAACACAAAAATAAAAACTAAGTAGTAAACAGAGCAAGTGCAAAAGAGTATCCTGTGTTTGCTTTTTGTAACACTAGTAGGTAAAATAATGAATAAGCTCTTGTTTAACATCTAAGCAACATGTGAAATCAGATGTATCAAATAGATCCTACAATAAAACCTAACTAATAAGTCCTGGAGGGGTACTCTTAAACATGCGGTCTTGATGTAAACAGGATCGACGTAGTTCGAGTTCGAACAACCACAGTACCAATGTGCCTTGTCTCAGCTGCACTTGGTTTATAATATATATGTATTTTATAATATATATACAGTGGTCCCTCGCTATATCGCGGTTTACCTTTCGCGGCTTCGCTGTTTCGCGGATTTTTTAGTGCATGCAATCTCTTGTACAGTACAGAATGCACTCAGCTTGTTAAATTTACATAAATCTTTCAACGCTAGCTGTATGAAGTGCTGTATGTTTGCAAGTGTGAACTTTGCCTGTCTGAGACAAGTGTATAAGTGTAGTGAGGTTTTTTACAGCCTTAAAACATCTGTAATAATTGTAAAAAATAAAGCTGACTACTTCGCGGATTTCGGAACGTAACTCCCGCGAATAATGAGGGACCACTGTAATATATATAAGAGTTGTCTTTTGTCAGAGGAATATACTTAGCTTTTGCTAATCTTTTAGTTAACCAATAGAGGCACCCCACATAGCAGGCACAGCTCCTGGAGGAAACTTGGCCTCAAAATGTTAACCCTGGACCGATCGAAGAGTGTCAGGACAGCCAAAAGACTCAAACACTGCATTCCACAGAATCCTGGCAGTGGTGACAGCAGACTAGTCAGAGGTGGCGATAGCTCAGGCATATTTTGTGAACAGGTCAGCAGCAGCCGAGATGTTCTGATACTTGTCGGTTGGCCAGCTCAACATCAGAAATTTGATTTGACAAAGGAGGCTCTGGCATCAGGTCTCGTCTTGTGTTGCGTGCAACGGGGACAGCTCCGGATGAACATGCCCACAGAATACCCGAAGCCAATAGAAATTCAGTGACAGTGTCCTCTCCTGGCCCTGATTGCCCATCTCAGAGTGGTGGGCCTTCAAGAGAGGCTGAATCTGGCACTGTGGCACAACAACCTGCAACACAACAGCATAGGTTGAATTCTCTAGCACTGTGCGACAGACTACCTATTCCCATAAGCTCAGTCTTCCCCAATGGCATAGCAGCTGCCTCACGGCCTGAGTCTGGGCCTCCCATTCGGCTGGAGAGGGTAGCGTACCGCGTACCCACGTACCTCCACTACTCCTACAAGCAGTCCCTGCTCTGACTGGGTGATTGGGGTTGCTGCTGGAAGTTTGGAAAGCACATCAGCATTAGTATATTCCCTGCCAGGGATTGTTGTCAGTCACAACCGTTACATTTGCTGTCACAATTAGTCTTTCAACTTTTCACTCAAGGTCCATTTCAGAGCCAAGAGTTGAAGCTTGAAGGAACTGTAGTTGGAGTCATTCCATTTTGCTGGGTGGAGATTACAGCTGGCATACGCAAAAACTCTACCCCATCCAGTCGCTGTGCCTGTATGGCACCCAAGCCACCATTACTAGCATAACTAGATTCCATTTAAAATCTCAGTGGTGTCATCTACCGTCCACCAGGACCTCTGGTTGACTTTGTGACTGAGCTGGACACACTACTGTCCTCTATCCCTGTTCTTGACTGCCCACTACTAGTCCTTGGTGATTTTAACATTCACCTAGACAAAGTATGCGCTATGGACTTTTTATCCCTCATCAACTCATTTGACCTACACCTGGTCAGCAGCCCTTCGACTCACAAAAATGGGAAACAACTGGACTTAATTCTGACTAAAAACTGCAAGTGGGGCAGCTGTGGCCTAGTGGTTAGGGTGTTGGTCTTGCAATCGAAAGGTTGCCGGTTTGAATCCCGCCCTACCCATGGGTCAGATGCCCTTGAGCAAGGCATCTAACCCACACTGCTCCAGGGACTGTAACTGAAGCCCTGTAAATATCTGTACGTTGCTCTGGATAAGAGCTTCCGCTAAGTGTAATGTAATGTAATCTCCTCTAGCATCATTCTCCTCCTCTGTTATGACTGCTTAAATGGCTTACTACAACAAAAAAACAGCAACACCACTGACACACGGAAACTCTTCACCGCCTTCAAACAGCTGCTCAACCCCCCTCCGCCGCCTCCTGCCACCAATCTGCTGACAGCTTTGCCTCCTTCACAGAAAAGGTAGCGGCCATCAGCAATCAATCAAATCTGTGACCCACCCAGTCACAACCTGCTACCTCCTCCGGTCAACGACGCAACACTCTCCTCATTCCCCCCTCTCTCAAAAGTAGTCCCATTGATCACATCCGTGATGAATGCTTCACTGTCCTCAGGTATATTTCCAACCACCTTCAAACAGGCAAGGGTTACCCCACCACTAAAAAAAGACCATGCTCAACTCTGCCCAGGTTGAAAACTATCGGCCGGTTTCACTGCGTCCCTTCCTTTCAAAAGCAGAGAGGGTTGTCTCTAAACAGGTTATTGATTTTCTCACCCAGAACGACCTACAACCCAGTCTGGCTTGAGAAGTGGCCACTCCACTGAAACAGCTCTGCTATCCATCACAGAAGCCATAAGAGTAGCCAGAATTGAAGGACAATTATCGGTACTTATCCTACTTGACTTATCGGCTGCATTTCATATAGTCAACCACAGCATACTGCTAACTATACTCTCAAACATGGGCATCACAGGCATAGCACATTCCTGGTTTAAATCCTACCTCACTTGACGCTCCTTTAATGTGTCATGGCAAGGACAACTGTCATCAACTCACACCCTCTCCACAAGGGTGCCCCAGGGGTCGGTGCTGGGCCCCCTTCTGTTTGCCATCTACACCACCTCACTGGGCCATGTCATCCACTCACACGGCTTCTCCTATCATTGCTATGCTGATGATACACAGCTGTGTCTGTCATTCCGACCAGATGACACCGCGGTCTCCGCATGCATCCCCGCCTGTCTCTCTGAACTATCCGCATGGATGATTCCACCTCCTCGAGCTTAATCTGTCTAAGACTGACCTCCTGGTGATCCCAGCCCAGGATTCAATCCACCATGATATCAACCTGAATATGGGCGCTGTCACTGTTGCTCCGAACAAAGTTGCTAAAAACCTGGGCATCATGATTGATGACTAGCTATCATTCTCTGACCACATTGCCTCTGTAGTGCGGTCTTGCCGGTATGCACTCTACACTATTAGAAAAATCAGACCGTACCTGACCCAATATGCAGCTCAGCTCCTGGTACAGGCTATGGTCATCACTCGCCTCGATTACTGCACCTCCCTCCTGGTTGGCCTTCCTGCTTGTGCAATCAAACCATTGCAAATGGTCCAGAATGCAGCAGCATGACTGGTTTTCAATCAACCCAAAAGGACATGTCACTCCACTCTCAACCTGCATTGGCTCCCGGTGGCTGCCAGAATTCAACACAAGCCTTTGACTCTAGCCTACAAAGTCACTTCAGGATCTGCCCCTGTCTGTCTCAACGTCATACTAAGGGCTTACATCCCGTCCAGAGTGTTGCGATACTCTAATGCGAACCGTCTGGCCGTACCCTCTCCTAACACAAAGCGAGGTCACTCTAAACTTTTCTCTGTCATTGTCCCTCAATGGTGGAACAACCTACCAGTCTCTACAAGAGCAGCAACATCCCTCTCGACCTTCAAAAAGCTTGTGAAAACCCTTCTTTTCCGAGACTGCTTCCCTTCCTAACAAAACTAATCTCTACTAACCATTTCTTTACCTAGGTGCCCCGTGCTTGTATGAGTGTGTAGGGGGTGTGTGTCTGAAGTGTCCCTGCCTCGGAAAACTTCGTTTATTATGTCCTCCTTTTGTAAGTCGCTTTGGATAAAAGCGTCTGCTGAGTCTAATGTAATGTAATTGGTATACAGCGTAAAGGGGTAGGAGAAGTCTGCGTAGGCTAGGATGGGGGCCTGCAGCAGCTCTGACTTCAGCTTTCAGAAGGCAGACTAGCAGTCGGGGCTGCAGGGGAGGTGACTCAATGACTCAAAACACAGATGTTTAGGAAACCCCACAGTTCATGTTCCCGCCCCCTGGGCAGCATGTACAATGCCCACCTCAACTACTCCTGGCCCAATTCTAGTAAAGCAGACATTGTTTCCTTCATTCACTTATGGGGGTGTTACCATTGTGATTGTGGGGCAATACAGATGGACTGGGTGTGTCTGGGTGTTTCTCACTTTTACTGGAACAGGGCCTCGGTTGACTGTGGTGATGGCTCAATAATAATAATAATAACTAGATGTACCGCATAGCGGTACATGGTATGACCGCCGCAGTATATTGAAATGTGGGAACTGTTGGTGTGATGAGTGTGTGGTAGAGCAGTGTTGTGAGGTGAGAATTCCTGTGGAAATGATTTCCTGGAAGTGGGCATGGATGTGGGTTTTGAATGTGTAGTGTGTAGGACTGATTTGTGAAGGCAAGGAATCGGCAAAATGAGATTTTGTACAATTACAGCGCCCCCTATGGACCAAATTTTATGGCATGTTCTGTGGTGTTAGAGGTCTTTGTGGTGATCGTGCATGATGTATTTTGTGCAGTTCCCACCTTCTTGGTCCAAGATGTTTGCAACTCAAAATCCCAATTTTTGCATTTACCCTTATCACTAGGTGGCGCTATGCTTCAAGTGAGAGTTTATGGGCTGGGTCAATATGCCTCTGTAACACCTACATACTAACATAAAATCGTTGTCTTGGGCAAAATTGTTGACGAGTTATTTAACAAAAACTGTTTTTCAACACCTAGCTTCGGCGATAAACATCGCCCCGTCTGACGAAATGTCACAAAATTTAGTACACATGAAAAGAAAGATGTTTAGATATGGCATGTCAACTTTGACCAAATTTGAGCAATTAAAAGCCAAGATACGGCCATTTGAAGAATTTTAAGCTACGTGTTAAATGTTCATTGACGTGTAACTTCGGAACGGTTTATCTCAAGATAAATCCTTTGATAACTTTTTGTCAGCATTGTCTGTAGATGACATATACCAAATTTGGTGAGATTCACATGAACGGCCTATGACGAGTTCATTCAGATTCGTTTTCGCAATATTAAAATTTCACGGAAATTGTTCTCGTTGGAAGTGGGCGTCGACCAGTGTTTTCAATGCATGTGGGTCAACAGATTTCATGATAAAAAAAAAAAATTGTTGTAAACGTAAGCATTCTCTAGATAATAGGCAAAATGACATTTTCTACACTTACAACGCCCCCTATGGACCAAATTTTATGGCATGTTCTGTGGTGTTAGAGGTCTTTGTGGTGATCGTGCATTACATATTTTGCGCAGTTCCCACCTTCTCGGTCCAAGATATTAGCAACTCAAAATCCCAATTTTTGCATTTACCCATATAACTAGGTGGCGCTATGCTTCAAGTGAGAGTTTATGGGCTGGGTCAATACATACATAAAATTTAATTGGGATTTTGAGTTGCAAACATCTTGGACCAAGAAGGTGGGAACTGCACAAAATACATCATGCACGATCACCACAAAGACCTCTAACACCACAGAACATGCCATAAAATTTGGTCCATAGGGGGCGCTGTAATTGTACAAAATCTCATTTTGCCGATTCCTTGCCTTCACAAATCAGTCCTACACACTACACATTCAAAACCCACATCCATGCCCACTTCCAGGAAATCATTTCCACAGGAATTCTCACCTCACAACACTGCTCTACCACACACTCATCACACCAACAGTTCCCACATTTCAATATACTGCGGCGGTCATACCATGTACCGCTATACGGTACATCTAGTTATTATTATTTTAATTGCTCAAATTTGGTCAAAGTTGACATGCCATCTCTAAGCAGCTTTCTTTTCATGTGTACTAAATTTTGTGACATTTCGTCATAGGGGGCGATGTTTATTGGCGAAGCTAGGTGTCAAAAAACAGTTTTTGTTAAAAAACTCGTCAACAATTTTGCCCAAGACAACGATTTTGTGTTAGTATGTCGGTGTTACAGAGATGTATCGACCCAGCCCATAAACTCTCACTTGAAGCATAGCGCCACCTAGTGATATGGGTAAATGCAAAAATTGGGATTTTGAGTTGCCAATATCTTGGACCGAGAAGGTGGGAACTACGCAAAATACGTCATGCACGATCACCACAAAGATCTCTAACACCACAGAACGTGCCATAAAATTTAGTCCATAGGGGGCGCTGTAATTGCAGAAAATGTCATTTTGCCTATTATCTAGAGAATGCTTACGTTTACAACAATTTTTTTTTTATCGTGAAATCTGTTGACATTCACGCATTGAAAACACTGGTCGACGCCCACTTCCAACGAGAACAATTTCCGTGAAATTTTAATATTGCGAAAACGAATCTGAACAAACTCGTCATAGGCCGTTCATGTGAATCTCACCAAATTTGGTATATGTCATCTACAGACAATGCTGACAAAAAGTTATCAAAGGATTTATCTTGAGATAAACCGTTCCGAAGTTACACATCAATGAACATTTAACACGTAGCTTTAAATTCTTCAAATGGCCGTATCTTGGCTTTTAATTGCTCAAATTTGGTCAAAGTTGACATGCCATCTCTAAGCAGCTTTCTTTTCATGTGTACTAAATTTTGTGACATTTCGTCATAGGGGGCGATGTTTATTGGCGAAGCTAGGTGTCAAAAAACAGTTTTTGTTAAATAATAATGCAACTCAAAATCCCAATTTTTGCATTTACCCTTATCACTAGGTGGCGCTATGCTTCAAGTGAGAGTTTATGGGCTGGGTCAATATTCCTCTGTAACACCTACATACTAACACAAAATCGTTGTCTTGGGCAAAATTGTTGACGAGTTATTTAACAAAAACTGTTTTTCAACACATAGCTTCGGCGATAAACATCGCCCCGTATGACGAAATGTCACAAAATTTAGTACACATGAAAAGAAAGATGTTTAGATATGGCATGTCAACTTTGACTAAATTTGAGCAATTGAAAGCCAAGATACGGCCATTTGAAGAATTTTAAGCTACGTGTTAAATGTTCATTGACGTGTAACTTCGGAACGGTTTATCTCAAGATAAATCCTTTGATAACTTTTTGTCAGCATTGTCTGTAGATGACATATACCAAATTTGGTGAGATTCACATGAACGGCCTATGACGAGTTCATTCAGATTCGTTTTCGCAATATTAAAATTTCACGGAAATTGTTCTCGTTGGAAGTGGGCGTCGACCAGTGTTTTCAATGCGTGAATGTCAACAGATTTCAGGATGAAAAAAAAATTGTTGTAAACGTAAGCATTCTCTAGATAATAGGCAAAATGACATTTTCTGCAATTACAGCGCCCCCTATGGACCACATTTTATGGCACGTTCTGTGGTGTTAGAGATCTTTGTGGTGATCATGCATGACGTATTTTGTGCAGTTCCCACCTTCTAGGTATAAGATATTGGCAACTCAAAATACCAATTTTTGCATTTACCCATATCACTAGGTGGCGCTATGCTTCAGGTGAGTTTTTATGGGCTGGGTCGATACGTGTCTGTAACACCAACATACTAACACAAAATCGTTGTCTTGGGCAAAATTGTTGACGAATTATTTAACAAAAACTGTTTTTTGACACCTAGCTTCGCCAATAAACATCGCCCCCTATGACGAAATGTCACAAAATTTAGTACACATGAAAAGAAAGCTGCTTAGAGATGGCATGTCAACTTTGACCAAATTTGAGCAATTAAAAGCCAAGATACGGCCATTTGAAGAATTTAAAGCTACGTGTTAAATGTTCATTGACGTGTAACTTCGGAACGGTTTATCTCAAGATAAATCCTTTGATAACTTTTTGTCAGCATTGTCTGTAGATGACATATACCAAATTTGGTGAGATTCACATGAAGTTCATTCAGATTCATTTTCGCAATGTTAAAATTTCACGGAAATTGTTTTCGTTGGAAGTGGGCGTCGACCAGTGCTCTCAATGCATGAGGGTCAATAGATTTCACGATAAAAAAAAAGTTGTTGTAAACATTAGCATTCTCTAGATAATAGGCAAAATGACATTTTCTACAATTACAGTGCCCCCTATGGACCAAATTGTATGGCATGTGCTGTGATGTTAGAGGTCTTTGTGGTGATCGTGCATGACGTATTTTGTGCAGTTCCCACCTTTTCGGTCCAGGATATTAGCAACTCAAAATCCCAATTTTTGCATTTACCCTTATCACTAGGTGGCGCTATGCTTCAAGTGAGTGTTTATGGTCTGGGTCCATACGTCTGTGTAACACCGACATATCACAAAAATTTCATGTCGTTGGGTGAAACGTTCATTGAGTTATTCAGCAGAAACTTTTGCTGGTCTTTTGTCCCCTCTTTGACAGACACTGGCACAGCGGGGGGGTGGCCCTTGGGGGCCAAAAGCTTCTATTCGCTGAAGAAGTTCTAGGGCTACATGCCTACAAAGATTCATGTCCCCCTGACTTCCAGTGTCCCGGAAACCGTTGACGGAAAATTGCTGAGAAAAAAAAAAGGGGGGGGGGAAAGTCGCGGCAACACTATAATGAACGCTTTCGCTAGCTTCGCTAGCGGCGGTCATAATTAACTTCAGGGTTTAACCATGTTTTCGTTTTTGAACTCCATGAAGGGTGAGACAGGCTGTGGACGAGAGTGAGGAAAGAAGTCCAGATTCAGAGGAGGTCGAGCAAAAAAGATCTGCACAGAGAGGAAGAAGAATCTGAGAAAGAGGCAGAAGATGAACAAGCAGGCCATGAGGAAGAAAATGATCAAGAAGCATCAGCTCCAAATCAGCTTTCTGATTTAGGTGATATAGATACAGGTCCCAGACAGGTGAAGCTGAATAGCTATCCTCAGGACAGCTTTGGTGCACAGCTTTCTGCTTTCCATGCAGAGTGTTTGGCAAAAACAGTAAACATGATGCTTTGGTTAGCAGTGGCTGCAGACATTGGAAAAAAGCTTTGACTGTCTTCAATAAACATGAAATGGCACAGTCCCATAAGGACAGTGTTGTTGCATGGAGGGGGTACCAGGCAACTACCCAGCATGGAGATGTAGTTCAGATGATGATGTCTGCAGAGGCAAATGAAATAGAGATGAGAAGAGACTATCTAAAGCGCATTGTAGCCGTCACCTCAATGTTAGGGGCCCAGGGACTTCCCTTTCGTGGGAATGATGAAAGTATTGAGAGCACAAATAGAGGCAACTTTGTGGCTTGCATGGAGCTTGTTAGGAAGTTTGATCCATTCATGCAGAAACATAATCCTCAATCAAATGCCACATACATGGCACCAGTCTCTCAGAATGAGATGATTGAGTGTTGTGCTCAGGAAGTGACAAGTGTCATTGTGTCTGAGATCACACGCTCTAAAATGTATTCCATCATGGCGGATGAGGCAAGAGATGGTCGGTCAGAGCAGCTGGCTGTTTGTGTTAGATATGTGTCAGAGGGGGAGGTAAAGGAGCATTTTCTGGCACTTACAGAGCTGATGTCCTTTGATGCCCAGTCTATTACAGACAAGCTACAAGAGCAGCTTCAAATGAATGGCTTTGCTGATATCAAGTGTGTGGCACAGACATATGACGGTGCCGCCCTCATGAGTGGGCCCACAGGAGGTGTGCAGGCACGATTTAGAAGGCTTCATCCAGAGGCTATCTATATACACTGTTATGCGCATGAACTCAATCTAGTGTTGTGCCACACTTGCAGGGCTGTTTCGGAGGCTGTGGAGCTATTTGATTTGTTGGAGTCTGTATATTCTTTTTTCACCACCTCCCTTGTGAATCACCATGCGTTCAAACATGCTCAGTTGCTAGGTTTGGCAACAGAACTTGTGCAACTTTCTAACACTCGTTGGGCATGTCGGCTACAATCAATCAATGCAGTGCTTCAGACCTTACCTGCCATATTTGAATGTCTGACTGTGACGGGGTCTCCCATGGCCATTGGAATCAAAGCAAAGCTATCAATGTTTTCAACCATCTATAGTCTGTTGATGTTCCAGACACTTCTGTCCATCACTGAAGGACTCCATAAACTCCTTCAGAAGGAGACGTTAGACCTGGCTGAAGCACTGATTGGCAAAGATGCTGTGTGTGACACTCTTAAAGGTAAACGCAATGATGCATTTGCCACAGAAATGTTCGAGAGAGCCAAGGCTCTGTGCCTCACACATGACATCCCAGAACCACATGCTAAGAAAAGACAGAAACAAAGAAAAATGGCAGATTACGTCTGTGACACAACTGTTGGTTCGCGAACTGAATTAGTGAACTCTGAGGTCTTTAAGAGAGATTTGCTTTTCCCCTGTTTGGATAGGATGGTTGGTGAACTTGAACAAAGGTTTGCCAGTGTGGATGCAGGGCTCCTTAAAGGAATACAGGCATGCAGCCCTAAATCTGAAAACTTAATGAATGAAGAGAATTTGAAAGAGCTTGCTGTGCACTATAACATTGACCTGAAAACAGAGGAGGTCCTTGTTGCCAGAAACTTTCTTGTTCGCAAAGCAGATGCTGGGTATACACCTCAAAATATTCTAGCTGTACACAATCTCTTCAGTGCAGACATGTTCCCCTTGCTGAAAAAAGTCCTCCAAGTTGCACTGACTGTGCCTGTTAGTAGCTGCTCATGTGAAAGGTCCTTTAGTGCTCTGCGCCGACTGCACACCTGGTTGCATCAAACAATGGGGCAGAAAAGGCTTCATAACCTTGCAGTCATGGCTATCGAAAATGGCATAGTTAGTCAGCTGAATGACAACAGAGTCATAGATCGTTTTGCCACTCTGAAAAATAGAAGGCACTCATGCTTCCACCCACAAAGTAGACAGAAAGTTTGGATTAAGTTGTTGAAGTGGGTTTACTTATCCATTTTGAATAGTGATGGGAACAGATTGTTGACTATTCTTATAAGTTGTAAGTTGATAGTTATAAGGTATAACTGTTATAAGTTGATAGGTAGAACTATCTCCTGGATATTTTTCATATACTGTTAATTTGTGTTTTAATTAATACATTCACATTTCCTTTGTTCCTTAACACATCATTGCTATTTGCATTACAATTTGTCAACAGACTAATGTGAAAAAGTCTCAATGATTTCCTTTGTTGCAATGATGCTATTTTCTACTGCCTATTTATGACTATTTGTTTTTTATTTTAAGGTTACACCATATGTTATAAGCAAATCTATCAAAGACTAAGCCTTTGCAGGACACACACACACACACACAGAAACAGGGTTATTGCAAAGCAGCAGAGTGCGTTTTACAAAGTAATGTAAAGTGAATGGTGTAAAAAAGTATATTGCAAATAATGTGGCAGACATATGACCAAGTTTTCATTCCTGGCTTAATGGTGGCCATTAAGCCAGGAATGAATGCACCACATATGTTAGTGGTGCAGATTTCTAGTTTTCTGGCAGGTGGAGGGGGAAATGGGAAAGGTGAAAGAGGTGCAGGGGAGTTAACCATCCTGATGGCCTGTTTTATGAAGATGTTGGTAAGTGTAGTGTGGTGGTTAGAGAACAGAGTCTTCTGTATAATGTTTACATGATGATGAGTTATGAACCACTTGCCCTCTTCATTTTGCGCAGGAATGTATGGCACCTACCATTGTTTTTATTTGTATTTTAGCACAATCTAGCTGGTGAAGCAGCTGAAGGTGTCATGGTCTTAAAATAATGAATTGACTGACAAAGCCTTAGTTGGTGCTCTGAAAAGGCTAATCAACACACTGAAGAGAAACTCATTAACATTCCATGAACTCTTTACTGACATCCAAAAACAATCTTACACACACTGTGCACTTGAGAAATTGCACCTTCAGTTATTGCACCTTACATATTGCACATTTCAATTTTCACCTTCACCAGCTACCAAGAAGAGCTACCCTCAGACTTCCTTCTTGTACACTTTGACTTTGATATGTAACATATATTAAACACATATCTGTAGCTGCCCTCTGTACAACAATGCAAACAGCATGATGGCCAGTTAGTGAAAAGTCAGTCTACATACATTGATCTTACAAGCCTTTACCAGTGCAGTTGTTTTACTGTCCATGAGGGACAACATTTAAGTATGAAGATGATGAATGAAGTATTGACAAGGTTAAAATGTGCTTCACTGATATTCTAAACCAGGGATAAAACAGTGCATACATCAGGGGGTTTATACAGGAATGTATGTACAAAAACCAGTATGTAACATGTAAAACAGCTGGGTTATATGGTAGAGTTTCTGCAGTCAGGCTCACAACAAAATAAGGTGTCCAGCAGAGGAAGTAAATTGCTATAAGTCCACCCAGTGTTTTTGCAGCCTTGGTCTCAGACTTCTGCGGCACTATGGCTTTACTCGCTGATCTGAGTCTGACTGTAACAGTGTTCATGGCTTTAGCCTGACGCCTTGCCACACAGCATATTCTCATATAAACGTAAGAAATTATGCAAATAGGACCTGCCACAGCAAAAATGAAATCAATAATTATATAATTATAAGGGATGATGATGGGACATTCTCCACGGCATTCCCCGACAGGCTCAGGATGCTGAAGATGCTTATTCAAAATGACCAGAGCATAAATGAAAGCATACAGCCAGCCAAGTAATACAGAGAGCACCACTTTCTTATTGGTGACCCTAACTTTGTACTGCAATGGATCCATCACAGCAATATAACGGTCAAGTGATATTAAAAATACATTAGTAAGAGATCCTGACAAAATTGTATACATCACAACTGGAAATACAGTGCAGAGAAAATCTCCAAAGTACCAGCAGGTTTCTATAAAGGTACGTCCATCCACAGGTATTACTACAAGTCCCATTAAGAAGTCTGCAACAGCAAGAGACAGGATGAGCAGGTTGGTTGGAGTGTGCAGCTGCTTGAAGTGTAAGACAGAGATAATCACCAGCAAGTTCAAAAATACAGTCAGACTTGAAACTACTGAAAGAATCGCATACAGTAATATGTATTCCACATCAGATTTCAAGCCCTTGATACACGATGAGTTTTGCAAAGGGAAGCAGAGCATTACTGGATTTTCAACCCCTTTAGTAAGGCCCATGTATCCATTCAAGGCAATAAAATGATGCCATACATTCAGCAGTAAGAATAAACTATACACGTTTAAACATCAGCTCTTGGTTTGCTATGACATGATCTAAGCATCAGCAGCTCAAACATCACTTTATATATGTTTTTGCCAGTTCACAAGGAGGGCACACCTACAGAATGGGAGGGGGGGGGGGGTAGCTAATCATTTCTGTTAATGTGTATGATGCAGTGATGTTGCCAAATCTGTACAGAATAAGAGCTACATCTACCATTTACAATCATAGTGATTAGTTTTAAGCAAGATTTGTTGATTCATTGTGTATTTATCTTTCAGCTATACCAGTGTATAGGCCTGTTCCAAATGATTACTTTTTAAACGATTAATCTAGGGCACATTTTTTGCATGCATTTTTCGATTAATCTAATGATCAGTTTTTTTTTTTATTAACGATTATATTCCAGTTGCTCAATTATTAACAATTCACACAAAACTATTTTCATGTTTAAAGGCTCAAATCTCTGTATTTTGTAGTGCAAACTGACGCAGATGTAGTCTATCAATCCAACAGCAAAATAAAATCACTTTCAGGAGGAACACAAAAATAAAAACTAAGTAGTAAACAGAGCAAGTGCAAAAGAGTATCCTGTGTTTGCTTTTTGTAACAGTAGTAGGTAAAATAATGAATAAGCTCTTGTTTAACATCTAAGCAACATGTGAAATCAGATGTATCAAATAGATCCTACAATAAAACCTAACTAATAAGTCCTGGAGGGGTACTCTTAAACATGCGGTCTTGATGTAAACAGGATCGACGTAGTTCGAGTTCGAACAACCACAGTACCAATGTGCCTTGTCTCAGCTGCACTTGGTTTATAATATATATGTATTTTATAATATATGTATATTATAATATATATACAGTGGTCCCTCGCTATATCGCGGTTTACCTTTCGCGGCTTCGCTGTTTCGCAGATTTTTTAGTGCATGCAATCTCTTGTACAGTACAGAATGCACTCAGCTTGTTAAATTTACATAAATCTTTCAACGCTAGCTGTATGAAGTGCTGTATGTTTGCAAGTGTGAACTTTACCTGTCTGAGACAAGTGTATAAGTGTAGTGAGGTTTTTTACAGCCTTAAAACATCTGTAATAATTGTAAAAAATAAAGCTGACTAATTCGCGGATTTCGCCTATCGCGGGTTATTTTTAGAACGTAACTCCCGCGAATAATGAGGGACCACTGTAATATATATAAGAGTTGTCTTTTGTCAGAGGAATATACTTAGCTTTTGCTAATCTTTTAGTTAACCAATAGAGGCACCCCACATAGCAGGCACAGCTCCTGGAGGAAACTTGGCCTCAAAATGTTAACCCTGGACCGATCGAAGAGTGTCAGGACAGCCAAAAGACTCAAACACTGCATTCCACAGAATCCTGGCAGTGGTCACAGCAGACTAGTCAGAGGTGGCGATAGCTCAGGCATATTTTGTGAACAGGTCAGCAGCAGCCGAGATGTTCTGATACTTGTCGGTTGGCCAGCTCAACATCAGAAATTTGATTTGACAAAGGAGGCTCTGGCATCAGGTCTCGTCTTGTGTTGCGTGCAACGGGGACAGCTCCGGATGAACATGCCCACAGAATACCCGAAGCCAATAGAAATTCAGTGACAGTGTCCTCTCCTGGCCCTGATTGCCCATCTCAGAGTGGTGGGCCTTCAAGAGAGGCTGAATCTGGCACTGTGGCACAACAACCTGCAACACAACAGCATAGGTTGAATTCTCTAGCACGGTGCGACAGACTACCTATTCCCATAAGCTCAGTCTTCCCCAATGGCATAGCAGCTGCCTCACGGCCTGAGTCTGGGCCTCCCATTCGGCTGGAGAGGGTAGCGTACCGCGTACCCACGTACCTCCACTACTCCTACAAGCAGTCCCTGCTCTGGCTGGGTGATTGGGGTTGCTGCTGGAAGTTTGGAAAGCACATCAGCATTAGTATATTCCCTGCCAGGGATTGTTGTCAGTCACAACCGTTACATTTGCTGTCACAATTAGTCTTTCAACTTTTCACTCAAGGTCCATTTCAGAGCCAAGAGTTGAAGCTTGAAGGAACTGTAGTTGGAGTCATTCCATTTTGCTGGGTGGAGATTACAGCTGGCATAAGCAAAAACTCTACCCCATCCAGTCGCTGTGCCTGTATGGCACCCAAGCCACCATTACTAGCATAACTAGATTCCATTTAAAATCTCAGTGGTTGTCATCTACCGTCCACCAGGACCTCTGGTTGACTTTGTGACTGAGCTGGACACACTACTGTCCTCTATCACTGTTCTTGACTGCCCACTACTAGTCCTTGGTGATTTTTACATTCACCTAGACAAAGTATGCGCTATGGACTTTTTATCCCTCATCAACTCATTTGACCTACACCTGGTCAGCAGCCCTTCGACTCACAAAAATGGGAAACAACTGGACTTAATTCTGACTAAAAACTGCAAGTGGGGCAGCGGTGGCCTAGTGGTTAGGGTGTTGGTCTTGCAATCGAAAGGTTGACGGTTTGAATCCCGCCCTACCCATGGGTCAGATGCCCTTGAGCAAGGCATCTAACCCCACACTGCTCCAGGGACTGTAACTGAAGCCCTGTAAATATCTGTAAGTTGCTCTGGATAAGAGTGTCAGCAAAGTGTAATGTAATCTCCTCTAGCATCATTCTCCTCCTCTGTTATGACTGCTTAAATGGCTTACTACAACAAAAAAAAACAGCAACACCACTGACACACGGAAACTCTTCTCCGCCTTCAAACAGCTGCTCAACCCCCCTCCGCCGCCTCCTGCCACCAATCTACTGACAGCTTTGCCTCCTTCACAGAAAAGGTAGCGGCCATCAGCAATCAATCAAATCTGTGACCCACCCAGTCACAACCTGCTACCTCCTCCGGTCAACGACGCAACACTCTCATCATTCCCCCCTCTCTCAAAAGTAGTCCCATTGATCACATCCGTGATGAATGCTTCACTGTCCTCAGGTATATTTCCAACCACCTTCAAACAGGCAAGGGTTACCCCACCACTAAAAAAAGACCATGCTCAACTCTGCCCAGGTTGAAAACTATCGGCCGGTTTCACTGCTTCCCTTCCTTTCAAAAGCAGAGAGGGTTGTCTCTAAACAGGTTATTGATTTTCTCACCCAGAACGACCTACTTGACCCGAAACAGTCTGGCTTGAGAAGTGGCCACTCCACTGAAACAGCTCTGCTATCCATCACAGAAACCCTAAGAGTAGCCAGAATTGAAGGACAATCATCGGTACTTATCCTACTTGACTTATCGGCTGCATTTAATATAGTCAACCACAGCATACTGCTAACTATACTCTCAAACATGGGCATCACAGGCATAGCACATTCCTGGTTTAAATCCTACCTCACTTGACGCTCCTTTAATGTGTCATGGCAAGGACAACTGTCATCAACTCACACCTTCTCCACAAGGGTGCCCCAGGGGTCAGTGCTGGGCCCCCTTCTGTTTGCCATCTACACCACCTCACTGGGCCATGTCATCCACTCACACGGCTTCTCCTATCATTGCTATGCTGATGATACACAGCTGTGTCTGTCATTCCGACTAGATGACACCGCGGTCTCCGCATGCATCCCCGCCTGTCTCTCTGAACTATCCGCATGGATGATTCCACCTCCTCGAGCTTAATCTGTCTAAGACTGACCTCCTGGTGATCCCAGCCCAGGATTCAATCCACCATGATATCAACCTGAATATGGGCGCTGTCACTGTTGCTCCGAACAAAGTTGCTAAAAACCTGGGCATCATGATTGATGACTAGCTATCATTCTCTGACCACATTGCCTCTGTAGTGCGGTCTTGCCGATATGCACTCTACACTATTAGAAAAATCAGACCGTACCTGACCCAATATGCAGCTCAGCTCCTGGTACAGGCTATGGTCATCACTCGCCTCGATTACTGCACCTCCCTCCTGGTTGGCCTTCCTGCTTGTGCAATCAAACCAAGTCACTTCAGGATCTGCCCCTGTCTGTCTCAACGTCATACTAAGGGCTTACATCCCGTCCAGAGTGTTGCAATACTCTAATGCGAACCGTCTGGCCGTACCCTCTCCTAACACAAAGCGAGGTCACTCTAAAATTTTCTCTGTCATTGTCCCTCAATGGTGGAACAACCTACCAGTCGCTACAAGAGCAGCAACATCCCTCTCGACCTTCAAAAAGCTTGTGAAAACCCTTCTTTTCCGAGACTGCTTCCCTTCCTAACAAAACTAATCTCTACTAACCATTTCTTTACCTAGGTGCCCCGTGCTTGTATGAGTGTGTAGGGGGTGTGTGTCTGAAGTGTCCCTGCCTCGGAAAACTTAGTTTATTATGTCCTCCTTTTGTAAGTCGCTTTGGATAAAAGCGTCTGCTGAGTCGTATGTAATGTAATTGGTATACAGCGTAAAGGGGTAGGAGAAGTCTGCGTAGGCTAGGATGGGGGCCTGCAGCAGCTTTCAGAAGGCAGACTAGCAGTCGGGGCTGCAGGGGAGGTGACTCAATGACTCAAAACACAGATGTTTAGGAAACCCCACAGTTCATGTTCCCGCCCCCTGGTCAGCATGTACAATGCCCACCTCAACTACTCCTGGCCCAATTCTAGTAAAGCAGACATTGTTTCCTTCATTCACTTATGGGGGTGTTACCATTGTGATTGTGGGGCAATACAGATGGACTGGGTGTGTCTGGGTGTTTCTCACCTTTACTGGAACAGGGCCTCGGTTTACTGTGATGGCTCAATAATAATAATAATAACTAGATGTACCGCATAGCGGTACATGGTATGACCGCCGCAGTATATTGAAATGTGGGAACTTTTGGTGTGATGAGTGTGTGGTAGAGCAGTGTTGTGAGGTGAGAATTCCTGTGGAAATGATTTCCTGGAAGTGGGCATGGATGTGGGTTTTGAATATGTAGTGTGTAGGACTGATTTGTGAAGGCAAGGAATCGGCAAAATGAGATTTTGTACAATTACAGCGCCCCCTATGGACCAAATTTTATGGCATGTTCTGTGGTGTTAGAGGTCTTTGTGGTGATTGTGCATGATGTATTTTGTGCAGTTCCCACCTTCTCGGTCCAAGATGTTGGCAACTCAAAATCCCAATTTTTGCATTTACCCTTATCACTAGGTGGCGCTATGGTTCAAGTGAGAGTTTATGGGCTGGGTCAATATGCCTCTGTAACACCTACATACTAACACAAAATTGTTTTCTTGGGCAAAATTGTTTACGAGTTATTTAACAAAAACTGTTTTTCAACACCTAGCTTCGGCGATAAACATCGCCCCGTATGACGAAATGTCACAAAATTTAGTACACATGAAAAGAAAGATGTTTAGATATGGAATGTCAACTTTGACCAAATTTGAGCAATTAAAAGCCAAGATACGGCCATTTGAAGAATTTTAAGCTACGTGTTAAATGTTCATTGACGTGTAACTTCGGAACGGTTTATCTCAAGATAAATCCTTTGATAACTTTTTGTCAGCATTGTCTGTAGATGACATATACCAAATTTGGTGAGATTCACATGAATGGCCTATGACGAGTTCATTCAGATTCGTTTTTGCAATATTAAAATTTCACGGAAATTGTTCTCGTTGGAAGTGGGCGTCGACCAGTGTTTTCAATGCATGAGGGTCAACAGATTTCATGATAAAAAAAAAAATTGTTGTAAACGTAAGCATTCTCTAGATAATAGGCAAAATGACATTTTCTACACTTACAACGCCCCCTATGGACCAAATTTTATGGCATGTTCTGTGGTGTTAGAGGTCTTTGTGGTGATCGTGCATGACATATTTTGCGCAGTTCCCACCTTCTCGGTCCAAGATATTAGCAACTCAAAATCCCAATTTTTGCATTTACCCATATAACTAGGTGGCGCTATGCTTCAAGTGAGAGTTTATGGGCTGGGTCAATACATCTCTGTAACACCGACATACTAACACAAAATCGTTGTCTTGGGCAAAATTGTTGAATTATTTAACAAAAACTGTTTTTTGACACCTAGCTTCGCCAATAAACATCGCCCCCTATGACGAAATGTCACAAAATTTAGTACACATGAAAAGAACGTTGTTTAGAGATGGCATGTCAACTTTGACCAAATTTGAGCAATTAAAAGCCAAGATACGGCCATTTGAAGAATTTAAAGCTACGTGTTAAATGTTCATTGACGTGTAACTTCGGAACGGTTTATCTCAAGATAAATCCTTTGATAACATTTTGTCAGCATTGTCTGTAGATGACATATACCAAATTTGGTGAGATTCACATGAACGGCCTATGACGAGTTTGTTCAGATTCGTTTTCGCAATATTAAAATTTCACGGAAATTGTTCTTGTTGGAAGTGGGCGTCGACCAGTGTTTTCAATGCGTGAATGTCAACAGATTTCACGATAAAAAAAAAATTGTTGTAAACGTAAGCATTCTCTAGATAATAGGCAAAATTACATTTTCTGCAATTACAGCGCCCCCTATGGACCAAATTTTATGGCACGTTCTGTGGTGTTAGAGATCTTTGTGGTGATCGTGCATGACGTATTTTGCGTAGTTCCCACCTTCTCGGTCCAAGATATTGGCAACTCAAAATCCCAATTTTTGCATTTACCCATATCACTAGGTGGCGCTATGCTTCAAGTGAGAGTTTATGGGCTGGGTCGATACATCTCTGTAACACCGACATACTAACACAAAATTGTTGTCTTGGGCAAAATTGTTGACGATTTTTTTAACAAAAACTGTTTTTTGACACCTAGCTTCGCCAATAAACATCGCCCCCTATGACGAAATGTCACAAAATTTAGTACACATGAAAAGAAAGCTGCTTAGAGATGGCATGTCAACTTTGACCAAATTTGAGCAATTAAAAGCCAAGATACGGCCATTTGAAGAATTTTAAGCTACGTGTTAAATGTTCATTGACGTGCAACTTCGAAACGGTTTATCTCAAGATAAATCCTTTGATAACTTTTTTTCAGCATTGTCTGTAGATGACACATACCAAATTTGGTGAGATTCACATGAAGTTCGTTCAGATTCATTTTCGCAATGTTAAAATTTCACGGAAATTGTTTTCGTTGGAAGTGGGCGTCGACCAGTGCTCTCAATGCATGAGGGTCAATAGATTTCACGATAAAAAAAAAGTTGTTGTAAACATTAGCATTCTCTAGATAATAGGCAAAATGACATTTTCTACAATTACAGTGCCCCCTATGGACCAAATTGTATGGCATGTGCTGTGATGTTAGAGGTCTTTGTGGTGATCGTGCATGACGTATTTTGTGCAGTTCCCACCTTTTCGGTCCAGGATATTAGCAACTCAAAATCCCAATTTTTGCATTTACCCTTATCACTAGGTGGCGCTATGCTTCAAGTGAGTGTTTATGGTCTGGGTCCATACGTCTGTGTAACACCGACATATCACAAAAATTTCATGTCGTTGGGTGAAACGTTCATTGAGTTATTCAGCAGAAACTTTTGCCGGTCTTTTGCCCCCTCTTTGACAGACACTGGCACAGCGGGGGGGTGGCCCTTGGGGGCCAAAAGCTTCTATTCGCTGAAGAAGTTCTAGGGCTACAAGCCTACAAAGATTCATGTCCCCCTGACTTCCAGTGTCCCGGAAACCGTTGACGGAAAATTGCTGAGAAAAAAAAAAAAAAAAGGGGGAAAAAAGTCGCGGCAACACTATAATGAACGCTTTCGCTAGCTTCGCTAGCGGCGGTCATAATTAACTTCAGGGTTTAACCATGTTTTTGGTTTTGAACTCCATGAAGGGTGAGACAGGCTGTGGACGAGAGTGAGGAAGGAAGTCCAGATTCAGAGGAGGTCGAGCAAAATAGATCTGCAGAGAGAGGTAGAAGAATCTGAGAAAGAGGCAGAAGGTGAACAAGCAGGCCATGAGGAAGAAAATGATCAAGAAGCATCAGCTCCAAATCAGCTTTCTGATTTAGGTGATATAGACACAGGTCCCAGACAGGTGAAGCTGAATAGCTATCCTCAGGACAGCTTTGGTGCACAGAAAAGGGCATTTAACCACAGCTGGTTTGCAAAGTACCATTGGTTACAGTATTCAGTTAGCCAGAATGCTGCTTTCTGCTTTCCATGCAGAGTGTTTGGCAAAAACAGTAAACATGATGCTTTGGTTAGCAGTGGCTGCAGACATTGGAAAAAAGCTTTGACTGTCTTCAATAAACATGAAATGGCACAGTCCCATAAGGACAGTGTTGTTGCATGGAGGGGGTACCAGGCAACTACCCAGCATGGAGATGTAGTTCAGATGATGATGTCTGCAGAGGCAAATGAAATAGAGATGAGAAGAGACTATCTAAAGCGCATTGTAGCCGTCACCTCAATGTTAGGGGCCCAGGGACTTCCCTTTCGTGGGAATGATGAAAGTATTGAGAGCACAAATAGAGGCAACTTTGTGGCTTGCATGGAGCTTCTTAGGAAGTTTGATCCATTCATGCAGAAACATAATCCTCCATCAAATGCCACATACATGGCACCAGTCTCTCAGAATGAGATGATTGAGTGTTGTGCTCAGGAAGTGACAAGTGTCATTGTGTCTGAGATCACATGCTCTAAAATGTATTCCATCATGGCGGATGAGGCAAGAGATGGTCGGTCAGAGCAGCTGGCTGTTTGTGTTAGATATGTGTCAGAGGGGGAGGTAAAGGAGCATTTTCTGGCACTTACAGAGCTGATGTCCTTTGATGCCCAGTCTATTACAGACAAGCTACAAGAGCAGCTTCAAATGAATGGCTTTGCTGATATCAAGTGTGTGGCACAGACATATGACGGTGCCGCCCTCATGAGTGGACCCACAGGAGGTGTGCAGGCACGATTTAGAAGGCTTCATCCTGAGGCTATCTATATACACTGTTATGCGCATGAACTCAATCTAGTGTTGTGCCACACTTGCAGGGCTGTTTCGGAGGCTGTGGAGCTATTTGATTTGTTGGAGTCTGTATATTCTTTTTTCACCACCTCCCTTGTGAATCACCATGCGTTCAAACATGCTCAGTTGAAGCTAGGTTTGGCAACAGAACTTGTGCAACTTTCTAACACTCGTTGGGCATGTCGGCTACAATCAATCAATGCAGTGCTTCAGACCTTACCTGCCATATTTGAATGTCTGACTGTGACGGGGTCTCCCATGGCCATTGGAATCAAAGCAAAGCTATCAATGTTTTCAACCATCTATAGTCTGTTGATGTTCCAGACACTTCTGTCCATCACTGAAGGACTCCATAAACTCCTTCAGAAGGAGACGTTAGACCTGGCTGAAGCACTGATTGGCAAAGATGCTGTGTGTGACACTCTTAAAGGTAAACGCAATGATGCATTTGCCACAGAAATGTTCGAGAGAACCAAGGCTCTGTGCCTCACACATGACATCCCAGAACCACATGCTAAGAAAAGACAGAAACAAAGAAAAATGGCAGATTACGTCTGTGACACAACTGTTGGTTCGCGAACTGAATTGGTGAACTCTGAGGTCTTTAAGAGAGATTTGCTTTTCCCCTGTTTGGATTGGATGGTTGGTGAACTTGAACAAAGGTTTGCCAGTGTAGATGCAGGGCTCCTTAAAGGAATACAGGCATGCAGCCCTAAATCTGAAAACTTAATGAATGAAGAGAATTTGAAAGAGCTTGCTGTGCACTATAACATTGACCTGAAAACAGAGGAGGTCCTTGTTGCCAGAAACTTTCTTGCTCGCAAAGCAGATGCTGGGTATACACCTCAAAATATTCTAGCTGTACACAATCTCTTCAGTGCAGACATGTTCCCCTTACTGAAAAAAGTCCTCCAAGTTGCACTGACTGTGCCTGTTAGTAGCTGCTCATGTGAAAGGTCCTTTAGTGCTCTGCGCCGACTGCACACCTGGTTGCATCAAACAATGGGGCAGAAAAGGCTTCATAACCTTGCAGTCATGGCTATCGAAAATGGCATAGTTAGTCAGCTGAATGACAACAGAGTCATAGATCGTTTTGCCACTCTGAAAAATAGAAGGCACTCTTTGATGCTTCCACCCACAAAGTAGACAGAAAGTTTGGATTAAATTTTTGAAGTGGGTTTACTTATCCATTTTGAATAGTGATGGGAACAGATTGTTGACTATTCTTATAAGTTGTAAGTTATAAGGTATAACTGTTATAAGTTGATAGGTAGAACTATCTACTGGATATTTTTCATATACTGTTAATTTGTGTTTTAATTAATACATTCACACTTCCTTTGTTCCATAACACATCATTGCTATTTGCATTAAAACTTGTTAACAGACTAATGTGAAAAAGTCTCAATGATATCCTTCGTTGCAATGATGCTATTGTCTACTGCCTATTTATGACAATTTGTTTTTTATTTTAAGGTTACACCATATGTTATAAGCAAATCTATCAAAGACTAAGCCTTTGCAGGACACACACACACACACAGACACACACACACACACAGAAACAGGGTTATTGCAAAGCAGCAGAGTGCGTATTACAAAGTAATGTAAAGTGAATGGTGCAAAAAAGGTATATCGCAAATAATGTGGTAGACATATGAGCGCGCAGGCAACACCTTTTGTCCTCAGGGGGCTAAGCCACCCCTGTTTCTCAAACCTAGTGATATCCCTGGGTAGGAGCATAGGCGAAAATTGAAGCACCCATGGGGAAATCCCAACCCGGAAAGGGCCCAATAGCCTTTAGCATTCCGTTGACTTCCATTCATTTTAGCGTCTCTTTGAAATCAAATAACTTTACATGAGAAGGACTCTTGAAGGTGTCTTGATATTGGCATTATTCTAAACCGGAGAGGACACAGTAAAACATATTTGCTTCGATCGGAAATCTGTCATATTATTGCCTTATAAGAAACGTTTATCTGAAATTGTGCTTAAAATTGCGATGGCTGGTGAGTTTCTGTCGCACAGGAGAAAATTCACCGTACTGTTTGGATAACAAGCTGTAGCAATAGTCATACCCCTTTACTTTTCTATTCATGTTGGGGAAACATTTACATCAGTATTTCTCAAAAAATAAGCTTATAACTTGGTATTTGTTTGTTAGCAGAAACCCTATCTTTATGGATTTTACTATTCGATGCAAGTGAATTGTGAAAGATGGCTAAGCTACACGCTATAGCTTGGTATGTACTGTACATGCTAACAAGCTAGCTCCCTTGATAGTCCCCACGTACAATATTAGCATCCCACTCCAGTAAGTGATTGTAGCTATAACGGTAGAAAAATACTTATTAAGAAAATTATAGTATGCTGTCTGATGTCTGATTGAGCATCTACCACTCAATTTATCGTATTCGGGTTCGTTGGCCGACGTGACCGTACGTCACCACATGCTTGCGCAGTTGCCTGGTGACCAATTCAAATTTTCAGAATCGTGCTTCAACGGCTGCCATTGAAAACAACTCCATCCCATGGTCAATTCTCTTCTACTGTCTTTGGAACAAACACTATGGTCTAACGGCAGGTCCATGCTAATCGTTCCAACTGTACAACTTTACAAGGCAACTTCCGATGGATCGTCCAGACTTTGTTGTTGGGAAACACTTGCGTCGTTGAACGATCCATTGAACTATTGAGTTGTTGTTAGTTGCTAAATCTGGACAACGGTGTTGGAAAACAGCAGTGTAGTAAAACCATCGTTCAAACCACCGAAGTTGCTAAGGAAGTTAGCAACAACGCTTTTGGGAAACGCACCCCAGGTCAGTCAAGTGTAGAAGTGAAGACCTGTGGAAGACCCACGTTTTTTCGAGGAGGTTAGGCAGTTCGGTTTCCTTTTAAAGTGAAGGTAAGGTGGCAGGGCCTGTTTTTTGTTATTCTTTGTTTCATATTCATTTCCTGTGTATTTTTGCATAGGCCATTATTGATGACTCTATGTTCTCTTGTTTTTGTGATTTCTTGTGAAATAAAAAAAACTTTGCTTATTTTTGCATTTTCGTCTCCTGGGTTTTTCCCTATATTGTGTTCCCTTGTTTATACTTTTATGGATTCTCATCTCCAACCAAAATCTTTTCAAGCCCATCAGGGCATGTTGGCACATGCCTGAAGAGGCCTTACAGTTAGATTATTGTATCTATTGTCATCAACACAATAGATCCATTTCTCTCATATAGGTTTAGACTATTCCCTAAGGAAAAGCGAGACTTTCACTAAGCCTGGAGTTTCAGTTAATGGATAAATCTGATCCATGTGTGGGTGACTGACCACCACTGACCCCTTGATATTTACTTGTGCTGGAGCACATCCACCAAGTCTGCAGTTTGTGTTTCATCCTTCAATAGCAGTCCAAGTGGAAAAAATGTTAGTGTTCTAAAGAAAACAAAACAATGTTACATGCATTTCATCTACAATTTGCGCTGTGAAATTAGAATTATGTATAATTACATTATGAGGGACACCAACTACCTGTAAGAAATAGCAAAATATTAAATAATGTAAAAACTAAGACTAGTTATCCTTAAACTGAAAGAAAAGATAAAAAAACAGTTTATATTTGGGCTCCTCTTAAATAATGTATGAAAATGCAACAAAGATGAATGATGACATTTTGAAGACAAAAAAAGTCTTATTTACCATCTATACAAGCAGAATCTAAATTAACAACAAATTCCAGTGAGAACCTCTTTTCAGACACAGCATACAGCTCTATAACAGAGGCTTTCTTACATGAGGAGACAGAGCACTGGAGAAATAGTCTATATAGTAATGCATGGCGACACTTTGTAACACCAAGATGGTGAGTGTTTGCAAATACCCTGCCTATTTCACTGCCGAGTGCCAGTTTTCTGCAGAAATGTACAATTGGCATTCCAATCACGTTGCAGTATTGTACCCCACTGTACCTCACTTGCCGTGTAGTGAAGCACTGCCCATGCGCACTTCAAAATAAGTTGTGAGAAAAAGGATTTTAAAGCTTTACTTTAATACAAACCAGCAAACATTTCCAGCCATTACAATCACATTTTTGCAGTGATTTCAGCCATGTCCCTCAGTTATCGGAGAGTGTATATGCTCATGTCTCGCCATTCATTTAGGTAGGGCCTGGTCTTACTACATTACATTACATTACACTTGGCAGACGCTTTTATCCAAAGCGACTTACAATAGAGGACATAATCACAGCGTACAACACTTGCAGATACAAAGTGCACAGGAGATATACAGAGCAATAAGTGCAAATGCCAACTGGGGTTAATTTATTTATTTATTTATTTTTTATTTTAAGTGCATTAGTAAAGGGTCAAGCACACACACAACACACAACATGCCTTAGAGTCAGTCCCGGACTAACCCGAAATAGATGCTCGAAGGTGTCTTCAATATGGCTGCCGTGCGCAGCGACTTGTCTAGAAAGACTTAACTAGCCAGCTGGGTGATTGTGAGATACATAATTCTGCATAATTGAGCAATGTGTGTCTGTGGCCCTTTTTGTTAGTGGCTGATGTAGGATACAAGAAGAAACTGTATAAATCATAGATGTATTCAGGAGAAGATGGGGCACATTTACTTTCAAATGCTGGTGGCAATAAAAACACAAATAGAGGCAAGCATTAGGGATGTTTAGCGCACAATGTCACAGCAAAGGCCCTAGGTTGGGTGATCTGCTATTTATCATGGGAAAGGTCTTTGTTGGTCATTTAACATGTATGCATTCACAGACTTACTAGAAAATGTGATATGTCAATCCTACTGTACATCAAAGACACAGTCAACATGAACTACCAATTTACAACAACGGTCCAACAGTGTAAACAACCCCCTATCATATGACTCCTTTTGTTTCCTGGTACTTTTGCCAGCAGTCACCACCTGCCCCTCTTCTCAGCACTTATGTAGCACATATCACACTTGTGTAGCCTAAACCTGTTTGGATTTCCATAAAACATTGTGTAACATGATAAATTGAAGTATAAAATAAAACAGTGGGAAAGGTGGATACGGCAAGTTTCATATCAATAGTTCATATACAAATTCTTTCCACAAGCCATCAGGCTAATCAACACACTGAAGAGAAACTCATTAACATGAACTCTTTACTGACATCCAAAAACAATCTTACACACACCGTGCACTTGAGAAATTGCACCTTCAGTTATTGCACCTTACATATTGCACATTTCAATTTTCACCTTCACCAGCTACCAAGAAGAGATACTCTCAGACTTCTACACTTTGACTTTGACTTTGATATGTAACATATATTAAACACATATCTGTAGCTGTCCTCTGTACAACAATGCAAACAGCATGATGGCCAGTTAGTGAAAAGTCAGTCTACATACATTGATCTTACAAGCCTTTACCAGTGCAGTTGTTTTACTGTCTATGAGGGACAACATTTAAGTATGAAGATGATGAATGAAGTATTGACAAGGTTAAAATGTGCTTCACTGATATTCTAAACCAGGGATAAAACAGTGCATACATCAGAGGGTTTATACAGGAATTTATGTACAAAAGCCAGTAAATAACATGTAAAACAGCTGGGTTATATGGTAGAGTTTCTGCAGTCAGGCTCACAACAAAATAAGGTGTCCAGCAGAGGAAGTAAATTGCTATAAGTCCACCCAGTGTTTTTGCAGCCTTGGTCTCAGACTTCTGCGGCACTATGGCTTTACTCACGGATCTAAGTCTGACTGTAACAGTGTTCATGGCTTTAGCCTGACGCCTTGCCACACAGCATATTCTCATATAAACGCCGGAAATTATGCAAATAGGACCTGCCACAGCAAAAATGAAATCAATAACTATATAATTATAAGGGATGATAATAGGACATTTTCCACGGCATTGACTGCGAGGCTTAGGATGCTGAAGATGCTTATTCAAAATGACCAGAGCATAAATAAAAGCATACAGCCAGCCAAGTAATACAGAGAGCACCACTTTCTTATTGGTGACCCTAACTTTGTACTGCAATGGATCCATCACAGCAATATAACGGTCAAGTGATATTAAAAATATATTAGTAAGAGATCCTGAGAAAATTGTATACATCACAACTGGAAATACAGTGCAGAGAAAATCTCCAAAGTACCAGCAGGTTTCTATAAAGGTACGTCCATCCACAGGTATTACTACAAGTCCCATTAAGAAGTCTGCAACAGCAAGAGACAGGATGAGCAGGTTGGTTGGAGTGTGCAGCTGCTTGAAGTGTAAGACAGAGATAATCACCAGCAAGTTCAAAAATACAGTCAGACTTGAAACTACTGAAAGAATCGCATACAGTAATATGTATTCCACATCAGATTTCAAGCCCTTGATACACGATGAGTTTTGCAAAGGGAAGCAGAGCATTACTGGATTTTCAACCCCTTTAGTAAGACCCATGTATCCATTCAAGGCAATAAAATGATACCATACATTCAGCAGTAAGAATAAACTATACACGTTTAAACATCAGCTCTTGGTTTGCTATGACATGATCTAAGCATCAGCAGCTGAAACATCACTTTATATATGTTTTTGCCAGTTCACAAGGAGGGCACACCTACGGAATGGGAGGGGGGAGGGGGGTAGCTAATCATTTCTGTTAATGTGTATGATGCAGTGATGTTGGCAAATCTGTACAGAATAAGAGGTACATCTACCATTTACAATCATAGTGATTAGTTTTAAGCAAGATTTGTTGATTCATTGTGTATTTATCTTTCAGCTATACCAGTGTATAGGCCTGTTCCAAATGATTACTTTTTAAATGATTAATCTAGGGCAATTTTTTTGCATGCATTTTTCGATTAATCTAATGATCAGTTTTTTTTTAAATTAACGATTATATTCCAGTTGCTCAATTATTAACAATTCACACAAAACTATTTTCATGTTTAAAGGCTCAAATCTCTATATTTTGTAGTGCAAAATATGATGCAGATGTAGTCTATCAATCCAACAGCAAAATAAACTCACTTTCAGGAGGAACACAAAAATAAAAACTAAGTAGTAAACAGAGCAAGTGCAAAAGAGTATCCTGTGTTTGCTTTTTGTAACACTAGTAGGTAAAATAATGAATAAGCTCTTGTTTAACATCTAAGCAACATGTGAAATCAGATGTATCAAATAGATTCTACAATAAAACCTAACTAATAAGTCCTGGAGGGGTACTCTTAAACATGTGGTCTTGATGTAAACAGGATCGACGTGGTTAGAGTGACAACAACCACAGTACCAATGTGCCTTGTCTCAGCTCCACTTGGTTTTGGTATTAATATATATATATATATATATATATATATATATATATATATATATATATATATATATATATATATATATATATATATATATATATATATATATATATATATATATATATATATATATATATATATATATATATATATATATATATGTATTTTATAATATATGTATATTATAATATATATACAGTGGTCCCTCGCTGTATCACGGTTTACCTTTCGCGGCTTCGCTGTTTCGCGGATTTTTTAGTGCATGCAATCTCTTGTACAGTACAGAATGCGCTCAGCTTGTAAAATTTACATAAATCTTCCACCGCTAGCTGTATGAAGTGCTGTATGTTTGCAAGTGTGAACTTTGCCTGTCTGAGAAAAGTGTATAAGTGTAGTGAGGGGTTTTACAGCCTTAAAACATCTATAATAATTGTAAAAAATAAAGCTGACTACTTCCAGAACCACGTCTCCCGGGGGAGCCCATCTGCCGGGGCTGGTAGCGGGAAGTCTGTGACTGTTTGAAGGGCCTTTGGTCTGGGCGGGGGAATCTGGCTGAAGGGACTTTGGTCTGAGTAGTTAGGTATAGGCATGGTTGAATAGGTAGGTCTTTAGTTGTCGCTTGAAGGCTCAAGCAACCTTGACCTCTTTGCACTCAAGGTGTGGCTCCAACATATTCCAGCCCTCCTGCCCATAGCATTGAGCTGGCGCCTCAGCCCAGATCAGAGCCTCTCTCTGAGCAGGAATGACTGTGCTCCTGCTCTGCCCTACAGTGCGGATGTGGCGGCAGTCTGCAAATTTTTGCTCCCATTGCCTTCCCTATTGTAGTAACGTGACGTGCTTTTGAAACCGGTGGCCAAATGACACCAAATTATTTGTGTCTCAGAATGGGGTCTTGTATCATATAACCAAACATGGCCGTGAGGGTTCAGTTATCGCCTATCTAGAAACGTTTGGTCAGTGAAAGTGTTTGCACGTCACAGCCAACCATAATTCATGGCAAAGCCACCAATCAGGAAATGAGGTCATATCAAAGGAAGGATTTGACATATGCCAACCAAACTTGATAGAGGCACTTGGGACCCAATAAGGGGAAGGCATATCAAAAAATGGTGCTATTCACCTATAAGGGGTGCTAAAATGTACAGGATACCATATTTATGACAGTCATATTTCATTTTGGGAATGTTGCTTTTCATCTCCTTTCCTCCTCTCCTCTCCTGTTTTTTCATCTCTTCTCCTCGTCTCCTGTTGTAGCCTTTCATTTCCTCTCCTCATCTCCTCTCCACTTATCTCCTCTTCTATTCTCCTCTCCCCTGTCCTGGTGTTTTTGATCTTCTCCCCTCCTTTCCCCTCCTCCTCCTCTTCTCTCCCCTGCTCTCCTCTCATGGCTTTTCATTTCCTCTCCTCTTTTCTCCTCTCCTCTCCTCTCCTCTCCTCTCCTTCTTTCCTCTCCTCTCCTGGCTTTTCAGCTCTCCCTCATATGACCCCCATCTCTATCTCATCTCCACTCCCACAGCAGACTACTCTGTCTGTTCAAGCTGTCTCCTTCTTTTCCTATCCATTCCTGATCCATTGTTTGTTGTTTGCTGTGTCAGTTGTAGCAATGTGATGCAGTTACTGTAAATGGATGACAAGGCCAAAAGTCTGAGTCAGTCATACAAATGCTCCATCTTGTGGACAGACCTGGCACTACAATTGAAATGCATGTCAAACACTGAATTTTATTGATATGGCACAGTTGATTTAATATTTAGTTCATAGACAATTTACATACAGTTTTTTTAATATGTAAAGCAAACCTTAAAGTTTCCACCCTTACATGAAGAGACTCAATAAAATAGCCTAGGCAAGGCAAGGCAAGTTTATTTGTATAGCATATTTCATACACAATGGCAAATGACAATATATAAAAGCATAAAAGATAAAGTAAGTGTAAAAGCATAAAAGTAAAATAGGTATGTGTTAAATAAGATATACAGTAAAAGCATACAAACACACAAAATGAGTATAAAATTAGTAGAAATCATTAACAGAAAGCATCTGAAAACAGTTTGGTCTTAAGTCTAGTTTTGAAACTGCAACAGTAGGAGCATTTTTGATGTCTTCTGGAAGTTGGTTCCAGAGCTTTACAGCATAGCAGCTGAAAGCTGCTTCACCACATTTTGTTCTAACAGCAGGTTCTACCAACATATTTTTCTGATGTGATCTCAGAGACCTAGTTGGTGCATATAACTGAAACATATCCTATAGGTAATTGGGTCACATCCCATTTAATGACTTAAACACAAGAAGCAATGCCTTAAAGTCAATTTATAACTTACTGGGAGCCAGTGCAGGGACCTTAAAATTGAAGTAATGTGGTCAGATGTTTTTGTTTTTGTAAGAACCATTGCTGCTGAATTTTGGATCAGTTGAAGCTGTTTGATGGTCTTTTTAAGAAGGCCAGTAAAAAGGCCATTGCAGTAATCAACCCTACTGGAAATAAAGGCATGTACAAGTTTTTATAGATCTTTTTTTAAAATAAGACCTCTTGGTTTAGCTATGTTTTTTAGGTGTCAGAACACAGATTTAATTATTGCTTTCACATGACTGTTAAATGTTAGTTCACTGTCAATAAAGACACTAAGATTGTTAACAGTATCTTTTGTTTTAAGCTCCTTAGTCTCAAGAGCAGTGGTGATCCTAAGGTGATCCTAAGTCTATCTTCCTTTTTCCCTACTGGCTGGAACCTGACCAGTATTCCAGTTGTTTCGGGACAAATGTGAGAGTGTTCTAGCCAACCCCGTATGGTTGCCCCTGGCAATGACCTGGGGGGCAACCTCTCAAAGCTCAAGCAGGGCTGCTGTCCTGCTCTGGCTGTACATTAACCCCTTTCTCTCATAAACCTGAGTGCTGTGGAAACTGGCCCAAGCAGGGCCTAACACAGCCGCTTCCTGACCAGATCATAGTCAGGTCTCTGGTGACACTGAGCTGCTTACAGTACCATTACAATGCTGATAGCAGAAGACATCTCTGGCTTTGCTCGAATATTTGACAATAAAACTGACAGTAAATAATGAGAATCCATTTGCAATGCATACAGTGAAATCGCATGAAAAATTAAAGTGATTGGATGTCATTTATAATTCAATATGGGACAATAAAATGATAATTTGGTTGTAAAATGTCTGCTTGTCTCAGGTTGTCTGCAAAGCCCTATGGGAAAAAATGAGTTAAGTGTTGTACAGGGCTGCAGCAAGTCAGACGTGGAAAGGGCTATGAGGAACTTAGCTTAATTAGTGGATGCATAATTAGTGGTTGCTTCTGTCCAATCCTACTTACAATTGAGGGAAATAATCCTGCTCTTGCTAACATGACAGATTACAGTCAAGCATAAGAGACTACAGAGTGAGTGCAAAAGGAACAAGTTCAGAGTGCATATGTGTAAGTTAAGTGGCCCGTGGGCTAAAGTTGGTATTTAGTATTAGGTGCTCCGAAAAAACTTTGTGCGAATTACTAAATTTTGTCTATTTTACATTCATTTCTATTTTACATGGAAGCTATTATAAATGGAATAGAATGTGGTTTCATTTTCATTCAATGATTTGGTCCAACCTATGAGGTAGAATGGGTGTCCTGGTATACTATAGGCTGTGTAATGTAGTAAGTGTCTGTCTGTCTGCCTGTGTGTCTGTATGGTTGTCGGTCTGTCTGTCTGTCTGTCTGACTGCCTGTCTGTGTGTCTGTCTGCCTGTTTGTGTGTGTGTCTGTCTGTGTGTCTGTATGACTGTCTGTGTATCTGTAGGACTGTCTGTGTGTCTGTCTGCCTGTCTGTGTTTCTGTCTGTCTTTCTGTCTGTCTGTCTGTCTGTCTCTCTGTCTGTCGCGTTAGTTGGAGGGTATTGTGAAGGACCGGCGGATGCACATGTCCCTGAAGTAGGGGAACCAGTCGCGGAAGAAGCAGGTGAACCAGTGGAACCATGGGAAGTAGGACTCCGTCTGCCGAGTGGCCCCCGCCTTTATAATGTGCAGTGCTGCCTCGCTGGCTGGGTATGGAGTAACATCAGTGTAGCCCCTGCACAATAAACAACACGTAAACAAACACCCCTGCACAATAAACAACATGTAAACAAACACACCTTTACAATAATCAACACATAAACAAACATTAGAGCTGAGCCTGATGATTATTTCCATTATGGTCTTATCTGTAAATTATTTTTTCAAATTATTTAGTTGTTGATCTATACAAAGTGGAATCGTGCTGAGAGTTTTAGAGAAGAAGAAGATTGATGGAAAGACAACATTTAAAGTTAAAGAAAAAAGAAAAAAAAAAATCTTGTTTAGATGAGTAACTGATTAGTTGCTGCAGCCCTACTCCATGTTGATTTTAGATTCCTCCCAAACTTAAGACTGCAGCAGCCAAATCTGTAGTGGTCCTGACCCTAATGTCACGGTGTCGCCCTGGGCTTAGGATTGTTTTCTTGTTTTTTTTTTTCACTATTTCCCTCTGGTTCACTTACTGAGCTGCACCGCTCCTCCCCCTCGCTGTCTTGCTGATCCGTCTCACCTGCACATCCTGTTTGTGACCGTCACAAGTTCATTCTATCATTCTACTCACCTGCTCTCCTCGTTTCACGCTTGTTATCGCTCGTTTAGTTTCGCGGGGTTTTCTCTACTTATACTTACCCCTCTCACTCTCTCTTTGTCAGTCCGTCTGCGAACCACGGTGTACTCCTCGGCAAGCTATTTTGACTCCTGACTTCTCCGCGTCTGTTTGGCTGTTTTTCGCGGTGTTTGCTCATCTCCTGTTTGTTCCTGTTTTTCCACTGTTCGTCTGTTTACTGCTCCAGTCCTCCGGTACCGACTCCTGCCTGCCTGACTTCGCCTGACTCTCCAGCCCCTGGTTTCGACCCCGGTCCGTCCCTGGCTTTCCCTGGTTCTCCAGCTCTCCGTTGCCGACTTCTGCCTGCCTGACTCTCCTGCTCCTGGCTTCGACCCCGGTCCGTCCCTGGCGCTCCCTGGTTCTCCTGCTCCTCGTTGCCGACTACTGCCTGCCCGACTCGCCTGACTCACCAGCCCCTGGCTTCGACCCTGGTATCGACTCCTGATTGCACCCGACTCTGCTCTGCTCCCCTTGGTACCGACTCCTGATTGCCCTCTACTCTGCTCTGCTCTGCTGCCCTTGGTATCGACTCCTGATCGCCCTCTACTCTGCTCTGCTCTGCTGCCCTCGGTACCGACTCCTGATTGCCCTCTACTCTGCTCTGCTCTGCTGCCCTCGGTACCGACTCCTGATTGCCCTCTACTCTGCTGCCCTTGGCCTCGACGCCTGATTGCCCTCGACTCTGCTCTGCCTTGCTGTCCCTGGTGCCGACTCCTGTTGCCCTCGACTCCGCGCCGCTCATCGGGTCTTGGTCACTGAGCACACCCGTCTTCCCTCCAGTGTGCTCCTTCGAGTGGCAGCTAAGACCTGTTTACCCTTTAGGGGGTTTTGACTTTGTCCTTTTCCCCGAACCCTTTAATAAAAGTCCATTTTTGAGGTTACGCATCTGGGTCCGTTGTTTGTCTGGGTCCCGTGACAGAACGGACTGACCATTATGGACCCAGCGGACCAGCAAATGGACTTAGGCCAGTCACCAGAGCCTCCCTCCGCCATGCAGCGCCTGGAGCAGTCGGAGAGAGAGTTAGGGCGGGTCTCCGGTGATGTGGCCTCTCTCATGGCTACCACGGACCATATTCGGCAAATGAGAGACTGCACATGCACAACAATTAGCCCTGATAGCTGCTTGTGTTGCGCCTTCTGGAGATAGCGGTCCTGCAGCCCCCTCTGCTGGAAAACCTATAGCCACACCAGCTCAGCCGGGCATTCCTCTTGGCGCCAGCAGTTCCGAGCCGAGGATTGGTCTACCTGAGCGCTTTGGGGGTGATCCTGAAGAGGTTCTCGCGTTTATTACCAATTGCCGACTAACTTTTGATCTTCAGCCACGGAACTTCGCATCGGAGGCGGTGAGGGTAGCGTTTGTTATCAATTTGCTGACGGGGCGGGCTAGACTTTGGGGAACCGCAGAATATCAGCGACAGGCCCCCTCTTGTGCCTCCTTCGACCGGTTCGCGGCTGAGCTAACGAAGGTGTTTGGCGCGGGATCTCCCGCAGCAGACGCATCCCGCGGACTCATGGAAATACGCCAAGGTAGAAGGACTGTGGCAGATTACTCTATAGACTTTCGTACCCTCGCCAGCAAGAGCTGTTGGAATGAGGAGGCTATTGTAGACACTTACCTCCACAGTTTAGCAGATTACATTAAGGACGAGCTGGTTTCCCACGAGACTCCCGAGACCCTTGATGAGGCTATCGCTTTCACAATACGCATTGACCGACTGGTATAGGCCCGTCGTCGGGAGAAGGGCCGGGTCGCACAGCCCTCTCGTCGCTCCTCTGAAGGGGGAGCTGCCTCGTCCAGTCGGTCCTCTGGTTCTCGTCAGACCTCACCGGAGTCTATGGAAGTAGACAGGACATCACTCTCGCCCGCTGAATGACATCGCCGACTGGCAGGAGGTCTGTGTCTGTACTGTGGAGGGGAAGGTCATCGAGTAAATACTTGCCCTTTAAAAGAGCAAGCTCGACGGACTTAGGGAGCATCCGAACGAGCTCAGCATCTTTGAACGCTCCCCGGGGAAATAGACCTCTCCTTCGGGTCGTCATCCAACTCCCCACTCACTCTCACTTGCTTACGGCCCTCATTGACTCAGGATCGGGGGCTAATATCATGGACATCACTTTGGCCCAGCAGATGGGGATAAAGAGCCATCGTTTGCCCTCTCCGGTTCCTGCTCGAGCCCTGGATGGCCACCTGTTGGGCCGGATTACTCATGTGACGGACTCTGTGGGGCTTTTATCCTCGGGAAATCATCAGGAGCATATCCGGTTCCATCTCCTCTCTTTGCTGAGTGAGCTCGTTGTCCTGGGGCTTCCCTGGCTCCGTTTACACAACCCCCGCATTGAATGGCGAGCAAGCACTGTGTTAGAGTGGGGAGTGAACTGCCACCAGACGTGTCTCCGTTCTGCGGTGCCTACAGCCCCATCCGCTTCATCCGCCAGACATCTCCTCTGTCCCGGACTGTTATCATGATCTACGGGAGGTATTCAGCAAGGCCAAAGCCACCCCTCTACCTCCTCATCGTCCCTATGACTGTGCTATTGACCTGGTCCCCGGTTCCACTCCTCCTCGTGGTCGATTATATTCCCTTTCGGGTCCGGAGAAGCGGTCCATAGAGGAATACATCGCTGACTCCCTGGCGGCAGACATTATTCGTCCATCCTCTTCCCCGGCTGAGGCCGGATTCTTTTTTGTTGGGAAGAAAGACGGGTCGCTTCGTCCCTGCATAGACTATCGTGGACTCAATGATATCACGATTAAGAACCGGTACCCTCTGCCACTCCTCACCACTGCCTTTGAACTCCTCCAGGGGGCCACGGTATTCACCAAGCTCGACCTACGAAATGCATATCACCTTGTTCGCATCCGGGAGGGTGATGAATGGAAGACGGCCTTCAACAACCCTAATGGACATTACGAATACCTGGTCATGCCTTTTGGTCTCACCAATGCCCCTGCCGTCTTCCAGGGACTTGTGAATGACGTGCTGTGAGATATGTTGGACCGTTTCGTTTTCGTGTCCTTGACGACATTTTGATCTGCTCAAAATCTGTAGAAGAACATAAGCAGCCTCCTGGAGAACTCGCTCTACGTCAAGGCGGAGAAATGCGAATTTCATGCAAAGACCATGGCCTTCCTGGGGTACATAGTGGCAGAGGGTACCATCCAGATGGACCCCGTGAAAGTATCAGCGGTCACCTCCTGGGCTGTTCCGGAAACCCGCAAGCAACTTCAAAAGTTTCTAGGATTCGCCAACTTTTATTGGCGTTTTATCCGGAACTACAGCTCCGTGGCCGCCTCTCTGACAGCTTTAACCAGCACCAAACGTCCCTTCCTATGGATGAGAGGCAGACGAAGCCTTCGCCAGCCTGAAGCACCGGTTTACGTCAGCCCTCATCCTGCAGGTACCAGACCCCGAGTTACAATTCACTGTTGAAGTGGACGCGTCTGATGTGGGGGTGGGTGCTGTTCTCTCCCAGAAGCGACGGGAGGACAACAAACTGCATCATTGTGCCTATTTCTCCCGTCGCCTTTCTCCGGCGGAACGCAACTACGACATCGGGGACCGGGAACTCCTCGCCATCAAGCTGGCCCTGGAGAAATGGCGACACTGGTTGGAGGGGACGTCCGTGCCTTTCATTGTATGGACTGATCATAAAAACCTCGAATACCTCCATTCCGCAAAAAGACTCAACCCCAGACAAGCATGCTGGTCTCTGTTTTTCTGTTGATTTAACTTCTCTCTCTCTTATCGCCCAGGCTCCAGTAATGTCAAGCCGGACGTCCTCTCCTGCCTGTTCCAGAGGGAGGATGACAACCTCCAGGTTCCAGTTCCCATCCTCTCCGGTTCCCGGATGGTAGCAGCCGTCACGTGGGACGTCGAAAGGCAGGTGATGAGGTCCCTCCGTGACCAGCCCGTGACCAGCCCGGTCCCAGCGCATGCCCAGCTGGGAGACTGTTTGTTCCCGACGCCCTGCGCTCCCAGGTCCTGCAGTGGGGGCATGACTCCCTCCTGGCTTGCCATCCTGGCACGACCCACACCAGTCAACTCATCGCTCGACGCTTTTGGTGGCCCGACCTAGAGAGGGAGGTCTGGGAATACGTATTGGCCTGTCTGGTTTGCAATCGCAACAAGGCCACCAACAGACCTCCCGCCGGCCTTCTCCAGCCTCTGCCTGTTCCCTCTCGTCCCTTGTCCCACATTAGCTTGGATTTCGTCACTGGACTGCCTGCGTCAGAGGGGAAGACCGTTATACTCACCATAGTGGACCGGTTCAGCAAGATGGCCCACTTCATACCTCTCCCCAAGCTCCCGTCGGCTAAAGAAACGGCGCAGGCAGTCCAGCAACATGTTTTCCGCATCCACGGCATCCCCACGGATATAGTATCCGACCGTGGTCCTCAGTTTACTTTGACCTTCTGGAGAGAGTTCTGCTGGCTCTTGGGGACCACGGTCAGCCTCACCTCTGGTTTTCACCCACAAGCAAATGGACAATCGGAGCGGGCAAATCAAGAGTTGAAGAAGGCCTTGCATTGCATGGCCTCCCAGAACCCCCTCTCGTGGGCCAGTCGACTGGTGTGGGTCGAGTATGCGCACAACACGCTTACCTGTTCTGCTACCGGGATGTCCCCCTTCCAGTGTGTTTACGGATACCAACCACCACTGTTCCCTTGCCAGGAGGGAGAGGTATCCTGCCCCTCCGCTCTCGCCAACGCCCGCCACTGCAGGAGGACCTGGGCTCGGGCGCGGGCTGCGCTCCGGAAGGCAGTAGCAGCCTATTCTACGGGGGCCAATCGTCGTAGGATCCCCGCTCCTACTTATCGGGTGGGCCAGCGAGTCTGGCTCTCGGCCAAGGACCTCCCTATCCGAGTGGAGTCACGGAAGCTGGCAGCTCGGTTCCTGGGTCCGTTCATCATCGAACGAGTCATCAATCCCTCGGCGGTCCATCTTCGCCTCCCCACCACCATGAGGGTCCACCCGACCTTCCATGTGTCTCAGATCAAGTCTGTACGGGTTAGTCCTCATACCCCGACTGAACCCCCGCCACCAGCTCCTCGCCTTCTCAACGGAGATCCCATCTACACGGTGCGGCGCCTTCTCCGGTCCCGATGGAGGGGTCGGGGTCTCCACTACCTTGTCGATTGGGAGAGGTATGGTCCTGAGGAGAGGTCCTGGATTCTGGCCAGCCAGATCCTGGACCGCTCCCTTATCACGGAGTTCCACCGCGAGCATCCCGACCAGCCGATCCTTCGTCGGGGCCATCCCAGGGGCTCCTCCCAGCCCGTCCGGACACCTCTACCTCTGGCGGCTGCTCCGCCTGCCGGAGGGGCCCGGACGACTCAGGAGGACGATGCCCAGCTGTCGGAATTGTAATCTCCTGTCTCTCCCCTCCCCCCACCCGGTTGGTGTTTTTGTGTGTCTTGTTGCTCTTGGGGACTTCTGGGGCCGTCCCTTGGGGTGGGGGGGGGGGTTCTGTCACGGTGTCGCCCTGGGCTTAGGATTGTTTTCTTGTTTTTTTTTTCACTATTTCCTTCTGGTTCACTTACTGAGCTGCACCGCTCCTCCCCCTCGCTGTCTTGCTGATCCGTCTCACCTGCACATCCTGTTTGTGACTGTCACGAGTTCATTCTATCATTCTACTCACCTGACCCGACTCCTGATTGCCCTCTACTCTGCTCTGCTCTGCTGCCCTTGGTATCGACTCCTGATCGCCCTCTACACTGCTCTGCTCTGCTGCCCTCGGTACCGACTCCTGATTACCCTCTACTCTGCTCTGCTCTGCTCTGCTGCCCTCGGTACCGACTCCTGATTGCCCTCTACTCTGCTCTGCTCTGCTGCCCTCGGTACCGACTCCTGATTGCCCTCTACTCTGCTGCCCTTGGCCTCGACGCCTGATTGCCCTTGACTCTGCTCTGCCTTGCTGTCCCTGGTGCCGACTCCTGTTGCCCTCGACTCCGCACCGCTCATCGGGTCTTGGTCACCGAGCACACCCATCTTCCCTCCAGTGTGCTCCTACGAGTGGCGGCTAATACCTGTTTACCCTTTAGGGGGTTTTGACTTTGTCCTTTTCCCCGAACCCTTTAATAAAAGTCAATTTTTGAGGTTACGCATCTGGGTCCGTTGTTTGTCTGTCTAGGTCCCGTGACACCTAATCTATAAGAGATCCAGGTCAAAGCTGTTTCTAGATTCTACAAAGGTTCTGATCAGAAGTTATTGCCCTCATGCTGGGCCTGGGTTTTTAAACCTTAGATTTTGGATATGTAAGTAACAGCAGCTCAGGTTAGAGACAGCAACTAGAGTCTAAATGGCTGTAAGCACTCTGATGTCAATCAACACTGTGAGAACTCTGCCGCTGACACTGGCTGTACTAGCCCTGATGGGAAGGCCTGGGCCCATTGATCTCTATTCCTGTATTGGGCAGATCTTGTTGGCTAGCATTGTAGGTGACATGCGCATAGCGACGCCATTTTGAAGAGTGCTAGTACACATGTAAACAAACAGCTGTCAATGGTGTTGGCGGCAGATAAGCCTGTATGTTACTTCGTTCATGATAGTCAAACTGATTCAATTTTGCATTACTGAAGCACTATGCGGTATAATATCTACGTATCATCTAAACATGAAAACTATGTCTTTCTTGTGAAAGGAGATGCCCTGCAGTCTGAAGTATTCATTGGCATAGCTGAAGCAGCCAAAAGCAAAACACTGGATGCCTTGGCATCTCCTTGTATGCTTGCAGACAAAAGTATCACTTTTCAAAATGGCGGCATTGTTGACACACCAAAAGTCACGTGACGTCCAATCCATGAAAAGAGATCAATGGCTGGGCCACTTTCACGGTGACGACAGGCTGAACGATATCCTTAGGATCACTTTCAAAGTGAGTGTATATACTATAATAGCACTGTCAGCCAATCAGAAATCATTCACAACAATTCACAGGACGTCAGGTTCTATTAGATGTTTATATCACGACTAGAATTTTGCTGTTAAAACATCATTCTTCATTGTTGTAGTTATAGTTATCGTTATCGTTCTAGTTCTTGGTGTGAATGAACCTTAACCATGATACTGAGCATGGCTCTTAAAATGTGATGTTGATTCCGGCTGTAGGAACCGGAAAGTTGCCTGGCAGCAGACCCTCACCGTATCTTATCCATGGCCGACGCCGTGTCGATGAGGCCCAGGACGGTGATGGTGACGGACACGTTGCTGCCCTGCATGGCCAGCTCATGCTGCAGTGTGCCAAAGAAGCCGCCCAGGGCAAACTTGGTGGAGGCATACGGCGCTGCAAACGGAGTGGTCATTTTACCTAGGAGACGGCGCAGAGAAACAGGGAGAGAGAGAGAGAGAGATACAGAGAGAGAGAGAGAGAGAGAGAGAGGCATGGACACGTTAAGTAGCTGTAGTTTTTCTTCCTTTTGCTATTTTGGTCCCAAAATGCTACAGTGACTTCAGGAAACAGTAAGGAACATGCCAGTTGTACAACTAGAACCATGCAATGGGACGTTTACTCTGTTAGCACATACTATGGGATGTTTAACCAAGGGGGTAGGAGCATACATGGAAGTTGAAACACCCATGGGGAAATCTCAACCCAGACAGAGCCCAGTAGCTTTTAGCATTCCATTGACTTCCATAGATTTTAGCGTCACTTTGAAATCAAATAACTTTACATGGGAAGCCCTCCATACCTTGATATTGGCATTGCTGTAAACCGGAGAGGACACAGCAAACCATATTTGCTTCGACTGGAAATCTGTCATGTTATTGCCTTGTAAGAAACGTTTATCTGAAATTATGCTAAAAATGACGTCACAAATCATGCGACAACTAGTGAGTTTCTGTCGCGAAGGAGAACATTTACCGTACTGTTTGGATAACAAGCCGTAGCCATAGTCATGCCCATTTACTTTTCTGTTCATGCTGAGGAAACATTTCCATCAGTATTTCTTGCAAAATAAGCTTAGAAATTGGTATTTGTTTGTAAGCGGATCCGCTATCTTTATAGATTTTACTATTCAATGAAAGAGAATGCTATAGCTTGGTATGTACATGCTAACTAGCTATCCCCCTTGACATGCTGGCTTGCAAGACTGCCTGGAACCAAAGTTAGTTGATGAAGAATCAAGCCCCCACGTACAGTATTAGCCAATATTATCCAGTAAGTGATTGCAGCTATAACGGTAGAAAAATACCGTACATTGTCTGATTTGTGAACACTCAACCACTAGTTTTATTGTATTCAGGTTCGTTGGCCGATGTGACCGTACGTCACCACGCACTTGCGCAGTTGCCTGGTGACCAATTAAAAATTTCAAAATCCGGTTCCCATTAAAAACAACGCCATCCCATAGTCTATTCTCTTCTACTGTCTATGCGTTTAACTAACTCTATTAGCACATTCTATGGGACGTTTAACTAACTCTATTACTGAAGCACATACTATGGGACGTTTAACTAACTCCATTAGCACACACAGTACAATGGGACGTTTAACTAACTCTATTCATGCATACTATGGGACCTTTAGCTAACTCTATTAGCACATAGTACACTACACCTGATGTGGCACCTACCTGTTGTAGCCCATGCATCCAGTAAAACCAGTTGCAGATATTGTACAATGTCTAAAGCTAACTTTCATAGCTATTATTGTGACCTGCATACCTGACTCTCATAGCTGTTGCTGTGTTTTGGATAACTGACTCTTGTAGCTAGTGGGGCAGCTGTGACCTAATGGTTAGGTTAAGGAGTTGGGCTTAGGGTTGCAGGTTCGAATTTCATGCCAGTAGAAAGAATGTGGGTGGGGCAGTACATAGCCAATGCTCTCCTGCATCCTCATCCATGGCTGGAGTGCATGAGATCAGCAAGGCATCTAACCGCACATTGCGTGGCCAGAAGACCACTCACCCAGGAGAGATGACACCACCACGATGGCCCCTGAGCTCCTCTCCAGTATGGGCAACGCAGTGGCGGCCATCTGCACATAACTCACGAAGTTTATCTGCAAACAAAGACCGGCAAGACCCACCACACATTTAACACACAGGTACGCCACGCCAGAAATACAATATGTGTATGACTAAGAAAGTCAACTGTGCATCAGCACAATGACAAAATGTTCATTTGGGAAATTAAAGCTATATGAAAATAGGTTTTAGTTAAAAACAGCAATATGCATGTGGTGTTAAACTTGTTTTCTAAAACATATAAGTACATTTACTGCTTTAATGATGCAGCACTATCGCTGTTTTGTCACTGTGCTGCGTTTGTAGGTACAGTCTTAACATTTTGACAGTAGATGGTAATGTGGAGGCTGTGCTTTCAAACCAGAGGTGGGCTGTACTGTACCTGCATAAGTCTCCTGACATACTCAGTGTCGCCGTCCCACAACCCATAGGGGCTATTTCCAATGTGGTTTAGAATGAGATAGTCCAGGCCTCCTGCAGGGAGCACAGAGGCCAAAGGGTCATCTTTGGTCCCAACTCCAAATTTGGCACGGGAATAAGTACTTGTGGACTCAAATGTATAAGTCAAGTCAAGTCAATTTATTTATATAGCACATTTAAAAACAACAGAAGTTGACCTAAAGTGCAAAAAGGTAATGAGATAAAACACAGTACATGTCCAGATGCACCTGGAGATAGTTTTAATAACCTTTGACCCCTCTGTCCCTCTCCCACATCTGTTCTGTGTCTCGGCTCTCCTGTGTGTTCTCACCCAGTAGCTCCACAGACTCTTTGAGGACCCTTTCTGGTTCTGTCGGAATGGACATGTCGGCCGCCACATACAGCGCCTTCTGGGCGCCCAGCTCAACACAGCGCTGCACCACCTGTCGGGACAGCAGCCAGGTAATCAGCACAGAGCAGCAGCAGCCAGGTAAACAGCACAGAGCAGAAGCAACCATTCAGGTAAACAAGTTGTCAAGAGTGTATTTCTGTGTCAGTATATCTGTGAGTGTATTTCTGTGTCAGTATATCTGTGAGTGTATTTCTGTGTGAGTATATCTATGAGTGTATTTGTGTGTGAGTAAATTTGTGAGTGTGTTGGTGTGTCCACACTGACGTCTTTTAAGGTGTTCTCACTGCGGGCAGTGATGACGAGTTCGGCCCCCAGCCGGGCGTAGTGGTAGGCCATCTGCTCCCCGATGCCCATGCTGGCCCCAGTGACCAGCACTCTGGCCCCCCGCACACTCTCTACAACACACACACACACACACAATACACACACACACACACACACACACACACACAACCATGTTACGACAATAATAATTCCTTATGTGTTTTGTATGGTGTACATTCCTCCACATGAAGCAAGTGCTAGATCGTAATGTAAGATCACACACCACATACTGTCATGTGTTATGAAGTCTGAATAACCCTAGTAACCTGATTATTAACACCTTTACTGCCAGACTCTGCGTGTACTTGATAAAGCACATATACTTTATAGATAAGTGTATATTACAGAAAGGAGACATGGACGACATTGAATAGGCAAAAATTATTCATTCAGATTATCGTTGTCCAGCACACATAACAACATATTTGTAGCAGTGACAATTTGCAGCAATCTGCTGCTGTGTGGAGCCCTTAGACACACACACTGGCATAGGATAGCAGCCAAAGCCAGAGAGGTTTACCACTTGTCTGATAAAGCAATTAGCGTCAGATAACACTTTAGCATTGGAGCACTGTGTGTACCGTTCCAGCTGTTATCTCCAGTGCTGATACGGTGGTCCAGACAAATGACCTTAGATCTATGACGTAATCAGATTGTGATGAGGCAAAGACATATAGAGTTAACCTGCTTTGTGAGCACTTCTGACTGCTGCATATGCTGCTGCCAAATGTTGAATGATTATTAGTAATAATGATGTCATTAGAAATGCAATTCCCCTCAGAGTGGAGCAGTTACAGTCTGCTAGTGCTGAACAATCACACACGAGGAATGCCTTGCATTACCAGTGCTACTCATTTTTCCTCATCGCTTTTCAAGGTGTAAATGTTTTTGAAAGTGAACTGTATTGTATAACCTATACATACAAAGACACACACACACACACACACACACACACACACACACACCACATATCACACACACACACACATACAGACACACATACAGACACACACACACACATGCACACACAATATCATCTTATGACAATAATAATTCCTTATGTATTTTGTATGGTACACATTCCTCCACATGAGGCAAGTGCTAGGTACTAATGTAAGATCACACACACCACATACCGTCATGTGTTATGAAGTCTGAATAACCCTAGTAACCTGATTATCAACACCTTTACTGCCAGACTCTGCGTGTACTTGATAAAGCACACATACTTTCTAGGCATACTAGATATTACAGAAAGGAAACAAAGTTTTTGTGATATGGACAACAATGAACAGGCAAAAATGATTACTTCAGATCGCCATTCCACAGCACACATAAGAAGATATTTGTAGCAGTGAGCAATCATACCTAGGACAGCTGCTTGTGCCTGCGTCCCACACACACTGGCATAGGACAGCAGCCAAAGCCGGAGAGGTTTGGCTATCAACCATTGGTTATCTGTTGTTGGTTAACTATTGGTTATCATTTGTCTGATAAAACAATTAGCGTCAGATAACGCTTCAGCATTGGGGCACTGTACCGTTCCAGCTGTTATCTCAGGGCTGATACAGTCAGCAAGTGTGCACTACAATACACTACACTACACTACACTACACACCCACCACAGTGCCAGTGATGACCACCCAGTTCACAGGTCCCACTCATGCACATGTGAGGGTGTGACACGATGACATAAGAAGAGTTGGGGAATACCTGTTGTTTTGCCTGTCACCATCCTCAGTGCTACACTGTGTCACTTTGTGCGATTACTGGTGTCTATACAACACAGTTCATGTATACATGTAAATGTTTTCTTAAGTACACTTACATTTTTCTGTGATTTAAACCATACCTTAATTTTATTCATTTAACCAGTGCTTTAGTTTGTAAATGTCTGTAATATACCTTTTATGTCATTTTTATGTCATTCATTCAGCACATTTCATTACACTGACCATGTTTTAACATGCATATGACAGACAAACAAACTAGTCTCACATAATGTGGACAGTGACGCAACACTATGGCCATGACAAAAACAGACATGTTGAAACAGGCAATCTGGCAAACATGTCTGGCATTGCTGAAGTCATAAAAACCTATTGTTATTTAACATGTAATTGCGTAAGGTTTTAACTCTTGAATTACATTTCAACAAAGTTAATTCCGTATAAAAAAATAATTAGGGTTGTCTAATGGCCTTTTGAAGGACCAGTCTCTTCCTCAGACTAACATTTCCCTTCTTTTTCTAATGTTATTTAATCACTTCACTTGTCATACACCAAGACAACATGTACTTTGACGTGCAGTTTTGCAGCAGCACTGCAGGCGGCATGTTGCCAAAAAACAAACTGCCATGTTGCTCATGCGCTGGCCATGCACTGGGCTCTGCTGACATGTCGACATGACTGTGTCCTACCTTTCACTCCTCGCACTTCCACTTACCTGGGTCGAACGTGTCCCTCCATACGTACGCTGTCACCGCCACCGCCACGGCGAGCACGGCAAGCTTCAATGTTAAGCTCATGGCTGCAATGACATAACTCCACTCTGCCGCATCTGGCTAAAGCCACAGGTCTGGGGCGGGGGAGGTGCGATAACACAGTGGACCCTGGCCTCAGCACAGCCAACATGCCAACAGCTGTATTTACAAAAGCCATATGCTATCCACACAGTTATACTGCAGCCCAGTTACACTAAATGCTATACTCTATCTATGGACTATGTTTATTCTACAGGTATGTATATAAGGATGCATATTAAAGTTTAATTTTCCTACCTTTATGAGTTCATATCATTTCTTTTCCTCTGCCTATTATACCCTATGATCATTTTAAGACCATTGAAGATCATTTTAACAGAGTAACAGTTACAAGTGCTGAGTTCAGCACGCTCAGCTGTGTATGCCCTAACAAAACAAACAAAACAAAGACACAGCCATCACCGGTGCAAAAAGCATTGTATTTATTTTAGCTAATGGTAGCAGTGTTACACAAACACGGCGAGTCATCTGACACTCCTTGGTGTAGCCTACTAAAGAAGTGAACTTTGGTAAGAAGCGGTGAGAATGAAGTGGGGACTTGACGTGCGTGTCTGAGGTGTGGAGCAGGTGTAGGTCTCTGGCATAGTGGGCACTTGACGTGCGTCTGTCAGGTGTGCAGGTGTAGGTCTCTGGCATAGTGGGCACTTGACGTGCGTCTGTCAGGTGTGCAGGTGTAGGTTTCTAGCATAGTGGGCACTTGACGTGCGTCTCTGAGGTGTGGAGCAGGGGTAGATCTCTGGCATAGTGGGCATGCAATATACTGTATATATTGCATTTTTTGTCACCTGCCATATTTTATTTTTGTTGCTATCTACTAAATAGGAAATTATTTTAGATGTATTTTTATTTATTAACCTATATCCAACCAAATCTATTTGTATGTATAGGATATGCAATACAGTTCACTTTCAAAAACATTTACACCTTGAAAAGCGATGAGGAAAAATTAGTAGCACTGGTAATGCAAGGCATTCCTCGTGTGTGATTGTTCAGCACTAGCAGACTGTAACTGCTCCACTCTGAGGGGAATTGCATTTCTAATGACATCATTATTACTAATATTCATTCAACATTTGGCAGCAGCATATGCAGGGGGCAGAAGTGCTCACAAAGCAGGTTAACTGTACAGTATACAGTTTTTGTCTCATCACAATCTGGTTATGTCATAGATCTAAGGTCATTTGTCTGTATTCTCCTATATATTTTTAAACACAATCTATTTGCTGGCATTTTTTTTTTCAAATCTTAACACAATCTGACCAACATAACAGAAAATTGGAGGCCCTTTTTCCATACCAGTGTAACACACACACACATATGCATATATACATATATACTTATATACCGTTTCTCATTTAGTAATTTTCTGAAACTAAATTTAAAAAGGATGATGAAGACTCGAGTATCTTCAGTGTCAAAATGTATCTCACTGCCATTTTAAACCATGAATAAAACAAAGCATAAATGATAGGATTCACACACGAATTTGTGTACAGGATCCAGGAGAGAAAAGTCATGGCAGTCGCCGAGGACTCAGAAGTGTCTGCAGTGAGCAGAGAGAGGTAATAAGGTATCCAGCAGAGCAGGTAAACGGCAACAACAATTCCTAAAGTTTTTGCTGCTTTGCCCTCTGATTTTGGTGGCATTTTGGTATTGTCTGCGTAACCAATGCTGGCAGAAATGGAATGAATGGCATTGGCCTGATAGGTTGCCACTTGGAAAATCCTCAGATATAAAGTGATCATGATGGTACAAGGGGCAATGAAGGAGATTATGAGATCAAACATTCCCCACTCAAAACTAATGTACAGAAAACATTCCCCGTGGCAAACCCCATTCTGCCCTGAGATATTAACACTCCTGTTACAGTAAAGCAATAGCAGGTTATACAGTACCGAACAAGACCAAATAACACATAGATATGATCACCTTGTTGACAGTCATTCTCTGAGCATAAAGCAAAGGATCACACACAGCAACATATCGGTCAGCAGCAATCACAACAAGATGGCCAAGCGAGGACGACAGCAATGCGTAAACAATGCACTGGAAGATAAAACAAAACTGTTGTCCAAAGTACCAACATGTCTCTGTCAGTTTTATTGCCTCTACTGGAATTACAATAACTCCGATTAGGAAGTCCGCCACAGACAGAGAGAGAATGAGCAGGTTGGTGGGAGTGTGCAGCTGCCTGAAGTGAGCAATCGCAATGACCACCAGCAGATTCACTACCACAGTGGTTGCCGATATCACAGAAAAAATGAAAAACATTACAACATACTCATACGTGGGCCTCACAGTTTTGATACAGGATGCATTATTCCAAGGATAACAATACTGTAAAGCTAGTGATTCGTCCATATCTGCTAAAAGCACAAAACACATAAACATGTATCAACTTAACCCCTCAGCAATACCACTCCCAAGACAAGGTATGGTCTGAAGAGTACCACTTGTCATTCTATTAAACCTTCATATATCTTCTCAGGTCAGGGCTACCCAATAAGCATCATGAGAGGCTGCCTTCTCCTGTGTGAGACGTGCAGTATAAAGGCTGACTCTGTCATAACATTAATATGCATATACAAAATAAACACATCTGACTGGATGACTGAAAAAACAGTTTCAAGTAGGCTGGACATGCCTTTTTTGAGCCTTATTGATTTCAGTTTTTTTTTTTTTTTCAAAACAATTCCAGTTGAAATGTCCATAGCGTTGTATTTTCAAATGTGTACATCAACATTTAAAGTAGACCTGAGGTGGTTTGTGTTTCATGTCTGGCACATGTAGGCTTCATTTTAAGTTTAAGTGAGACATCAGCAAATAAAATAAATCACTATTTGCAGGGGGAACAGAAGGGCACAGAAGAGACATTGGGTTTTAACAAATCTAATTAAACTGGTAAGACCAGTGCCATTCTTACTAGCCTAAACCTGTCTGGGAAGGTGATACTAAGGCCTATACTAATTACAGGGCTCTTCTAGTTCTTTCAGCAGGTGTCAGGGGCCCATTCATAGGCCCTTGCCTGCTGTGAAACGTGATCTGGATCTAAGGTGTCTGATACCCTTTCATGAGAGGACAAATTCCGCCATGACTTGGCTCTACTTGGCTCTACTTACTACTTGGCTCTTACCAAATGCAAAGCAAAGGAGGGGAAGTAATGTACAGGCCTTGCTCATTGCAAGGACTGAAGTCTGGGAAATGTTTTAATTTCATGGAAATGCATCGTTACTCTGCTTTATCTGACAATGTTTTCTATCTAGTGATGTCAAGGAAATGAAAGGAGTTCCATGTCCAACTAAAAGATAAAAGAGTTTCTCGTTTCTCAAAATGTGGTGTGTAATCTGCTGTAAAATCTGCTGTAAAGATTGAACAGAAGTACAGGAAAGCATTTACATTCTAAAGCTGTGTTTTTTTTTTACGCCTGATAGTGTCCATATGTTTACATTTCAAAACATTGAAAAAGGTTGTGATGCCACCCAGTGGAAGACAAGGGGCTACTGCTATGGCAATAATACCATCTATGTTCTATCTATGTTTCAATGGCCTATGGCTAACTCCCATAGAGTGGGTATTTAACCAGCCATACAAACAGTTGAGGACTATCAGTGGAGAAATTCTGACCTACTTCTGTTGATATTGTGTGCACCTAAACTTTTAGTATGTTAGTAAAGACACCCAATACTATAAAAGGGGTTAGAGTTTTTATTTTTTCATATATGCACTCACCTACTCCTTAAAACATGTTTGTTCCTTTCTGAACACGCACATTCACATTGGCGGCCTCAGAGACAAGCTTGTGCATATCACCGTGTAGGTTAATTGCTGCACACCAGCCTAACTGTCACTTTCTGGTTTTAGCAAAACAGCTTTTCAGCAAAGGCCAAAGCTTTTGCTTGTCGGAGGAGCATCCTGACACATCCATAGGCCATGACCATAGGGTCTCATCATGAATCTGCTCCGCAGCTGATGTATCATCTAACGATGCAGTTGGTCAGGTCAGTGCTGATCTAAATAGTAAAGTTATTGTATGTGTGTCATGAAGGCTTATGAGGAGTCCATGGGAAAAGTGGACATAGTCATTTTTCAAGTAACTCCCCCCTATCGGTAGTTGCATTAAAACCTCAGCTTTTTCAAAAGTAATCCTGTGAATAAATGAGCATAGTCGGTTTTTCCTTTGGACACCTCACTTATTGGAATAAACACCACATTGCAAAGAGTCTGACATTTTAAATGCACCGAAAAAAAAAAAAAAAAAAAAAAACAGAAACCTAAAAATGTTAAAAGTTTATTTTTTGCAAGATTAAACGGAATGCAACTGCCTTGATTTTTATGCTCGAATTGTATTAGTTATTAGTAGTAGTAGGCTAATGATAAAATATGCAAGGATAGCATATCAAATCAACCTGCCACTAAAGCTGGGTGGTTTTACTATTTAACTTGTTTACCATTGCTAAAGAATTGTGATAAAAATAAGGCAGGATGTAAGCCTACTTTCAGAAGCCATGGTACTATCCCTGATAATATCCAAGTATTCAGCTTAAAAATGTGGAAAGGATGTAGAGTTGCGCCACCCAGTGGAGGAGGAGGGTTTAGCACACATTCAGCTTCACACACCCACTGGGTGGGTAGTATACGTATTCACTTCATAAAAGGGCCATACCAACACAGAAAACAGTCATAGGGCATAAGTAGAGAGACTCTAAACAATTGTAAACACTGACTGCTTTAACAACTGCAGTACCACTTACATTCAGCATGAAGTACTAAAGGACTACTGTAAGGGGGAAACCAATGTAACAACTACATTGTAACAGCTACAAGTGTTTTTTTTATTATCAAATGGAGTACTCTGATGATAGTAGTGAATACTGTTTCCCTCAGAGTAACGTGTCTTGTATTCGAAGGACACGGACAAGACATGAATATCTTATTCTGTATGTTTTCTTCTTTTCAATATCGGTGTTCACAGTTGTTGTAAACCTACTGGTGATAATCTCCATTTCTCATTTTAAGCAGCTGCAGACTCCAACCAACCTGTTCATCCTCTCCCTGTCTGTGGCAGACTTCCTGATTGGTGGAATTGTGATGCCTGTAGAAAGCATGCGCTCAATTGAGTCCTGTTGGTTTTGGGGTGAGAGGCTTTGTAGCTTTTTCCCAGCTGTCATCTGTATACTTGTATCAGCATCACTGGGTCATTTAGTGTTCATAGCTGTGGATCGCTACCTGGCTGTGTGTGAGCCCTTTCTATACGCATCCACCATGACCACCGGAAAATCTGTGGCGTGTATTGTACTATGCTGGCTCTGCTCTGCTGTGTATAATTTATTACTTCTGAATATCAATGGAAATATGAACAACCCAGAGAAACAAAGCAGCTGCCTTGGAGAATGCCTGCTGCTTATTGACTTCACATGGGGCATAGTTGACCTTGTATTCTCCTTCATATTGCCATGCTCCATCCTGTTCACTCTCTATGTGATTATCTTTTCTGTGGCCAGAAATCAGGCTATAGCCATAAATGCCCAACCAGGGAGGGCCACAAATAATGGAAAACTTGTCATGTCAAATAGCTCTGAGAGAAAAGCAGCAAAAACTCTTGGTATTGTGATTTTTATCTACCTTATGTGCTGGATCCCATACTACATCAGCATACTCACTCAGGATAGTACGTCTGCTGCTGTGCATGTCTTATCCTGGCTCATGTACATGAATTCATTTATGAACCCTTTAATATATGCTTTGTTTTACCCATGGTTTAAGGTATCAGTAAGATATATTGTAACTTTTAAGATTCTGGATACATCATCATCGCATTTCCAACTTTTACCAAAATGACCTTACCTGTTCATATGTTTTGTGAAGTAATGTATGTTGCAAGTGTAAAAACAGTTGAATGTTCTTATATGTAGTCTAATCTGAATGATCTTAAGTGTGATATAACTGTGACCCATGTACTGTAATTTATCTCTGCATTACAAATGGAGAAAGTAGTAAAAAATAACAATATATGTTTTATTTTGTGTGAATGTGAGAAAATTAGACTTTTTTTTAAATTTCACAATAATGTTTTTATCATGCTCCAACCTGCCAGCAGACATCGCCAGACCTAAGACCAAGCTTTGGACATCCAGGACAAGTCAAGCCCATGCCAAACACACTGGGAGACCCTGTAGCAAGTGATCAGGGGGATCACCTGCAGCCCATAATTTATGCCCGTCTCTTAAGCCCTTGGTTTCTGTGTTTCTGCACTTGGTCATGATGGTTTCACATGGACTTCATGCTCTTGCTGCCTCTGTCTTTGCGGAAACTTGCTTTAATGGACTTGGATTTGGATCAAATGTGTAAGGAAAGCTGATTCTTATGTGGCTAGTAACTACAAAGGTTTAGTCAACTCAGAAAACCAAACTTTCATCCACAGCCCATTTTTCTGTGTTTTCTATTGTTATTCCCACAAGTAATCTGATGTTATTTCTCTGTATATATATGATGATATTTCTCTGAGTTAGGATGACTGTAAAGGTCCAGCATTGATGGGGTTACTATTAATAACAATATCCACCTTTGCAAATGCAAGACGCGTCTGCCTGTGTGTGTGTGTGTGTGTCACAGACACGCGTAACCCCTGAACCATTTGTCCGACCGACCTCAGATTTGATTGGCTTCTGCCGCTGTGGCCACTCCCCTTCTCACACAGTACTGCATCATTAGGTCAGAGTTTGAGCTAGACTGTTTGCACTCTGAATAAACCTGAAAACTCTGAAAAGAAAGACCTGTTTATATAGCCGGTTCCACTCATTCAGTGTGGTCTGTTCCCACACAAAAGGTGTTGCTATGAACACAGTACAACCCAGACCTATCTATACAGACACAATTCTAGCATCCAAGACATCTGCCAGGCACACCTTACCTGGCACATTCTGAGCGGACTCAGCACTAATAGTTACTAATTACAGGGCCCAAAATGGTATTCTTTCATAGGGCCCAAAATAACTAGTGGCTCCCCTGCTAGCTGTAGCAGTAGAGATGCCCTGTGAAATACCAGTAATATTACAACAGCAATGCAGCAAACTGCAACAGCACCAATATATTCATCGCTATAAATGGGTGCCGCTGTTTCCAGTCGCTGCCATGATGAAAGCCCATACAAGTCCACTAAGTTGTAGCCGTCTCTCTCTGGCAACCCTTTCGTCAGCCCTTTATTTGTATATTCCGGTAGTAAGTATGGATGCCCATCAAATATAACTGGGCATTCATCTTCTCTGTAGTACTCTCTACATTCCTCTGTCTCTGAAATATTCACTACGTCTGCAGTCACGACACTGTGTGTGTGTGTGTGTGTGTGCGCGCCATGAAAGCGAGTTCAGTGAAAGAAAGTTGCTGCACTGTTGCACTGTTCATGTTTGTGAAATAATCGTTAGTTGTGGCTAAACAGGAACTCTGTTCTAGTTTCGGTTTTGGATAAAGCTTCCTGGAAGTGAAAAGCAAAACCTCAGATTATTACTAAATATATATTGGGTGAACTCAGCCAAATTGGGCCATCAGCTAAAGTGGTCCAAATAAGGTTAAAGTGTCATATCTTTTTAAATTTGAGTAGCTAATCACTGTTAATAAATTCAAATTGTTGCTACAACTGTGCTTGGTGTGTTTTGAATGATTTGATTGGTCTCTGGTTGCTAAGATACGTGGAGCAATTCCTTATGTGGACACTGGAGGGAAAAATTGGAGTGTGAGTGCTTTGGCAGGCAATATGCTACTTTTTTTATAATGAATCTGTTAAGATAAAATGGGCCGCTAGTCTCAACTAAAATGGACCACCACTTTACTGAATTTACACCATTGTTTTGAGATATTTGAAATGAAAATAGTAATATTTGCAGATAAACTATGATTAGTCACATTTGTAAAGTCATGTGTGACTTATCCATACTGTATAGACCTAATGTTATTGGTAGTGGGGTACCATATGCTAGCACACTCCATCCACTCAGTGTGAAGCACTCAAATACACAAGTCTTAAATGAATTAAGAGTACACATATTAAAGTTTTTATTTGCTGTATTGCAGAGGAAATGACCAAGAGAAAAGAACAGGGAAGAGTGAGGAAAAGACAGGGGCAGAATGTTAGTCGACAGAGATACAATCAGTGGGTTGAAGCAAGGATGAAAAGAGCAGTAAACAAATATGAAGACACTGTGAAAAGGGGAGAGACAGCCAATGTCCATTTTTTTTTAGTAAGGGCATGGAATATACCAAGGACAACTCTACAAATTATGCATCTGGTCGAAGACCATGCCTCCCAGAGCATGCTGAAAAAGAGCTGGCAATATTGATTAAAGAGTTGTGCCAGAGATGAGTCCTTCTAACAAAAAAAAGATGTTCAGAGCCTGGCCTACCAATATGGTCAGGTGAACAACTTGAAGGGCTTTTCTCTAACCAAGAAAAGGGCAGGATTTTACTGTTCAATTTTTTTTTAAAAGAAACTGTAAAAAGGGGGGCTGGTGGGAACCAACACTAGGCCAGAAAGGACTGTATGGAGAGGGGCTGATTGAGGTATACGATAATCGCCACAGATTGTCCGGTCAGAACAAGAGTGAAATGTCCCTTAGTGAAGACACACACACCACTCATGAACAGTGAAACCGTGGAAAGGAATGAACCCGTGTACCGTGAAAACAGTGGTTTACTGGAAATATAGGAGAAACAAGAAATACAAAAACAAGCATGAGCAATACAAATATACAAATGATAATACAAGGGGTATTGGAAGGTTAATATACACAATATATACAATATATACAAGGAGTGATGAATAATCACAGCAATTACCTAGACTAGAATGAAGGAACATAACTGCCTACAGTAGCTATGTAAACCGTGACTGAAAGTGAATAACTGAATGACTAGCTGCAACAGAAGTACTGTCTTTAAGCCCTGCGACACGGTGTGTCTGCGTATACAGAGATTAGCCATGGCGCGAGCTCTTAAACTGTACACTGAAACAAGCAGCCAAGTATCTGCTGTGCTCCCCAAAGAATACAGCGACATGGAGAATAAGTAACAACTACTATTATGCACATACAGAACGATACAACATCTAACAGATACGTAAACAATAGACAAATACTCGCGCTGCAGGCATTGATGCTATGAGGCTACAATAACACACAACAACGAGCATATACATGACATAACAACATAATAATAGCGAACTCACTCTCTCATGGACGCACGGATGAATGAATAATTGAGAGCCGAAGAGAAGAGAAATGGGGAGAGAGAGATGGACGTTGGGATCCTGAAAACGTCCGTGAATGAAAGGAAAGTCCAAGAATGAAGTGTATCCAGCTGAAGTCTCTCTGTCCCTCCGATGTGTGACTTGCTCTGACACCTCAAGAGTTGAGCACCTACCTTTAACAGCGGACCACAGCGGGGGTCCAGCTGATAACGATCGGTAGCCCGGCAGAGGCTGCTGGGAGCAGCCTATTGGTGGCTAGGCCTCTCGACTCAGTGTGAAAAGGAGTGATTGGAGGGCTCTACCAGACTTATTGGAGCCTGATCAGCAGGGGGTCAGTGGGTGAGGAGCTGATAGCCCACACAATGGAGGATGGCCCATCACTGAATGGACGATGGGTTGATGGCCCATCACTGAGGTGGTTTGACCAGTTTGAACAGCTGCCCCCAACTTTGTGGAACAAAGCTGTGTCCATGATGGTACTGGGTAAGTCCGGTGAGTGCTGGGATGCTGATGGGTCAGAAGACAGGCTGCGTGTCGTCTGGTCCGAGACCTAGATCTAGGCTGCCCTGTCAGCTACCACCAGCTCCAGGGATGACCGGAACCGACGTCGAATGTCCCAGCCGCCCCATCTGCCCACGGCGATGACTGGACCGATGAGGCTCCGACGATGGCGTGGAGTCACAGTTGTGGAGCTGCTCCTCCACACGGCTGTCTGGCACTGCTGACTGATGATGATGAGCTGATGTCCTGGCTGAGGCGGCTCTGGCGGTGGCCGCCCCGTGACGGGCTCTGATGGCTGGGTGCTGCAACTCCTTCCTGCCACTGGTGATGCTGCTACCACCTGCGGCCTGGGCCACAGCTGAGGGGGGAAGCTGAGACAGAGGGAGGCGCCAGTTCGGGTTGTCATCAGCTGGACTGACTGCTGATCTGACTGCCTGACGACCGTCACTCCCTGCTTGCTTCCGATGAATAAGATGATGCTGATGACTGCTAGCTGCCGCCTGGGCCAGCCTGCGTGGGGTGCGTTGCTGGCGCTTGGCAGACTGTTGAGGACTAGCAGGTGTCTGTGTCCCCGTGAACAGATAGTGAGTGGATGAGGATGATGGTGACCGTGGGAGCTTGGCTGGGCCTTGCAGTGTCCAACCAAGGCGGGTCTTGAGTGCTGCTGGCCCACCCGAAGGGCCCAGATGCACTGGCTTGACTGGAGTGAGGAGATGAGGGTAGTCAGAGCCAATGAGCAGCAGGGGTTGAGCTCGAGTGAAGTGATGGAGAGGCAGACCTCTGAGGTGAGGGTAGGTCTGTTGAAGAGCCTCTACCGGATGGGAATGACTAGACAGGCGAAGCTCGGGGGAGGTGAACGCCTGCTGGATGCGGAACTGCTTCCGAGGCTGATCAACAGGTGACACAGAGAAGGAGGCAGACCTCCCTGTCACAGTCCTGTGATCCTGGTGCACAGTCCTCAGGGCCAACTTCTCCTTCTGTCCCTGGAGACCCAGCTTCTGAGCGGCACTGTGGAGGAGAATAGTGCGCTCAGACGCGTCATCCAGGATGGCATACCCATGATGATGAAGGCACACCTTCGCCATCTTGAGTAGCACTGTGCTACCACGTGCGGGGTCCACGTAGTAGGACACAGACTCACGAGTGGTGGCTGACTTCTCTGACGAGGTGGGCGAGTTGGGACTGTTGACCTCGTGCAGCACTTCCAGGTGGGTGCGGTTGCACTGCTGACAGCGAGCCCTCAGGTAGCACTGCGCAGTTGGATGATCGCGACCGCACCTCAAGCACCGCTTCCCATCTTTGATCCACTGCACCTGCAGGTCCGTGGGTAACGCCTTGAACAGAGAGCACTGGTTGAAGTAGTGCTACACTCTGTTGCAGAACGGGCAGTACTTCTGCGGCTGGTCTGCCCTCTTAGCTGGGGGTGGAGTTGACTTTGTTGGCTCTGCCTGCTTAGCTGGGGAGTTGACGAGCAAGACTGTAGTGGAGCGGGTGGCTGTAGATTGATCCACCCTGGTGCTCCGCTGTCTGTCCGCTTGACTCCCTGCTGCCCTGGGATGGCTGGCTGCGTAGTCGTCCTCCTGGACCCGGACTTCATACTCCAGCCACTCAGCAAAGTCCAACAGTGTGGGGATCGGGACCTGGAGAGGGTTGACGAACCTCCGGAACTGGGCGCGCAGGTCGTGTGGCAGCTTGGAGAGCAGCTGGGACACATGTGACCCACACTCCAGCTCTGTCCTCCCCTCTCTCCCCAGCTGGTCCAACATCCCTACCAGGGCTCTCACCTTCAGCGCGAACAGCCTGAAGCCTCTGCTGTCACCGCTCCTGACAGAGGGCTCTGCAAGGACCTCGGTGATGCGCTGTAAGGCCAGCTTGTAAGGCTGACCATAGAGCTCTGTGAGAGCCGCCAGAGTCCTGGTGTAGGGGTACCTGCTGTTGCAGTAAGAGTCTGCTACCAGCAGGGCATCCTCCAGCTTGAGGTGGTCCACCAGGATCTGATATTTGAAGCGCTCGGTGGCGTCGGCTGGCAGGAGGTTGTCCAGGGCCAACTTCAACCGAGCGAACTGGCGGGGGTTGTCGTCTGTGAACAGCGGGATCCGCGGCTTAGGTCCACGGTAGGTTGACTCCTGACGAGGCAGTGATGGGAGTCGTCCTTGACAACGTGGAGGCGGTGGCTGCTCATCCTGACCCTCTGCCCTCTGGTCCGCCTGTGGGTGAGGCGCAGCCTGCTGAGGCCTCGCGGACGAGATGCCTGGTGGAGTGAACGGGGCCATGTACTCAGGAGTGAGTACAGGTTGTGAGGAGGCAGGGGAAGTCTGGCCCGGCAGCAGATTCAGACTCCTCAGATGCTCCGTCAGCTCGGCAACCAAGGCAGATGGCTGATGAGGAGGTGGTGCCATCTGTTGTGGAGGCCGTGGCTGAGGTGACGATTGCTGAGGTGAATGGGCTGGCACAGCGGGACTGGATGCCCTGTCGGGATGCAGCGGCGTAGAGGTGTACGGGGGGAGTGAAATCCCACAACGGCTACGCCTCCTTCTGCTCCACGTGGTTCACCTGAGGTAGGACCAGGCGTGATGATGGGAACCTGGAGACTGGTTGACGGGCGTGCAGTGATGGCCTGGTACATCTGCTGCATGTCCCTCCTCAGCTGCAGGTTGTCCTCCTTGATCCGCCGGTTGTCCTCAGTGAGCTCTCTGAGGGCAGACAGAATGGCTGCTGAGGCGTCAACGCTCGTCTGTGCAGCAGGGGGCGCTTGTAAGGCATCCCGGGGCCTGCTGTCTCCCACGTCGGAGGGGTCTGTGTGTGTGTGTGTCTGTTCCTGTGGCAAGCATCGCTGTGGCTGTGTCACCAGGAAGTCGTCGAGTCGGCGAGGCTGGTGGGGCTCACGGCGAGGACGAACGCTGCCATCAGGGAAGGACATCGTGGCTGTGGAAATTATCATATCCGGCTCGAAGGACCATGTAAAAAGGGGGGCTGGTGGGAACGCCACAGATTGTCCGGTCAGAACAAGAATGAAATGTCCCTTAGTGAAGACACACACACCACTCATGAACAGTGAAACCGTGGAAAGGAATGAACCCGTGTACCGTGAAAACCGTGGTTTACTGGAAATATAGGAGAAACAAGAAATACAAAAACAAGCATAAGCAATACAAATATACAAATGATAATACAAGGGGTATTGGAAGGGTAATATACACAATATGTACAATATATACAAGGAGTGATGAATAATTGCCTACAGCAATTACCTAAACTAGAATGAAGGAACATAACTGCCTACAGTAGCTATGTAAACCGTGACTGAAAGAGAATAACTGAATGACTAGCTGCAACAGAAGTACTGTGTCTTTAAGCCCTGCGACACGGTGTGTCTGCGTATACAGAGATTAGCCATGGCGCGAGCTCTTAACCCTCTAGGCGCCACTGTCGACTTAAGTCGACAAGATGCCGCACTGAATAAAACGGTCGATTTTGTCAAATAGGGTGTCAAATTTGATTTGAACTCCCTTCCACTAGGTGGTAGACATGTCATACTACGTCCCTTACTCATAATTACGTTATGTTTCTATACAAAATTGTCGAGCTAGAGCATGTTGAATCAGTGTGAGCAAAAGCGAAGCTAGTTTGCGTGCGAGCCATATAATTAGAGCGATATTGTCAACGTCAGCGAGTGTTTGCCTTCGTTTTTCGTCTAATGGCATCAAAGAAGTTTATCTGCAATGAAGTGTTGGGTCTTCTATTCGCAGACCCTTATTCTGAAGGCGAATATCTGCCTCCAGAAGATGACGGTGATGCGTTTAGCGACGACGCTTCAGATGCGTCCCTGCCTTGCAGTGATGCAGCTGGACAAAGTGATTATTTAGCCCTACACCAAGCACAATCTTTGGATCATTTGGCCAAAGTAGATACTCATTTGCTCAATGTCAGCGATGGGAACAGTGTTTTATGGGGTGGGAATGTTTATCAGGGAGTAAGCAGGCGTGTTAGTGGTGTGGGGAACGAGGCTGGAAGTGAAGTCGGGGTCCAGTGTTTTTACTGCGCTAGCCACGTAGCTAATTTGTTTTCCGACTGTGCCTTTCCCTAATCGCGGAGACAGTAACGTGGTGGAGACTTTGTCTAATGCCACTGGGTATGTTAGACGAGGTCAAAGTGTTTCTATGAGAGCTAGGGGACAACGTAGAAGCAGGGTGAGGAGACGCAGTGAGAGTCCTACCCATGAAAATTCTCTCCACTCGGCACAAGTGCGCAGCAGATCTGCGCGTGCTGCTCGCAGCAGGAACAGAGGCGGTGTGGCACGGGGCAGAGGAGCTAATATGCTCGTTAGTTTATCTAGGCAAGATGATGGGAATGCCGGTGTATTGTCGCACCTGCTTTGAGTTGATCAATGAGGAGGGGTATCAAAATTGTCTCACGCCCTTTGATCAGCCAATTGGATATCTCCAATGCCAATTCGCCCCTAGATTGTCTATCACTCTTTCTCTGATGATTTCTGGAATGTTCTTACAAATCTTCCAAATGTTACAAATGAGACAAATTGCTTTGCCCATCAGTTTTTAGCCTGTCAGCTCAAAAAAAAGCCCAACCAAAAAAACAAACAAACCTAAAAAAAAAAAAAAACTACTAACATTGCCTCTCGTCTCATCTTGTCATCTCACTCATGAGATTTTAAACTAAACAAGTCTTATGATATATATATATATATATATATATATATATATATATATATATATATATATATATATATATATAGAATAACATATAAATGCCCCATATATGGAATCTGAGTGCCTCTGTAATAAATGGAAAATCTCTACAGCAAAAGGTCAGCCTACTGCTACATGCATTCGGTTTGGTTCTGCCATTTATTAGTAAAGATTTACACTGTTTGGTTGCTATTTACTATTCATTTGAGCATTCAGTATTGTGCAATATAGCATACACAAGGTACATACACACTTTTTTTGGGGAGGGAGTACTGCATTTTATCTTTCAAACGTGACAATTTATAAAAATTCTATAATCCAAGATGGCCGCCGCCATGTGACGTCATAATATGCAAATTAGATGGGTAAATTTAATCCCTACATAAACTTTGGATCATCCTTAATATTTCTCTAATTTACAGTAAGTCTCTATCTCTTATCATTTTTAAGTTATAGCCTTTTGAAATTAAGATGTCAAAATCGAATGTTTTAGGAAAAAACCTCTGGCGCCTAAAGGGTTAAACTGTACACTGAAACAAGCAGCCAAGTATCTGCTGTGCTCCCCAAAGAATACAGCGACATGGAGAATAAGTAACAACTACTATTATGCACATACAGAACGATACAACATCTAACAGATACGTAAACAATAGACAAATACTCACAATAGGCATATACATGACATAACACAGTAACAACATAATAATAGCGAACTCACTCTCTCATGGACGCACGAATGAATGAATAATTGAGAGCAGAAGAGAAGAGAAATGGGGAGAGAGAGATGGACGTCGGGATCCTGAAAACGTCCGTGAATGAAAGGAAAGTCCAAGAATGAAGTGTATCCAGCTGAAGTCTCTCTGTCCCTCCGATGTGTGACTTGCTCTGACACCTCAAGAGTTGAGCAGCTACCTTTAACAGCGGACCACAGCGGGGGTCCAGCTGATAACGATCGGTAGCCCGGCAGAGGCTGCTGGGAGCAGCCTATTGGTGGCTAGGCCTCTCGACTCAGTGTGAAAAGGAGTGATTGGAGGGCTCTACCAGACTTATTGGAGCCTGATCAGCAGGGGGTCAGTGGGTGAGGAGCTGATAGCCCACACAATGGAGGATGGCCCATCACTGAATGGACGATGGGTTGATGGCCAATCACTGAGGTGGTTTGACCAGTTTGAACAGAAACCCTGATCTGGGTATGACAAAACCTGAGGCCCTCTCTGCAGCAAGGGCTGCATCCGTAAATAAAACAACTGTAGGCCAGTGGTTTGAAGAGTATGGAAAACTGCCACATAACCTAGGGATCAGCGATGAACCATCTCACGTATGCAATTGTGATGAATCCAGTCTACAAGACAATTTCTGTTCCCCAAAGGTAGTTGGGGAAGTTGGGCAGCTTGTGTGGAGGTGACATCTGGAGAGAAAGGAGAGACGACAACTGTTCTTGCTGCATTCAACGCAGCTGGAACATACAGTCACATCATGATTATATTCAAAGGTAAAAGGCTGCGAAATGAATGGCTGCATGGCTGGCCTTATGGTGTTTCTGCAAGGGTGTTTGAGAATGGCTGGATCAATGCAGGCCTGTTCCTTGAGTGGGGTCACATGTTTATTCACTCCCTCTCTACAGAGAACCCCAAGCCACATCTCCTTCTTCTTGATGGACATAGCAGCCACACATACAATGTGCCTTTTTTGAACTTAATTAAAGCAAACAATGTGCACATATATTGCTTACCTCTTCACACCACCCACTCTATGCAGCCTGCTGACATATATGTCTTTAGGAGCCTCAAATTTAACTGGCACGAGAATGGGAGGTTGTGGATGAGAAGAATGGCTGGCAAGAAGCTGTCAAAAATTGATTTTCAGTGTTTCAGTGTTTGGTCCTGCATGGGCCTCAGCAGCTACAGCAAAAATGCAGTGTCAGGGTTTAGGGCTACTGGGCTCTAACCAGTCAACATGAAGGCCATTAATGAAAAGCAGTTTGCCCCTAGCTTGACGACAGAGGGGGAGCTCCCATTCTCAAATGAGCCCTGTGCTTCCACATCCTCAAGCCTTGTGTCAGCTCCAGCATGCAGCAATGGGCCTCATCAACAAGGCCTAAAGGTTTTTATGAGCAAGAGATGGCAAAAGAGGTGCTGCTGGAATCTGTTGCATCAGAAGAGACATCTCTACTGACTGTCTTCACTCCCCAGGAAGTTGTTAATGATGATGCACAGCCATCAACATCCACGCTATCCAAGTTATAACCTTACCAGCCAAGAACATATCAAATACATTTCAACAAAAATGAAGAAAATAGGCAAGACAACTAGGAAGAAGAAGGAAAAAAAGAGGTATCCATGCAAGGCCTGTAAACATTTGTATGGGGATGATGCTGACCCAAAGGCCTCTGAAGAATGGGTGCGCTGTGAGGAGTGAATGAATGAATGGTTTCATGAGAGCTGTGCTGAAGGAAGTGGTATCTGTGCTGATGATGGATTTCACTGTGAAGGCTGCGTTTAAAAAAGGTGGTCACAGATGTTAATAATGAGAATACCAACATGTTTAAGGTGTTAAATAGAGACAATTGTTTGTGAATTCTGATGTTTATAATGATATCATACACATAATATTTTTTATATAAAATGTAATATAAAAGCATTAAATGTTTAATGTGTTGTTCTTTCTAAAAACATGAATGGTTCTAAAAAATGTGCTCACAGATGCTCATAATATGAAAGTTGGAGAATACTGCATGTTTAAGGTGTTAAATATGGGTTTATAATGATACCATATACATAATCTCTCTCAACCTTCAAGAAGCATGTAAAGACTCTCCTCTTCCACGACTACTTACTGCACTAATGCCTGAGCTGGGCCAGACCCGGGATTGACTAAGGCATGTTGTGTGTGTACTTGTTCCTTTACTAATGCACTTAAAATAAAATAAAAAAAAATAAAATAAAAATGTAATTAACCCCAGTTGGCATTTGCACTTATTGCTCTGTATATCTCCTGTGCACTTTGTATCTGCAAGTGTTGTACGCTGTGATTATGTCCTCTATCGTAAGTCGCTTTGGATAAAAGCATCTGCCAAGTGTAATGTAATGTAATAATCGATTTTTACCATAACTATAAAAGTATAAAATGTCCAATGTGTTGTTGTTTATAAAAATAATTCAAATAAAAATACCTTGCTTCCACCCTTTAATGAGCCCTGCATTTGATCTTTTTACTGGCCCATTTTATCTGAACATGTGGCCCATTTTACCTAATGACAGCCTGTTTGACCCAGAAAGGAGCATCTGTCAATTAAACACCTCTAAAATATAAAAAAAATACTTTAAAAAATGAATGAATTCTAGTCTAATAGAGGAAATGTCATTTTAGAAAATTACACCTTTTCTGGGCGTTTTAATTAGTGTTTAATGGTAATATTATGGTTCTTTCAAAAGTTTGCAAAAACGTTGCCCAATATACCTGAGTTCACCCTATATATATATTTAGAGAGAGGGGGGGGGGGTGTTCTTTTAATAACTTGATCATGCCTAGAAACACGGGTATTCATGCTTACTGTACATTTCAATCACATTTAGATCCTAAAGCACACTCTCTTTTGCTTTTGTGCATGGAAGTGTCCTATTGTTGATCTCAGTGACCTCTAGCTGACCTCAAATGTCTACTCACTATGTATCTACACTACTCACTATGAGGCTACAAACTGTAATATGGAAACCAGCAATTTAAATACATCAACACTACAACATTGTAATGATGGCCCAGTAACGAGACAATGTTTTTCATCATTATTTTTAATCATTAAAAAGACAATGTACCTCACAGATCATGCAAAGAATGAAATCAACAAAACAATGCAAAACTCTGTTTAAGGTAGTGCACTTCCATGAGGAAAGCAGAATTGGATGACTGAAATGTTAAGAGAGTGATGCAAGTTCACTGTCTCAGTCACAAGAGCTTACCAGCACAGAATCCTGACTAACACAGTCACCTGCTCAATACAGTTACATCATCTTATGCTCATTTTAGCCATGTACAGCAGTAGAGTAGCAGCATGTTCTGGAGTAAATATACAGTATATCCACAGCAATATCCATTAGATTCTTATCCAATACATTTTTTTCTACATCAGTGAATTGCTTGTCACACACATTTTTTCATCTTTTTCATCTTTTAATGAGCAAGGCCTTTTGCACAGTCTGCAAGGCAGGCTCAGTATTAAACAGTGGAGTATACACAATACACCAATTTCAGGCAGGATTTTCAATTCCAAATACTGTACATGTGTAAACTATGAATTTTCTGGAAACAAGTTCTTAAAAGACGAGGATGTGTCTAGTATTTTAAGGCTTAAGATATGTTGTGCAGACGTTTTGAACCATGGATAGAAGAAAGCATAAATGACGGGATTTATACAAGAATTACTGTACATGAACCAGCTAAATATGTTTATCGTGAGTGACGATGTTGAGATAGTGCTCATTGTGAGGATACAAATGTAATATGGAATCCAGCAAATTAAATACATCAACACTACAACCCCTAATGTTTTTGCAGCCTTGTGCTCAGATTTCTTTGCTACCACAGCTTTAGAGTGCAGCTGACAGACGTTAGACGCTGCAGCAGTGATGAGATTAATTTGCTTTCTGGCTGTGTGAAAGATCCTGACATACAAAGAAATCATGGTCATGCACGGGCTGAGAAAAGTGACTACGAGGTCAGTCATTGCTACTGCGTAGTCTGCAACAACTGTGCACTGCCCAACACATGAACTGTGAACAACTGGGTTGCATAAATGATCATATAAAGCATATACAATAGAGCAAAACCAACTAAGGGATATACAAAACATTGTTTTTCGCACTGTCACCTTGGAATTATACCTCAGTGGATCGTTTACTGCTATATACCTGTCAATTGATATAAAAACCAAATTACCAAGTGAAGCAGAGACAACTAAGTAAAGAATAAATGGAAACAGCGAGCAAAAGATCACACCAAAATACCAGCAGTTTTCAATCATTCGAATGCTTTCAATGGGCATGACGATAAGCCCAACAACAAAGTCTGCCACAGCCAGTGAGAGAATCAGCAGGTTGGTGGGGGTGTGGAGCTGCTTGAAGTGAGAGATGGAGATGATCACCAGCAGGTTAAGAAACACAGTACAGCCTGAAAGTGCTGAAAAGAAGATGTACATGATGGCCGTTTCAGATCTAGTCCGCACCTCCCTAAGACAGGATAAGTTGTTTGACGGAAAGCAATATTGAGCAACATTGTATTCCACAGATTGTACGCCCCTTATTTCCATAAATACAAAATGCCAGCAAAACACAGTTCACTATGAAAATGCAGTGTATTTAACAGCATGTGGCATATGAATAAGAAATCATGACAGGGTATTACTACATGTCTGCTCTGTCTGTGCAGTGATGGGTGGGAGAATCTGACTCCTGGTCTTTTATGCCAGATCATGAGACCTCTTTCACATGACACAGTGACATCAGTAGCCAGAAAGTATACCTTTGAGGATATGGATTTGACTGGTGTGCTCAGAAAGTGGGTTGATTGTTGTTTATTTTTTTGAGTGTAAGGTTTGTGATAGAAAATATGTGCCTCTTACCAACTTGAATTACAATGCTATTTGGGCTCCTTCCGATTACAAATTAAGCATTAAGCAGATGTTTCAAATTTTCTATGAACAAAAGACAGCCTGACCTATTGTAAGAATGGCGTTGCCAGTTCAAACAGTCACAGACATAAGGCTGGAGGCACAAAGTGTCGTTAGACTACTGCATTGATCTATAGAGTACTTAATCACTTGTATGTTTACACTGTGGACTAATCGGATGTGTTGCAGATATGCAGATATGTTAAAATGTTTCTTTGGTGTGAACTTTTTATGCCATGTATCACAGCATGTGCGAAGAGCAGCATGTACAGACGGAGCGTAAAGT
>CM050214.1:10422706-10430206 GCA_027475355.1 Coilia nasus
CACATGTGCAAGTGTCTTGTATTTTTATGTATTTATCTAGTTATTTTAATTGTTAAGGAAATGTTGGAGGAAACTACAAAGGCTTGCCAGTGGTCCTGGATGAGATGCATGTTGTTGGCATGGTGAAAGCCATGGGGGAAAGCGATAGGTAGGTGCTGCTGAGTGGATCATGTAAACGGCCCCAGCAGCCCCAGTCACTGTAACGGTAGCCAGCTGGTTCAGGTTAACCCTTGTTGAGCATCTGTCTGTACGGCTCCAGTTGGCCACCCCCTCAGCTGCTCTGTCCTGTACAGCTCACATGAGGTTGCGTGAATAGCTGTAGTCAGCGGCCAGTTGTGCGTGTTACACCTGGGAATAGGGACTAACAGCCTGAACTATTTACTTGATTATAGATAGTGTAGGGGTAGGTGTAATAGCTATAGTTTCTCCCTAAGGTGCTCTTCCTACATGCACAAGTACTTTGTGTTCTTTGTAAACTAAAATGTAGACAAATGACAGGTTCATAGATATTGAATTGTTGGTAGCTGAATGAATGGATGCCATGGAAACAGGTGCCATTATGTTGATTGGTTCACAGGTTATATAATGATTGTTTTAGTTTTAGCAGAGGCAGAGGCCCTGGGGTATATGTGTGTGTTTGTGTGTGTATGTGTGTGTGTGTGTGTGTGTGTGTGTGTGTGTGTGTGTGTGTGTGTGTGTGTGCATGTGTGTTTGTGGCAGAATGTGTGTGTGTGTGTGTGTGTGTGTGTGTTTGTGGCAGAATGTGTGTGTGTGTGTGTGTGTGTGTGTGTGTGTGTGTGTGTGTGTGTGTGTGTGTGTGTGTGTGTGTGTGTGTGTGTGTGTTAGTGTGTGTGTGTGTGTGTGTGTGTGTGTGTGTGTGTGTGTGTGCGTGCGTGCATGTGTGTGTTTGGCATAGTGTTTGTGTGTGTGTGTGTGTGTGTGTGTGTGTGTGTGTGTGTGTGAGGGTGGTGGTTGTTGTTGGGGGGGGGGGGGGGGCTGCAAGTCTTTGTTTGTGTATGTCAGAATGTGAGTGTGTATGTGTGTGTATGGATGTAAGTACATAAAATGTGTGTCTGTGTGGTTTACAGATCTTTGGGCTGTGTGTGTTTGTGTGTGTGTGTGTGTGTGTGTGTGTGTGTGTGCGTGTGTGGGTTAAGATTTTATTTTTTTCTGTAGAAATATTGTGAATTCTTAAAGGGCAAAGGTATTTGCAAGATTGCAAACAGAGTTGAGAGCTGGATGAAACCCTAAACGAACCAAGAAAACCAATATCAGACTGCTCCACAAGGGGGGAGTATTGTGCAGGCCCATTTTTAGTCGGAAGTGTGAGAACTCTTATGAACTGCCACAGCACAGTCAGTGATCACACAAAATAAGGCAATGCATGCAAAAATGATTCGTTACCTCAGAGAAACACCTTTAGGATCATTCTGATGATAGTAATAACTGAAACAGAACAAGCATAAGCAAGTACAGGATTAAAAAAAAAACATAAGTCATCATTCTATCATTCTATTCATACTGAGATAAAAAATAAAAACCCTCATACAGGTGAACACAAGTGTTACGGCTGTATGTGTTTTGTGTCTCCTGTGCTGTTTGTCCCTCTGTCTCTCCCATACCTGCTACCTGCTGAGATGGTCATGTGATGGGATTGGGCTGATTAGGAGCACCTGGCCAGCTCATCAAGGACTTTAAAACCACCTGGTTCCTGCTGCCAAGGAGAGGCTTTTGGTGTGGGACTGCTGACTGTTGCTGTCGCCTCTCAGCCTGGGATTGTCTGTCTATTATGATTTGGACTTTGTGTTAATGTCTTTGTCTTATGTGTTAATAAACCCCACTGGTTGGGTTACATTTTAAAGGTGTTTTGGTTTTACTTGGGTCAGTGGTGGCTTTGTTGTTAGCCCCAGTAGGGCCATGCAATAGTGGGGCGTAACAACAAGATTATGTGTTTATTTCTGTTCTCATGTCACATCTCATACTGTGTTCCAACAATTTGCTATTGTAAAAATGATCCTTTAATTATAAAGTATTTCTGTCCCTCTATACTAAACTACATTTTGTCAATATCCTTTGTTTTGGGTCCTGAAATCTGAAGTCTGTTTTCAGTGCAGTTGTCACCGGCACTTGTTATTCAGTAACACATTGTATCACTGTGGGAGGTGAGACTAAGGTAATTCTGTGTTTACTGTTAGGTTTTAAAGTGTTAATTGGACTTGTGCATCTTACGTAACAGTTCTTTCTTAGGCAGAACAATTAATTGTATTCCTTTCTCAAGATAGGCTCAAGTCACACCTTTGAAGTGACATGAAGTTAAAATGCAGTTCTGTGTGTGTGTGTGTGTGTGTGTGTGTGTATGTGTGTGTGTGTGTGTGTGTGTGTGTGTGTGTGTGTGTGTGTGTGTGTGTGTGTGTGTGTGTGTGTGTGTGTGTGTGTGTGTGTGTGATAACATGAAAAGATGATACCAAAACAATGAAAACATATATCAGTTCTGGCATTTGTTAAAGAAAATTGCACAGCATTACAACAACCTTCAGTCATCAAAGTTCAATGTAAACAATACAATTACTCATACATACAACATTCTTTTTTTCTGAAATACTTAGGGTGCAGTTCTACATTATCATTCCATTCCATATGAAAATAGGTAAGTGAGCTGTGAATGTAAACTGCATCTTTTTTGTCCTGTCCTTTTGAGGTGGCTATAGCTTTCCTTCCTTGACGTGTAGCAGCAGCATGACAGACAGAGACAAACAGAGACAATAACACCACAATGAAGAAAAAGTGCACAACTTAGACATACTAATCAATATACATTAAAAATGCAATAAAAAATGTATAAAAAGTATACAAAGTATAAATAGGCAGTATTGGCTGTGGTGCAATACAGAAAGAAAAATAAATAAGTACAAGGTGCGGTAACCAGCTAATATGCTCAACCAGTAGGGCACAGTACTGGAGCAGGGTCACTTCAGACACACCACCTCACACACACGAGGAGATAGATGCACCTTGATGGTATTTGAGTAATAATAATAATCTTGTAAATAACATTTTAATGTTAAAACATTTGTATTATTATTTCAAATCCCTTGGTTGTTTTGAAACTTCTTATTAGGATCAAAGCTGTGTATGTGGGTCTGTGTGAGATAGGAGGTGTGAACAGCTGGATTCCTCAACTATTTGGTGGGCTTTGAAGAACTATCCCTGTCTGTTGATTAACATACAGACAAGACTGGCACCTTCTCCGATCTGATTAGAAAGACACAGTATACTTTAGTACTTAAGAAAAGACCATTGCATATTCATTTTGGGGTGTTAACCTTGGGTACACCCATTGGCTGTCTACAATATTTAAGTTCAAATAACCACTGTTTTAGTCAGTCTTGTCCTTGTCTGTCTCATGTAGTGTCGTCTGCATCTTCTGTGTTGTTAAAAATAAACCTTGTTCCTGATTTTCAACCACTAGGCTGACTGAGTCTCCAAATTCACCTAAAAGTAATTTACAGTATTTACTTTTAACCTTAAGTGTGTATTTCTGCATGCTCAGGTGTCACACATTTTCAGAGGAGTTACAGTAAGTGTTTGCTGCCTCCTGGCTGCATGTTGTGCTTCCTTGGACCCTGTCCTTGGTGCTGGCATTGCTCTCTGCCGATGCTAATTAACCCCTGGACAGTGCTAGCATTACGATGCTTTCCCAGTAAGATGGCTTTTTCATTTGCCCTGGTCTCAGTTAGATGTATAGTTCATTTTATAGCTCTAGCCAGTATCTCAAAGGTAGCACTTCAACCCAACTCCATATTACTGACCTCAAAATCACCACTTCTTCTTTCCTGAGTCAGTGCATGTCTTGGTAAGAGTGGAGTAGCACATCATTACTAGTAAAATACAGTAGATCTAAACAGTAGATCATAAAAGGAAGTGCTTGCTCCAAGGAAATATTGTCTTATTGGATTGTGAATGCTATTGTCACTGCTTTATGGCCTGTTTGGTAGGGAGCCTTTATTGAGAATATCTGTCTGCTGTCTGTCTTCTTTGTATGCTACATAGACCAGTGCTTCTTAACTGGTGGGTCAGGACCCAAAATTGGGTTGTAGAGCCATTCTAGGTGGGTCGTGGCGCTTGTAGTTAAAATAAACAACTACTTACTGAGTGTTACTGAGTTTTGACAATTTGGGTCACGACTTCCTGGTGATGGCAAAGTATGGGTCCTTCAAGCCGCACCACTTAAGACCCACTGCTAAAGATATCACCAGTGCTGCTGTAGTGGGCTCTCATGCTCTGAGCTGATGTGCTGTAAGAGGGAGTGGTGGGAGGTGATGAAAAAATCAGGTGGCCCTAGCCAAAAACACAGAGGTTACTACTATTTTTTGTCTCAACTAAATGAATGTTTGTATGTATGCAGATCTGTGCAATATGTTTCATCTGTTTTGTAACGCCTTTGTAGACACCTTAATTTTTTTTTGGGATCAATAAAGTAACTCTACTGTACTACTCTACTCTATAATTATATATTATAATATAATTACTTAAACAGTCAATCAAACAAAAACAGCTTTCTGACTGGGTGGGCCTGATTGGCAAGTGGGTGGGCACAGGCCCACCCCAGCCCTCCCATGGCTACACCTACAGTATGGACGGGTGTCTAAGACTGGGTGTAATTACATCAGTCCGACCACAATCTTGTAAGCTGGGCCCCGCCAGCAGCCAGACCAATGGATACCCTCCATTGCTAAAATATTAAAGCTAAGCAGGTGTGGGCTCAGTTAGTAGTTGGATGGGAGAGCATCAAGGAAACCTGAGTTACTGCTGGAAGGGGTGTTGGTGTGTGCCTTGGCGGTGGCACTCTTCCCTCTGTCTGAAAATCAATCTCGGTGCCCCAGTGCAGTGATGGGGATGCTGTTCTGTAGCAGAATGCCGTCCTTTAGATGAGATGTTAAACTGAGGCAAAGATGATAGATAGGCAGAGCAAAATACAGTACTTCATGGTAGTTCATGTCTATGGGAGCGAAGTGTGGATCAGTTCCAGGCTACATAAATGGGTGTCACTGACGTACGTGCTTGGCTGTATAGTAGCTAGTACCGCGCCCTAAAAATGAACTCGATGCACACCTGAATTAAAGTTGATTTTGCCCAGAGTGGAGGGTCGTACTATCATGACACTTTCCTTAAATGGGCAGGAAGGGTTGGCAATCATGATACATGTCCGAAATGTACATCCATTGCTCAGAAAAGCAAGGCTTTTAAATATTCTGTGAAATTCTATTCTTCTGCCATAGACTTCAGTGTTACAGAGCGTGTTTCTGCACTGCATAAAGGGGGATTAGTGGCACCCCTACTTGTGTGATTGTGGTTCCAGGAAGTGGCTCGCCATGAAGGATCTTGCTCTGCTTATCTACCATCTTTGATTGAGGTCCTGACTGACTCTGGTGTGGTCATAAAACATCCCATGGCACTTGTTCCAAAGACTAGGGGGTACCTCAGTCAAAGATGGTAGATAAGCAAAGCAAGATCCTTCGTGACCTTCGTTGAACTTGAAGATGTTTCACCTTTCATCCAAAAGGCTTCTTCAGTTCAGGCTTCAGTTCAGTTGTGTGTTGTTTAAAAATGTCTGGCGGAAAAAGCGCATATCACCTGTTTGGGTTGTTTAATTCCCAGCAATACCTCAAACTTTCAACTAAAGCATGGAGCCTTATTAAAGCATAATAATCTGGCAAAACATACAACAAACGTTCGCTTTATGGACAATTGCCACATAATGACTACACACTGCTGTGTCAGCTAGAAAGCACGGACAAACTACCAGTGTGTTGTGTTACGGCAAAGAATCTCTCCTGGGCTTTCCAGAAGGCCTTTCAAAATCATATTTAGTTTGTTCGTTTTAAAAAGCTAAATCTTTTGAAAAACTACACCATTTAGAATTAGGGGGTTTTAATTGGTTAACCTGGATGAAATGGTCATGTGTATCAGTCTCTTTCTTTCTCTCTCTCTCTCTCTCTCTCTCTCTCTCTCTCACTCTCACTCTCTCATCCTCTTCACTCACCTCATTGGATCTCTCTAGTGACCGTGACAGGGCTTGAGCTACCACAGGTGTGGCAGCTAATGGGGATCAGGTGGTGACTCCTCCATGCTCTCCACCCCATGACCTGCCCCAAGGCCATGCCGTGGTGTTTGTGTTTTGGTCCTGGCAAGATGGCGCAGCTGTCCACCCTCCTGGTGCCTGACTGGAGCAAAGACTGTTGATATGCCAAGTTTCCTTCATGACGAGCTGATTCCTAGAACCACAATTGCACGAGGGGGGTCACTAATCCCCGTTTATACGGTACAGAGGCACATTCTGTAACCTTGAGGTCTGTGGCAGAACCTTAGAATTTCACAAAATATTTAAAAGCAATGGATGTATACTTTTGACACTGTATAATGATCTTAAAACAAAAAAATCGATAGCATTTGGGATGGTTCAAGTGTTCAAATTAATCACAGTTGACCAGTAGCTACTGGTCACTAGCATTTTTATTTTATAAATCATCGGTTGACCTTCGCTGAGGTGTTGATGCCTAGCTTCATACTGTAATTGCATGGTGTGTTGGGGATTCTTGGCACAAGCCTATGGAGTGAATTCCCTGCCGGAACGTCTGTACTCGTAGAAATATCTTGTGCTCATGAAAAGAATTTGTGTACACGTGGAAATATTTTGTGCTTGTGAAAAGAATTTGTGTACACGTGGAAATATTTTGTGCTTGTAAAAACAATGTGTCCTTGTGTGAAAAACTGTCATGTCTCTATAACAAAGTTTTGTGCTTGTAAAAAAAAAATGTGTCTCTGCGTGAAAATCTGTTTTGTCTCTGTAACAAAGTTTTGTGCTTGTAATAAAAATTTGTGCTTGTAAATATATTTTTTGTACATGTAAAAATACTTTGTATTTGAGAAAAAAACAAATCTCCCACAGGCACAAATCGTATTCACAAGCACAGATTCTTTTTACGAACACAAAACCAGTCAGTGAAATCTCTGCCAAAACTTCTCAGCCAATCACCAAACATCTTACTCACCGGCCAATCAAGTTGCCGCCTTTATTTAGAGCAATGAGCGGGAGCAATGGTACGTGAATTCTATATGTAGCCATGTACAATAAAGTAGCCAGGTTAACGGCGAACTTGCTGCAGTTGTCTGGTGTTTTTAATCGGGAGTTTTAAGACAAGTTCTAAATTACATTATGAACAGGCGTGCTTGAAGTGGGCCGCGGTGTTCTGGCACCTCTTTTCATTTCAGGGGAATGATTTCTAGCATATTATTAAATTACACCAATATGTTAACAGAATCAGCTGCACAAATATTCAGTCCACATTATTATTAACACTGGCAAAGCAAGCACAAGGTTTCATTTGTAATCAATATTTGTGTGTCAGCTACATACAATCCCTCAGTTACTGAACAATATATTATTCAAAGAAATTAATCTTACAGGTTTCAGTATATTGACCTTCCTTCATTCCACCA
>CM050214.1:10432706-10467706 GCA_027475355.1 Coilia nasus
TCTCTCTGTCTCTCTCTCTCTCTCTCTCTCTCTCTCTCTCTCTCTCTCTATCTCTCTCTCCTCTCTCTCTCTAGGAGTTCTCAACTGTTTTTTTGCTTTCAAATACCAGCTGCCAGATGCAACTTATGTGACCTTTCTCACCCCACGTCTAATCCCCCAGAGCTGTGGGAAGCTGACATTTCCAATGCTGGGGAGCCAGGAGCCATGTTCACTGCCACATTACAGCAGTGGGCTTTGTGATATTTAAGCTAGAAATGAGAAAACGTTGATCTCTGACAGACAAACAGACAGACAGACAGACAAACAGACAGACAGACAGACAGACATGGAGAGGAAGATAGTTTGGCTGAAATGTAGGTTTTTGGAAATGGGTGGGAGTTTTTGAGAGCGTTTTTGAGAGTTCTGACCCACAGTAAGATAACAGTTGGCTGATTAAAGTTGGCTGATTAAAGTGAACGGTGAGAATGCTGTGACACCTCGAGCAACTAAACTGTCCTACTCATTTATGTAACAATTAATGTGCAACTAGTGGTGGTAAATAATTTCCACATTTCTAATCCACTTTATATAAAGGGGATAGATACAGATAGACACAGACAATTTCTACCATATTTTCCAAGTATTGATTGCATTTTCATTTGTGTGTTTGCATTTGTGAAGTGACCTTCTGAAAGGTGCTTTATCAATAACATTTATTATTATTATTATTATTATTATTATTATTATTATTATTATTATTATTATTATTATTATTATTATTACATTATATTATTATAACACATACTGCAAATCATTTCCATTTCTTAAAGAATGCACTTGCACAAAATGATCCACTAGATGGCAGTATAAGAAAGCGTTATTTGCAACCCTCTCACTGAGTCTGTGAATAGGAGCCTTCTTTCCCCATCTCATCTCCATGGCAATGGCAAGTGTGACAGCCTCCCTGCATAAACAGAGGCAGATCAGTTTTGCCATTGATAACACACTCCCCATATATAGTCTGTTGAAGTGAAATTCATCACAGGGAGAAAGAACACCAAAGGCTTACTCAGGCAGTCGATGCAACACTTGTGATATTTTTAGATAGTTGAGAGTAATTGCAGTTGTGCAGTTTGGGCCCCTTACATGGCTATGTGCCTGCAAGTCAGTCATGGTGAAAGTAAAAGTGCAGCTTCCACCTGCTAAGGTTTTGTCTCTTTGCAAGAGCACACAAGCACACCTACACCATTGATAAGACAATCCGTCTGAGACATTACAAGCTCACCTAACCCTGCCTACCTCTTACATCACCTTCATTGTGCTGGTCAAAGAAGATGAAGCTCCTCACCTCCAGAGAGAGAGGAACTCTTCTTTTCCACATACATCAGCCACCATGCAGTAATTAGAGCAATCAATAAATCCATTAATGAGTGTCTTGCTGAAGGGTCACACGTTAGAATAATAGCATAATAAGATCCTTCAGGCAATAACCTGAAATTAGAAGTTGGCCATTGCATTGCGACTGATTGCAAAAGACCTGATTGGTATGAGATTGCTAGTCAATGCTTTATCTAATGGTATTTAACTTGAGCAGAGGAGTAAACCTACTAAGTCCTTTTTCCTACATCTATAATACTCTTGTTATACCAAAAGAAGATTTGGGAATTGTGTTTAAAGCATGTTTATTCAGTACCTTTTACCCATTATATGGTAAGGTACTATTGTTTAGGTACCACAGAAATTATGCCAGCATACTTTGTAATGACATACATATAAGGGTACTGTATGCATGTGTAAGAAGACATGTCAATTACAGATAGAGAGAGAGAGCATGTGTCTGCACGTATGTGTGAATGTTTGTTTCTGCGTGTATGCTTGTGTTTGTGCAACAAAAGCAAAGGAATATTTCTCCAGTTTATTTGCTGGAGGTGACATTAGCAGTGTGGAATAAAAGCTGTGCTTCCCTTCTAAAACACACTGACATAGTTCCCTAGCAACAACCGCTGATGGCTACAGCAGTGCAGCAAACATTTGAACACTGCCCCCTCCCAAACCCCAACAACATGTCCCCTACTCCAAACCCCAACAACATGTCCCGTACTCCACCCCAACAACATGTCCCCTACTCCACCCCAACACACACAGACACACACACACGCACGCACACACACATACTTTTTCTATGCTTGTGAGGACCTTCCATTGACTCCCATTCATATCTAACTAAAGAATGCAACAAAATGGCCAAGAAAACACTGTTGTGAGGTTGTGAGGACCATCATAATGTCCTCACAAGTCATAGAAACACATGACCATACACACACACACACACACACACGCACACACACACACACACACACACACACACACACACACACACGCAAATACCTGACCTGTACATTGGTTAACAGCCACAGCCGTAGGTAATGTGATGTCATGTAATGTACCATTACTGAATGTTTCCCCAGAAAACTACAAGAGTCAATACAACATTACAAAACAGTTCTTCCCAACACAAAAGTTCTTGCTCTATGGAAAAAAAGCATGGAGCTGAACTTATAATGCTACAGCCTTGAACAGTGTTTTGGTATGATAGAGACATTGAGAAAGCCTTAAGGTAAGGTGGCTAAGGTAAGGCAGCTCTATCTACCGCTGATGATGGCAGACACTGGGGGCTTTTTGGATGCCTGCCTCGCACAGCAGAGCCTGTCAGCTTGGAAGGCATTTGAGGTTTGATCCCCCTCCCCACACAAAAACACACACACACACACACACACACACACACACACACACACACACACACACACACACACACATACACAAACTGACACACACACACACACACACACACACACACACATAATACACACACACACACACACACACACACACACACACACACACACACACACACACACACACACACACACACGCACACACACACACACAGATACTGACACAAACACAAAAACATTCTTCCATCCAGCATTTTGCTCAATTTGAAAGTTTTACACTGCAGTGCCGCTGGTCCGCCGACCCAGGGGAGAGCCCTTGGTTGAAAGCTCATTCAGGATGAAGAAAGCACAGACAAAACAGAAACAAATTACAGAGCAGAGCATTAACACTGACGAACACAACATGACAAGAAAATGGTAGAGAGCTGCGCCTCTCCGCTCCGCTCCGTTTGTCTGCCCAAAGAGATTTAAATAATAAAAAGCATCAGCCTCTGAACAAACAGGATAATTATGGCCCCCAGTCTTCCTGTCGCCCATCCAAAAGCCACACAGCAGAGCAAAAACACTCCATTACAACCCAAGGGTTCCTTCACCAGGAATTAGGGGACGTAAACGTTTCATCGAGGCGCAAACCTTTTTTCATGGATTTTTTTTTCCTTTTCTCTTTGTGTGAAATTAACACATTGTTATCAGAGAAGGCTTAGCCTTTTCAGAGGTTTTCCCAAAGAGGGAGGAAGAGATATTCTGGGCTGAATTGTGAGAAAATAACATTCTGCTGCCTTTGATTTCCAAACTAGGGGATAAAGAAAGAATAGAGGAAGACTGAGGGAAATTAAATTGAAAATGTGTGCAGAGACAAATTAAATAAGAAAATGAGGCGAATTTGTAAATACCATATGAGTTGGAAGTCCATGTAGGCATAATTAAGGGATTTAAAATAAAAATAGAACTGTGCATAATTATATAATTGATGCCAAATCTTTTCATGTACAGTTTACAAGGACAGAAGTGTTGAACAGTGCAAATGCTCCACATACAGTATCATCTTATTCATGAGAGAATCTCCAGTACAGTAACCTGAATGCAGTTGTCCTAGGCAGCTGTGTGTATTAACGTAGACAAAACACATTAATACATGCAAATTATTATGGGGTGTTTTTTTAAATGAGTACCTTCCATTGCACCACATGTGTACTTGTCTTGTATTTTATGTCCAATGCGTGTATTATGTGTGTTATGTACATGTTTACATGTGTGTTTTTATATTTCTGTTTTCTATTGAATGTATACTACTACATGTCTATATGGTGAATGTAGAGAGAGCCAACATCTACCAGAATCAAATGCCTTGTTTTTGTAAATATACTTGGCCAGTAAAACTGATTCTGATTCTAATGTGCTTGCTGAGCATTGCATCCCCTTATGAACATGAAGTAATAACCACAACAGCTCAAATTGCTGAGGCGAAAGAATAAAGCTTCAAAACCGGAGCCTCAATTGTGACCTGAACTTGTGTTAGTGTTAGTGAATAATGGCAAATGAATGATTCACACAGATATGTCCATTTACATCTTCCCACATTGCACTTTAAATAATGTATACCCACTGATCTGGATTATTCATGAAGTGGAAGTGCAAATATTTTAAATTGCACTAAATGTGGTGTGATTTTATTTATTTATTTATTTTTCCAAAAGTAAAACACTGTCTTGCAAAGGCAGAGAGCACACACTCTGATGACAGAGCTGCTGAACAAGTAAATCATTAAAACACAATGAATAATAAAACAATTTCCAATGACCAAAATAGGCTGTTGACCTGCTGACCCAATAGACTCCCTGCAATAACTACACTTGGGCTTTGCTCTTTGGGTTTTATTGGTGTAGTTCATCAGCGGGGCCTCTGGACAAATAATTGGCCCCAGTAGTCTAATCCTCCCCCTGGTGAGGGAAGCACTTGTCAGACCTGGATCAATCTGACCCCTCTGAAACCTGTCTGTCTGGGGTTGGAGAGACTGGTCTGGGTCCAACGGATGTGGCTGGCTGCAGTGCAGCACAAAGCTCCAGATGGCGTCTAAGAAGAACGATTGGTTCCCTGTCGCTGCCACCCATCACCCGTCTGATGCCTCTGACAAGGCACGCCGACTGTTGCCATGTTAGCAGCAGCTCCGTGGAGATCACAGGGTTCCACCAGCCAGCACTGCAGCACTGTGAAGAAGCTATTTCTGACTCTCCTTCTGTTTCTGCTGTCCTATCTGCTCACCGCACTCTATCTATCTATCTATCTATCTATCTATCTATCTATCTATCTATCTATCTATCTATCTATCTATCTATCTATCTATCTATCTATCTATCTATCTATCTATCTATCTATCTATCCATCCATCCATCCATCCATCCATCCATCCATCCATCCATCCATCCATCCATCCATCCATCCATCCATCTATCTATCTATCTATCTATCTATCTATCTATCTATCTATCTATCTATCTATCTATCTATCTATCTATCTATCTATCTACATACCTGTCAGTCTGTGTAAATTTCACTTATTTTCTCAGTTGTTGTTAAAGCAGTGGGTACTGTATAGCGGAAGAAAAATATTAACTAGCCAGACTTAATCTATTTTTCACTGTTGGGCAGTTTGCATGATTGCCTGTTAATTAAATTATGTGAACTACAGTGTATCTTGCTGTACAATTCTCATTTTGGCCATTGTATATTGTAAAAAGGCACCCTTTACGTAATAAACTGCATTACAGTAAATTAGTTAAGGACATTACACCTTCCCCTTTCAGCTCAGTTTTTCATGGTAGGGACAATTTTGCTCTTGCCCTTTTTGTAGTTTTATTGCATAGAGGAAGTTTCTATAACATGTTATATCACTGTTTATTTGTAAGTCATTTGATTGTATGAATTGATACTAATATTTAACTCCAGTACAGAGTAGAAATAAGAATGTGGTGCTTTTTTATCAGTGACTAGACTGAAATAAGAGCTGTCTGTTAGTTTGTGTTTTGTTTTAAAGAATACAGGTCCATAAAATACAGCAATTAGTAAAAAAAAAAAAAAAAAGACAAATCAGCAGCCATTTCATTTTCGCTGTTTGGCTTGATGTTCTTTGACTATTTCACAGCTTTCCTGACCTTACCTTGATTTACACCTCTCCAAAACCTTTAATGTCAAACTATCCCCTAAATGAAACTGATTTGGATCTCTTCATGATCAATAAAGTATTGATGGAGCTAGGATGTGTGCAGCCAACCACCTAGCATTTTATTCAGCTGCTTTAACTGAGGCATTAGAAGTGGTAACTCTGAAAGCAGCCTCTTTATTCCCAGAGCCACTTCGGTCCCTCAGGCTGAAACACCTCATCCTGCCCAATAGGCTGCAGTATGCATCCTGTATCTGTGCTGATGCACTTTACACACCTAAGTGGCAACTTTATGTTTATAATGTAGTGCCACAAGCTTGCAAAAAAAAAAACTGAAGGGCATTTAGTCCTCCACATTCAGCTGGAACCTTTGCAGAAAAATTGTGTTAGGGCCTTACTTTGAATTTAAATGAATATTGCATGCTCTCTTTCAAATGTCATCTTCCTTGCATGCTAAGTTTACATTTCCCATTGCATATTTAGCCAAGAGAACACGTACAGACCTTTCAATCAAGGAAAGGCACCTTCCTGCGGACTTTGTATTAATTATGAAAATGCATTCAGGGCAAGGCCATCCAGATGTCTAGTGGCGATTGGAATTTAAAAGCTTTTTTGCTTGTTATTTTCAACTACAGACTCAGGGAAATCCCCAATGCATTACAAGATATTGCTTCCACAGACCAATTAGCATTTTGGGTAATTATACCAACAAAAAAAATAGACCACATGGTCATTTTTTGCAGCAAAAAAAAGGTTTCCTTTAAGTGTCAGAGTGCTTTGAGATGGGGGAAGAAGATAGGCTTGAGATTGTGGAGGAAGATCAAAGTGGAGAGATTTTAAAGTAATGGTGTTTCTGAAAGCATTGCATGGTGTAGAGTAAGACGGCCAAAAGAAGATGTATAACATACAGAAAATGCAAACAGTAGTTAAGGCTAATTGCATATAAATTATATGTATGGTATACATTGCATACATATAATTCAATGCAAACAAAACCATCTGCTGTGTGCCTCACTCAAAGTGCAGAAAATGTTTGAGTTCAGACTCAGCGATTGGCCTTGTCTAGAAAAAGGCTGCCATCTTGGGAAGTTGACAACGTGTTGAGTGCAGAATGTGCCAGAAACAACACATCCGTGGATGCTCCCCTTCCCGACCCCCTGCTTCCCACTCAACCCCACTGCTCCAACCCCACAACCCCATCCCCATGTTTTCCCCTGCAGAGCCTTCCGCCTTTTTTCCCCTCTTTTCTTCCTTTTCCAATCCACTTTTCTCCTCTCAACGGTCCCTTTTTATCCACAACCTATCAAGGACCTTTGTCTCACCCATGCTCTTTTCCTCTTGCTCCTGTCCCCGAATGCATCTGTGTTTTATTCAGGGGGAGGACAGAGAAACAAGCAGAGGAGAAAAAATGAAAAGGAGAGGACAGAAGGAAGAGTGAGTCAGGGAGTGAGGGAGGGAGGGAAGGAGTGAGCGAGGGAAGGGAGAAAGACAGGAAGAAGGGGGGAAAAGAGGTGTTTTAATTGCATTTCCATGTATGCGTTTAGTGAGGGTGGGTGTCCCTCCCCAGGCTGTGGGCAGAGTGCTCTGAGACCAAGGGGGGAGGACCTCCCCAGAGGATGGCGGAGCGGCCAGTACTACGGGGACTCCAGAAAATGGAAGAACAGCCAAGGCTATAAATACATTTATGGGCAGAACATTCTCCTTGTGGACACAGAGGCTTTAGACCATTTTTCCTATCCCAAGGCTAGAGCCACACACTGTAAATGCATGAATATACGTATCTAAGATGGAGGAGGGGGAAAGAGGAGGAAAAAATAATCCGACAAAAGTTCTTTGGGTGCTTTTGCGGATTTACTGACAAATTAAAAAAACATCGAAATCCCTGATGCACATGTGCAGTCTGATGCACATTAAATTGAGATGTGGCACATGTGTTTATGATTTATCATTAAAGCAATGGCACACCCATACGCAGAAATATAGTAATTAGCCGACGAAACTCTGTGTGCAATCTGTGATTGCCTCAATTCACCAAGCATACCAGAATCAAAACAGGTAATTGATTCATTATTCTGTGGTGAAAGCAATTATAAAGTTTACACTGGCCACATTAGAGAGGGCAGTGGGGTTGTTGATTGTGCAGATGCAGTGTGGGCATTAGGCAGGATAATTGCTCATTAGGCATGGATGTGCTGGTGAATTTGCAGACAGTCACATGGCCTGAGTGATCACAGACAGAGGAGAAAGGGGACGGTTGCATCAAGAGGCCTTTTTGCCTTGACCCTCAGCACTCATAGTGTTTTACTTGATCCGACTACAAAACAATTACCAAAGTCCCATAATTGCTAGCAAATCAGCATGTACATGTTTTATTTGAGGAGGGGAGTGTGTATGTGTGTATGTGTATGTGAGGGAGTGTGAGTATGAGAGAGAGAGAAAGAGAAAGAGAGCGAATGAGGGAGGGGGGGGGGGGGGACGGGGGGGGGGGGGGGGAGGTAGAGAGAGAGAGAGAGAGAGAAAGAGAGAGAATGGGGGGGGCGAGAGAGACGGGGAGAGAGAGAGGGAGAGAGAGAGAGAGAGAGAGAGAGAGAGAGAGAGAGAGGGAGAGAGAGAGAGAGAGAAAGGAAGAGTGTTGTGGTCTGCAAGTGTTAGCTCAATCAAACCAATTAGTTCCAGTCCTGTGCAGTGCCAAGGCATGCCAAGCCATTTATTGTCGTCCCTGGTGTGATTGAGGTGCCCTGATAGAGAATAGCAATTTATTTTTTTTTAAGACTTAACAGCAAAGAGGCCTGACACTGGCCAAGGTTAATCCCTGTCATCATGCTATTTTTATGGTATTATTTATTGTCTCTTGTCATGGGTGAGGGTCCTATCTTCAACAGTGGCTGATCATTTTGCTCTAACCAATGCCACCACTAAGCTGTCAGTTAGTTGTTGTTCTCAGTGTTATGTAATACCATTGCTGTCATGTAAACAACAATGTCCGTGCCGTGAGTGAGGTCGGACCCCACCACATATTGATGAGGTTTGGCGGAATGTTTAATGGCCTTTCCTGGCTAGTTATCTCAATATGAAATTAATGAGTGCCTCTTGGGGTGGATATTAGCACGTCGATACGAGCCCTAACACTGGGAAAGTGGCATGATGCACATCACCGACAGGTCGATTAAGATGTAAAAACATTTCATCAGGCTCTGAGCTGCTTCATGCCTGACGTCTCGTCAGCCTCATTCATTCAGATCACCAGGGAGCCGGGCCTGTGAGGGAGTGATTGAAGATCACGGAGGTGAAATAATGGATTATTGGCAAAGTATGCATACTTAAGATTGAGACATTGTCTGTATGCATACTTAGCAGTGAGATATTGTCCAGAGGCCAGGTATCATATATAGTTGTTTGGTAATGTAATGTTAATCTATTTACAAAATACAGGATAACAGGATCTGCAGCAATAGACACTGTGCTTTATCACAGATACTATATAGAGTATACAGTGATAATGATAAATAATCACTACATTTGCTACCATAAACAGTGGACTCCAGTTAAGTCATCTGTGTTAAATGTTTGCGCTTAAATGTCAGCTAAATCATCTAAACCATAGATCCTCAACATGGGGTGCATGATCCCCCAGGTAGTCCTCAGGGGTCCTTAGGGGTCCCCCAAAATTGTTGTCCCCCAACATGGCACTGATACAGTTTTATTCACATAAGCAATAACAATGTGCTTCATATTACTGAGTGGCTTCATACATGTTCCTGTATAGACAATGGCATTGGAATAATCCAGACCTGTTTATTAGAGATGCATGAAACTCCAAACATCAAGAGAAGTTTCTTAGCTTCTTGTTGGAACTCATCTTTCTGAATCGTGTCACGCTTGTCATATCACAGACATACTTATTGGCACTCCCTTGAGAAATGTGGGGGGTTGGCATATCTCTGATCTACTGCTTGTCAACGCGCTTATTAAAATAAACTGAAAGCATGCTCACTTTGTTTGCCATCACTGTTAAACATAATCATGCTTTTAGTATCCCGCGCAATTCTAGCAGACAGCGTTTGGCATCTGGTATGGCCTTCCCCTGACATGTGCTGAAAACAATGTCTTGCTTGACTGACAAGAGTAATTGGTGAAACAGGACATGAAGGAGATGTTCATTTAAGGAGCTTGATTAAGTTCTGCCAATTTCACACACGCACACACCAGTGAATGTTACGATTATGTGGGTGGTGGAAGGGGGTGTGTTGGTTTGCAAGGGTGGGGAGGGTGTCTCACCTGTGCTTCAACGTAGGCTACACTGGCCCCAGGTGATATGATCATTTGTCAGAGAAACACGTAGTTGAATTAGAAAGTGGTTCCTTTGATGACTTCACACAGTGACATCAAAGTTTCTTTCACTTGTCAGAAAACAAATATTGAAATCGTGTTTTTTTTCGGTCATGGTACGTGATTACAAAACTTGGCAAAACAAAATGATCCTGATTCTAAATCTGACAAACACCAAAGTGAGCCATGAGAAATTGCTTTCTTGTGATTTTTCTTGATAAAATCAGGAGATGTACATCTTTTTCTTTGGTCGCTTAGACAGTTTTTTGTTGTTTAGAGACCCAAAATCCATAGGGAGCCAACTGTTGTTTAGCGTATTCATTATCCTAAGTAAGATAAAAATGTCAAAACACATATCGGTTTGACTAGTGCAGCCAAAATAATGCGATCTGCAGTCCAGCAGCTATTAGTAGGACAGCAGAGAATGCAATCGTTGCAACAGTGCATTCTGGATGTGGCCAAATGTTATTTACAGTAATTGAAGTTCATATTCTTCATGAGGACATTATGTTGCATCCACAAATGTAATAACTTGCAACAAACCTAATCCTACTACTACAGAAAAGAAATCCACATTTTAGTTGCAATTATCTCACAAATATAATTTTCCACAAGCATAATAAATGCATTTCTGAAAAAGTACTCATCATTATTTAATATTATTTTATGTTATTAGTGCTATTGTAAAATTATGTATGTACAAAACAATCATTAGCAGGTTACATTTTCTTTTCTTACAACTTTTTTTATGGATTGTGTTATAGGCGCCAAAGACAGCCAGTGAGCAGACATCCAGTGTATAAACCTTTTCTTATTGTTTGGCATTTTTATTGGTTGACAAGCAGGGAACCTGTGCCAGAGACTTTTCCTTAAGATTCATATATCAACTTCAGGTGCTGTAGTATCATTGATGAGTCTTTGGAGGGCTTGTATGCATTGAACTTTTGAACTTCTAGCCTGATTTTCAAAAATCCATTTCTTCATTTAAGCTAAATGTGATGTGTGATGTCAGCCCTAACTCCACAGGATCTTATGAAAAAAAAATTCACCGGCGAGATATTTTATCCTGGTTTTACTACATCTTGCAGAGATCATCTTCAGGCCGGGCATCTGAAATGAAATTTTGATTTGATCAAGTTTGGCAATGAGGCCAGGAAACAGGAGATGAGGGCTCAGCAATTACTTGATATATTGACTTGGTAAATTGATGCTTGGTAAATTAACTCAGGACCCTTCCTGAGATGTCCTGTGCTTTTCCCCAAGTATTTCAATTTGTGGTAGCCTCATAAAAGTGTTTATTATTTCTGCCGATTGTCTCCTTTGTGATACTTGGGAAATGGACTGTAAATATGATTTCTGGCAGGCTGGCTGCTATTCTGAGCTGGGCCTTACGACAACAGTAACTCTGAAAGCATGCATGGTGTGGACTGAGATGATCAAAAGGAAATGCATGTATGGATTATGTATACAGTAGTTACAGGCAAATGGGTAACACTTTATTTTACAGTTCCTTTTACTAAATATACCAAGATGTGTATCTAAATGTACCAACATATACAAACATGTATATCTAAATGTACCAACATGTACATGTCTTGGTACATGTTGGTACATTTAGGTATCATGGTATCATGTACGTACACTGTACATACCCAACACTAACTCTAATCCTAACCCTTTACCATAACCCTATGGAATGGTGTAAATACATACTGTAATGTTCCTTATTGTTACAAACTTTTTTACAATCTACTTCATGATGTAGGTACACTGTAACAGGGACCGTAAAATAATGTGTAACCATCAAATCTATATGAAACAATGTATATTCGAAATGGATGTAAAAAGCTACAGCATATGTTTGTTATATGTTCGCATCAAAATGCTAAAAATATGGTTAATGCCACTAAAGACTTTTAAAGACCCAGAAGTGAATCCTTACCAGCAGCTGAAAATTTCCTAAATTAAAGACATAACGCAAGTTCTGCCAGGAAAACTATAATACCACGTAAAGCGCTGATTACTTCTGTGGTGGACCAGCGGTTATGGTCCTGTGACCGCAGGATTGCAGGTTCGAATCCCAGGTCGCCAGTAGTGCCACTGAGGTACCCTGAGCATGGTACCATCCCCACACACTGCTCCCTGGGCACCTTTGTCATGGCTGCCCCCTGCTCACATGTTTGATGGATTAAATGCAGAAGTTGAATTTTCGTTGTGTGTGCTGTGATGTGCCTTGTGATCACAATGACCACATGGGACTGACTTTAAATCAGCGCCTGCCATTTGCTTTATAAACAACTTGCCTAACATGCCTGTTCTGCTATCTCAGGTGAGGGCATGTTGATTTCCCTCCTCCTTCCCCACCACCACCAGTTTGGTCCCTGTTTATCTGCCCAGGGGTAAACTTTGGTCCCTGCTAGCTGACTAGGGCAGGATCTGCTGGATCTAAACGTTTCAAGACCTGGACTGATTGCGTTGCTTCGTCTGAAACTATATTATTTTCATTCCACCAACTATAAAAACTGTAAATTACTGCTGTGAAAAAACAGCCCTGCCAGGACTGTGGTTAAATTGTATATGTTATGGTCTTAACTAGCAATCAATCAGTCAATGGGAAAAAAATGAAATTAAAAAATAAAGCTGTAATCTTTTTATGTCTTTCTTATTACTTGGCAAAGCATCTGGGGATGGTCTCCAAGACTGTGTCAGTCTGAGGAGCTCAAGTGTCCATATTATGACTCTCTCCTACAAACACTTAAAGGCTGCCTTCTCACTTGAGTGGGTGCAACCTCAGCCATATCTTACCTTGGCAATATCATCACCGCCTTAGCCTAACACAAAAGGATAAGTTAATGAATGGGTACAACACACAATCTTTACTCAAATACTAATTCAAATAAAAAATGAAAGCAGTAAAGACTTCAAGCATTAATAATAAGCATTAATATAAAGTATTTACTCTAGTACAATTAAAGAAACACAGGTTTTAAAATAGAAAGCTATTCTGTGCAAACCTTGCTGTTCCTCACATCATATTAGTGTGAATCAAAGACTATTCAGTCTCATTTAACTTAAGACTAAACAAAAATCGATACAGCTCAATTACGAATACTCAGAGAAAAAAAAAATAAAGTTAACACATAGGTCCAATCCAACAGGATTTATAGTGAAATAGATTGACATAATAAAAGTCTTTGGCTTGGGCCCTGTCTGTCCTCAGCCCAGATTCAAAATTGCACTGACTCCTGCCGGAATGAGATGGCAGGGGTGGAGCTTCTGTCCTGGATAGAAGGGCTGAGACCAGCCTGGTGGTGGTTGGAGAGGAAAGAGGGAAACTTTGAAATCACCACAAGAAAGGATCACCAAACATAGGCTGCCATATTATAAAAAAACAGGTGGGCACAGCTTATTGGTGGAGAGAAGAGAGTGAATGAATGATACAGCATTGGAGCCTTTCCAGCAGAACTTTGACTCTGCTTCCATTGATTTAAAGAGGGAACCTTCATCTCTGAAGGCTCTTGGTATTTAGACGAGCACAAGAAATAATGTATTTACCAAATGTCATTCTTCGAGGTAACATCTTCGAGTTTCACTATTAAAAAAGGTCATAGATGGGAAATGTCTGTCTGCTCTGAATGTGCCCAGTACTCAGTGTTATCTTATACATTTTATTTCAAATTTAGTTTTTCTTTGCCATTTTGCTAAAAAAAATTAAGAGTAATATGCTTTTTTATTACATGGGAAGTAAAAAGTAAAAGTAAAAAGGGAAGGTATTTATAATAAAATGTATGGCAGTAAATTTAAAAAGTAGTCTATTAAGTCATTTTTAACTACGTCTGTACCTACACAGGGAGGCGGGTGGCCCGTAATCACTCTGAATTGTTTTGACAGAGGTGTTCCACATGTTCGTCTCATTCTAAAGCAATTAGTCCAGCATGTAGTTTTCCAACAATAACCTTGGTGTTAAGACTGCGGACTGCCAGACACAACCCTCTGGAGTGTCTACCTTGCTTGTAATTACTACTGATGTGATTGTGGTTTTTAATTATCCCCCTCTTAGTTAAAGGTCGCCTGTAATTATTCAGTGGCATATACTCCGGTGTGATCACCCACAAAATGTGGCTGCGAATTATCATTTGTCTATACTGAAAGCAGACACTGCGCTGCAAGACGTGAAGGGCTGATTCATTTGTCTCCACCCCCATCTGATTCTATCTTTAAAAACAACATGTAAGACCTCTGATTTACATTCACTTATTTACATATCTCCTCCTTGCATATCTCCTCACGTGTTTTTTTTTTCACTCAACATGTCAGCCATGGCTGAGACTTGACAAGCGCTCTGAGATGCAAGGGTAGCACTGAGGAGACATAGTTCTGCGTGTACACGGGATCTTTGATCGTGTCAGCATTGTCACCAAACAAAATCTCATTTCCTCAAGATGGCTATGGCAGGTATAGCCATGTCACCGACCCACTCATACTCATTACCTTTAGGTCAGCAGAAGGAAATTGGCTTCAAAATTGATTATATTTTATCCAAAAGGAGGCGGAAAAGTAATTGACCTACCTGGCTTCCTCACTAATGTGTTCAATCTACTTTGTTGAAAGAGATAGGAGTCTTTTAACATGGGTCAAATGATTGAGGTGTATGTTACTTTCCCATCAGCAGTCATAATAGAGAAAAAGTGAGAACGATATTTCAACAGCACGTTAACACAGTGGATAACCATGTTTTTATATGGCATGACTTTCTGTAGTTGATTATTCATGTCAAAGTTAACAATAGGACCTTTCAAAACAACACACATCAGCTAATATTAAGAGCTCAATGGTGAATCTTACAGAGTTTTATAAAATCTGCTTGGGGAGTAAATATCTTACATGTAGACAATTTCAAACAGATTGAAAAAAACATTGCAGGTAAAACTATGTGTAAGTATGTATGGTGGCCATAAAATAATGAATAGTTTATATATGCCTTAACATCCACAGCAATCAGCGGCATACAGTAACACTGCTTATGGTATCTACTTGATTGCCATTTTATGTTTAATGATGAATGTCAAGCTATTCAAACCAATGTGTGCAATGAAACAACTCCACATGCAATGTGAAAACTGTGTAGGCTACATCAAGTTGTCAAAACGATGACATACATATGAATGAACAAGAAATCACATGGAGCCTCTTTTCCAAATGTAATTACTTTTTTTCCATTTATTTTTATCCATGGACTGAAGAGCACAGAAAGCTGAAAAAGATTAAAACTTATCCAGAGAGTGATCATATGATATAACTATAAACACGTCTTTCTACTGGTGTAGATTTCAGCATTTTGTTTTAAAAATAAAACTGTAAACACAAATTAAGCACTCAGCTGTAAAAAATTAACTCTTTTTAACATTGAGTGAAGTTGTGTGAATCATATTAGTTTATGACACTAAAGAAGAAATAGGAATTGGTAAGTAAAGTAAGTAACGTAATGTATACTTTATTATCCCCAAGGGGAAATTCATGAAATTTGACTGAAAACATTTTGTTTTAAGTTATTTTCAGAAGATGATTTATTCAGAACAACGTATAGTGCAGATATTCATTTTTATCAGTATGTGTGCCTCATAGATATCACAGCCATGGCTCAGAAGCCAGCACATTTTCTACCATCAACATAGGCTACAGGAACAGACCACATTTGGACATTCACAACATCTACTTCTACAGGAACACATGACATCTGAACATTAGTAGCCTGTGCAATTTTTTTTATCTCAGATTTTTGAGCAACCTTGCACTGGAGGCATTTTACTACACACTAATTAACCAGAAAGATTATTCAGTATCCTTAGGCTATTGTTCCATCTCTCTCCCATGTTGGTGGGAATGCAAATTGTGTGCAGTCACATACGTTAGAATTCTGCCTTCTCTTTACCCTCTGAAGTCCAGCACATTACGCACCACCACTTGACTGATCTGGGTCATTTTAGTAATGCAGTGCACATAAATAGTTGTGGCAAGGCTAATTTTCCCTCCATAGGGCTCAAGGCCCCAATTCTAACACTGGGCGAATCAGGCAGGCAGGGAGGCATTCGGCACCCACTCTTCTCGCAGTGCTAAATAGCCCACAGACAAAATTTGAATGGAGTGTCTGGTGTTCAAGGCAAGGCAGTTTACAATGGCACTTCATGCGCTGGCACACCTCCACGGGGTCTGGCTCTGTGGCCGAGCGCACACGAACAGAAAATCTCCCTGCGTGGCGCAGCCCACACAGCGGATAACACGTCGCCCTGCTGGGCCCAGGCCAATGCAGCCCACAGCGCTATTCAAAGTTTTCTCGGAAAATATCTGGAGGCAGCCAGCCCCGGGTAAAGTGCAGCGAATGTTCCCGCAGGCAGGCAAAGTGGGGCAGTTTTAATCTGCTCTGAAATCAACACTGCTGCTTGTTTTCTGGTGTACTGGCTTTTAGAGGGACTAATTAGGGTGTTGGCATCATATTAGTGGTACTACACCATTTTTGCGTTGTTATTGTTGATTTTCTTCATTCCTCACAAACGTTATGGAAATTTTGAGATTTGACATCTCACTTTGTACTTTTTTTCACCGTCTTTCTTTTGTAGACACGGTTTTGAAGATGTGTGTCGGTACGGCTGTCACGAGACAGCCATCCTTCCCAGTTCAACTGTTCAAGCTGTCGCTGCCGGTGACTGTCACAGGAACTCTGACACTTTAATCAAATTGTGCTAGAGGTGCAGCAGTAATCTGGGGAAGTGGAGGAGCACACAGACAGAGCAGACACAGAGAGGCAACTGTAACTTTGACATAGCATACCGAAAGACGGGCTGAGTTTTGTACATGCAAAAGCAGTTTAAGGGCTTCCAAATCTGCCTTTCCTTTACCTTTGACAGCGTTGCTGTTGTGTATTTCATGCCACTGTCAACCACACTTAGAGCCTATGGCTATATGCACAAAACCAGAAACAATATACCTGTACATGAAATTAAATACTCAATACAGTGTGATAGATGTCTTTTTAGAGCATAGAATGTGGTATTTTTTTCTTCAGAAACTCCTTTGAACATAGTCACATTAGTTGGTTCAAACAAAATAAAATCTATAGTTTCATTATTGTAAGCTTCTTTAAAGTAGCTGAATGGTATTTGGCATTTTTTTTTCAGCTAATGGTGTGTGGTGGTGGGAATGGTTATCCTTGAACAGAAATGGAAGGAGTTACCATGGTGATCTGTTTTTTGTATTGCTTAAAAAAGAAAAGAAAAATAGTGAAAAGGCAGGAACATCGTGAGGCTAAGGTAGCAGCAGAGTCTTATAAAACGGGCCTCTTTGTCCTTTTCTTTAGTGGCTGCATTTAGAATACCACCCTTTTCCATTCACACCTCAAATCCGCCTTATTTCATTAATATTGCAATGATTTCATGAGTAGCTTTTGTTGTACTTCTTTGAAATGGACTGAGCATTTGGCATGAAAGTTTGAGTGAGGTTGCTGGGTAGTAGTATGCTACTGAAATCACAGTGCACACTACTCTACTCTATGTCAGCTGGCCCCTGGGCACTGCCTGCAGTGTTGGATGGCATTGCAGACAAGAACAGAAGTTCAGAGCGAGGTCCAAATCCAGGCCAAATCCAGGCCAAATCCAGGCCAGATCTGTCCAGAGCCCCAAATAATTGAGAACTGAGTTGTGGTAGAGAAGAATGGAGGGCACACAGCAGGTGACAGTAGTTCATGTGCTATTTGATGCATTTGATGTTACCACCACAACTCTAAGAATTGAATGGTTCCTGATGAAGTTTAATCTGATGTATAAGACGCTGCCATTTTGTAAAGCCACACAGACATAGACAAATAGATCCTTGCAAATAATGTCTTTAAGGGACACAATTTGAGAGATTTTAAATCTGGCCAGACTAGTAACAACACCTTTCTCTTAGCATTAACAAAATAAAAATGCAAACGCTATTCAGCTGTAATCTGATAGAATTGTTTTTATCTTGTCTTGGACATTAAAAGTGAACCTATAAAAGTGACTGTATTCATGTTTCTTTCTGTCTCGTATAAACCGTACTATACATCATCCTTGAAGTGTTTAATTCTGTCCAAATGCTTTTCAGACTGAATCACTTGCATTGTTTCCTGCTTACAGTACCTGAGACCTAAAGACTAGCTTAGTAATGTCTGTTTTTCCCCCAACAGAAACTATCCAGTCTCTTGCACATGGTGACATTTTTACATCTTGAGCTTTTTCCCCCTCTTGTAATCTATCTGAGTGTGACTGCAAGCGCTGGTGTACAAGAAATGTTTTACACTGGGGGTCAAGAGTTCCGAAGCAGCTCAGACACAACAGCTTTGTTCTGTTGTGTTTGTCAACATGCTTTGCACACTGCCATTATTTTTTTTCAAAACAGGGCTCGCTTATTTCCTGTTTTTTTGAATATTGCAAGATTGTGAACCAAAATAAAAGTTCCCCCAGTTTATCTGTCTGCAGTTTTATCTGCCTTATCTGCCTATTCTATCTAGGCAGCCATGCTTGCATTTGTACAGCACATACTGTATAACAAACCTTAATAAGTTAATTAGAAGAATAGCTTTGATTGTAAATTGAACCCTAAAATCTGTAAAAGGGAAACTTTAACACCATTTTTAAAGCTGTAAAGAAATTGTGGGACATTTGTGGGACATTGTGGCCATGCCTCTCTTTGCTCCTGGCTATTCTGATTTTGGACGCCTGCACAGTGCAGGGCAGATCACCCCCGCCGCCACCCAATCTGGCAGCCATGCTCTGCACACTGCTACCCACTTTGCTTGATGTATAATGTCCTGCAATATAGCACTGCTTTCACCAATCGGAGTTTAATTGCAATTCAATACATTATCAGTACCCTTTGTTGTTAGGAAAGCACAAGCCTCTTCCTTCATTGTGATTTTAAAGTGCTTAATGGGGTGTTGTGAAATTGTGGATATGAATTCAACTGCAAGCCATGTTGTCTTATAGCGAACACCACGTAGCCTCTTAGCGCATCACCGCATTGCCGGCGCTAGGACTCACTGTGACTGAAAAAAAAAACGTAACTACAATATTACAACATTACTATGACATTACAGAAAGTCTTTAATAACACATTACAACTTGGTCATTGCCATTCTGGTAACAACAAAGTTATAATAGCGGGTGTGTCTTAAGGGGTTAACAGAACACCTTATACCCACTCGTTTTCGCCCTTACCAAACACTGTAAACACGTACATACTTAATTGTCTTAATACTACTGGCTAGTTGTAATATATTCCTCATTAAATGAAGAAATCAAAGGACCACTGCTGTTTTTAAAGGTTTAAGAAAAAATTTAAAATACAATAGAATGCCCCTAAAAAAATTTGTTTGTATGAAAATAATGACCCTAAACGTACTAGGGATTTCACTAATTTGATCCAAAAACCTAATTTCTCAGGGTTGCTTGTTGGTTTAGAAACTGGAACTGAAGGGATCTGAATAAAATGGGAGCAAATGTGTTGCCGGGATTGCAGATGGTTTTCATGTCTTCTCCTTAAAAAAAAACAAAAAAAAAACATATTGACTGTGTACTCTTTGAAAAAAAATGGCCATGAGTCTATACAAGACAAATGCAGAGGCAGTCAGATGTGTTCTGTACTGGGGTAAGCAAGATAATGAGTAAAAACGGCAAATGTCATGCTCTCCTGGTCTCAATGAATCAGCCACAGGTCACTGGTAAACAGGTAACCATCATTAATGTCTTGTCGCACATGCCTGCTTGCTACCTAATCCATCTCCTATTGATCCCCTTTGGTGTGGAAATCGACACCTGGCCTTGACAGTCCAGACAGATCTGCACCATACTTCTTAAAAAGGTATTCTGTGTGCCTTAATAGGGTCTAAAGCATTCCTTCCAACTCTCACTTTCCTGTTGCTGTACAACTAGGGTTGTCAAGAGTACTGTAACTACTTGGTAGTAATTTTTGTATTCTGCTCCTGTAGTTTGGTTCAGGAAAAAAAAAAAAACATGGGTATTTGTATGCTCAGCAACACAGTTAGGTGGTTCATGTTTGCACTATTTCAGGGATTAATAACAATGATGGAAAGATAATGTCAAATTAACTTAAGTGGGACTTAAGTTACATATGACAATAGAGCTGGTGCTGTTTTCAGAATGTTTAGCTAAACTAAGGCAGTGGAAGAAATGTCACACACGATTGTTGTATCCAAGGAATATTTCTTTTCTTGCCTGCCACAGAATGAAGGTGCTTTGTTCGTATGTATGTATGTATGTATGTATGTATGCATGTATGTATGTATGTATGTATGTATGTATGTATGTATGTATGTATGTATGTATGTACTGTATGTATGTATGTATGTATGTATGTATGTATGTATGTATGTATGTATGTAATGTATGTATGTATGTATGTATGTATGTATGTATGTATGTATGTATGTATGTGTGTATGCATGTATGTATGTATGTATGTATGTATGTATGTATGCATGTATGTATGTATGTATGTATGTATGTATGTATGTATGTATGTATGTATGTATGTACTGTATGTATGTATGTATGTATGTATGTATGTATGTATGTGTGTATGTATGTATGTATGTATGTATGTATGTATGTATGTATGTATGTATGTATGTATGTATGTATGTATGTGTGTGTGTATGTATGCATGTATGTATGTATGTATGTACGTATGTATGTATGTATGTATGTGTGTATGTATGTATGTATGTATGTAATGTATGTATGTATGTATGTGTGTATGTATGCATGTATGTATGTATGTATGTACGTATGTACTGTATGTCTGCCTGCCTGCCTTCCTGCTTGTCTGTATTTCCTCTACATAACCTACATAAATCAACAGACAGACAAGCTATCTGTCTGTGTCTCTATTGGATTATTTATCTGGGAGTTCATTTGCTGTAATTTCTAAAACAACTAAAAAAATGCTTAGATGCGAATAGCAGAGCGACACCATCAGAATAGTAAGTTGCACCAAATTGATAATGGCTTGAACTTGGACTGCACAATCAAATAAATCTGCATTAATCAAAACTGCATATTGAACTAATGGAAAGAGATAGTTTCCCCAAATTATTCAGCCCTAGTCGCAAGCAAAGCAAAAAGGCCACGTCGTAATGAATGACTTTCAGTCTAAATAACATCAAAGGGCACTTACCTGACCCAAGCACACAGTATTCAACCTTTGCTACTGCAGAAAGCAGTGGAAGGAGTGAAACCAGCAAAATCATCTGTTTATATCACAGTTAATGTAATTGATTCAAGTGGTATACAGTGCCAGATTGCAAACTAAAACATTTCAGATGTCACAATTTTTATTTCAAAGTAGTTCCAGATTCAAAATATGCGTAACAGTGAATTGGATGACATAACATGTCAGCAAAGTAATTTATACCAGGCCTGACAATGTACAATGTCTCTGGGAGCTTAATTGTCTGGAACAATAGAGGAAGCACTGCTTTTTCTTTTCTTGTTTGCCCAGGTGAAAATGTTCAACACTGCCATTGCACTATACTACTGTCAGAGACTTTGAAAGGTATTGGGATGTGTCATGGCCAATGTCATGCATTCATTACCTCCACCAAGGAGGTTATGCTTTTGCTCCCATTTGCCTGTCTGTCTGTCTGTCTGTCTGTCTGTCTGTCTGTCTGTCTGTCTGTCTGTCTGTCTGTCTGTCTGTCTGTCTGTCTGTCTGTCTGTCTGTTAGCAAGATAACTTGAGAAGTCATGCTAGGATTGAAATGAAACTTTCAGGAAATGTTGATAATGGCACAAGGAACAGATGATTAAATTTTGGTGAATGTAGGATGAGCATATTACAAGAAAATCACAACATCGGTGGAAATATGAATGCGTTCACAGCCCAGCTAGAGGGGCAGGGGACTGCTTAATGATTCGCTTTAAACATGTTGTATGTTGACTTTAGCAATGAGACGTTCTTTTATTAAATAAGCATAAAGCCTATGAAGTCCTTGTTACACGGTACAAACTACTAGTGATAAAAAACAGCATAGTTTAATGACATAAGGTAGAAGCAATTGCATTATACCCAGCCTACACTGCAGGCGATTTATAGCAGAAGTAATGCCACAACAACCCGTTTAAAGTTTGTAGTTCTTGTGTGATGTGCTTAAGAAGGGTGCTGTTACATCTTTAAATTGACCCACCTGCAAGCATTAGGCTACAGAACAGAAAAGGAAAAAGTAGCCAAGAGGGGGCTGCAAATAAACCTGAGGCAACTGTGCAATGCTTCACTTAAAACATCTTATATGTAGATGTAGATTCTCATATGTAGATTTTAGCAATGTGTGTTATTACCTCCGCCAAGGAGATGATGTTTGTTGTCTGTGTTTATCTGTCTGTCTGTCTGTCTGCCTGCCTGTGTTGTTTGTTTGTCTGTTAGCAAATAACTCAAAAAGTCATGGTGATTTTTTTGGGGGGGATATCTGTTCATTGGTTACCTCACCAAAAAATCGGAAATATGGACATGGGGAATATCACTGACAAAAATAAAAAAGGGGTGGGGGGGGGGGGGTTGAAATGCTTGGCGGAGTTCTGTCCTCTCCAAGTACTTTTCTAGTTCCCAATGATTTCTGATTTCTAAACAATACAAAAGTAATGTTTATGAATAGCAATTCTATTATATTAAAGGTAAACTTAATAGCTCTTTCCTCGCTTGATCAATAAAACTAGACTAAGTTCATTCATTTGTTCGAATGCAAGTCCAACTGCAGTAATCAAACATTAAGGCACATGCATGGGAAAGTATCCCCATATGTGTAGTAGCATAGAAAATAAACCTGATTAATGTGGAAGAATTAATTCATCCTCTCCCTTTTGAGATGTGTCCTTGTCATCTTAGGGTGAACATTCTTTTTGTCCAGGCTCTTTCTAAGAAGTATGAGAGGAAGTGAAAAGATTTTCCATTTTCATAAGTAAAGCAATAACATCACCTAATAACTAGAGCAGGCTACAGCAGCACACATGTTATTAGCAACCCTGTTTGTCAGAGTGGAGGTGTTGCAATGTGAAATTGGATGTATAGTCGGGGTTGAAATGAAACGCAGAAAGCCAGTGACCCCGGTGAGAGAATCGCTTTGACACCTGTGTTATGAGCAGTTGTGTATGTTTCTCTCTCTCTGTCTCCCCCCGTCCGTCCACGGCGGCGCCGCCTGGCCCCTGCTTCCAATTCTATTTCGCACCAGCTGACCCCCTGCTTGGCCGTGCCACCTGTCCCTGTGTCCCTGTCTGAGGTGGATTTGGCAAACACTCCTGCCCTCTGGATTCACTGGCAAAAAAAATTAAAAAAAAAAAAAAACACCACTGGTAGAGAATGTGTGCCAAGCCTTCAGACACCTCCACACAGAGCACATACCAATTTGATTTCCATTTAGGATCAATAAATATTTTGGAAATTGATTGGACATGGTGGAATGGAAAATCTGAACTCGTCCTCCGCAATAGGGAAGGAAAATAAAAAGTCATATAGCAACACTACAAACCTTAGGTGTCTATTTTCATTTATTGTAATGTACTGTACCCTTCTACCCTCCTCTTTAGCTGCTGTTGGCAGCCTGATGACCCTTTGCATTCTGGCATGAAAATGTTAAGTTACTATTAAAAGCATGTAGTGCATTTAAACCCTTGATCTTGAATGTTTATGGCACATCTGTGTGCTGTCAGTACAGAGTGACGCAAGATTAGACCCGAGGCAAAGCTTTTCGTCTCTTTTGTATAGACGTGTTCATGTACTGTATCGCCATACAATAGTGGCAATGATGTGAATCACACAGGCAGAGTCAGATTTTTTCAGCGTTCATGGATTTATTTATTATAACGTGAAAATGAAGGTATTTCAACAGCTCTTTGTGATAGTAGATTGTCTGCATGTCACTGGGAGGCTGAGCGAATGTTCTCTGCTCTAAATGGATTCCTCCTGCTCCCCTGTTGCCAATAGCAACAGTCCAGTTCAACAGTCAAAGCATTGTTCAATTTATTTGCATATGAAAAATCAAAGAAATGCCTAAAATGTTGCCAGTGGTGCACAGAGTATTTTCAGGAGCCAAAACACAGAATTATCCTGGTGCATAAATGTATATACTGCAGCATAAGATAGTGAGGCATTCTGCAAACATGCCACAGGTCATGCAATAATCCAGACTGTGTGTTCCCTCCAGAAACTGATATTCAGGGACATCCCTAACATTTTGTCCATAGCCCACTGTCTGAGCCACTGTTTTGAATGCACGAAGCTTAAACAATTACTTGACTATTGCTATAGCGAATGGGTGAATAAATCTGCTTTATTTATGAGCGTGATCACTTTCATAATTTATTGCATTTATAGCTTTTAAATTGCATCCATTGTTGAGAAGATGTTTAAAGGCTAAATCCATTGAATTGGATTTCAGGGTGTTGTTATTCTATGCTAAAGCTGCAATAATTACCCAAGCAAAGTCTAACTGAATCATTCAGGCTCAGATAAGCAATTAGGCTAAGCAGAGAGTGTAATGGTGGAAGAATTTACCATGGCCTCACCCATTAGCTTGTTCTATTCTCTGTAATTCACAGGGTGCTGTGACTCCACAGGACTTCCTGGTCCAAAATAAAGCCTTCTCTTCTTACCTACTCTTTGTTATCTTCTATATTCCCTGACATTCTCTTCAATTTTCACACTGTCTCTCACTCCCCCCCACCCTCTCTCTCTCTCTCTCTCTCACACACACACACACACACACTCACTCTCTCCTTCATAATCTCTCTCTCTCTCTCTCTCTCTCTCTCTCACACACTCTCTCTCTCTCTCTCTCTCTCTCTCTCTCTCTCTCTCTCTCTCTCTCTCTCTCTCTCTCTCTCTCACACTCTCTCTATCTTCCACTGTCTATACTTCCTGCTTCACCCGTCCCCCTCTCTTCTCTCACTCACCATCACTCCCTATTGGCAATTATATTGAAAGTACAGACCCAGAATTGGAGAGCAAGTGTTACTTTGAGCCAGTGTAATTCACACAGGGAAACCAACCTCTAATTGGCACACATCCAGTTGCTAGTGAATTGAATAAGGATCTACTGTGTTTCTAGCCACTAATGTTTTTTCCTCCTCTCTTTCTCTCTCTCTTTCTCTCTCTCTCTCTTCTTAGTGTCATAGGGGCTGATGTAAACTCAAAGGAAAAGATGTCATTTGTCCTACATTCGTGGTTCTTTCTCGTAATGATAAAGGGACCAGCATTTGAGGAATAATTCAACCTTTGCTTCTGAATTTTAATACCTTATCCCATTAGAACTCTTCCTCCTTTCCCCAGCACATGGTGCGGGGGTAGCGAAAGAGAGAGAGAAAGAGAGAGAGAGAGAGAGAGAGAGAGAGAGAGAGAAAGAGTGAGTGAGTGAGAAAGAGAGAGAGAGAGCGAGAGCTAGAGCGAGAGACAGAGCGAGAGAGAGAGTGAGGCAGGGAATCCATGAAAACATTAAATCAGTCCTTCAATCTCTTTACGCTGGAGCTTGGCAGCCCTCCTTGACAATTCTGACAATCACAAATTACCATATCAGCCTCTCATAACCCATGGAGAGGCAGAGGGGGAGAAGTCAGTGAGTTGGTGTGCTAAGAAGCACGTGTGAGAAGGAGTGAGGAAGAGCACATACTGTAGATACTGCCTGACAGCCTTCACGTTTTTTGGGCCCACAGGGGTAACGTTGCGGCCCCTGTGGAAAATTTATCGTGTGTGAGTAAAGTGTCTTTTTTTAAAGTCATGTCTAAACTGCTCCATCTTCATTTCCTTATCATAGATTTCTCCCCAGCCTGACCTCTTTCCACATGATCAAAAGCTGCCTTTAAGATCTCACATATGTGTCGAACATCACATAGTGGAATGACACATGAGTAGATACACAAATGACTCTCAGATATCCCAGATATTTGTGCATGCACATACTCACACACGTCACCATGTATGATCTCCTGAAGCACACACATGTCAGATATCATGACTGATCCCGAGTATATTATGTGTATTTAATGAACACATGCATATGATCTATATTTCATATAATAAATGCACTCTGTTGTGCGTACCCACACACACACGCCCACAAATGTCACCACCCATGTTTCTTACATATTTCTTAAACACATGGATGCAAAGCAGTTCCTCCTAGGCACGTTTATGCTGTATTAAGGGAGAAAACTCAAGTGGGGACAAATGAACATGCATTAAAATGCAAGTATCTCGCTGGCACCTGTTTGTAATGGGATTTATCAAATGGGGCTGTGTGTGTGTTTGCGCCGAATCCTCATAAGCTGGGCTGAGTGATGTATCGGTGAGAGAGAAGAGCTGGGGAAAAATGAAGACTCGCTGATGAGGATTAACTTTTTCTGTCACCTCAGCTCCCACCTGACTCTGGCTCATATGCCGGCGTGTGTGTCAGCAGTGCACTCCCCGGCGATTATCACTCATATGTTAACTAATGTCACATTAACCTCGTCTTTCCCCTCCCTAATGTCACACTTGCCTTCCCAATTATTTCTTTCTTTTATTGGAAACGGAGCATAAATTGTATCTTGATCTGAAACAATGCCTTTGCCTATTTGAATAAAGTTTTGTTTAATGTAACATAAACTGTATCCTGATCTGAAATGATACAGGTCTATTTGAGTGATTTTTTTGGTGGAATGTAGCATAAATTGTATCTTCACCTGAGATGATACCTAGGCCTATTGGAATGGAGTACATTGTATATTATCCTCTTCTCTCCTTCACACATATGTTTTGTTTGCCAGTTCTACTGCTAATACTGTGTACAGCGATGAAGCCATATGTTGTGTTATTTATGCATATGCACCTATGTGTACTGTCTGTTATAATATAAATATATAATGGTTAAGCTAATTATGGTCATTTATCCTCAGTAGTAACAAGGTTAACAAGAAACTGTCAATAACCACCGCAAAATATTTTGTTCTCTCTATCTCTGTCTCTGTCTCTGTCTCTGTCTCTCTCTCTCTCTCTCTCTCTCTCTCTCTCGCGCTCTCTCTCTCTCCTTTTTTGCAAAAATGTTGCCTTTTTAATATGTGTGTGATATATAGTTTCTCCCATTTGTGGTGAATGATGAAGGGATACTTTTCTTAATTGATAGCCACATTGCTTATAATTACAGGCTTGTTGGGGCTTTTTGCCATTTGTGGCACAAATATTTAATCTGCTTTTTCTGACCTTACATTCTCTTTACAATACATTGTGGGTATTTATCATACCAGTGTTTCATTTTCTGCTTGTGAATGGAGAGGTCAGTCTACTGAAAGACAAGCAACTTCAATTACCATGGAACAATATATGTGGGTTTAGCCATTCGGTTAAACTACTTCAGTATTCCATCAAGTGATAATGAAATGCTTCAATCTGAACAGAAGAGACGATAAATTATAAACAGTATTCAGCTGTTATCATCAAAATACTGCTTTGCAAGAGAGGTTTGCAGCTGCTTGACAAAATAGCATGACCATAAAAGAAAAATAATAAGAGTTTTACATTTAGAAAAAAAAAACTAGTTGAAAGTGCCAAAGAATCTGTGGTATACTACCAATGTTGAATGATTATTAGCATTAAACTACTCACAATAATGAACATTTCCTTCACAATGTGTATGTATACATACAAATAAGAACTCACATTACAGCCTCATTTAAACATTTAGGTCTTTATCATAAATGTAGAGACTGCTTGGCATGTTGACAGCATGTTTACATAGAGTAGAAATTTGACTAATTTCAAACTAATTTGAAAATAAGTGTAATTCTTGAGTTAGTCAGGAAATGGTCAATATCCAACTCATTGATATTGAAACTGATGGCAGCTTTTGGATTTCATGTCATATTCTGAAATATTCTTTTTGCCCTCTGTCAGAATGTTGTTTCCTGTGTCATGTCAAGATTACATTTATGCTTGTAGCTGTACACATCAGAAGGATACATTTCTCCACATCTAGTTTGGGCATGAAAGAAGAAAAGCCATTTAGAGAAAGTGGGACATCAAATTTAAAGCCATGTAAAGAAAGCAGTACATGAAATTTAAAGAAAGCGGTACATGAAACTTCTGTTAATTACACATTTGTCAAAAAAGCCATTATGGAGGCAAAGGTATTGGGGTTTTGCATTTATCTGAATCATCTACATTATCGGAGAAGGCAGTATCTCTTCAATCTGGGTCTGTATGCAGGGATTAATCCACAATAAATCTCTGCCATCAGTCACCCAATATCTCAGATTCCCCCCACACACGCACACACACATAAGCATGCATGGACTGATGCATGCAGACACTCTCTCTCTCTCTCACACACACACACACACACACACACACACACACACACACACACACACACACAAACTCTCTCTCTCTCTCTCTCTTTCATTTTCTATCAAATAAACATGCACACTCAAACTGACAGATGGACGTACACACATATGACAAAGACCAGTATATCTCTTACACACAACACACACACACACACACACACACACACACACACACACACACACACACACACACACACACACACACACACACACACACACACACACACAGATAACCTTCTGCAGCAGCATCCATATAAGTCATGCAGATGAAAGCACAGCTGTACTGCCATAGCCATAAAAGCAAAGTCATATACATACAATGTTTAATCAGATACATATACACATGCGCACACACTCTCACACAGTCAAAAACAGACAACTAAGCACAAGCGGGCATGCTCAGTCAGTGACTCAGTCAGTGCATAGTCTTATCAGTGAAGTTTGTGTGGGTGCAGCAAGGCTAAGAGTTTATTTTTCCTGTTCCTCATTTTCGCCTGTCACTCCAGATGTGACCACACACCCTGACATCTGTTTGAGCGTGTGTTCTTGAGGAAGGGAAACAGCATGTTCACAAACACACACACAGACATGCACACACAGACACACACACACACACACACACACATACACACACACACACACACACACACACACACACACACACACAAAGCTGCCTACTTTCATATTACAAGACAGGCTTCAAGGGGGGGGGGTAATAGTCCTTAAAAGCAGCACTTGCACAAAGTCTGACTCCTCTAATACATTTGATTGACAAGTGTTTGCTGCTGATGTTGACATTGTAAAGGATAAGGGCGTATGTATTCAGTTTGCTTGGATAAATATAGACAAGTAGAGATAAATAGACACATTATGCAACACAGGGAATATGTGTCGGCCGTTTCTTTCAATTTACACATTCTGATAATAAGTATGAAAATAAACACTGGCTTGACATTTTCCAGGAGTTAATTAGTTTCAACTGGATGATAGCAACAATTTGTGATCTGAATACTGATGCATGGTTCACAGCTGCAAAATTAAAACAAAATTGTAATGGCTGGTCATTTCCACTGTGTTGCAGAAGATGTAAGGATTAAATATGTATTCACTAGGGACCTGGGCAGCACTGGTGTCAGTCATATTACACAAAGCTGTATCCAGGGATATTACAATGGTAGATTCAGAAGCTAAGTAAAAACATGGCCAAAAAAACTGAAGTAAACGCTAAGCTTTTCAGCTGCATGTGCATGGAGATGTCATCTATACGTTTTCAGAGCGTATGCCACCTGTTTTCGATATATGGCCCAGCGGGTGTTCATACAGAAAGGGCATAGCCACGGGTGGGCTGGGGTGGGCCTGTGCCTATGTCAATCAGGCACAACCAATCAGAGGGCACTTTTTGTTTGATTGACTGTGTAAGTAATAATACTACCCTATGTGTTTTCGGCTAGGCCCACCTGATCTTTTTCTGGGCCCATTTTATGATTCCTGGCTACACCCCTGAGAAAGGGTAAAGCGAAACACAATACCCCCATACACCCAGCATGCAGCCTTGCACACTGCATGACTGAGTGAAACATGTGCCTTTATGCATGATTAAAAAAATAAACGAATGAATGACTTGATTGACACTGTTAAAGGGCTGGTGAGATATTACACTATGATTGAATTATTGCCCAACATAGCTAAAACATACCCATGGTTAAACAGGGACCACCTCTTTAGGCACAGCATGGCTCTTAACACTGGGCCATTGGAACATTTTATACATAAATGTAAGAATTACAAATCAGTAAAATTACCGGTGCTAACTGCCTTGTGAGACAGACGGACCAAACAGGCACCAGCCAATCAGATTGTGCAGTGCAAATGACCCGACAGAACACTCAGTGGATTGAACATGGCTTGCTGACATCCTAAACTCCTTATTATGTGGATAATTGTAAGCCGTTTGATATGTTCTTACTCTATCTAACTGAAAGGTTAGTAAGAAGTGTATAGTTCAGAATCTGAAAACCTATTATTGTAACAAAACCATACAGTACAACTCAGAGGTGAATTGCAACTTGTATGCATGCTAACTAGTAATAGCAATTCCTCTAACCACAGCTAGCTAAAAATAGTAAGCAGCAAAGAAATCACATCCATCAGAAAAAGACCATCATTCGCTGGGCCATCTTGATGGATGCAACTGTGTGAATCAGTCATAAGTGTCACATAAATAGTATCTCAAGGTACAGTTCCCTACAGCTTGATTTGTGTCCTTTATAGTAAGTCACTTTGGATAAATGTGTCTGCTAAGTGTAATGAAATGTAATGTAGTAAAGAATAAACAGAAGTCAACAAACCGGTGTAGAATTCGGGATGATTTTTTATGCTGTCTCTGTATACTCAAATGAATAAGATAATCTGTGTGTGTGTGTGTGTGTGTGACGCATGTGTCTGTACAACACCAAGTACCAGTTGTTCCCAAAGATATATTTAGAAGGTCAAGCTGACCAGTTTGGTAAGGGCCACGAGGAGACCTAAGTCGAAACATATTTTGTGTCGCTGCTGGGCTGACGCCAGCAAGGTGACTGAGGAGATATGGTGTTGCACAGATATAGATGCGCTATTTTACGTATGTTGGCCTGATTTACGACACTGATTTTGAGGTATATGTAGGCTGTCTTCCGTGTCCAAGTTAGACGGATCGGACGGACAGAGAGAGGTTAACATAGGAACCCTTTGATCTGCTGAGTGCTGCTGTCTTCAACCTTGCGGGCGAAGTCAGGGTAGCTCACCGTAGACTTAGACTCTAACTTGAGAGTGTTTCTCTGCTCCTTTTATTTTATCTTTATTACTTTTTGTTGTTAATCAATTCTACCAGATTAATTTGTCATCTTCATGTAATAAATCGACGATCCTAATCAAGCAACGGAAGCATCGAGTCTTTCATTCTGTTGAGGTTAATCTTAGTTTAGTTGGAAGAACACAACGCAGTTCCCCGAGGGGAAATCCAACACCGGCTTGAGAAAGTAAAAGTCCTGCCATGTATTCCTTCTGCCTGTGCTCTTAACACAGGTGATTGCACTAATTAGCTCCTTTACCTGGCTGAGAATTTGTGCTAATTAGGTTCAGCTGTCTTAGTGAATTGGCTGAAACAAACATGTGGCAGGGCATTTTCTTTGTGAACCTGGGATGTTCATCTCTGGGAATGAAACAAGTTATACTGTTACTGTAAAAACTGTTAAAATTTCATATAAAAACATTTGTAATTCTTAACCCTCATGTTGTGTTAGAAACATGGTTACCAGGGCAGGAATTTCCATGGCCCTCGTGCCCTCTCAATTTGGCCTTTTGTCCTTGAAAAATATCTGCCAGAAGGCCACAGTGGCCCTGATGCCACAAAGGCCCAAGTGGCCTTGCCCCTAAAATGACGAAATTCCAGCCCTGATGGTTACGTTCGTGGTGTTAACGGTCAAAATTGACCGGCCATACAAAAAAGGTAATAAAACATTTTGTAGAAGTCTGATTTTCATATATTTTGATTAATATCTTTTAAACATCCTTTTGAAACATTTCCAAGGCAATTTAAATGGCATTGTACTTTTTGTCCATTGATAAGCTTTATTTTTCTTATCTTGCACCTATTTATTTCATTAAAATTAAGTTTTAATTATGAGAAAATTTCAAATGCAAACAATTAATTCACATTTCAGTTTTATTCTTATTATTTCTTCATTGAAAATAAAAACCTCACATCTCATCATAGACATGTTGATTTATTAGTTGTAATAAAGTAAAATTTGCTGTTGCCGTTGTCAAAAAAAGGCAGAAAACAATAAATGTGAATCTGTGATGAACTACTTTAAATGTAATAACTGAACATTAACTTTGATTCACAATAAGAAGAAAATTTTGAAGTTGAAATGACAGATGTTTTAACAGTTATACTGTTATTGTTATAATACTGAAAAAACATCTGACAGAATGTCATCTGTGCGGGCGATGGCATATCTGGTAGGCCCTGGTCTCATGTGGATGATGTTTTCTGCGGTGGCTCTACTTGGAGTCACAGTTGCGGATGGATGCCAAATAATATTTCCATTTTTTGATGGAAACGATGTTCCTGCATTTGTGAATCCTTCTTCCTCTTCCATTTCCTCCTCTGAGTTACTGTCCTCATCTGCATGAAATTCGGTGTCATCATCTTCCTCAGACACATCTTCCTCTTCAGATTGTGGTCCATCATCAACATCGTCATCAAATAGTAACAGAAGAGCCTCATCCCTTGTATATCGCTTGGCCATGTTGATGCCGTGGAGTGAAGTGTGGGAAGTGTGGGAATAAGCGATTGTAAGCTGCATTTGTATGGTTTTGTGTTACATCAACATTCTAGAATGTTTGGTTCCTGACAACAGCAAGAGCAAGATTTAGTAGGTAATGTGTATGATTGCATGTAGAGAAGGAGACTGTCTGAAGAAGAAATGAATATTTTCATTGTCACCATATGTAGAATATGAATTTCAGTATACATGCATATAACATAGTCTAACATGTGTAACATGTGTAACATGATGAGCTGTGTGGATCTGATAGATGGCTCTGGACAGGGTTCTCAAAGCTCTGAGACAGAGATGACTTTGGCCACACACCTCAGGTCTTTTTTCGTCAAGCAGTGAGGCTGCATATTGTGTGTGTGTGTTTGTGTGTGTGTGTGTGTGTTTGTGTTTGTGTGTGTGTGCGTGTGTGCGCGTGTGTGTGCCTGTGTGTGTGTGCCTGTGTGTGTGTATGTGTTGACTGTGTGTGTGTGTGTGTGTGTGTGTGTGTGTGTGTGTGTGTGTGTGTGTGTGTGTATACTGTGTGTACTGTGTGTGCGTGTGTGTGTGCCTGTGTGTCTTACTTCAGTTTTGAATGTATATTCAAGGTCAATGTCTCTGTATATAAGTCTTGGAGATGTAAGTTAATGATCCGGTCATTTTTGACTGAAACACCATGAAGGTAACAAGTTTGTATATCTTCCACAAATCTTAAAGAATTTCATTATATTTCATTTTGTCCATTCCAATAGGTTAGCTGAAAGATATCATGAAGCCTCATTTGCGTATGATGAAGAATGGAGAAGTTATTTAAGAATGAACTTTTAAAACGGTCATTTTAGACCGTAACACAACATAAGGGTTAATCCTTGATCCAGCAGCAGTTTGTGAGAATGATCTCTTTTTTACAATGTGTTTGTGTTACTGTACCTTTCTTCACAAATGATCATGTGCTCCAGTTTTGGTGGTGAGCTGTTCCCTTCCTAGTGCTAACTGCACTAATTGGTTCACAGCGATGAAAGGATTTTAAGAAGAAGCCAATCATTACAGTGCTACAGTGGCTTTTCAGCGTATGCAAAGTAATAAACCCTAGAAAAGGTCATGGCTGCCCGAGGATGTCAAAAGAGGGTTCACCACAGTAATTTTAGGCAGGTTTGTATATCTGATATTTTCACTGTACTTGTACCAGTGTTGTATAAAGTACTGGAAAATCACACTCAAGTAAAATTATAGGTACTTCATAAAATGACTTTGGTAAAAGTCAAAGTCACTGACTGAAATGTTACTTGAGTTAAAGTCTTAAAGTATCAGAAATTGCTAGTACTTAAGTATGACAAGTAATGTAAAAATAAATGTACTCAAGTAATGTAATTAAAAGTACAAGTAAAAGTTAATAACAAGCAAAGGCAGTCTGAATTTGTAATCTTTTTTATATTTTGGTTAATTGTAAAGGGCCGGGATTCCCAGATGCAGTTAAGAAGTTATTAGCGTTAAGAACTTATTTAGACCCTTCTTAAGGCTCTCGTAAGAAACAACCACGTTTTCCAAAATGCTTCTTAGCATTGATGAGTTCAGTCAGACGCCACCAGAACTTCAGGTGGGAGCATATTACCAAAGATTAGAAGGTTCGTTAAGAAGGTTCTTAACTGGGAAACCCGGCCAAGGTCATTTAGCACCTATGGGTAATCTTAAATGACAAGCAATTACACAGCTGAAAATGCACACGCATGACCAATTGCTGTCATTATAAACAAAAGTGGAGAGAAAACTGAATGTTATCTGGCATCTGAAGATGGAGACCACAGTTTGGTGGTCCGAACCTTTCTTTCGTAAACCTTTGTTTTTTAAAATAAGATTAAGTCAGTGCTGAAAATGAGGCGTACATCACCCCATCAAGAAAAACAAAAACATAAAACACTGCTGTCTCCTTCTCCTCTTCCATCAGGACTGAGTACGAAGCTAGCTTACTGCGTGAAGCCAACAGGTGTAGCCTATTGGTTGTCATGCGCAAGTGGCAATTGCGAACAAGACAGGCACATCCTGACTTCATTGCAGGCAGTTTTTTTTTTTTTTTGGTAACGGGCACATTGAAA
>CM050214.1:10472706-10502706 GCA_027475355.1 Coilia nasus
GCCACTAAAGCATCCATTACGGACCACCAGTCAGGACTTTTGCGAACCGCCGGAGAACTGCAGGAAGAAAGAGGAGGAAAGGAAATAAAAGAAAAAGGGGAAAGAAAGGGGAAAACATAAAAAGAAATATCGAAACTGGCAGATTTACTTTCTAGTTTAATTGAAGATGTCTTTGTAGAAATAACAGACACCAGATTTCATTATCAGATTTATCCTTTTTCACTGAGTGAGCTGTGAAAGGCAAGTGTGTGTGTATGTATGTATGTATGTGTGTGTGAGTATGTGTGTGTGTGTGTGTGTGTGTGTGTGTGTGTGTGTGTGTGTGTGTGTGTTTACTAATGATGACATTATTTCTCCACGAAGATCTAATAAGTGTGTGCTCTCGCACAATGTCTGTCTCCCACTCAATCACCCACATTCGCACAGACTCCCAGGCAGATTTCCACAGCGCATGAAGGGGATATTTGTCTACTTCATTTTAAAATCACCATAATCATTTTGCGTTCCGGAGAGTATTACTCCCTTGATGAATGTGTGGAGGCCCACTTCAGACCCAGGGTTGTTCTCCTCAGGCCCCAGACTACTCAATTCTGTGTAAATTAGCTCTGTTTAGTGTAGAATTATAAAATCACCTATTTGTGACAACCAGGCCTATTTTTTCCTAGCTAAACATGTCATTTTTATTTCACTTATGTCAATAGATGTTAAGAAGTCCATATCTTCAGTTTGTTGGCTTTATTATGAAAAGACTCATGTGAATTCTGCATTCAAAACAGGGCACTGCTAGCTAGCATGATCGTAAAAGTTTAGTGACTCATGCTAAAGCACGTCTGTACCAAGCAAATCATTTAGCTCTAGCAGTTAAAATCTTGTGTCTGACATCTTCGTTTAAATACAAAACAATCCTCCTGCTCTCCCATATAGTGCCATGAACTGTGGGGAACAAGGCACATACATATATCTTTCTTTTCTCCTAGAAAAGTCATTAATTAATAAATGATGAAATCACTGAATAATTCATGGACTAAATTACTTCAGCAATTTGTCTGTGCTGAATGCCTCATTTAAGCATTTTGTTTCCCCTAGCCTTCCTCTCCTTTCTGTAGGTCAAATCTACAGTGTCTTTTTTTACAATAGGATCGTGAATAGTTATAGTTGCAGTTACAGCCGTGTCCCTCCAAGGTACATTTTATCTTTATGAAAAATATCCACTGAAACACACACAAAAAAAAAAAAACAGTGACTGGAACAGACGCTATAACCAGGCAACTGTCAAAAAACGTTGGAACCCTATCAATAGCGAAAGTGGAAACTAGACAGACAGCATGCATTAGTCATTTCATCAAATATTACAGTTATTTTTCTCCTTTGGCAAATATCTCTGGCTTGCCCTAATAAAGACACAGTTAAGTGAAAGTTGTATTTAGTTTGGTGAAACGTGCTGAAAAATTGTGTCTGCAAAACAGGTAGCGAGCCTATGAAGTCAGTTTTACCGCTGTATGCAGTTTAACAGCTATTCGCTGCTTTTCGCAGTTGGTGTAAGTAGGGAGGGACTAAAAAAACATTGCTTACATCATAAGAATATGTTTAGCACAGCATAGCATTGCATGGGCAGTGCCTCTGTGCTTTGAGCCTACAGCGTCAGAGCACAAATAACAATGGCGTAGGGTTACATGTGGACCATAAGGACATGTCACAATCAATATTTTGGAAAGACAAAATAGTCCCTTCCTATTTTATTGGTATTGTCCCTACCAAACCTACGCCATTGACAAATAATACGATCTATATTTTTGGCACTTTGAGATCTAGTTTACCTTGTAAATAGAAACATTCATATTTGCTGAAATTTGATGAGGTGATGGACAACAACTCTTTCTTTGGCATGAGAAACACTGTTATTGTTTTGACTTTACTGGTTCTTCAGGCAATGTTATTACCTGGTCCCCAGAGGGATTGACCAGGTATTGCAATGACCCAATGTGTGTGTGTGTGTGTGTGTGTGTGTGTGTGTGTGTGTGTGTGTGTCTGTCCGCCCATATGGGGGGCCAGGTTGCCATCTCTGATTACGCTTGTTGTACATTGTGATGGAGTGCTGCATCTACAGTTGAGGATGTGCTCTGATTGCCATTCCAACGAGTGACTCTTTGGTATTGTGCTCAGAGTGTATGTCTGGTGCCCTGGAGAGCTACATTCAAGGCTGGGTGGGGTGACTGCCCTCACCCTGTGCAACATACATGTTGGCATCTTAAGTAGGTTACACAGGTCCTCTCTAATGCACAACACTGACAAGCTGCTAGGGTACACTAATTGCGCGTGATACGCCTGGGCATTTGTTAAAAATAAATAAATAAATAAATAAAAACTGTACATAATACGTATCATACATACCTATGGGCTGATACCAGATGGTCAGACGGATGCATTATGAAACGTGTGTTGTATATTTATGGACACCTCCCACTGCGGGCTGTTGTGTACGGAAACCCTCACTTATATAAACGATTAGAGAGTAGTTATCAAGAGCGACGCATGTCCACATGTTAAAAGCATGCATGACCTGAGAAGGCATAGTGTCTGAAGTCATTATTTCACTGCTTAAAAAACAACATGTTAATTACAGCTCTGTGATAACAAAGATGATTCACATTAGAAAAGAACACCCTGTCAGCACATATTTTAATGCCTGCAGTTGAATGCTTGTTTGATTTTGCCAGTTTACAGGAGGAAATATACCTCTCAGATAGTTGATGCGGTAATTCCCCCACACACACATTAAAAGTATTTATAGATTGAAGCACCCCTTAGTGTAATCAAGGGCATGAAAGTGAGCAAAAAATAGGTTAATTTCATCATCGTGAGCAAATCTCCCCTTAGAGAAATCACAAGCTGCATTTGAAATGAAACAGTAAATTACTTCCTGCATTAAGCCAAGCAATCTTGCAGTTAGCTGATGGCGATATGATATATGAGCATCGCTGTCTAACTGTAGAAGACAGCACTTTGATAATCTGCACGTGGAAGCGTTCTTGGTTTGTGGGGGAGCATGGCCAAATGTGTCCTCTGAGTTTCCTACAGTGTGTACATCATAGATTATGAGCTGTGTCAGTTGATGTGTACATTGCATTTGCACTCTCAGAGTTAAATAGGCAGCGTACTAAACCATTTATTACCATTTAGCATTTTACAGTTTATTAGCCACTTGTAACAAATGTTTCAGGGCATACTGGGTAGCTGTTTGGGCAGTTGGACTCAGTGCAACTGCTCTGATCTAATGAAGTAATTATATACAGGGTGATTTTGTGTTGTTTTCTCTTATTCTAAAAAAATAGGTTGTTTGCATTTGGCATGCAACTGCAGTTGTAGTAAGACTCATGAGAAACCTCTGCATTTTCTTACTCTGCCACGCCACCACAGTCTCTTATCCTCTCAATAATTCTCAACAATTAAGTGTGTGTGTGTGTGTGTGTGTGTGTGTGTGTGTGTGTGTGTGTGTGTGTGTGTGTGTGTGTGTGTGTGTGTGTGTGTGCCAGTGTGCCAGTGTGCATTTGTGCATCTGTGTGTGTGTACGTGTGTGTGTGTGTGTGTGCATTGTGTATGTATTTGTGGGCACTGTGTTTACTTGTACAATAAGCATCTGGAGCCTGCTCCAAAGGCCGCCGGCATTGTTTTGAACACAGATCGTGCGCTTCACCTCTCCGTAAAGTTAAGGAACCGGAGGCACCATATGGCGATGTTGGAGAGAGCTGTGTGTGTGTGTGTGTGTGTGTGTGTGTGTGTGTGTGTGTGTGTGTGTGTGTGTGTGTGTGTGTGTGTGTGTGTGTGTGTGTGTGTGTCTGTGTGTCTGTGTGTCTGTGTTTTCCTCACCGTGAGAGGGAGACTAAGCAGGGCACATTAAACAGCGTGACGTGTGACACTTCACCGCCTGACTCCCCTCTCCCATCTCCGCAGTCATTACTCTCAGGAAACTGCTGACCAAAGCCAAAGCTCACCAGCCTGTGATCACAACAAAACAATGCACAAACTTTCACCTCCTTTGTGTCACTGTGTGAAAACAAGAAAAAAAAAGGAGTTCAAATAGTGTGTGCAAAAAAAAGGTTGAGATGACAGGTTGAGTGAGTGTGTCCATAACTAGGGATGTCATGAATATGTTATGGCCTGATGAAATTACATGATATCAGACTGATTTTGTCACAAATTTGTTGTAGCTGACTCAATCGTACCCAATTTTAATCAGGTCAGGGGCAACACATTACATTGAATGGGTCTTAAAATGTGACGATAAAGGCGATTTTTTTTGTCTGCAAAGTTCTGTGACACCACAATTAAAAACACTAGCTTTACAGAATCTCATGATGTGTCCATTGTTGACATTGGAGCTCCTGTCAGCAGCAGCCAGTGTAACATATAACATGACATGAACAAGCGTAAATGCTAATTGTAAATGACATAATAATATCATGTGGTCTGACTTTCTCATTAATTTGTTAAAATCAGTAACCTGTGGGACTTGGGCATCTATTTAGTTGCGTGTCTCAAAATGTACATCTCTGATCGACATGTAGGCCATGTACGGGCCACTCATCAACTACATAATGTAATGTGGTAATGTAGCTGAGGACATGACCAGATAACCACTAAGCTCCATTTCACTAATGATTGTTTTTGCATTTTACTCGGTCAGAAATAGCAAATGCATGCAAAGAGTTGGCAGGCTCATCTCTTGAATGGCATCAGCAGTACGGCTCCTGGAATTGGTGTGTATTAGAATAAGAATAAGAAAGGCTTTCGCCCAGGGTCAGAATGAGACAAATGTGCCCAGCATGAAGACTCAGTGTGAAACTAATGCTAATAGCTTTGGCCATATAGAGAAGGCTGCTGAAGCCTGGATGCGAACACAATGTGCTTGAATGACAAATTCATTATAAATATATTTGTTCCTCTCAATACAGGGTGAATGCAAAAATAAAATGTATCTCTCAGGATATCTATCTACCTGTCCGTCCATCGCTCCGTCCGTCCGTCTGTCCAGCCGTCCGTCCATCCGTCTGTCCGGCCGTCCGGCTGTCCGTCTGTCGGCCGTCCGGCTGTCCGTCTGTCCGGCCGTCCATCCATCTATCTATCTATCTATCTATCTATCTATCTATCTATCTATCTATCTATCTATCTATCTATCTAATCTATCTATCTATCTATCTATCTATATCTATCTATCTATCTATCTATCTATCTATCTATCTATCTATGAATAAGTATGCATATACAGTATCTACATAAATAATACTGCATTTGTATGCTTATGAGTTTGGATATAGGAAAAAGCCATTTAGTATAGTACATTCTTGTGTTAGATTCTTCCTTCAGAAACAGCTGTGTGAGCATTTATGTGTGTGCTGCGATGTGTGGGGTGAAGTCCTGTCTCACCCAAGTGCTAGAGCTGCCCTTGCAGACTCCCTCACTCCCAGTCTGCGGCTGCTTCATTGAACCCTGGCAAAATATTTCATGAGCTTTAAGTGACTAAAGCAGGAGCAGCATTTTTTATGAGGGCCCTACATTTTAAATGTCTGAATGAGATTTGTGAACTTGCCCATTAACTGCAGCACTGTATGCATAATGAATACTGGGGCTGCTGTTTTGAGGAATGCTTGTTTTTAGGGGTCCTCCTCATTTTGCCCAACACTGTCCTTTTCAGACAAATGGGTCTTTCACCTTCATGTAGCTCAGCACATAGCACTATTTGGTCTTTTTACTAAGACATTTACACACTTTTTTCCAATATAATACATGGGGCAGTATATTATATTGAATGTATGCAGTCACTGTCTCTTTTCATCTACCTTTCATGCTCTGTAGTTAACCTCCCCCTACCATGTATAACATGTATCTTAACCTATCTTAACCTTTGGTGTACCATCACAGGGGTGTGATAAGGAAATTGGGAGGATGAAAGTTTGGTTGGTGCCCACAGAATATTATGAAGAATTTTACATTGTTACATGTGCTGTAGGACACATTCTGTTATATCATGTGTACACTAGCACACTAGCATGGTTGTTGTGCATTGCTTGAGCATACTGCATTCTATTTCATCGCATACGCATAGTATGGTCCAAGAGTATTTCTGGGATTGGATGCCCTGGCACAACAAGGGGTACAGACAGGGCAGGTGCATGCCAGGAGACAACACACAGACACACACACACACACACACCACACACACACACACACACACACACACACACACAACACACACAACACTCACACACACACACACGACACCACACACACACACACACACCACACACACACACACACACACACACACACACACACACACCACACACACACACACACACACACACACACACACACACACCGGTGAGGTGATGGACCACTCGGCCTCCATTTTGTGATCAATCTTCAATCAGTTCAGCTGTCTCAGCTCTCACCAGGGACCCCAGGAGAGCAAGAGTCATCGATTCCTGTCCCAAAAGGATAAGCTGTGTTTGCTGATTCTACCACATCTTTTAAACACACAGGGATGACGAACGAGAGAGGAGGAATGAGAAAAAATATATAAAAGAAAGACAGGATTGAGAGAGAGAGAGAGAGAGAGAGAGAGAGAGAAGAGAAAGAGAGAGAGAGAGAGAGAGAGAGAGAAGAGAGAGAGAGAGAGAGAAGAGAGAGAGGAGAGAGAGAGAGAGAGAGAGAGAGAGAGAGAGAGAGAAAGCACTGCGGAAAAACTATGGAAAACTTTATCCATCCATTCAGTAGCGGCCTCTTAATTTTAATGTGAGGGGATGCCATGTGCTGAAATTATGCAGAAACAGAATCTTGGGCATAATCATCAAAAGTTTCTTTTGGTGTGATGAGCCACTACTATGCAGTAGATGATGAGGCACCAGAGACGACGGCAGCCATGATTGAAATCATCCGAGTGGAGTGCGCACTCTGGGCTGCTTTGGAGGGCAGGTGGGGTGTGGTGGTGGTGGTGGTGGTGGCAGAGCAGTTGTCCCCCACCGCCCCCTACACCACCCACTACCCCCCACACCCCTTACCTGCCTCTCTGATGATCCAGTCCCAACACTACCCCTCACACCCCTTACCTGCCTTCTCTGATCCAGTCCCAATGCTCTGCCTGCTGGCTGTTTGAAATGCACATGTCTTGGGTACAAAGGGATGAGCTTGGTGCCAGCTCTGCCAACATACACTTATTGACTCATGCTGCTGAGGGACTGCTCCCTTTACTCTCTCTTGAGTATGCACACACACACACACACACACACACACACACACACACACACACACACACACACACACACAAGCATGCACACATGCACAGACACACACTCACATACACATACGCACATGCACACACACACACTCATGTGCACGCACTCACACATACACACACACACCGCACACATTCTTGCTCTCTTTCTCTCTTTCTCTCTCTCTCTCGTATGCCATCTATTTTATAGCAGAACATTCAGACTTGTCTGGTAAAGCATCGTAGGGATTGGGGTTTTTTATGAAGACAGTAGACACTGCAAGATGACAACATTCTGTGATAATTCACAGTCTTGTGCTTTTTATAAGTGAGAACATGATTTTTAGTAGAGTGCGTTGCAATTACCATCAGAATCAGAATCAGAATCAGAATCAGCTTTATTGGCCAAGTATACTTACGTATACAAGGAATTTGACTCCGGCAGATGTTAGCTCTCTATACACATAACACAGAATGTAATACAACGTAATACAATACAATAAATACAATAGACTAAACAAGTATGTGTACTTTTATTGCACAGTAGGGACAACAATATACAATATACATACAGGCACCCAATATGGGCAATAATGTACAAGTACATTACATGGAATAAACTGTGGCTTTTGCTGTGGAATCATCATTGACAAAGCAATTTAGACAACTAGCTAATCCTTTTGTTTTTCTCTGATATAAGCAGAAGCTTCTTAGTATAATAAACACTCTACACTTTTGCAGCTGATCTGCTATATGTAACATCACTATGTATAGTCAGCATGAATAGGATGCTGAGATTATTTTGTCCAGTGTTTTGTGATTGGACGTAGCAGAGGCATACATTTCCTCAGTACAAAGCATCTTGGCTTAGTCTCTCCATCCTGCCTCCAAAGAAAAAGAATGAAAGCCACCCCATCGCAAAAGGCCACAACTGAATAGCAGTTGCTTCATAATAGACCTGTCACCTAATTTACCTTACACAGCAAACCCACACGACGCTCGGACAGCCCTCTCCTTCTCTCCCTTATTATTTAAATTTCTGTCTTTCACTTTTTCCACCCTTTTACTGAGGGTTGACGCTTATCGAGAGTGACCTAGAGCTGTCATAACAGACCACAGAAGCATTGTTATTGTAACGGGGATGACATTGTGGGATAATGAAATGTTGAGAGGATATTAAAACCGTTTTTTTGCAGGGATAGCGGAGGGTATTTTTGAAATGGGAATTCACAACAAAAGAACTATGAGAATACATGTTATGCCGCTATCTCTGTGTTTACGTCACTTTTTATTTTCTAAATAACATGTAAGCGCGTGTCTATAAGAAGATCTAGACTATTGCTTTTGGTTGATGTATTTTCTCCAAAAGAGAAAACCATCTGTTGTCACTGTTCATTTTTGTGTTTTTGTCATTATGATGCATATTTCCTGGTACCTTGCAGCCTTGTGTAACTTAATAGAGTTGATTAAGAGAAGTAAAGTGTTGGTCAACTTTTTTTTTATCAGGCACTTTGTGATTTTTGTACTTTGTATTCACCATTCTTGTTAAAATTTTAAGTTAAAAACTGTAATGTCCAAATAAACTCCATCGTGTTAACTATTTGTCTACCATTTTTTGCAAACACAGCCTTGTTTTCTCCACAAATTCATTCCCAGTAGCAAAGTTATTTTATTAGCAGGCTATTCTGAGACTTATGCCTGAACATCTTAATTTCAAATTAAATCTAAAAGTTCAAGGCAACTTGTGGCATGACATGTGCTGTGCATATCCTTGTATGTTTAATAGTAACTGAATTCACACTCTCTTAGCTGTCCATCATTTCTGGTGATGACGTTTATTCCAAAAGGGGAAGGGGGTTGGGGGGGGGGGGGCATTAATGCTGTTGGTGTTGGTGCCAGAGTTAAGTCTTCCGTTTTTGGGCCTTAGGGTCTTCTGTCTTAGGACAACAGTGTGGAATGTCCAGGTGAATTCTGGATCTGACCATATGATAGGTGGTTCAGCATTCAGCCCCATGCATAGCTCTGGTAATCATCACGTCCTGTCTGTCCCTTTGATGAACAATGACATAATCAAGAATATGTCAGTGTTTGGATCTGTGGTGTTGCCAGGTTGTTTTTTGAGCGTGTTTTTCATCTGAAAGATAGTATTTGTGATGAGCAGCTGGTTTTGTGCACAGAGGGATAGTAGCCTGTTGCTGTTTATCTTTCCTACCCCATGCTGTCCAATAATCCTATTTCAGATATAATGCTCTATACCCACTCTAGCATTGAAGTCACTAATGAGGATGAGTTTGTCTATAGCTAGGGTTTTTTGGAGCTTTGCATCCAGGGTGGGTGCATAGGCACTGATGAGAGTGGCAGAGTGTTTCTTTGCAAGAGCAATGCACCATGTCAGGATCATTTGTTGATGCCTATAGGGGACTCAGGGATATGTTGCAGTAGTTGAGAATCACACACACACACACGCACACACACACACACACACACACACACACACACACACACACACACACACACACACACACACACACACACACACACAGAGACACCCACACACACACACACGCACGCACACACACACAACCACACACACACACACACACACACACACACACACACACACACACACACACACACACACACACACACACACACACACACACACACACACACACAGAAACACAGCCAATCCAGTCAGTAACATGTGGCACTACCGACTTTGTTCTGAATTGTTTTGACTGCGAGACAATGTAATTCTGCACCTCAACATCTCTCACAGACAAAATGGAACACAGTGGCAGTGGCGTATGGGTGGGTACAGTACAGTAGGTGTGGGTGGATGGTTGCCGGTGTAGGAGATGTTCATGGTGGTTGTGTTGCTGTTGCTGTTGCTGTTGCTGCTGTTGTTGCTGCTGCCGCTACTGCTGGTGTGGTGGGCGTTCTTGAGAGAGGCCCGTCAGCCCCGGCAGTGCTTTGATGAGCTCATCCATCAGCCGCGCCGTGGCGAGGTTCCCACCTGAGCCGGAGGGGCTGCAGTACCAGCAGCAGCAGCCGCAGCCGCATAAGCAAGCGGGAGCGGGAGCGGGAGCGGGAGCGGGAGCGGGAGCGGGAGCGGGAGCGGGAGCGGGAGCAGCAGCAGCATCGCGGGGCTGCCGCAGGGAGGAGAGGTGTCACTCCTAAACAGGATGTATGGCCTCTCACCGAGACACAAATTACAGAGTAAATACATTACAGTGCAGCGTGTGCAGGACTCCTCCACGTCGACATCTCTTTACTGCCACAGAGTCCACGCCAATCATGCAGCAGCCTTGTCAAAGAGGGAGGTGGGGCACAAGGGGGTTTTTCTCTATCCTTAATATGCTGGGCAGAGAGCTGTATACACGTACAAACACATACACACACACACACACATGCACACACACACGCACACACACGCACACGCACACACACATACACACACACACACGCGCGCACACACACTTACAATCACAAAAGTGTATATGCATGTGTTGCATTGCATTATGTAATTTCTCTTTCTCTCTCTCTCCCCTACACACACATATACACACTCACACAAACACTCACATGCATGCACGTTCACGCACACAAACAGACACAGACACAGACACACACACACACACACACACACACACACACACACACACACACACACACACTCATATGCTATGTGCAAATGCATTAGAATTGCCCACACCAAATGCACTCCCATTAAACTGTCCAACACCCTGCCTACAGTCACTTCAATACAGGCAATCAACATTCCCAAGGCTGAACAGATAGACGTGGACGGAGGTATTGAGTTTCCACATACAAATTAGTGTGTAGCCAACAGTATCGACCCAATTCCATCAGAATATCAATATTTCATATGCAATTATAATGCAAGATACATGATTATTCATAGGCTAGACGTGCCAGCACTTCCACAGAACCAAATTACCAGTTTCATTTTGGCGTGGCCCCGGACCTGAGTCATCAGCTAATTTCAATCAACAACACACATGTGCTACCATGCTTACTAATTAAAATATAATGCAAGCGAAATACATAGCTCCTAATTTCATACATTGATTGTATAGAGAGGCATCCTTACTGCGTCTCCCTAGCTGTGCTTTATTTCTCTGCCTATCCTGTGTGTAGGCTTGCCAGTCATGCAGTGGTCAACAATTGTGGAGTGCAGGTGTAAACAAAAAGGTCACTTTTGCCACATGCCCATCTCTCTTTCTCTCTCTTTCTCTCTCTCTCTCTCTCTCTCTCTCTCTCTCTCTCTCTTTCTCTCTCTCTCTCTCTCTCTTTTTTTCTCTATTTGTCCTGATAGATAGGACACACAATGACAAAGCACACCCCCGCAAAAAAAAGAAAAAGAGAAAAAGGTGGTGCAGTAGGAGAATAAGGAAAAAAAAAAAACAGTCCTAAAAAGACAGCACAACTAGAACATCCTCTCCACTGTCAAAACATGGCATTTTCGTCTCCTCAAACAAACAGCAAACAATTTGCCGTTTGTGAGATACAATGTTTTAACTTGGGAGCTGCTTGACATGAATAATGGGACGTTTGTTTGAGGCACAGCTATAATTTTCATAACTACTCCCACTGATAATAATCTGCCACAGGAGGTTGTCTGTCAGCCCGCTGGAGGACTCTGACAGATGACATCTACACTGCTTTAGTGTTTTTCTCTCTTTCACTCTCTCTCTCTCTTTCCCTCTCGGGCTGTCTCTCTCTCTCTCTCTCTCTCTCTGTCTCGCTCTCCATCTCTCTGTCTCCATTTCTCGTAGTCTCTCTCACCACCCCTCCCCCTTCTGTCTCACACTTTCTGTCCCTATTTGTCTTAGTCTCTCTCTCTCTCTCTCTCTCTCTCTCTCTCTCTCTCTCTCTCTCTCTCTCTCTCTCTCTCTCTCTCTCTCTCTCTCTCCTGCTTTTTACGTTCTATCTCTTTCGGTCTCCAACTGCTTGCCTCTTCTACAGCTCCTGAAAATGTCAACCAGCAAAACTAGGTAAACAAGCTAAACATGAAATTTAGCTACTGGCACAACGTGGAGATAATTAGCGACTATGAAGGTATCTGCCTTCCTTAATGGACTGTTGATTGTAACTGAAAATACATTTTTACAGCCCACATACATTCTTGCTTGCATGCTTAGTTAATTACAAACATAATTACTTGCTTTTTTTCTTATTTGCATTGTTTATAGTACTGCTGATCAACAGTGGACATAATTAGACGAGACATAAGTGTCAAAGCAGGCGTATTTCTTAGGATCTACAGTCAGACACTTCCTAGTATTATGCGATAATGGGCTCAGTATTGTCCGTGGATGTCCTGCATTCAGGTAACCTCAAAAGTACCTCTTGTAGCTTGTTGCATGTTCACATGGTACAGTATGTCAGTGCAGTAATATGCCATTAGTAATTACCGGAAGTTTGATCAGTTTCATCAGATTCATAATCTGGAGACTGCTTAAACCACTGTGAGAGCCACATGAATGTCAAGCTGCCTTGATTGAGTCTCCATTTGCTGACCAACTGAAGAGGGGAAAAAATCTCTCGTACTTGATGAGTATGTAAGTGTGTGCTAAAACAGCCACTTCAAAGGTCAGTAGTATGACCTGGATTTTTCAGACAGTGTGGGATAACACTCTGTTGTCCAAAAGAGAATTTCTCAACATTGGCACTTAACACCAGGAGCAGATGCTTACTTTGAACATGACAGACTTAGAAGTCGCAGTGTCTGAAGGTGCACTAGAAACGCTGAAGTGTAAGAGGCAAACTTGCTAATGTCACCAAGAAGTGGGACGTGGGAAATTAAGTTTAATAAAACATCAACACTAGAAGAAGAAAAATAAAAAACTCAGCAAGGTGTTGAGCCATGACTTTCACATCACATCTCAACACTAAAACTTTTGACATAAAAGGCTATTGTGAGACCAAAAAGAAAATATTTGAGAGAAGGAATATTTTGAAATGCATGACTTTGTAGAAAATGGTGCAATGCTTTTTTTTATTTGGCTGAGTAAAAAAATAAAAGAAGCAGTGGATTCTCACCCAGCCGATGGAAAAATAGCCCTTAAATATTAGATGAAACTGCACATAGTACAATACCCTTTGCTGCATGACTTTTTTTGTTGATTACATTTCCCTGATATGGGTGCAAAAAGCATACACTTGAGTTGGGGCATGTGGTAAGATGGTAGCAGTCATTTTGGGTAAGCTGGGTTTTAGTAACATGCCTCTAAGCACACGGCAGTGTAGCTGTGGACAGACCACATCTGGAGAACATGATGCTCTATCTGCTGCAGCAGTGCAGAATGATGATGTGTGTGCTCTGCACTGTAATGCATCGTAAATGCATTTTGGGATAATCATGGAAAAACAGATATTTGGGGAAAAAAAACATTTTAAGAAAGGTGCAAGAAGTGATGTTTTACATATTGTATGTCTGAAAACGGTATCCCTACCTCCTCAAAGCAGGTGTAGTCTAGTTGTACATTTCCTATGTGAAAAAGACTACCTTTTCAGAAACAATGGAATCAGTATTCTAATCAGCGGTTTTGCTCGTTTGTACCATTTTAAAACAGCTTTCACTTTTATTTGCCTTTTCATGTCTGGTAATTGCTTTTCCACTTTGGCCACTGCCCTACGGGTGTATACCTGCTACAATATTGAATTGTTTTTTTATGTCTGTACATAGTCAGAACTTTTTTGAGTGTTGTAGAATTATTGCCCTGTCTGACTTCTCTGTTCCATAACAAATCATTAGTATGTATGCCTAATTCATCATCGCTAAACTTTTGCTCTTTCTTAATGTCTGTCTGTGGTTTTACGACGCCATACAATGGCTCATGTGGTTGAATGATTCTTCGTAGGTGCAAATTGCAGAATTTTGCATGAAATTGCATCAAATGAAAAGGCACAACATGAACTTTCCGCAGACTCTCCATGTTAGTATTCACACTGCTCTCTGCAAGCCATGTACTTTTATTCCACAGTGTGACACTAACTTGCTGTTCAGCCCGTGGCCACATTTAGAATTAAGCTTAGCCCAAATCAAGGGTTCTTCACTGATTGTCAGTGGCTCCCTAGGGTTGGATGAGTGCACTGTATGTGGTCCCTGACCATGAAAGTCAAGCGAAAGAAATAATCGCCTTGAATAAAACATTTCTTACACCCTACAAAAGAGGTTCTCAAGTTGCTTCCTATAGTTGAAATGCTTGTGCTTCACAATCGGTATAAAATCCTTAAACCTGTTCACTTCATCTATGTCTTCACTACGCAGTCCCTACTGATGTTACACTCTTAATTTAGCTCAAAGGCCATACTATTCACAATTCTGAGTCTTACAAAAAGAAAGCACACAGCTTAATATTGTGGGCCGTGGATTAAATACCTCAAAGCTGAAGTGCATCAGAATATAACCAAATGGTTTATTGTGTCACATAATACAAAAAAAAGAAAAGCTTTTGAATAGGAGAATTATTCTGATAGAAGTTGTTGTGCTTTGGCACAGACTTGAAGTATGCATGGTAAAAAGCAACCAGTCAATTCCTTCTCTTTTATCCTGGCGTGTTGGGAACACGAAGATAAGTGGTACCACGCAGGTCTGTACAACAGACGTTTGCCAAGATGTCATTGTGATTGTGTCTTATTGTGTGACATGCCACATGCCCTCAAGATCACTGCTCAGGATGCAGCTGATGCTCTCTTTCCAGCAGGTTGCAGACGCTACCGGCATCCTAATCACGTCCACATAGGTGTCATTACCTGAAACTGAGGGAATCCTCCTGCTAGGAAGAAAGAAAATAACTAATTTTACAGTAATCTGAACCAATAGTCTTCCTTAATAATGTGTTAACAAATGCAAGTCTTCAAGACTGATGTTAAGATGTTAAAACCATTATGGTTTTTGAACTTGTGATAATATTTCCCTTAAAACCATTCTAGTCCCTCAAATAATTTTGCTTTAGGGAAACACATATACATATTCATATATACATTGGGAGGATGGTTACTACAAATAAAGAATCTAATTTTAAGTATTTAATCACTCCTGTGCAACTGTGCTCTGCACTTTCCTAATGATTCCACTAAGTGCACCACTGTGCTGTGTGACTTCATCACACCAAAACCAGGTGTCGGATTAATTACATAAAGTTTAACCCATGCTTAATAGTTCACACCCACGTCTTTTCATTTGGTTGTGTTGCAAAGTTAATTTAGTTTCATCTCACATGTGCATCCATTCTGCATCATAAAGTTTTATGGATGCACTTAGTGATACCCACAGCCCCTATGCTGAGTATTACTTAATAATTACTCTTCCTTCCCCCCTTCCGTGGGCACTGCTAGGCACCATAAACTAAACACATTACAAGGGAACTACTTGGGCACTTCTTTATGCAATGCACCATTCTCCCCACCCACTAACACCCCCCAGCCCCCCAACCTCCCTGTCTTCTCCTCCCCCCAAAAAAAGCCGTATTCTTCCTCAAGCTCACCACTCTGACTCGCCCGGCACCCATGGTCCCCCGCGGCTAATTAATGATTCCGTTTAGGTGGCCACCTGCCACAGGAAGTGACAGGAGGAGCAGGTCCACTTCACGCAACACAGCTTGTCCCTGCAAATTAAGGCCCTGCTACAGACTTTGATAATGGCCTCCAGTTGTGGCACCCCAATCAGGAAAGTCAACTTTGCCCCAAAATCCCTATTAACCCAAAAAGTTTAGTCTTTTGTGAAAACAGGAAAGAATTGAGCAGGAGCAGGAAAAAAAAGTCACCTAATTAGCCACAATTTCAAATCAAATATTTAGGGGATATTTATGTCTTTTTTTATTGCTCAGTGTCTGCTTGGCTATTTAATGTTGACTCCACATTGTAATTTTTTTTGTCATATTTTAAAGAATATTTTATCCTTGAACCTTTACTTGAACCTTTACTATTTACTTGATTATAGATAGTGTAGGGGTAGGTGTAATAGCTATAGTTTCTCCCTAAGGTGCTCTTCCTACATGCACAAGTACTTTGTGTTCTTTGTAAACTGCAACTGTGTAGTGGTCTGTTACAGCTCACTGTTAAAATGTAGTTGGAATAGTCAAAGGTTTATATATATATATACCTTTGACTATTACATATAACATGCATAAACATAAAACTGGCTATTGCATGCTGTATTTTATCTCATCAACTCGCTGACTGTTTTGGAAAACATACAAAGTAGAAATGTTCAGAAGAAATAAGCTAGTGAGGTGCAAAAAGGGGTGATGTCAGTCGAACTTTGGGTAACTTTTAAACCTGGTAAATATGAGCTTAGCCCCTATCTATGGAAATGATAGCCTGCGGAAGTTCTGCCAAGAAGACGTCAGCTGCTGGGACGGGCGCAGTCTCCAACCAATCAGCGGCCGCCACCTGCTTTATAATGTCTTGTCTAACTTACCTTTCCTCTGCTTCAGGTGCCGACGTTTCGACGCTCCCACCTCCATCCCCACCACCACCAGTTTGGTCCCGGTCCATTCGCCTGGGGGGAAAAGTTCTGAGTTCTGCCAAATAGCAACAGCTGGTCCTGCCGGATCCAAAGATGCAAGACCCAGGCCGATGACCGGACCTTCGCCAAAGAATATCTACTGTTTAATTAATGTTCGCTTGTTTATTTTATCTATATAAAAATGCTTTAATTGAAAATCTTATTCTCTGAGTCTTTCTGGCCGAACTGAATATCACAATGAATGGTGTGGTGCAATGTGCACAAAAGCATACGAGCCTACACACAGCTTCACACATATCAGTCAATCACCCAGGTGAGGGAGTTAATGCATGGAAATGGAGTACATTCCTGTATGTGACAATCAAGAAAACACATTACTGTGGTGAGGACATGATAAAACCATAAACTAGTCGCAATTTTAGTGGTTTCCAGTGTTTTCTTCTCTGCGTCATCTCCTTAAGAAAAAAATAAAAGAGAGAGAGAGAGAAAGTTTGAGAGAGAGAGAGAGAGAGAGAGAGAAAGAGAGAGAGAGAGAAAGAAAGAGAAAGAAGGGTGAAAGAGAGAGAAGAGCGAATGAGAGATGTTAAGAGGAAACGTCAGTAATGGGCCTCCTCGTCTACTCCGGCGACAAGTGCGAGCGTTCGCCTCAGATGTGAATCTCATTTGGAGGCGAGTCCCTGATGCTGCTTTGCATGAGCGGACATATCACGGGGTCTCTCCCCCGGCGCTGCAGGCGTGCGACGATTTGTCACCGGCATCCGCTGTCTCGCTGAAACGCCGCAAAGACCTCATGAGTAAATGAACGCTCCATATCAGCACGCTCTGTCGCCACAGAAACAGTCTAAACCACAACAGGCCATTAAAGTTGTCTCACCATGAAGGCAGATTAAAAACCAAAAAAAAAGAAAGAGGGAGAGTCAGAGTAAAAAAAAAGAAAGTGTGAGTCAGAGTAAAAACGACAGACAGGCTTAGAAGGAAACATTTTTTTCTGTAAATCACAGAGACTAGGGTAGAAAGCCTTTCATCAAATAATGTTTGCCGTTAGTAAATAAGTGCTTCTTTGACACAGCATCCATTTAAAGTTGACTGAAAAACATTTGTGAACAAACAGCTGTGTAGGTTATTGGTTGTAGGCGCTGAAGCTTCATTTTCATTTTCATGTTATATCAAGGAAACCTGATCGCTCCTGTAGGACCTCCTTCAGACGTATTCACATTGATGAAAGAGAGAGAGAGGGCGAAAGGGGAGATTTTGAGAAAGACAGCATAGGAGAAAGAGGAAAAGAGAGAGGAAGACAGAGGGAGTATAAACGGAAAAATGAGAGGCATAAAGAAAGAGAGAGCCAAGACATCCTCCATTTCACAAGGGCTGAGAGGAAATACAAGTTTAGTCGAGTGTGAAGGAACAACTCATTATAAAAGTGAAACATGTCAGTTCTGCTGTGACAAAAAAAGAAGTATAATTTAAAAATGAATTTGGACTCACTTGGTCTCTTACAATAGCGCACTTTGTGGATAAATGATTACTGTTGCACTGGAAGAGAGAACTCATCTGCAGACTTTTCCAACTCTTTATGCAGGCAACTTATCCTCTGGGGAGAACCCCCTTCCCTCAACAAGCCCTTAAAAGGAGCAGAGCAAAGGTTATCGAGTGTTCATTTTCCCCCACCTTTCCTTCCCACTTAATTCAGAATTTTAAGTGCTGCTACATTAATATGAAAATGCAATGTTATTTTTCTGTTAAAAAAATGAAAATCAAAATAATTGTATGAAGTACCAGACACAGTTGTTATCTTGAGGTGCTTTCTCTAGGTGCTTTTGAAATTATAAGAAAATTATAATGTTTGACAGACAGGAAAGGGAAGTACTAAATGGGTAGCTGGTTATGGCTTGATTCACAGAGCAAATGCTAGTGGTAATAAGACTGGACCTCCCTTAGAAATGTGCAATGGAACGTATTAACATTCCACTGAGAGTGCATTCTTACTGCAAACAAGAAGAGAAAATGGGAAAAAAGTAACAAACAGAACATAGCATGAGAGTTTTGAACAAAAACATCAATTACAAAAGGCTTTTAGAGATTCTTTAGCGGCGAGAGAGACAGACAGAGAGAGAGAAATGCTAACAACAACCAGGAGTGGCAGGAATTGGGTAGGTCATGAAGAGGGGGGAAAAAAGCACCGAGATTCCTCACAGTCCACAAGAGGAGACAATGATCTTCAATTATAAACAAGTCTCTGTCCAATTTAACAGAGGTATGGGAGGACAACAAAGTCGGGGGGGGTGGGGGGGGTGGGGGGGGTGGTAGTGCAAAGGAGAGTCGTTTTCCCTCTTCCTTTTAGAGATCTTTGGAGACACAATAGGTGGGACCCCCCCCCCCCCCCCCCTCCTCAACACACACACACACACACACACACACACACACACACACACACACACACACACACACACACCACACACACACACACACACACACACCCTCCCCACTGTAGTTAAGGGGGATCGACACTGAGACAAAATGAATGGGAGAGTTTTAATTAGATGACAGACACAAAGAAAGAGACTTTTAATTAGATCAGAATCGACTTAGGAGACTGGGTTTTATTCCGAGTGAGGAGCCTGGTAAAGATTGCCGGAGAATGAGAGTGTTGTACTGGAAACAGAAAATCAGTTAACCAGGAAGAAACAGGAAAAAAACACTATTGCAGTGTAACCTACACACGACACCACATGTGTTGCTATGCTTGCCATTTGAAGATGTATAACATGATATTTTGCTGTTGATGCGTGAAAGGTATAGCAATTAGAATGTGAGAATTTAGTGTGTCTGAAAAGATGGTTGTGTTAATGTGTGAAAAAAAGAAATGTTTTAATGGGAGTACAATATGAAAGTAGGCATCTGCATTCTGATCTTCACAAAGTTTCTTCTCACAAAGACAAAAACAAAATGGTCTACTTTGCAAAAGTTCCTTAGCGTGCTTGCAGCGGGCCAATTTGTAAGAGACAAAAGATGTAAGTAATTGCACATCCGGCGAGCCAAGGAGCCATACCAAACCTGAGTGGCTCTCATTTACTGCAGGAAGAAAACCATGGCAAAACACAGATATTTAATTGCCAAGCAAGTTCCCCCAGCAGATGTCACTCACCAGCTCAGGTGTGCAGTTAATCAGTGATGCCGTTCCCTTAGATTTCAAATTGGACAGAAGGAACAGGTCTGCAGGGAACAGGGCTGTCAGCATTCATCTTCTAAATGAGAATCCCTTTCCCCACTCCATCATGTAGCCTGTCCGGTCATCTCCAGGCAGAAGCTGCCAGCGCCCAGCTCCTTGGCAGCTACAGCATCCTCCTAGAGCAAAACACTGGCCCTTTCCACTCCGACCCGCCGAAACACCTTTACAAACAAGCCCATCAACCAAGCCCCCAGCTCCTTCTCTAAGCTCCAGCAGGTTTCTGTGACGGAAAGAAAATTATATACAGTTCTTCACTGTTTTTGTTGTTTTTTTTGACAGGTATACAACTTAGGCTTTCTTTTTTCGTCTTTTCAACGCATAGACGAAGCATGGAAAATGTACAATTGAATTTGATCACTGCATGGTTAACTCTGTTCAGAGTCTTTGCAAATGCATTACAGAGGAGCGCTAACTGCTTGTCATCTCACTAAAGTCAATTTTAAGCAGCGGGTTAGCTGCAATAGCCTCACATTTTCCAGCATAGAACCATTTGGGGGAAATTCATCGCAGAATTGCTCCTAATGGCTGATCAAAAGACGCGGCCCATCCAATCCCTCACAATTTTCTCACTTCAACACCTGGTATTTTTCTCCATCTCGCCATCTCCCATCTTCTCTGTCAGACGATTTTCAAGATCCCAAAGGAAACATTTTTTCTTCTGACATCCACCCTTCTCCTCATTCTACCTTATAAAGAAAAAAGACAGCCATCAATAATTATTAATAATAGAAAAACGTACCTTTACATTTAATTTTACACAGGCTTTGGTAAAATGCAGCCCTGTTATTACAAAGGTTTAAGATACTGTTTTCAAAATCCAATGGCAAATGAAAACGTTAATAGATTAATACGTTAATAAAAGATTTCAGTCACGGCTATGTAATGTAAATTATTAAGCATTGGCAAAACTATCTGATAAAAGTTAAAAAAAAAGTAAAAGTGTTAGTACTGTTCTTGTTATAAGAAAATCGACTATGTGTGGCAAGTAGTGTAGGCCACTGTTGATGGAAGCAGAAATAAGTAGGTGATTAGAAGAGCAGAAATAACCAATTGGCCACAAGGGCAGAAACCAATGACGGCATAGTGAAGCGGAAAGAAACGATCGACCACGAAACTGGATATAATCAACTGACCACAGGAGCGGGGCATGTAATGTGAATGTCTACCCTGTGCCGTCAGGTCACCGCCCTGGAGGCTTAGGGTAGGGTGGACTTCCTGAAGTCACTGACCTCAGCATCTCGGGCCTTTATGTAACGTAGTGTCCTGCAGGCATGTACCCCTCCCCCCTTACCCAACTCCTTTAAGACACCACTCTTCCGGTAAAAGGGATTATGTCCATACACTGTTCCTCTCAATGTCAACGGATGAGATTACCAAGCCAAATGAGTAGTTTCACTAAATGAGCCAGAATATTACAGGGTAGTGCATGTATGGTTTTGCAAACCTGGTCACACCGCCTGTGCATGAGAATGACGGCTGGGAAGAGAGTCTTGAATATAGCAGTGTAGTGAGGGGAGGGAAGGCGTATGTAAGAACTTGAAAAAACGAGACTTAATAAAACACGCCGTTGATACAACAGTGGCAGCCAAAGGCAGTCTGTTTAATTGAAAGTCAATAAGAATCACCTCCATGTCACAATTTATGCAGGGGTAAAACCACACTAAGTCACAAGCTGACATGGAATGTCATAATCTAGTGCTCGTTTCACTGAATAACAAACTACACAAAGCAATTAAAAATAGAAAAAAAAAGTGGACGATCATAACAAATGGTCCTTACTGTCAATTCACAAACCTGACTGGATGAAGAGAAAAAAAACAAAACAGGCCTTCTCTCTCTCCTCTCTCTCTCCCCTCGCTCTTCCCGATTCTCTCTCTCTCTCTCTCTCTCTCTCTCTCTCTCTCTCTCTCTCTCTCTCTCTCTCTCTCTCTCTCAGTGTGTGTGTGTGTGTGTGTGTGTGTGTGTGTGTGTTTATTTGTTTGGTTTTTAAAACACAGCAGCTATCAAGTTCTGTTGTTTGCTTCACTGCTTCTTTAACTCAGAGAGCCAGAGACGATGGCAGGCCACATCTGGGCCGGGTCTGAAACGGATCCGCTTTAGAGTCTTACAGCGACCCAGCAAACTTGTCAGAGGTTGTTCACTCAAATAAACACAGAGGAGTAATTAAAGAGTCCAGCACGGACTGTGAATAATGCCACTCACGCTCACAGCCATCAAAAATAACCACCATCATATTCTAAGCTGTTCGGGCTTGGCTGTACCTTGTATTGATTTTTGATGGATTGTTAAAGGCCACACCTGCCCATCTTGTAACATCCTGATATTTCTGCCTCTGATTTTTATCGCAGAGATTACAGGGGGCCATTATCAGTATTTATGTGGTGGTCACAAGCAAAGCTCTCAGGGTAAAAACAGTCTTGCTTCCATAAGCCTGGATGCCAATCTTATACTATGTCTTCTGTAATGATGATTTACATGACAATAAATAGCACCCCTCCCCAGCCCTCCTAACCCTACTGAGACTTCAAGCACGTGTGCGGGCACACACACATACACACGCACGCGTGCACACACACACACACACACACACACACACACACACACACACACACACACACACACACACACACACACACACACACACACACACACACACACACACACACAAAGTCACTCCGGCATTAGCAGGATGCAGATTAAGAGGGCACTCCAGCCGTAAAGTCTAATCTCTCTGGTTTCTACATGAGCAGCGTGCGAGGGCTGCAGAGGGTTTTAAACGGGTTGCATCAGGCATCCTAAGAAGGAGCCGTGTCATGCACTGCTGCTCAGAGGGCGGGCTGCTCCTCAGACAAGCCTTCCTGCCACAGCTGACGGAGCATTACATCACGTCCCTCCAAAAAGCCGTTGCATTATCGTGTGTTATCGAGTCTATTTTGGCCTGTTGGTCCCTTGAGACGTGATGTTCATTTTTTCTCCGCCTCACAGTGGTCATCACGAGAAATGTGTCTAGGAGACTGTGGGAGGCTAATTCAGGCCTTTGGTGGAAATTAAAAGGATCAAATGAACAGGGAGGTAAGGACCACCCAAGGGAGGGATTAGATTTCTCCCAAATGGAAACACAGTGCCATGTTGTTAAAAAAAATGGCAAGGTCCTTCCCAGTTGCCAATTGACTGTGAAGAAGTAGATTATGTTGTCCTTAACCTTTTTTCCCTCACAAATGAAAATAAAAAGAGGGAGTGGCATATTAAGACACAAAAATGAGTTGTGAAACATAAATTAAAACACACATAACCCACAGGCCCCCTTATGCCAATTAGCCTGCTACGGTAAGCGAGAACGTGAAAACTAACAGATGGTTTGTTGCTGTGAGTGTCTGTGTGGCACTTCATTTTTTAATTTATATACTTAACCTCTGTGTTTATTCTGAAAATCGCCGGATAATTTCCTCAAGGGTTCTTGTGCTGCGTGTATGTGTTAGCACGAGGGGCAGGCAGCAGCTCTCACTGACCTGAACTATGATCCTTTAAACAAAAGAATAAAAATAAATAAATGGTTCCTCCTCCCCCACCACTGTCAAAAGTGTGTCTGTGTACAAAAAAGTTCATGGGTCTGCATGTCTCAGACAGCCGTGCTGTGCGCGAAAGCTTTGCAGGCGGAAAAGACGACAAACTGTGCTAATTCCATTTGGACAGTGAGGCAGAAGCTAATTAGATTAGCGTTAAAAAAGTGTCATGTTTTCCTGGATTTTGACTACGAGGGGAAATGAGGGAGGAGAGGGTGGGGAAAGTCTCTCACCGCGCATCTGTACATGGCGGGTGGGCCGTGTAAAGCGCCAACCGAGCTTTCGCTCTGATGCCACCGTGATCCTACTGCGTTGGATCTCTGCCTGTGATTTATTTAATCCATCCCTCCTTCGCCATGCATTAAAGGCCCCCACGCCCTACACTTTTCATCGTTGTAGTCAGCACTGTATACATAAACAGGTAGCACTAGGAAGTACCGCACCGCTCACGGTCTCCCCACGTTCTCTTCTCCTCTCCTCCTGTCCTCTCCCCTTATGGTCAGGCACCTGGCAGAATTATGGAATGGCTCGTTTCTGAGTGGTCTCATTCACACTAAATTATGAGTTATTAGACGACCTCATCAAACATTTACCGTAGGGTCTACAGAGAGTGAAGATCATTGAATAAATAAATGTAGCTCAGGAGAGAGAATATGAGGGCTGAAAAAGGCTGAGTTATAGATTTTTTTCATTTTCTGTGAGGAAGGTAGTCAGTGTGAACTAAAATGCACATAAGCTCGACAAAACAGATGCCTACACACACACACACACACACACACACACACACACACACACACACACACACACATACACACACAAATAGCCCTCGAAGCCATTTCAGCCTTGTAGTCACTCAGACTTGTAGTCACTCACACTCACACTCACACAAACAAAAAAAACACAATCTTACAGCCTTGTAGCCTACTCACACCGCAAATGAAAAATGAATGAAAAATAATGGTTTACTTGGCTTACTGTGTGATACATTATTCATCTTTTTTTTGGTGATGAAGGTGGTCAAAATGTTTGTATGCATGCCCATTAAAAAAAAAACAAAAAACAAAAACAGGTATTTGTGGCTGATGCGGCACAGACACCGTCTGAAATGGCGCAGTGCTCCCAGGAGCTCAACGCACCTTCTGGAAGAGTCTGCCACTGCTGATGGATGGCTTACAGGTATTTCTGGAATCAGTGATGATTTGGAAATTGAGTTCAGGTGGGAGGTAATAGGGTGGTAAATGAGTTAGTGAGACGTTTCAGATACAACCGAGCAAGAAGAGATATCATTCCCACACTCTTAAGCACAGAGCACCTGTGTGTGTGTGTGTGTGTGTGTGTGTGTGTGTGTGTGTGTGTGTGTGTGTGTGTGTGTGTGTGTGTGTGTATGTGTGTGTGCAACCTCACTTCAAAGATGAGGGTGTGTGTGTGTGTGTATGTGTGCACGCATCACTGCAGTTTTGCCAGCATGAGTGGATAAGTGTATGTATGTGCAATATTGCATGCTTTTTGTGGTTTGAAGTGTGCATGGCTGCATGTGTTTTATGCCTTCAAGGCCTGTATGTGTGTGTGTGTCTGTGAGTGTATGTGTGTGTGTGTGTGTGTGTGTGTGTGTGTGTGTGCGCGTGGAGTGTGTGGATTTTAACTAATGAGGTTTGTCTGTGTAGAACATGGGCTGCAGAATCCTCTCAAGTGTTCATATCGACTTTACACACAAACTCCTTTAATGATGATGCCGTTTAAATTGCTCCATTGATTTTAATGCAGCAATTACATCTTTAGTGTATGAGAGTCAATATGGGGGAGAGTAATACAAATGGATGAGTGTGAGCCGGCTATACTCCAGTGATTTTTCTGCGCGACTTAAGTGCTTGGGATCTGTGAACCAGTGCACTTCTCCAAAACGCGTTCAATCAATATCACTGGGAAAATCTTTTTAAGCCGTGATATATTGCGTACACTTACATACATTCAAAGTAAACACGATGCGCACACACCCCACCCTTTTATGACACCTTATTCACCCCTGGCATCATTTCGGCCAACAAACCAAGGCAGAGAGAAGTCCTTCGGACACGATTCAATCTCGCACATTGATTTGCACCTCTTCTTTTTCCTTTTTTTTTTCTTTCGCCTTCATTTTTTTCATATCAGTGTGGGGCTTTGGCATCATCCTTTTCAGTGCACTTTGAAGCTGCTCCCTGAGAGCGGTGAGAGTTGCGAGAGACGTGGCTTACGGGCAGATTATTTTATTACAAGGGGCTGCAGAGAGGAGGCTTTTTTTTTTTTTTTTGGGCCGGGCTGGGGTGGGGTGGGGTAGGGAGCGTGGCTAGCTGACAGTGTTTAATTGGAGAGAGCGCTGAAAGGCAGCCGTCCCTGCCACTGGTTTTATTTCTAATTGCCAGCAGCATAGTGCTTAACGAAGCGGGCGCACACAGAAGAGCGTGGGTGAGGGAAAGCGAGGCCAGGTTGCCATGGCAACAGCAGATCAACAGCGGCGGCAGGGGGTAGTTTCATCTTGAAGAAGGGGGGGGGGTGACGCGTTGGGGAAGAGGGCGGGGGGGGGGGGTGGGGGGGGTGGGGGTGGCGGAGGGTGGACTATGGGCGCACACATACTGTATGCACACACATGTAAGATGAGCAGTGCAGTGTTTTTCTGCATGCTGATAAAAAGTAACAAATGACCCTGTGGAACAGCATGCCATCAAACCCATTAAGCCCACCACACTCACTGCAGGATTTTCTCAAATCATTTTTTCTCTTAATTATCACCATTTTTTATTCATTATTTGAGTAGCTGCACTCGTATATGTGGCAAAGAGCAATAATGATTTCAGTAATAATGAGCACTAGTAACCGTAATGGTATTACTGTTATTGTCAGTTTATCGTGAGTGTTGCCATTTTGACAGTGCCCTGTTTGAGAGCATATCTGAGGATGCCTAAATGGCTGTTCAGCGGTGGGTGCACACAGCCCCTTGCTCTAACCACCACTACTGTGCCTCACCCACACTAATGGGACCTTGCCTGTTCCTGTACAGCCCTATATCCATTACTCCGAGCTCCAGCCGAAATCCAGCTCATCAATCTGACAGCTTGCCGGAGTGTTGTGGTCTGTGATGAAGCCTCGTCTCACAGGAGTACGAACGCTTCTGCGTCATCACCTGGTCGACCTGGTGGCGGGCAGGCAGGCGGTGCGGTGCGGTGCGGTGCGGTGCGCTGCAGTTTCCCCTGCTATCCAGAGGGGGTCAGTTTGGACCTCCACAAAACATTCCACTCCACACACGTCTGCCAAAGCCAAGCCTGCATGTTTGCCGTCCCGTTTTGGGCCAACGTTTCCAGCATTTCAGCCAACAATCTATCACCAGAGAGCCTACTATTTATTTATTTATTATTTATGATGTTAGGTGCCTGACAATGTGTTTCCCATTTATAATGCCGATTTTATTGCTGTTATTCATCTCCTCCATCTCAGATTTCTTTTCATCTCTGTGGGCTTGCGCGTTCTCATGCTATGTGAATTACTCCCTGGGAAGCATCAGTGCCAAATGAAATCCACACTGATTTATTGTCTTTCATCTCGGTGGCATCATCTTTACCGTAGGGTGTTTATAGCACTGTGGAGACTTCGCCGGGGCCCCAGGTCCCTACTCTACACCTTCCGTCAGCTACGCCTTTCTTCACTCGAGGATGCGCACGACTGACGCAAGTGTGTAGATGCCATTTAGGAGGACAGAGAACGTTCAGGAGAACTAGGCTGCCAGAGTTGGCGGTAATAAAAAAAAAATAAGTGTAGCGAGTGTAGCTTCACAGTACGACACCCACCCACTTCTCTGAGATCTCTGGCCGCTCTGCCCTCAGACATTATTAAACCCCCAGGGTCTGAATCACTTAGATTTCCTTTTAAACTCCTTTTTGAAAAACTCGTGCTGATAAATGCAGCATTCACTCCAAATGGCAAGTTGAACACTTTTATTATGCAGTCCTTGAGAAATCAGCCACTCTCCACAAACACTTTTTCCTGTTTCCAGAGCTCATTTTATTACAAATTCTTGTTCTTTTTTTAAGGAGGACTTATTACAAGGGTTCGTTAATTTTTTTTTTCTCAACATGCAAAGAAACAGAACAAAACAGAACACGTCGGAATCAAACAAACAGGTAGGATCAGACAATCCACTGTTCACGATTAACATAAAATCCAATAAAGCCCTCGGGGAGGTGTGGAGCCAGTGATTGACGACAGTGCAGGCATAAGACGGCCACATTCACACTGACTCTGTAAAGATTAATCCAACCAAGGCAAGATGTGCACATTTCAATAAAACACTTTTACAATTTTTATATGCCATCGGCTTTTTGTCATAAGATTTTAAAAAGCTTCACTTGCATGTACATAAAACTGTACAAAAAAACATGGCATCACAAGCATTTTTGTCCTATATAAATATAACCGACAATTAGGATTACAACTGTGTACTCTCCTGCGAAGACATACTTCAAGGCAGCTGTCTTGATTTCAGGTGAACTGTGACGAAGATGGATTGTGCAGTGAAATTCAGTTCGTTTGGGGGAGAGGGGGGTGGGGTGGGGTGGGGTGGGGTGCGGTGGGTTGGTGGAGAGAAGGGTAGGTGAGGGTGAGAGGGTGGGGGCGGGGGGCTTTTGGGAGAAGGGGAGTCTGTAACAGGAACCAGCACTAACATCTCAGCAAGAACAGTAAACAATTTCTACCAATTATCTTTGGAATTCATGCTAAACTCACTGCCTGCCTAGCAGTACACACGAGGGACATGGAAATCTATGTACAGTTACACCTTCAGAAGACGCTTTGCCACATATAGCTTTGCTTCTATTTTCTCCCCAAGAAAACGCCACTAGGGTAGCCAGAAACGGTAAAAAGCGATTCGATCACGTCTTCAAACTAGAGACAGCAAAAAGCCATAAGAGAAAATACACTATTCTGATAAACAACCGCATCAGGTGAGTCAGTATAGATCATGTTGTCCTTCAGATGCCTCCAGGCATCTTGTGAGGTTGAGGGCATAATTTGGATTTTAACCTAAAGTGAACTCCCAGATGTTCATGCATGACTTCAACATGTGGATGAAAACTAGAGAGGCTCAGGCTGGACACAAATCAAATCAAAATCAAAGTCAAATCGAACTTCATGGATTATGAAACTGGTTGTAGCCACCAATTCAGGATGGAATTGAATCTGAATGAGTCAAGGTGCTCAACCCAGGCGACTGGCAAAAAAAAGGCTTCTGAGTCTGGGATAGAATTTTGTTTGGGAGAAGTTTGGGAGAAGTAATTCGACCATCAGCTTTTGTGAACTGGCAAAGGATTACGGCTGGGTCATGATCCTCTGCAGCCCTCGACCTATAGCTCACTGAACTTGAAGAGAACTGGCTGGCCTGTGTTGTGTTTGTGTCCAAGTGAAGTGGCCTGAGACTGAACATGGAGGGTTAATTACCAAGTACCATGAGACTGGCTGGATTTTTTTTACTATCTCAGTCACTAAATGGCTTTGAAAACGGTATAATGTGCTTTATGTCCTCCGGGCAGGATCACTCGCCTTATTTAATCACGGCCCTGTCCAGTAATTTCCATATGCCTCGGCTTTAATTATTCGCTGCGCACTGCCGTGGGCAACGCGATGAGGTGAGCTTTAAACGATTGTGGTGGTTTTGCTGATGGACCGGGATTATCTCGGTGCTCTGTGTGCTTGCTTGGGGTGGTGGGGGCGAGGGGGGGAGGGGGAGGGGAGGGGAGGGGAGGGGAGGGGAAGGGGAGGGGAGGGGAGGGGAGGGCGGGCTGCTTGCTTGCGAAGTGCCCCCATACAGGATCCATCACTCACCCTAATTAAGAAAACGTCCACCCAGGGCCCTCTGAAACATCACAAGCCAGGCAGCCAAGCAACCCCCACCACACACCTCCCGCCCGACCCTGCCACAGCTGAATACTTATACACTGGGGGGTGATGTGGAAGGTAAATCTAGGGGAGAGAGGGAGTCAGTAGTGCTGGGATGCAGGGGTACACTCTTGACCGAGGCACGGTATGCAGACAGGAGAGGGGGTAGGGCTATTATGATATGATATGATATGATTACACACACAGTCACCTGGCCTCCTAGAAGGTGTGCACTAGAATACATATACCTTAGTAAACACATAAGGAGCGTATGATGAGGGTGAGGAGTCAAAACAAAGCATTTCTTTTTATTGTGTTATCTGTCACTGTGTTTATAATGGCATCGAGAGAGAGGTTCTGTGCCTTGATTCCTAATTGCACAACTATAGTCACAATATACTGTAGCACCAGCCCACAAAGACGTCCTCTAAGTCCTACTGAATACCAGGGGATACAGTGAGAGCTACAACCACTGAACAGGTCAAACGTCCTCGCCATGCTGTATAAATGAGTAACCTCCAGACTGCCTCTAAAG
>CM050214.1:10517706-10560206 GCA_027475355.1 Coilia nasus
GTTCGAGACATTTAAAACAATTTGTTAACCCACATGCTTTTGGACAGAGTGGAATCTACAGCTTCACTCTGTGTTGTTAAACTTGTCTTGCTTCTATAATTAGTCAAAGTGTTTTGAGGCATTAAATCCTTGAAGTAAGGGCAATTCCTCAAAACAATTTCCTTTGGAATTAGTGATGTCACACTCCAACATTTAACTGATTTATATGGCATCATTGTGACCCTAATGTTGTGACGCTTATGATGGCTTAATTTGATATATTGCATGTATTATGCATTTGGCTCAAAATATTTAAGTGCCATTTATGACCGTAAAATTATAAAAAGGAGATTTTCACACAGCAAATGCCAGACCAACTTGGCCATTACCTGTTGGAAAGCACATGTTAATTTAAGTGAAAATACCCTGTAGAGAGCACGTTTAGGAGACCTTTATGTCAGGATGTGTTCCGTGGAGCTGGGGGAAGCCAATTAATACAACTCTGTGGTCTTTTCTACAAAGTTGCTGGGGAGTTTGAAATTTCTCTAAGGACTTTGCTGTCAAGGATTTATTTAACTCCTTGGCTTGACATCTTTCCCCCACCAAGAATAATTGTGTGTGTGAATATGAGAGAGAGAAAAATGCCAATAATGTCAAGAACAATGATTTTCTCTATGTCCTTACATGCTATATTAAGCATACTTTCACACATTTTATTTTTACCTTACTTTTACTATATATATATATATATATATATATATATATATATATATATATATATATATATATATATATATATATATATATATATATATATATCTGTGTGTGTGTGTGTGTGTGTGTTAGAGGGACGGGTATTGATTGTAGTGTGTGTGTTTATTGCATTTATTACGTATGGTGTTTATTGTGTGTGTGTGTTTACAAGGGTTACTCTGTGTGTCTTTTAATTGGCCCTTGGGGATGAGAAAAGTGATTGTAATTGAATTGAACTAAACTGAATAATAAGCAGGTTTTTGTACATGCTAATAAACATATGGACATAGCAACGTACAGGTCACCTAAATCACATATATGTATGTACATTATAGCCCACAGTATGACGCAGTTAAAAGGGGACAGAATAAAGACTAGAGCACTAAGACAACAAGCTCCCGGGCTGGTGTCGATGGGGAGGCTCAGGAAATCAATAGGTACAGATCATATAACACAAGAACCAAATGTGGTATCAGAGATATTATAAAGACCCGCTTCAGCCTTCTCTCAGCGGGAAACAACCCAAGGAGAAGACATGGAGGAGAGGGAGGAGGGTGGGTGAGTGGGGGTGGAGTTGTGTGGCAGTGGTAGGAGTAGGGGCAGATAAGAAACCATGAACTCATGGTCTTCAACCACATGCTGCTCCAACCCACTTGCGTTCCAGCCCTCCACAGCATTACATCAGTGCTGTAAGATCTGCTGGTGATCAAAGACATAATGCATGAAAAAGAAGTCAAGGCCAGGGGGTAGAGGATATGGCAAAGACAGCAGGAAGACAATTCAACGTAGCAGGAAGCAACAGCAAGGTGAAGACACAAGAGGCAATACATTGACACAGATGTGTCAATCTAGGAAGGCTGTGTTGGCCAGTGGCCACATATCGTTTGATTGCGTGTGCTTGCAGCTAGTTTCTTCACACGCAATAACCAAGCGGAGTTGAGTAAGTTACTCAGTGGAGATGCATCCTGCAACAGCACACAATAAGAAATGCAATTAATTCAAATAGAAACAAGCAGCTCATACACTGACCTTTCAGTAATGTGATTGCATAATCAGATGACAATCGAAGATTTGTTCCCACACAAGCGTGTTTGTCCTATGCTGGCGATATTAGTAATGTTATTGAAGATATTTACTTTTGCAGATGTGCTAACTGTGGCATTGGCGCAATGTGTGTAGCTTTGCAGAGGTTGATAAACACAGCTATGCATATGATTCCTTCAGAAACAATGAATCCTTATTCTCATTGTTCAGAGAAAGACTGGTAATTTCTGGATACTAATTACCTTGGCACCTACAAATATATTGACTGTACAACTCTGCTGAATGCAAATTTTAATTAGTTTATCTGAAAGCTTGCCAGCACAGTCATGCCAACTTGAATTCTGTAAATGATCCTTTCATGATAAGTAATCAGCAATGGATTGAGCTGTCCAGTGCATTGTTAGCTTTTTCACTTTGTTTCCTAAAGGTGCAAAATGTAGGCCCACCTATCTGTCAGTGAGCAAGCTACATCATGTCATACTCTTAATTGTCAAGACGATTGGGTAGCAGTGTATTAGTACATTTGTTCATCCCTACCTCTACTGCTTTTGCTGAAATAAACAACTGCTTTGGCTTGGCCAAGGCGGTGGAGACCAAAGGTTACATGCAGCATTTTTATGAGCAAAACTCATAAAGCTTTTATTAGTCCATGTCAACATCGACTGATTTTTTATGTTACAATCATTTAGTCAGGGCAAGCAGACCCCTGTATGCCTTAATTTAAGCACACATGCCTTGATCTTAGCTGTTGTTAATGTTAATGATTTTGTACATTTACTCTGTAGTGCAGGACCAGGGTGATCTAAGCATCTAATTTCTTCAAACATTAAAAACAGTACAAAACATGTAATTATTGCAGACTGATTTTAACCAGTGATAACATAATTTCTGACTCAGTGGTCATATGTTTGACAGCCCATGGCTTTGCCTACTTGTTTTTACACCAGTCACTACAGGCACATGGTAGGATCGGATTGGATTGGGTGTTGCTACCCAACGGGTGGTCTGTCCCAAATCCCTGTGCACATGAGAGTTCGTGTAAGCGGATAATGGTCAGAGATCTGGCCGTTTCCGCTACGCTAGATGGCGCTGTATTCCTTTCAACAAGTGGTGTTAGAACTACTTCAGGTTGACGGCTGCTAAAAAGAAAATAAACAAACCATCTGGCGGCATACAAAACAAAGATAGCACTCGAGGAGGTTGACAGAGCAGCATTTGCATGCATGTTGTGCATTCTCCTTTGTTTGGAAGTCCGTATGAAAGAACAAACAGCGTTTTTGGTTTCCTTGATACGACATGAACTGTGCCGTCGGCGTTTGATATTACAAGCAATTGAGGTCAACGAGACTTGTTGAGAGCAGGCGCTAGAAAGCCTCGACGTTCAGTATGGATGAAAATCAGGGACAGAAGCTTCTGGGATCAAGTGGTCTTACATGCGCAGTACGGGAATCCAAACCAATACCGTGCACAAGGCGGCACCAAGCGGATTAACATCGGCTTAAGCCAGGGGTTGCAATCGGATTCGCGAAACCAATCCCTATACGATCTTTAGCCTGTGCACATGAATTCGATACGATCCCAAACCATTTCCAATCGGATTCAACTCGTCCATGTGCACGCAGTGAGTGACTCACTTCCATCTCTTGAGCCACAAAGGTCCACAAAGGTGGTATTATGACAGAGTACCACACAGCTGTAGTTGATTAGCATGCTAATTTTAGTAGATATCTGCTTAACACAATGCACGGGCCATTGCGACCATTATCTCGGGAGAGTGTCTTGTAAATTTTGTGACTAGTAAACTGTGGTTAGAGTTGAAGTGAGTTTGAGTTAAACAAAACCACTTCCAACATAATGCAGGAATTTATGTTTTTTTTCCAGTGGCAGAAAATCCTTGAAGGTGCATAAATTTGCAATATAAGAAGATCACAAACCGCTGAAGAGAGCAAGAGGTGTTTTGACACAACTTCAAATAGTTTTATTCTTCACATTACTTCACTGCTACTATTTCTGCTTAATTTTTTGAAAAAAGGTAAGCTAAATTTTTCACATATAAAGTAGCACATTTAAAAAGAGGCTAAATTAAATATAAAGTTCCAGTATCATCATCCAAAATAACACCTAGAGAGGCACTGGTAAAAAAAAAAAGAAAATTGGTTACAAAACACATTATTAATCTGATGAAAAATAGACACTGAGGGTAACATTCTGCAACAGAGAGAAGTTTTTGGCATTTATGCCACTGAAAATAAAAAGTGCTGACCAGAATTGGAGCCAAGAGTTGATTTTGTCCTGGGAGTGAGGAAATGTAAGAGATGCTGAATGAAAGAACTGCAGAAAATCAAAATGAGGAAAAAAAGAATCATCTTCATCATGGCACTATGGCTACACTCCATCGTGCTGGAATAATAGACCATGAAATGAAAACATTTTGACTTTGACATGCAGGCATGAAAAAGAAAAAAGGAGAGGAAAAAGTGCCCATAATAAAGGCCAACATTAATCTTTTGGAGGAAATAAAAGTTTTTTTTGTTTTATTGTCTTTTTAACTGCTGGCCTCCTCCCCCTTACATTACAGGATGACAACACGCCCTGGAAATGGAGATTTCACATTACCAAAGGCCACCGTGCATTGTGTGTCCTGCGTGTCATTTGTCATTCTAGCTGTGGGCCACAGACTCGGAGGCTCAGAGTGAGAGTTCATATATTGCTTTTTCATTTCGCTTAAACGCGGTGACACACACAGCACTCAGCGACCCCCTTTCGGCTTGTCAATCACCACACACAACGGAGCACAAAAAGCCTCCACCAACCCCTTCTGTCACGTTGTCAGTCATCTTCAAAAGCAAAAATAAATAACAGAAGACGGGAGGTGGGGTGGGGGGATGGTGGGAGAACCAAATAAATATAAAAATAAGCGAATGAGCTGCACAGGTGACGGTTAGAGGGGGGGGTAATACCCTGTCTTTCTACATACATTTCACGCATCTCTTTATGTGTGTCTCTCACAGTAATCTCCCTTGGGTAAAAATCACATTTTAATTAGGTCTATCTCTGGTTAACAGATCCTTTTTCCCAGCCTCCGAGTCGTATGTGCCCGCCTGTCGGGTTTTCCATCCTTGTCAGAACCGCTCAGTTCCACATCAGATTTTGTCAAATCAAAGAGCCCATTTCACCTCAATCTGTCTCTGGATTCTGTAGTGAGCAGCTCCAACCACAGACTTGTCCTCCTGACACTGACAACAAAGCCAATACTGTGTTCTTCATGGGGGCTTCTGATCCAAAGCTTATCCAAGCTGTTGGACCAAAGTGGAAACAACAACAACAGAGTTGAGTGAAAAAAAAACTGAAGACGATAGAAAAAAGATGACAATAAAGAAGAATGTGTGGAAGAAGAAAAACAAATCATTCGTAATATATAACGCGTAAAGGGATGTGTTTTTGGGATGTGGGAAATTGGGACGTGGGGAATGGGGAGCGGCATGTGCATGTTCTGATGGGAAATTTTGTAGGAGCTTTTCGATTATCATTCATTTCTCAAGCAGAACAGAGACTACAGCCACCCAGTCAGCTGACATCCCAGCTCCGAAACATTCCTCCAGCTACTGTCACAGTCTGCACAACTGACAGTCACCTCCCACTCGGGGGTTCCAAGGAATCTGCAGGACGCCATGTTGTACATGAGAGAGTAAAAAAAAGAAAGAAAGAAAAGAAGAAGGTGCGCTGTGCTGTACTGTGCCAAATGAAACACTGACAAACTGGCAGAAGGACTTGTCGAGTATGTGTGTGTGCGTGCGGTGGGGAAAAGGTTTCTGTGATTATTATGCATCGAATTACCATAATGGTGGGAAAGTGCAGAAATGAAGTGGTATGCACAGAGGTAAACGCTGGAGGACAGGAAAAAAAGAGGGAGAGTGGAATTTTCTTGAAGGTGACTGCTCCATCAGTTCAAAGTAAGAAATCTGCAGTTAAATTTCCAATATTTAGCATTAGGCTCAACATATGGTCATAGTTGTGAATGTGTGCTTTCTTGGCATATTTCCAATTTGGTCCAAGGGAAGAAACAAAAAAGAAGCACTCTCTGATAGTACTGATTGAGCAGTTAGTTCCAGTCGAGTAAGTTGAGGAGTTGGAGCATTCTGTGAATACTGATGTGGAGGTGAATAACTTTATTTCTTTACCATACACACCCACACACAAAATATATCAATGATTTCTTATGCGTAGTCTGAGAAGGAAGTGGGGCCAAGAGTGGGAGTTTGCAGAGGGAGAGAGAGAGAGAGAGAGAGAGAGAGAGAGAGAGAGAGAGAGAGAGAGAGAGAGAGAGTGGGAGAGAGAAAGAAAGACAGAGAGACAGAAAGACAGAAAGCGAGAGAGAGAGAGAGAGAGAGAGAGAGAAGAGAGAGGGGTAGAGGGGTAGAGGGGGAGACTGAGGACAGAAGAAAAAATGAATACATATATTATATATTAACCTGGAGGGGATTGCTTGCTCACTTGGGACTTATGCTGAAGAGAGCAAGAAGAGAGCAGCATGCAAGTTATCTCCAGGGAGTGAGGCAGGCCCACAAGAGTCAGCTCACTGGAGAGAACAAGTGCCACGGCGTCGGCCCGTATGAATTGCTAGTCATTAGACTCCCAGCTGGCATACTAATCTGTCCAAACGCAGATAGGGAGGCTGCCCACTTCCAGATCCCCTCACAATGCACGGTGGATTGTAGCGTGTTAACATGGCAGGCAGCAAGGCTGTCCGGAGCAGAGGAGACTGTGACTGGGGCTTAGCGAGTGGCCAGGCCGCTGTGCTCGATGCGACAGCTCGATTCAAGGGCATGGCTCTCACTGATGAACTTCTAAGCAGGGTTTCTAGACTAGACTACAAAGGTTGATGAGGTCAAGGATGGTCACGCGAGTGATTGTCCCCCTGACCACACACGCCTGAGGAAAGGATGTAAAACTGGTAGACAGCGGTTGGGCTTTAGGCCTGCAAATAGCAGCAGCTGGAAGAGGCTGGATTAGGGAAAAGCAGCGAGGCATTAATCACAGTAGCACAAGAGGAAGCAGTGAGCACTGGGTCAGTCTAAGTGCAGATATACCACGTTAGGAAAGGGCCCGAGGTGCAGCGCAAATGATGTTACAATAGACAAGGACCAGGAAATGACAATGGTGATGGATGAAGCAATCAAGATATCAGCAGTGCCAACCCAAAAGTATATGAGCAGCCGGTGAAATGTGATAGTCCAAGAAGACTGTACAGCGAGCCCAGGCCTTCAATAGAGGGTCTAAGAAAATAAATATTCAACTTTTTTCTTCTTTTTTGTGGAGGAGGAGGGTGGAGGGTGGCATTTAACCCTTATATGCTATTGGACCTATCCGTATATGCATGTGGCAAATAGGCAAAGACATTTAATACAGAGGGTAAAGTGTCCAGATGTTTTTTGCCCTTGGTTGTCACACTTCATTATTTAAATAACAAAAAAATGAATAATTATACCAGTGATGTTAGTGCTCCTAAACATGGCAATACACTCTGGCAATTGCTTGTACACAAAATTGGAACCAGCAACCATGGAAATTAAAAGAAGGCAAAACACTTAATTTATGGGTTAAATTATCCTAACCAATACAGCCTGAAGTATAGATGTGTCACGTAAAGGTAATATCACACTGGCTGTTGTGCTGTAACAATGTGCATAGGCACAGCTCTGATTCTCCTTGGCCCTCTGCCTGCTGCCTCTGTGATCAAACCAAAGCTATGCTGATGCAGGTCTCTGTGAACCAGCACTCGCCTATGCATGACACCCTTTAAGTTTAGCCAACAGTGTCATATTTAATATTGATCAGTTCCAAGTTCCTGTCTGACTGATTTAAGCTGTTTCTGTCATTACCGTTTATTTGCACAGGCAGACGAAAAAGTCAGCTAAATCTGCTAAAACCAAAAGATTGCAGGGCCATGTGTACAGTACATTAAGGCTTTGGCTGAAGTCATGGGGAACACTTGGCACGGAAGTAAGAGAAAAAAAATGTTTACTAGCAGGCTGCTGTTGTCTGGGGCGGATGTCAGAAGGCAGATTTATTTGGAGTCCGAACGCTCCATTAGTTCAGGTTTTTAATTAGCACACTTGTGTGAGAGGGTCATTAAGAATGATTTGGAGTTCTGATGGAGAGGTTGCTGATGGGAACGACACAGACACTGCTGACTCAACACCTGACACAACACACATATATTTGCCTCTGCGAAAACAAACAATAAAAATGGAGGGTGGATAAGGAAAAAAAAAAAAAACAGACAAACAACAGACACAGCAAACAATTAGGACTACTTCAGTGCTAAACACAGCATCTCCACCACCATGCAATGAAAGCTCACTTCACACTGAGGAATTAGGAGGAGGAAGAAAAAAAACAGAGATAGGATCGAGATCGAGACAGCAGGGAAAGATGGAAGACAAAGAAAGGAGGAGCAAGAATAAGCAGGAGAATACTAAGGTGAATGTAAAAGAGCAGAGAAAAACAAATAAAAAGATGAAAGAAAGGAATGAAGAAGAAGAAAAAGAAGAAGAAGCAAGAAAGAAAGAAAAAGACAATCAGACCTAGCCTTAAATTTCGTGCAGAGGGTCTGGACCAGAATCTCTTGAGGTACATTTGCGATGTTCCAGAAACATCGATCCAATCAGCGAACAGAAGGTGTGTCCGTTAGCTGTGACGTTGACCTTGCGTGCTACATTTGAATTGTAGTGCGTACTGTAGGTAGGCTAATTGCATACGTGACGACCAGGCGTTAGCGATTGGGTAAAGGCAGAGGCACTTTTTTAAAACCCTCCACACCTCCAGCAAATCGTTTCTGACGGTCTCTGTTCCAGACCCTCTGCACGAAATGAAATGAAGTACAAGGGGCGGGTTTACCAGGCTAAATCAGACCACCAGGATCAGGACTACCTACCGTTTTCGGGATGCTCCACCTCGCCAATGCTGCCGTCGGGGGTGGTCCTCTCGTAGTGGTCCTCGGGCAGGGCCAGGGGCCCGATGCGGGGCCCAGAGGAGCTCTTGCTGCTGGGAGTCTCCGACTCTTCCAGGCCGCTGTCATAGTAACTCTGCTGGGAGGAGTCCTGCAGATCCTGCACCGGATTGGTTGTGGAAAACGTCACTCTGCGATGAGGGAGCTGACAAAAAGAGCAGAAGAAGAAAAGAGGGGAAAAGAGGCTGAGTATTCAATCTCTTTATCTAATTATAACTAGGGGACCACAAAAGTGGGCTAATTGACCATTAAAAATTTGTAATATCACCCTTCAGGAAACACAGTGGTTGTTAATATTTTACTAAAGGACTAATAACAAGGCAGATATCAGCTAATTTGCTCATTCTTACATAAAATGTAAAACAGTAGGAAGGTTCCCTCCTGCTAATTTGAACAGGCCTGGTGGCTGCAAAGATGAATGCTGCTGTCTGTATGTTGCTCACATAGATGCACACACTAGCTCATACTGACACACACACACACACACACGCACACGCACACGCACACGCACACGCACACACACACACACACACACACGCACACACGCACAGACAAGCACTCACACCAACCCACCCACACACATACACACACACACACATACACATATACACGGCTCATAAACCTGTGGAAATCACTGATACTGCAAAAAGAGGGTTCCATTTGCCTTGTCCGACTTTGCTCCGGTGCTGCAGAAGGCCAGTGGAGATCGATAACTCACCCCACTCCCCTCCCTGCCCCTCCGCCCCCCGTTCCCCTCCTCATATCCACCTCACTCTTACCCCCATTAACACCACCATTTCCCTACACATATAAAAGACTCATTAATACATCCATTTAAGACACATAGAGAAACCATTAGCACTGTGCTGTTAGTCAGGCCAAATGTGCTCTTGTCAATGTTTTTTTCTTTTCTTTTTTTTTCTTCACCCAATATGTTTATCCATTTACCTATTTATGCATTAACATGCAGGGGAACCTTTCTTTGCATTTCTGCACTGCTCTATTCTGAGGTCACTTATCTCCGGCTAAAGACAAGCTTTTACTATTAAATAATTTTTACAAATTCACAAATATAGCAGGCTGAACTATTTGTCAAACAAGTCTTGCACTGCAGATCAAAGTGCTGAACTACCAAAGAAACACACAATGGCCGACTCACTACAGCGGAATTACTTTAATGCACCTTTCTCCACTTCCATAAATATTCTTCGGCAGTCCAACAGGCTTCTTTGCCAATCACAGCGCTCCCTTTCTCTCCCACAATCTGTATGACTTCTTGTAGTGCATTTCCTCTTGCTTTAGTGTGTATGTGTGTGTGTGTGTGTGTGTGTGTGTGTGTGTGTGTATCCGAAACACTTACTGTCTTGGGGTGAAACCTTTTAATGTGTTCCTGTCTTTGAATTCTTTATTGTTTTTACTTTATTGTTTGATCTGCAAAGGAAAGACAGCACACAGTGTGCAAATGCAGACGTTCAAATAGTATTGTTTTATCTTTAGTAAAATGTGCTTATGAAGCTCAGTGGAAAATGCAAATGACATTGCTTCATGTACTGTAAAACAAGGAACAGGAAATGTTTTTCCTCAAAAATCTTCTCATCTTCCATGAAATGCAAATGATGTTTCTAGGTGCTGTAAAAGAACTGTTACACAAGTACAACTTTGCCTTATTCTGAATTACACTGATAAGACCTTTCTTTTCACAGTACTTGTTCCAAAGCTGTCCACACTCATAACATATAAAGTGATCTTTCAATTAAGAAAGAATAATTTTTCAACCGTCTCCCACAGAGGAGCCAACAGGTAAGAGAGAAAACGTAATGGTATTCTCTAGGAGTGCTCAGAGCATGTGATTAAAGGTCTCTCAGGCAGACACATAACTATTTAAATGTAAGGGGGGCATTTAGTTGTTTAAATATGGATTCTTGCTTAAACGGCTCCTCTAGGCATCGCTCCAGAGAGTCAGCGCTTTCCCCGAGTGCTCCAGCTGAAGCTATGCAGATGGGAATCAGGATCCTCCTCTCCTCTCCTCTCCTCTCCTCTGCTCTCTCACTCTCTCTCTCTCTCTCTCTCTCTCCTCCAGTTTGCTCTGCACTGCTAAATGTTAAATGGTCTCCTCAGAGAGTGCACTCTCTGGACCCGATGTCCCAAATGGATGGGAGAAAGAGTTCGTCTGAGTTGTGCTGTACCTGGGGCTGTGTGAAGGAGTGCGGGCAGTAATGGGGCAGGCAGGTGGGTGAGAGCTCTAACAAAATCAGCCGGGCTCAGAATAGCGCGGTTAGGGAAAGTCACGAACATTATTACCCATTATGATCCATGGCAGATAGGGAATTCAGATCTGCGGTTGGAATGCAGGAGAAAAGGAGGGGTGCGGAGGGCTGGCTTTCAGGAAATTTTCACAGAGTGATGATTAGGAATGAAGGCCTGTGCCGGTCCTGTACTCCATAAGGGATTTAGACAAAATGCATTCCTGGCACCGGCTTGCTGCTGTTATTTTATTTTTTTTGGCTTCAAAAGCAAATTATTACATCAGTCTACCGACTGGTGCAGCCAGAAAGCAAAGCATCTGCATTAAGCTAATGCTTCAAATCAGTCATTAAGCAGCCACATCTGTCCAAACAAAAAAGCCTAAATCAATTTATAATTGGAACCTACTTGTCATTGCAGGCTATATTCTGCCACTGAATCCATGCATTGGTTTTCTATTATTACAGCTCTAGACAGTGTGCATAAAAAGGTCAGGTAAGACAGCTGAGGCTGTAAGACTTGGAGAATACATGACAAGTGGAGTGACAGTCAAAAGTGGGGGATTGGGATGATAGGTGAGCTGAATTTGCATCATACTTGGGGCGATGGAAACTTGGGGAGCCAAGATGGAAGTAGAGAGAGCCATGGAACCTTATCCTCTGAGACAGGATGAAAGCCATAGCCCCCAGGCCATGAAAAGGCCAGAGGAGTTGGCTGAAGAACAGGAGAGAGAAAAAAAAACAAAGCAGAGAGAAACACTACTGACAGATGGGGAAGGTCCAGCAGACTCCCAGAATATGTGGCTGTAGAATTCAGAATTTTGTTTAATGGAATATTTTGAAACTCTGCAGTTACGTTGAGGTTTAGAATAAAACCAAATATACAATTACAGTGCGTAAGATTTTTTTTTTTACTATGAAAACCTTATTTGACTCATAACTGGGTATAAAATAGTATGACGTGAGTTGTGTGTGTGATGAGTTTTAAATTTCGCGAGAGCTCTTGCAGCTAAAACAGCTTGGCTAACACTTCAGCCCAAGTGGCGATACAATGTTTCAACACATCGTCATATCCCCAGTGTGGTTTAGGCCAAGTTTTTATATGTGTCATATTTATGTCAACAATTTGGCACTGTGAGTGCTGCTATGATGTTAGCACACTTTTAGTAGCGCTACACATCAACTCAGGCTGTGTATAAAAATCATAGATGGTATATGCCTTTCATAATATTTTACTTCGTGTGGCCATATAACCTATTCTTTGTATAGGGGATTTGAATAGAGAATACACGAGTAGGTTGAGAGAAAGTCAGAGAAAGAAAGAGAGAGAGGTAGAAGGATAACAAATGTGTTGGGGAGGATGACAGGGTGAAAGTGGGTCTGCCTGCTGTTGTGGTGGCCGGTGATTTAGCCCAAAGCTTGGCGGGTTTTAGCACCACTGCTGCCTGCCGTGAGTGTAAGCTCAGGGGTGTCTATCCATCACCGTGTTAGGTGTGGTCCGAGGTGAGAAGTGTTCCACAAATGGATGGAAGGAGACGTGCTGCATTGGGGGGAGTGAAGTAGAGTGGTGGTGGGGTGGGCAGTGTGTGTGTGTGGTGTGGAGTGGGTGTGGTGTGTGTCTGTCTGTGTGTGTGAGAGAGAGTGTATAGTATACTGTATATATATATGTATGTGTGTGTGTGTGTGTGTGTGTGGAGAGAGAGAGAATATGAAGAATACTGTATGTCAATGTGTGTGTTTGTGTGTGTGTTTGTGGAGAGAGAAAGTATGTAGAATACTGTATGTCAGTGTGTGTGTGTGTGTGGTGTTGTGAAAGTGTGTGTGTGTGTGTGTGTACATGATGATCTGGGGGTTGAGGGTTGAGGGGGGTTTCTGCCCGGTAGGCGACAGAGCCATCGAGCAAGCGTGCGAGCAAACGAACGAGCGCAGGAGCAAATGAGCGTTCGAGCGCCCATGAAGGTTTTCCTCTACGAGTGATTCATTCACACCATCACTCCTGCATCCTGTCATATGGAATGGTGCGAACAGGCAGATTCGTCATCTGAAGTGGCAGCTAGATACCCCCAGTCTGAACCAGGCCGCTCTAATGCAGGGTTGCACTGTGACAATATTGCAGTCTTTTCCCCCGGCCCTGAATCATCCCTAAGTGCATGCTTTTTCCTGGCTAAAAATGGCCACACTGAAGTGGCTAGTGTTAGTGAAGCTGTTGGTTGAGGAGAAGATCGGAAGGAAATAAATAAATAACTACTTAAAAAGATTTCTTCCTTGTCTAGGAGCATCATGGCCCCTGTCTTCTCTTGAGGGTGCCTGCAATCCAGCTACATTTCATCTTTTCCTGGTTACCTCCACACATCCTCCTCCTCATCTTCAAGGCCTGACTCGTCTTCCTCTCAGCTCTTCCCAGCTAACCCTCCTTCCCAGCCTCCTCCTCCTCTCCACCCTCCCCAGTCTTCCACAGGTCCCCTCCCCCTCGTCTTGTCCTTGCTACTTTGGTTGGAGCTGTGTCTCTTTGATAAGCTCTGAGTCTTTGAAGACTCCAGTGCCACATTGCTTGCCTCCAAGCTACTGCACCTACAAAAAAGAAAGACAGAACGAAAGAGAGAGAGAGAGAGAGGTAAAGGAAAAAAAAACATCTCCAAGTGGAAGAGAAAGGGTGCATGAGTGAGCAGGGAGAATGAGAGAACGAGAGAGAGAGAGAGACAGTGAGAAAAGCAGAAAGAGTGGAGAGGAGCAAAGAGGTGAGAATCATATGTAAAATAAAAACAGATTCGTGTGCAATTCTCTCCCTCTTCACTGCTTCACGTTCTGTGATCTTATGCGTGCTGCGTCTCCTCAGAGGTGCACTTCTTCATTGTCATCTTTGTTCCCGCAGCTCATTTTTCCCGTGCTCAGACCTGCTTTCAGACGAGTCGGCTCATTGATCCCCCTCACGCGCCCAAAGAGCTGCAGCCAAAGCCTGCTTACAAGTGCCTTAACTAACTGTGAAAACCACAGTTTACATGGGAATTTTAACAAACTATGAATATTACAAACCCCCACCGCTCCCCCAACCCTTACCCCTCCCCTCTCCTCTCTCCCATTTTGTCACTTTGGAACTTAAATGAAGTTTGTTTACAATTTTCACTTTACTCCTCAACATGAGCAACATGACACAATGTAATATTGCAGCCGAGTGCCACTCAATTGCTCCAACAAGAGTGTGAATAAAAATGATTTAATGAACTGTGAACAGTTGTTAGTAAACGCTTGGTGCACTGCGAATGTCAAGGTTTACAAAAGAACATTTTCTGAGTCGGAACTAAGGTCATATCATTTCAACACAGTCGATACCAAAAGTGAATTAAAATTCAACTCCAATTCAGACGAAAAGGCTTTATCTGCACAGACTTTGTCATTTACATTTTTACCTTCGTGCAGTGGCTTCAAAAGAAAGAAAATAAAAGAAAAAACATCCAATGCTTTTACCTAGACATGAACTCCTGACCTTGCACCGTGTGGCCAGCCTAGCAACAAACACCTCAGTCTTCTATCCATCAACCATGACAAGGAGCGGAGGAGAAAACCGTCCTAATCGTACAATAATGGACAGCTGTTGTTACACCTCTCTCTCACACCTCCTCCTCCTCCTCTTCCCCCTCCTACACCTCTTCCTCCATTCCACTTCACTTGGCTGTCCTTGTTCTCACTCCTTCCCCTCTTGTCCCTCCTCCTGTCTTGCTTTCCATCAAAGTCTCTTTCTTTTCTCTTTCACCAGCTACCTTGTCTCCTTGCACCATCTCCCCCACTGTCTACCTCAGACAGCCACCCCCCCCCCCCCCCGCCCCACTCCTCCACCACCACCACCACCCCACCAAACAACACCCATCTCCCCCCCACACACCCCCCTCTTCCCCAAACCCCCAGCCCCGCCCACCCGCTGTCTTGGCACAGTAGCCTGCCATTGGGATTTAGAGGAAATTGAATTGAATTATGAAGGAATTTCTCCGTGCCACGATTGGCATCATTTCCCGCCTCACAATAGAACATCATTCTCATATCTCTCGGTGTGAGGGGAAGAAAATAGGCCATGTGCCATTCTTTCTCTCATCCTGTTAAATTGAATTTTTCATATCACAGCACCAGGGAGACATCTGCCATTTCTTTAAAGGCGGCAAGAAGGCAGGGGCAGAGAGAGAGAGAGAGGGAGAGAGAGAGAGAGAACGGAAAATCTATTTCATAACATCTATGAAAACCATACCTACAACTCCATGTGAAAAATCTGATTCCAACAGTTGCATATATCTTTACACTTCTATGCTCAACAGTGGTGCGTAAAATTATTGAGAATATATAGAGAGGGAGCAAGCAGGGCTTCTGTAAAAAGGCCCTCACAGTTCCTTTATCACGGTGTTGACATTTTATCCACATAGATTACACTGCCTTTTCCCAGGCTTGTCTTTCTTATCCCTCCCAGCAGTGCTTCTTTCTGTCTCTCTCTCTCTCTCTCTCTCTCTCATTTCCCCTCTCTCTCTCTCTTACTCTCGATCTGTCTCTTTTTTTTCCCTACTTCACTCCTTCTTGCTCTCTCTTGATCTGTCGGTCTTCTTCCTCACTTCACCACCTCCCTCTTCCTCTGCCACCACCTCTCTGCAGTCGCCCCCCCCCCCACCTCCCCGTCACTCGTCTTTTGTCTCTCTCTTCCTCCCCCCCCCCCCCCCCCCCCCCTTCCCTTGCCTCACTCACTCACCCTGTTTTGTTCCAGGCTCACTCTGATCAAGCGCCATTATGTATGCTTTGAGATGGGGTATCTGTTATGTATGAAATGTTAATATGTTTTTAATGTATCTGTGCATCTATCTTTAATACGCCTGCCATAATCACGTTTCCCCCTTTTTTTTCCCTCATCTTTCAGGGAATGGGGGCGGCTAGCACTACAGGGAGAACTTAACTATTACGCCTGAAAATACATTTAAAGTGGGATAAGGAGAATCAGTGGTGGCGCTGGTGACAGTGGGGGTGGGGAGTAGGGGGGTGGGATATGGGGTGGGGGGTAGGGGGGGCGGTAAAGAGATAGAATGACGAAAGGATGAGCAGGGTATGGAAGGAGGGGGGGAAAAGTGCGGAAAGAGAAAATTAATCCTCGCCACCCCCCTCCCCGGTGGGTACCTTATTCCCCTTTCAAACTTCTTCCTGCTCCCCCCCCCCCCCCCCCCCCCCCCTTCTCCGCTTTTCTCCTGCCAGCGTTTTGAGTTAATATCTCTATTCCTAAAGCCCCTGGCTGGGAGGCGTGTGCCCGGCGCTAAGTCCAACAGCTGCAGGGCTGGGGGGCATAATGGGATTGTAGTGGGAGATGACAAAGCTTTCAACCATGCTTAAGACTTGTGAGCGCTTCCTCAAGAATTGTTTCCCCCCTCCTTCCTTTCTTTCTTCTGTTCTCTTTTTCACATTTTTTTCTTTGCTTTCTCTCTTTCTTTCTTTCTTTCGTTCTCTCTCTAGCGGTCTCTTTCTTTTTTTCTTACAGTTCTATTAATAGCTGTTGATGGGGTAGCTGTAGGGCTGGGTAGATTTCATGGTCCACCACTGAGCATGCCCTGATTAAGGGCAGATCGTTCATTAGACTGCGGATCAATTTTAGACACATCACCCCCCTCCCCCCCACCCCACCTTTTACAGACACACACACACACACACACACTCACACACACACACACACACACACACACACACACACACACACACACACACACACACACAAATACAGACACACACACACAACCATCCTCTGCTTTCCCTGTCTCTATACCCCTTTCACCCTCTCATTCAATCACTAACCCTCCCTTCACTAAAACACAAAACACAATACCCAAAACCCCTTATCTATGTAACCTTGGATGAATGAAATGAATCTACTGTTTCTCCATGTAAAATGAGGGAGCAGATATTAAAAAATAATGTTTAATTAGACACGGCCAAGGCCTTTCATCTGGCGCTGGGTGTATTCTGCCACAGCCATGGAAGTAGGACATGTTTTTTTTTTCTATTGATCTATCTATCATGGGAAAAAAAATGATTTGGACAAGCCTCACTGAACTCAATGAAGCAGAAAAATGGAGACCCCCCCCCCTCAAAAAACAGAAAAGAGGGGAAAGGGCAGGGAAAGAAACAAAAAAAAACCTTTTAAAACATTTTATGTGTGATAAGCTCCATGCCCCGAGAGTCCTAACCAATCCCTGCTCCCCAAACACAAGCAACCCCTCCCTCCCTGTGTAGTACACTACCCCCTACCACCCAACCCCCACACAGCCTCACATTCATATCCCAGGCCTCTCCCCATCACAGGCCTGGGCTGTCTTGGATCTCAGCTTGAACATATCAAAGGGTATCAAAGCTGAAAAAACAAATCGCCTGTCTTCCTGTCTGGTGTGTACACAGTCGTGTGGGACAGTGTGTAACTGTCTGTGTGCGTGTGTGTGTGTGTGTGTGTGTGTGTGTGTGTGTGTGTGTGTGTGTGTGTGTGTGTGTGTGGGTGTGTATGCCTATGCATGTGTTTCTGTGCCTGAGAGGGTCACCGAGAGTAGGCTAGCAGTGGGATGGAGGGCGAGTGGGATGGGTAAAAATGGCATCGGTGAGCACTGCTGTAAGCCAGAAACAAACCGTCTCCTGAAGCCTTGTAATCAGTGCGCATTGATCCGACATTTCCAATTAAGTGGGAAGGAATGCTGGGGTGCTGGAGAACCGTGCACGGCCACTTGTTTGTGCATCTGTGAATCTTGTTTGTGTACGAATGTGTGTGCATGGTTGACTGTGTACACAGCCAGATGCCAGTGAGTCTATGTGATGGTGTGTGTGTGTGTCTGTGTTTATGAGTCTGTGTGCTGTTGTGTGTGAATGTGTGTGTGTGTGGCTGTGTTTTTTTGTGTCTATGTGCCGTTTGTGTGTGTTTATGTGTCTGAGATCAGTGATCTGCGATAAATGTCTAAAAGTCAAGAATGAAATGCCCTTTCCAAGTCTCTCAGTTTCCACCCCCCAATGCATCATCTTCCATCTCCCCATGGCGCTTGATGACAAACTGCCTGCTTTTGCCTCTTTTAACCTTTAACTGCTTTCTACGTTTAGTGTCTAAGAAAAAAAGAAATATACAAAAATATTATTAGGTTTTCAGAAATGCAATTACCATTTAGTGACATGAGAGCATGTGTGCTGTATGTCTTGATAAATTGCTAATCACCGAAACTCCAGGAACACAGCTTTGGAAAATCATTAAACAATGGTAATTACAATTGTGGGAATGTGAAATGACCATATTAATAAATTGGTGATATTCAACTGAATGATGCAAATTAAACACAGGCTTATCAGGCCTTTGAAGAACGAACAACTAAGCTCAATGTGCAACTAAACCAGTCAGCTTCAAGTAATCGGAGATGTCTTTTTTTAAAGCACACCCAGCCAATACCCCAATTCCTGGGGCTCTGGTGAGATTTTTGCAGCTCAGAAGACCCCCCCCCCCCACGTCTCTCTCTCTCTCTCGGTTTCCCTGTCTCTCTCTCTCGCTTTCCCTGTCTCTCTCTCTCTCTGCTCCCTCTCTCTCTCTCTCTTTCTGCTATCTCTCTCTCTGCTCTATCTCTCTCTCTCTCTCTCTGACTCTCTCTCCTTCTCTCTCTCTCTCTATCTCTCTCTCTCTGACTCTCTCTCTCTCCCTCCCTGTCTCTCTCTCTCTGCTCTCTCTCTCTATCTCTCTCTCTCTGCTCTCTCTGTCTCTCTGTCTCTCTCTCTGCTATCTCTCTCTCTCTCTCTGACTCTCTCTCTCTCCTTTTCTTGCTCTTTCTCTCTCTCTCTCTCTCTCTCCCTCTCCCTCTCTCTGCTCTCTTGGCTTGGTTGGTTTTGGGATATCGACTTTGCTCCGTGGGTGTTTATAGGTCACTGGGCTAATAAGAAGCCAGAGGTGATGCGCTCGGGCTGTGAGTGACCCCGTTTACCGACCAGTGGGATACAGGGCGTCCCGCTGAGGGAGAGTGTGGGGGTGGGGGTGGGGGAGCAGGCTGTGCCCACATGGGGAGGTTGCTTGGGGGGAAGGGGTGGGGGGTGGTGGGGAGCCTACTGCTGACCTCCCCCCCGCAGTAATGGACAGGCTGTGGCAGCTGATTCGGCAGAGCATCCATCACTGGGCTCCACCCGCACACCCGCCTGACGCAAGGGGGACTTCATTACCCGGCTGATGATGTCAAGCGCCGAGCCGAGCAAAGAGCTGCAGAGCTGCAGACAGAGCCCAGGAGTCACACATTCGCACAGCCGGACAAAAGAAGCACAACTGTCAACTGCAGCAAAGCACAACCCTGAACAGTACAGCACAGGATAAGGCAGGATTCTACACCTGAGACAAGCTACAAAAAATGTTCCCTTTTTGGCCGTCTGCCCAAGAATTTGGGGTTGAAGAGGAGGCCCATTATCTCTGATGACAAATGAGGACATTATGCTGCAAGCTAAACCACACCCCCACTTGGAAGCAAATTTGGCAGCTGAGATATTACAGAAGCATTCTGTGGTTTTGGCCAGATTTTATGCAACTGTACTTGGATTCTTTAAATGCAATTATTGTTTAAGAAATACAAAAGGCTTTCAATTGGAGTATTCTATGAGTATGTCCTAACAAGGCATTATAGGGTTAGTAACATGTAATCCTCTGCACTTATCGCTACAATTATAAGTACTTATGTAGGTACACAGTAATAAAAACATGCTTTATTAGGGATTTGCTGTATAAATGTATAATCATAATTCCAAATAAATACACAAGAAAACAGACAGACAGATAGATAGACAGAGGTAGACAGACAGACAGACAGACAGACAGACAGACAGACAGATAGACAGATAGATAGATAGATAGATAGATAGATAGATAGATAGATAGATAGATAGATAGATAGATAGATAGATAGATAGATAGATAGATGTTATTTACTGACAAAATGAAAGCATGACTCAATTACTTCAGAAGCACACAGTATATTCTATTCCCAGTGAAAGCGGCATACAATATAATATGCACTCTTACTATAAAGTGGATCATGTTTGGAACATACAGATCCCTTTAATCTCGTGTTGTTGCTTAGGTAAGGTCGATGCAGTGCACTCCTGGCATTATAGTGTGGTCAGTTTATGTCCCTGAAGCCATCAAGGCCTCAGAAAAAAATCTTTTGAAGTGTTGATATCATTCATGAGTCCATAATAGCCTACACTCTAACAACATTACACAACAGGCTGTTGCATAGAGAGTGAAAAAAGCACCACTCGCCCAAGGTTTTGAATTATTTATGTGTGGATGCATGCTTGAAACAACATTAGGTTATTTTCAAATTTTGCTGGTGGAGGAGGCAAAAAAGCATATGACTAAAGTATAATCGATTATGGCCCTCTGTTAACTTCAAAGTCTGATAAAATGGGACACATCATAGCAGTAAAGTGACCCTGGCAACTACCCATGATTATATAAATGAAACTTCCCTGAATTAATTTCCGACAGCCCACCTAAACTGAGTTCAGCCCCTTCTCATAGTCTTTCTATTTGCTTAGAACATATGTACATTCAACAGACCACCTGCACTAATGTGCATATTAAAGCAGTGATTGGAGAGCCTGCTTTTGTTTCGTATGGGTCCCACTTATTTCTCCACGAACCAGTACTAACGGTTTTGTCACAGCGTTGGGAATGAGACAGTGTTTAAAGATGGATAACGTGCTCACCCAACCCTGCACACAGCCTCTCAATCACACAAATGCATGATTAATACATCAGACAGCTTGGCTCCCCTTGCATCTGATTATTACACACACAAACAGGGACACACTCTCATATACTCACACAAGCACACACTGACTGTTACACACACAAAACACCCACACGCACACACCACCTACACAGAAAACACAGAAAGAGAGAAAGAGAGAGAGAGAGAGAGAGAGAGAGAGAGAGAGAGAGAGAGAGAGAGAGAGAAACTCGTTCAACATTCAATGCTCTGTCTTCCTATTTTACGTTTACACACATTGATGCAGACAGACACACATACACACTCACCCTGCACTCACCCTCCCACACACACACATGCAAACGCAGGCACACAGGCGGCCCCCACCCTCTTGGTTAATACATCAAAAAGCATTAGTTTCCTGATTTCGAGGAGTGCTGACAGACACGCTTCTGATCCGAGCTTCTTTCCTCCCTCTCTCTCTCTCTCTCTTCTCTACCCACCACCAACCCACACCCCCAACTCCACCCATCCGTCCACACCCCCCCCCCCCCCCCAATCCATCCATACCCCTCCAGCCTCCTCAGTTCCTTTATTTCCTGTGAAGTCTACCTGGGTGGTTCCAGAGTGTGCTGCCAGAACACATTCGCTTATATATTACCTCTGCTTTTGTAAGCCTGTGTGTAATGTCATGTTTGAAAACAATGCTAACCATAACCTGTCAGTGGCAGAGAGTGCGCTCAATGGAAGCGTACGCACGAGAGCCAGGCGGCGCCCCCCTTCGCCTTCTTCCCCACCGCCCACCACCCACCGCACGCGGCAGGATGGATTGTTTGTCCGACGCCATATTCGGAGGTCTAAATCATCAGTTCGCTTGGCCAGAAGAGGAGGGTAGGGTAAGCTGCTTTATGTTAGGCTGGCCCACCAACCATCCCCACAAAAAAAAAAAAAAAACACAAGAGAGCAGAAAAATCACCAGATTACCAGGCAATGGATGATCTTCCAGTGAGGGGGAAACAATTCAGTTCCGTTTACTGTATTATGTTCACGCTTGAACAATTTATTCCTCCTCATTTTAATCAATTAAAAAAAGGAGAAAAAAAAACTTAGTTAATATGGAGCAGACACCAGGGCCGGATTTAAAAGCAGCAGGAGGCTCATCAATACAATGGCCAGGTGGCCCATTGTTGTCATTCCTAAAATGTGGACATTAATTAGCTCATCAGATGAATAAAATGCAGCGTAATTAAAACAGCCTTTCCGTAGCCTCTGTGGTGCAGGTCTAAGTGGCCTCTGTCCCCCATTCATACCACACAAGTGTAATTATGCTATTGATGCGCATTAATAGATTTTATAAGGCCTTTGTGGCCGGTACCACCGTCACATAAATCGAATTAGGGGGGAAAAAGAGGGTAGAAAGCATGACTGGGAGGGCTCCCTTTGATGCAGCCAAACCACACAGGAAACATATTCCAGCCACGGTTCCTGCCTTCCGCGAATCATCAATGTCTATTAACTATTTTCCACATCAAATGCATGAATAAAAGGAGCTATTCACCTTGGTCCCCCATCTGTCTGTGCCGTTCCAATATGCATTAGAAAAGAATATTCAGGAATCTATGATGCTCCAAATACACCTTGACAACTCTAAGACCCAATTATTATACCAACTTGACATTAGCATTGACACGGTGATATCTGCAGGCTGAAGTGGCGTTATCTTCAATTACCTGATCATTTCCTGAGTGAGGAGGTAATCCGTGAAATAGACTGTTTGGCACTAGGGATAGAGATGCAATGGACAGCTCATTATGTTTTTTTTTATATTTTATTTTTATAGACATTGAAGACATTTCATTAGCCTAAAGTAGTACTATTTCAGCCCAGATGAAATGGCGCTAAGAGCATGTGCTTCCTCAGTTTGAAAGGCATCCTGGCAGAATTACCGCTCATCGGCCTTCGCATTATCTGCTTGACGGGAAAGGCTAGGGAAAGGGTGGTTCCAGTCCGCTGGGTGCAATACCATTTGGGTGGTGGAGGAAGGCGAGGCAATGAAATCCAAAGGTTTGGGGTGGAACGTGATGGCTTCCTGCAAGTGCGATGCAACAGCTCGGCAACAGACGATGCAAACTTAACAGAGATCGTCGTCTTCAAACCGTTGCCGCTCAGTGCACCACGCGACACCTTGGCGATGTGCAGATGTCTTCCCTGTGTGAACCCACCCACTAACAGCCTGTTCTAACTGCCGACTAATGGAGCTTGCTTAGCATGTGTGAAGCACTCACTCTTAATAACAGGAACAAGGAAGTTCCATTTTTTTCTCTTCTTCTTTCCTCTTTCTTCCCCTTTTTTTGGGAAGCGTCAGCGAACAATGTCCAATTTAGTTGAACTACGGCAGCCTGGGCTCTTTATAAATCTCGCCAGTCACTCGCTCCCTGCCACTGTATCTTTATGGGGCTAGTAAAGAGAAGCCAGCAAATCTCTATGGGCCTATTTGGGATTCACGTGGCTGACTCAAGGTGTTTTGTCTTTTCAGCATGCATGATTGTGCACGTATGTGTACGTGTCTATATCTGTGCATAATTCTGTGTGTGTGTGTGTGTCTGTTTGTGCATGCATCTGTGTGTGTGTGTGTGTGTGTGTGTGTGTTCATGTGTGTTTGTCTGTTTGTGCGTGCATCTGTGTGTGTATGTTCGTGTGTGTGTGCGTGTGTGTTTGTGTGTGCGTTTGTTTATTCCCCTGTGCTCATCTCAGTTTCTAAAATAAATCACGACTACGCTCTTTTCTGCTGTGTTTACCTCTTCGATGCCTCTCATCCTATCTCATCCACTGAATGCAATGGCACATCTCTCTCTCTCTCTCTCTCTCTTTCTTGCGTTCCAATAAAAAGGATAGGGATGTTGTTTCTTCTCGGTTGCTGCCAGTCCAACTGAACTGTCACAGACATCATTATTTTTATTTATTTATTTTTTCTCTCCCAGGTTTTATTTTTTGGACGAGATACCACTTACCTTTGAAACCAACACTGACATTTCCAGAGCTTCCTTTTATCAGTAGCGCGGTGACAGTCACCTTTCCTCTCCGGAGTGGCGCCTTGCCATAAACACCATAAGACACACGTGGAACAGACACCGCAGCCCTCTTGTGCTCTGCCAGGGTTCATATCAAAGAGCCCTCCACCCACCACCCCCAGAACCCACATTAACTTGTCAAGATAAAATTAAATAATGAATTGAAATAAAAATGAAAGGGAAGAGACACCTCCCATGACAGGCAGCGATGGCTCCGCTTTGATCCGGTTCATCAAATATGGAGCGTGCTGTTTTCCCACTGTATTAAAATCAAGTCCCAGTCAGCCTCATTGTCTAGGTGACATTCTTCAGAAAGAGCAAGCGTGAGAGAGAAAGAGAAAAAGAGAGAGAGAGAGAGAGAGACAAAGAGAGAGAGAGAGTGAGTCAAAGAGAAAAAAGAAGTGAGTGAAGCAGAGAGAGAGAGGTAGAAATGAGAAGAGGCAAGATGTAAAGCTAGATTTGTCTTTTTTTCCTGTTTTCTTCTTTGCCTTCTTTTTTCGAAACATGGATGTTACTTCTTGCAATGTCTGGCACACAAAAAAAGACAAAAAAATGGGATGAGCCCTTTCTGGCATTTTCAGGTAAGATAATGAAGGAGCTCTCGAGGAAGCCTGCCAGTGCTTCTCAGCAGCGACGCGCAGGAGAGAAGAGGAGAGGAGAAGAGAGGAGAGAGAAAGGAGAGGGGATTGAGAAAGGAGAGAGAGAAGAGAGGAAAGTAGAGGACAGAGAAAGCAGAGACAGGAGAGGAGAGGAGGGGAGAGTAGAGTAGAGAGAAAGGAGAGAAAGAGGATTGAGAAAGGAGAGAGAGAAGAGAAGAATGTAGAGAAGAGAGAAAGCAGAGAGAAAGGAGAGAGAGAGGATTGAGAAAGAAAAGAGAGAAGAGAGTAGAGAAGAGAGAAAGCAGAGAGAGAGGAGAGGAGAGGAGAGGAGAGGAGGGGAGAGGAGAGAAAGAGGAGGGGAGAGAGAGAGGAGAGGAAAGGAGAGGAGAAGGGGTCTGTGAATAATACTGGCCATTTCCCTGCTGGCATTTTCGTGGCATTTTGATGTGAGAGTCTAGAGGGTCCCCATGAGAGAGAAACAATGAGCGAGACAGGGTGAATGAGTGAGCAAGGAGATGGAGAAAAAGAGAGAGAGAGAGAGAGAGAGAGAGAGAGAGAGAGAGAGAGAGAGAGAGCAAATGCGAGCGAGAGTGTGAGGAAGAGGCAGTGGAGATATCCAATAGAGATAAAACACTCTTATGACACCCAGATAGCCTTCCCCAACCATCTCCGATCGATGCTAGGGATTCGGGGGTTGACCATCTCCAGGGAGACTAAGATAAACAAAATTTAAAACAGAAAAATGCATAAAGAAAATGGAGAAAGGGGTGTTGAATCACTACCAATACATGTGGTGGATATTATTCATATTTTTGCATTTGAAAGGCGCATGTGAAATTGTGTTGACATAAACAAGTGTCCAGGATGTACTGTACTGCATGGCGAAAGAGACTGGAAGTCTGGTACGAGTAGGTGTGCTCAGAACCAGTGTATAACTGGCTGTGTGTGTGTGTGTGTGTATGTGTGGTTGTGTGTGTGTATGTGTTTGTGTGTGTGTGTATGTGTGCATGTTTGTGTCTGTGCGTGTGTCTGTGTGTGAGCATGCGTGTGTGTGTGTTTCTCTATGTATGTGTGTACATGTGCACACTTGTGTGTGTGTTTGTGTGCCCGCACGCTCTGTGTGTGGTCTCCTGCTTGCCGTAGTGGTCTCTGCGGTGGGTTTGCAGGGGCTTGCATTGCGGCATTACATAACGGAGACGGAGCGGTGCCTTGTGGCTCAGTGGCAGACGCGAGCGCCTTGCTGCCTTATTTATGAGTGCCGGTGCTTTTCTCCCCACTGCACCTCTGAGCCAGTGTGATTCATGAATGGAGTGGTCTGCCTGTGCCTGCATAACAGGGCCCGCAATGTTAGCAGTCTCCAGGAGGCTTCGCCAATCACTCCCTCCACAGCTCAGCTCCTTGCTTCTTTTGTTTACTGGGTTCCTCTCTCTATCCGCCTCTCTCTCTCTCTCTCTCTCTCTCTCTCTTTCGCTTTCCTCCTCTCTCCTTGTCCCCCCCCCCTCCACACAACCTCTCTTCTCTCTTTCACCCTCTCAGGCTGTGTTCCCTGTTTTACCCTCTCAGTCATTTTTTTTCTTGCAGCTCTCTCTCTCTTTCTCTCTCTTCAGCGTAGTCATGTGGTTTTTCGGTGGAGTGGGCTGCGTTCCCCCTGTCCAAACTACTTCCATCGAATCACTATGGCCCATAGAGCTGACAGTCGAGGCAGTGTAGCGTGCCGAATTGCTAGTCTTAATAGCCTCCGAGATGAATATGATCCCTTTTTTTTCTTTGCTTGCTGCAGCAGTACTCCATATGTTCAAAACCAGACAAAACAAACCAATCTCTCTCTCGATGTATATATGTATGTGTTTATCCCTTTCTTCTCCCTCTCTCTCTCTCTGTCTCTCTCTCTCTCAATCTTTCCCACACTCTAACTTTCTCTCAGTGCTGAGTTTGACATGAACTTCTGGAAGTGGTCCCTCTTTCTGTTGTCCCCGAGAGCCATTAAAAAAAAAAAAAGAGTGACAATCTGGTGGAGTGGTGCTGTTAAAGCCACCTAGTCCAGGCTACTCCCTTTCTCGACAGCCTAGAATCTGAAAAAAAAAAAAAAAAAAAAACTCCAAAAAACTGCCTTTCATCATGACATCTTCATCTGAGCACCTCTCAACAACCAACCCTTGCCAAAAAAAAGGAGGAAGACGATGGGCTTGTCTTTCACTTTTTCTCTACTCCATCAAAACCAACCCCTCCCTCCTCCTCCTCTCATCTCACTCTCTCTCACACACATATACACATCCACCAGTCACCAACTACATGTCCGTCTCTTCTCCACTCTTCTCCGTTTTTTTTTTTTTTTTTTGCCTTTCCACACTCTTTCACGTCATTATCTCCTTCTCTTCCCATCCCTTTCGTTTACCTCTCTCTCTCTCCCCACTCGGCGGTAAGTGTTCCTGTCACTCACTGTCTGCTGGGTGGAGGCTCGTGTCCGACACGCTTCCATTAGTGGGGAGACTGTTCAATTACCTCAGCTCAAGATGTTTAAACCCTGCCAATTACTGATACATCTTCGCTCTAAATTATGCATACGTAGGGGGCTGGTCGGCTTGTGTGTAATGACTTTCTCCTTTTGACACTGCGCGGCGTGTGTTCTTCGGTGTCAAGCTCAATTTTTGTGAGTGTGAGTGTGGGTGTGGGTGTATGTATGTATGTATGTATGTATGTGTGTGTGTGTGTGCTTGGGAAAAAGCAGTAAACAGTTTCCAGGACTCTGGCCTGACATTTATGATATCCCTCTTGCATCTCTTCTCTCTCTCTGTCTCTGTCTCTGTCTCTGTCTCTCTCTCTGTCTCCTCTGCCTCCATGGCTGATGCTCATTTACTGTGATGCCTTTTCAAGAGCCGAAACAAGAAGTAGTCAAAGGTAAAGAGCCAGAGCTCTTCATGTTGGCACATTCTCTCTCTTTCACTCTCTCATGCGGTCCCTCTCTCTCTCTCTCTCTCTTTCACTCTCTCATGTGGTCCCTCTCATTTCCCTCTCTCTCTCTCTCTCAGTCGCTCTCTCTTAGTCCCAGCACATCACATCTCTTCCCATTTTCCCCTGTCTCCTAGCAACCTGCTGTGTTTCAGCGGCCCTACAGGCACCCCTTCATCTTTGCTCAGCCAGCCCTGGCTGCCTTTTCGCTAACCTCTCCTCTCTTGCTTTCTGACCTCTCGCCTCTCTTTACGTCCTCACCTCCCCCACCCCACCCCCCACCTGCTACACGAGTGCTCCCTCGCCACCCTACATCTCTTCATTTCACTCTTTCTTTGTCTGTCCCTTTGCCCCCACTCAATCTCTTTTCTCCTCCACCTTCTCAACATCTTTTTCTCCCCCCTTCTGTCTGTCTCTCTCTCTCTCTCTCTCTCTCTCTCTCTCTCTCTCTCTATGTGTTTTTACGTATACCACTTTCTCCGCTCAATCCATCGGCTGACTGCTCCCCACTCCCCATCCATTTAACTCCTCTTCTCTGCCAAACCCCCTGAACCATTTTCTCTTCAGTGATTTAGTACAGTTTTTTTATATATAAAGATGAAAGTTGGGGGCACTCCGCTTTATACGTGTCATCAAAATTGGGGTCCTCCTCCTTGGCATTCCATACTGTGACGTTCTCACTCTATGAAGATGGAGTGAGCATGCGGTGTGCCAAGCATTATTACAAGTGAAATCAAGGGGAATTAATTGAATTATTTTCAAGTCATCAAAGTCCCCCATAGGTAATTGTTTCTGAGTCAGTGAGCATGGCTGACAGCAGGGATGCTGGCGGAAACGGCGCGCCAGAGAGGAGGAGTTGGGGAGGAGGGCGGGGGGTTGAGGGGGGACTGTTTAAACATGCCTGGAGCCCCAATCATAAATGCACATAGTGTAGTAATAGATAAAATGCATTGGAGGTAGAGAGCAGGGGAAAGAGAAAGTGTGAATGGGAGAAAGAAAAAAGGGAGTATCAGAATCAGGCCAAGGCTACATCCACAAAGTGTCAACTTGAGACCCTTCAGTGAGTGTACTGAATTACCTCGACAATGTACAGTTAGCATTGAATCAAATGTGTACAAATGGTAAAAGACTTACAGTCAGACAAAGGGGCTATCAATGTAGACTTTGTTAGAAGCACAGGGACCTCTGATCAATTGCCCAATTTTACTTTTTTAAATGCTCATAGAACTGAGATTACATGCGCTAGCTCAATCAAAAGCTAACCAGCTTCCAAAACTCCACAAACTCCACACGCCAAATGGATCCACGATCAAAGATTTCAATCCATCAAAATGAGAAGTGGACTATGATCAAAAACAACAGTTTTTGTGAGATGCGCAGTCTAGAGTCCCGTGCAAATAGTTAATTCACTCAAAACTTGTAGCATTGTTGCCATGGAGACAGCCTTAATATGAGACCGTATCAAAACTAACAATCAAATTCTTTCATCTTTTCTTTTTCGAACAAGTACAAACTACTTAAGTGGGGTTAACTGTGTGTGGAAACACATAATTTCTATTTGATGTCTTGATGTGGCCTTAACCATTAAAAGAACTGGTAATTGCCTACACACATTTAACGCCACCATCTGTTTCGCAAAGCTGTTCAAATAGCTCTCCAATCACTTTTCAAGATGCAGCACCTATAAAAACCCAAACTCGCTAAAAAGCAACGCTGTACTGGGTCACAAAAAGCCCAAACAGTCCTGTCTGGAAACAACTTTAAATGATGAAAACATAACAACTGATGGTTCCAACACCCATGCGACTTTCCTTCCCCAAAACTACAATCATGACTTTTCTCTGGAGTGACGCTTTGAAATACTTTAAAAAAAAAAGACATTTGTGCATTGCGCTTTGAGGCTGTTTGAAGTTTACCGAAGTGCAGCAGAAAAAGGGGGCAAATGCCTATAGGCCTCGCTCGCTTGCTCCCTTAGCTCCAGCAGCGCCAGTCTTGGACTGGGGGGGGGGTGGGTGTGTATGCGCCAGCCAGCCAGCCAGCCAGCCAACGCCCCCTTCCTCCAGCTGTCCTATGGTGGTGGTGGCGAGTTTTAGGGGCAGGCCAGTGCACATAAATTGGAGACCCAGCTGTGCTGCTGCTATGGCAATAGCGTACACGGGACAAAGGCCGCCATACCCATGTGAACTCCAGCTGTGCTGCCATAGCAATGGCGGAATGCAGGAAAAAGTGGCAGGCAGATTGATTGGAAGCCCAGCTGTGATACCATGGTGATGGCGGGATATGGCAAAGGGCCCTCGGCAGATGCTTTTTCCCCCCAGCTGTGCTGCCATGGCGATGGCAGGATGGTGGAACAGAGTGCATCATATCCAACAGATTCAGATCAGCTCAGATCAAATTTATTTAGACAAAACCAAGGAAATAAATGCAAGAGGAAGTAGTTGTGGAGTTTTCATCATAATTTGTTGTATGAGTACCAAAAGTTAACACTAAGATGGTGTTTTGAGAATGATACATCATGATTGTGACAGGGCAAAGCTAGAATGAAATTATCACTTGGGTATCAAGACCAAGTATGTTGTCAAACTCCATACACAGACTTCCATAGACATAATTTTGGTAGGTAAATATAAACTATCACCTACAATTGTAGCCATGCTTCATTGGTCATACCAAGTAAAAGAATAAAAGAGTAGGCTGGCACAACTTTCTGGCATTTTTTGGCTTTTCAGCACCTTGCTTTTCTTCAGTGTTGGTCAAGTTATGAACTTCTAAAGCATATTCCTCTCCATTGTTAGCCTAGAGATGTAGACATACCCTAGCGGTAGCGATTGAAATTTCTATCCTGGGTACCGTCTAGCTCAGTAGCTTCTCTCCCAAATCTGGTCGAACCAATCACATCACTTTATCCTTGTAGAGTGTCACGGGGGGTGGGGGGGGCTTAATATGATGTCAACAGGGCTGCACTGGTGTAGTGCTATGGTAACCAAGTTCGTTGTTCTGATTGGTCATAGTCAGGGTGTGATTTGTAGGCGGGGATGGGACGGATTTCCTCCTTTCTAGTTTTCATATCCCTCTGCTAAACTCTGCTAAATTATTTTTATCTCTCACTAGGACTATCCCCCCCTTCATAGCGATTAATGCAACTCAACTGGGGTTACTTAAAATCTAATGATCTAAAAACAAGGGTTCATACATGTAGTGTCAGAGTAAGCTGGTTTACAGTGCCGCGCATCTACACTTAATGTTTCTGAGCGTCACAAAACACAATATTAAACATTGTAAAATTTTCATGTTGGAATTTAGGAGATTAGCGCTCATATACAGGACAATTGCTAGCCTTATGATGAAGAAAAAAACTGGAGAGAGACGTGAGTGGCTTGCTGTCAGCGCAGGGTCAGTGAAGTACCAAGCTTGTTCCCTCCAATGAGTATAAACGTGCTATATGGAGATGACAAACTTCTGTCAATTTATAAAACCCTCGCAATAGCAGGAACAAATATACCCACACACCTCAAACAATTTCATGAGCTGAAATGTAAGGGTGTCACTGGGGAGACCAAAACAGTGCTCACCACTCTCTCCACGCTCCTTGTGTAAACTTCTGAGTGCGAGTGTGGGTTTAGTGCAATGAACCACATCCTTACAGAGGAAAGAAACTAAATGCACGTCTCCACATTGAATGGCCTACTGTTCATTGGCGTTAATGGCGCAAAGGTAGCGTCCTTTCCTGGGCACAGATTTGCAGAGATGTGGATAAAACAGGGCCGAAATGCTGCAGCTAATGCCCCGACAGGAAAACTGAAAGCGACGCTATAAATTTATCACCAAAGCAGACTGTTTACTGTCTAGTTGTCTGTCTAGTGTTCCTGAGTGTTGACAGCACATTGTGTTATTTACTGAATTATTTTTGAGTGTTACATTGAAATTTTTTTCTGTATAACACCACAGTAAACACTGCCTGTGGTGAAAATATTGTATTGATGGATTGCCAAAGCTAAAAGTAAAACATCGCTGGAAAAACAATAGCCTGAGTAACATGGTAGGCCTAGTTAGGCAAGTTAAAAATACAATGTTCATTTCCACGAATAAAAAAAAACAATCCTACCCTTCTTTTTTTGACAAATTGCACCCTGGTTGTAGTGCTATCCTTCTGCGTGCAGAGGCAGTTTGAAAGACAATCATTTATGTCACCCCTTGGATCGCCCCTGGCCTATGCACCATGTCCAAACCACAAAACTTGATGTGGGCTGGCTTGTCAGGTTACTCCAAAGTGGCATTTGAAGGTTTTGCCTTCAATAAACCAACAGTCTACTTGGGCTGATGTTCCACTCCTCCAACTCCAGAGGAAGACCAAACAGGGCATCTGCACATGTCAGTGGCAGCACGCTCAACACGGCTACACAACCACAGAACATGGACCCCAGCAGGGTAGCCATTCAAATTGAAATGCCAGAGACCGTGACAGAGCTTCGCTGTAGACATGGGGAGACTGAGTGAAACATTCTGTCAGTGTCTCACAAAAATCTCATCTCGTGTCAACTCCTCTCTGACAGGAATTGCAAAAAAAAAAAAAAAAAAAACAACAACAACAAAAAAAAAAAAAAAAGAGTTGCCTGGCAGAAAAGCCACAGACACAGACAAGAGATCCGCCAATTCCAAAGCTAATAATTAGCTTTATGGGGCTGTACAATGACATGGGTCAACGAGGAGAGTGCCTCTCCCTGCAGAGTGAACAATGGCACACAATGCCACCTGGCTCAAGCGAAATCTCTGTCGGGAAATTGGCTGCTCCACGCACGTAAAAATCCCAGTTGACATTTCATATGGCTTCTAATCAGACACAATACCTCCCAGGGTGGGTTCCTGTGGCTTCGGCAAATCTGTGCCTGTGAGTGAGTGTGTAACTGCACGTGTGTGTGCCTCTGTGTGAGTTTGGTTGTGTGTGTGGGCGTGTGTGTGTGTGCATGTGTGTGTGTTTGTGTGTGTTACAAGCAGAAAACCTACAGCCCCACGGTTCAGAACTCACGAGTCAGAAATGCTTTGTTTACGCTGACATTAATCCGTTTGGGATAAGAAGGAGGGGGGAAATATAAAAAAAAAAAAAACTTGATTTTTATTTTCAGTTAGTCTGTGATAAAAATTCTCTGCATAAAAAAATTGCATGCTTAATTACAAATCAGGGAAGTGGATAAATAAATAACAAATCAATACAGACAGAGCCAACTTTGATTAACCAGCAACAGCAGTACAAATTAAATGTACTGTTATCATCATTTCATTAACATTAATGTTAGAAGAATCATGATTTCTGGCTCAACAGCTTAGCGGTCCACTGGGGGCTTTTCTCTGGAACAACTATCGTGATCTTCACCGACAGACACTCCCAAGCATTCTCTGATTACACGCCTTATTGCGCCCCGATATCGACAATTGGAGCTTATTACCGATGTTGATAAATGAATTTACTTTATCTCCATCTGCCCACCCATCCCCTAACAAAAGAAAGAAAAAGACGTGCGTATAATGGGAGCTGAAATAACTCTGCACTTTTACGATGCTCTACATAGTGCAGTGGGTCATGTTTGATTTAAGCGGCGAGAGGATATTGCGCAGCAGAGCATGGCCTGCACAGGGAGGGGTGAGCCTGATACAGTGTTCATTTTGTCTCGTCTGCATTGACTTGTCCTTGCAGGTTTATTGTCTGGGAGTGAAGTGGAGTTGTCTGTTTTTTTTTTTCTTTTTTTTTTTAGTGAAGTGGGTATCTGCAGTTTTAGTATGGAGGCCAAGTGAGTGCTGGAGAGATAGCTGCTCTGTCTGTCACAGGGTGGCCCTGCTTCTTTCTCTCTCCCTCCCTCTCTCTCTCTCTCCCTCCCTCTCTCTCTCTCCCTCCGTCTCTCCCCATTATCACTCCTCTGCTGATACAGCCTGAGTAGGAAGTGGAAAAGCAGCAAGAGAGTGAAGCAAGGAGAAAGAGATGGTCAGGGAGAATGGAGAATGGGGGGGTGAGATAGACAGAGAGAGTGAGAAATGCACAGAGAGATAGAGAAAAGGAGTGTAGGGAATGGGGAGAGATAGAGAAGGAGAAAGAGGGAGGGGTGTGGTGAGAGGGAGGGAGGGAGGGAGGGAGAGAGGGAGGGAGAGAGAGAGAGAGAGAAAACAAGCACGGAGGAAGCCAAGCAATTAATTGTCTTCTCTGCCTGGCATCTCATTTCAACAGTCAAGCAAAGAAAGTCCATTACAGGAACAGGATAATCATTAAATCCCACCACTAATCAGTGGAGGGCACACACCATCATCTCTTTCTCTCCCTTACTTTCTCTCTCTCTCTCTCTCTCTTTCTCTCTCTCTCTCTTTCTCTCTCCTTTCCACTTTCCTCACCTGCTGTGGCCACAAGCCTCCCTCCCTGCCCCCAAACTCCTTGCATTTAATGCCATTAGACTGTGACCATGTTATCCAACAATAATAAAACTTGGAAGATCTCCTGAGGCAGTGAGCTGGACTCTCTTAGGTGCTCTTATAATTTGGCTTTATGGTGTGTGTGTGTGTTTGTGTGTGTGTGTGTGTGTGTGTTTGTGTGTGTGTGTGTGTGTGTGTGTGTTTTGTGTGTTTGTGTGTGTGTGTTTTTGTGTGTGTGTGTGTGTGTGTGTGTGTGTGTGTGTGTGTGTGTGTGTGTGTGTGTGTGTGTGTGTGTGTGTTTTGTGTGTTTTTGTGTGTGTGGGTGTGCTTTATGTGTGAGTGTGCGCGTGTGTGTGTGTGTTTGTGTGTGTGTGTGTGTTTTGTGTGTGTGTGTGTGTGTACAGCCTCTGAGGATGGAAACCCCCCCTTAATCATGACCTTTCTAAAACACAGAGGAAGGAAAGGAAAGGCTACCCACGTAAGGGAGGAAACGAAGTGCACCAAATAAGAGGAGAAGAGAAGAGAGAGAAGAGAAGAGAAGAGAAGAGAGGAGAAGAAAAGAGAAGAGAAGAGAAGAGAAGAGAAGAGAAGAGAAGAGAAGAGAAGAGAAGAGAAGAGAAGAGAAGAGAAGAGAAGAGAGGAGAAGAAAAGAGAAGAGAAGAGAGGAGAAGAAAAGAGAAGGAGGAGTGGGGGTGAGAGGATGGCGTGATTGTGGAATGGAATGAGGAAAAGAGAGAGAGAGAGAGAGAGAGAGAGAGATGGAGAGAGAGAGAGAGGAAAAGCGAAGAATGGCTCATTTATCTCTGTCAGATTGCTTTGGCTCTTCTTCATAACAGTGAGGACAGCACCCTGTACCCTCCTCAGCCCTCCCACCCCTACCCCCATACCGCCACCCACCAACCCCTAAACCCCCACCACCACCACCACCATCACCATCTCCCACCCACCATAGCGAGAGAGCCACAGGAAATGCAGCCCAGGCCTCCCCTGCATGGCAACAGTCACTCAGCGACGCTGACAAAGACGCACATCACGGCAGCATTAGCTCTGTTTTAATGCATGATCTCCTGGGGAGGTGTGGGATTATCATACATTACCACTTACTGAAATATCAGCTAATAATAGAACAGGCTGCATCTGTTAGCGCATGTTATGCTAATACAAGGAGCCGCGTAACTGACAGACATAACACCGCATTAGCGACAAGCATTGCTAATGTCAGAGATTAGCAAGACGCTAAGATCATGGCTATGAACAACGCTGGTTGCCCTGGCTGCACGTGGCAATTAAAAATGCTCATTATGGTCCAGAATGATGACAAAGACAGACAGACAGACACACATACATACAGACACACACATGCATGCACACGCACGCGCACATACACGCACACACTTGAGCACTCACACACACACACACACACACACACACACACACACACACACACACACACACACACACACACACACACACACACACAAATATACAACACACACAAATACACAACACACAAATCTAATTACCCAACAATCCAATAACAATAACAACCCAATAATATCTTAGTGAAATGAAAAGGTGCACTGTATATGCAGGGGTGCTCCATCGTATATCTATATTGGCTGTGGATTAAGTATACAGTGCTGGCAAACACAGGAGTCAGTTGTTGGCCTGTGACCCTTCCCCTGCCCTCCTATGCACACCAGACACACTCTCTCTCTCTCTCTCTCTCTCTCTTAGTCTCTTTCTCGCTAGCCCCCCCCCCCCCCCCCCCCCACACACACACACACACACAGACACACACACACTCCATTGAGGCATCAGGATGTGGCTCTTGTTGCCAGAGTGGACGCTGATGTAGCACTCCTGAATGCATCGCAGGCAGAATTGGACAAACTCATTTATTGGCTCCAGGTCCACCACAACCAGTGCAGGTTTAATGAATGGCAGAGAGCCTTGGCCGCTTCCTCGCTAAAAGCACTCTTTCTTCCTCCCCCACTCCCTCCCCTTCTCCTCTCTACACCCTCCTCCTCTGCCTCCCACTCTTCCCTCTTCCCTCGCTCTCTCTCTCTGTCTCTCTCTCTCGTTCACTGCCTCCCTTCTGTCTTTCTCTCCTGCTCCTCTTTCTCCTTCCTTTTCCATGTCTGCCTCTCTCAATATTTTCCTTTCTCTGTCTCTCATCGCCTCTCTAACCCCCAAATAATTCTCCCACCCCATTTTTACCCTCTCTCATTCCATCTATTTCTCTTTCTACCTGTCTTTTTTCTCTCTCTCTCTCTCTCAATTGCCTTTTCTTCATCCCTTGCTTCATTTCTCCCCTTCTATTTTCCTTCCTTCTCTTCCTGCATCTCCCTTTCTCTGTTACTCAACCCCTACCAGCCCAATCCCCCTTTCTCCCTCCACCTTCAACAATCTCCAACAGTTCCCTGACTCACATGGTGAGGGCTTGGTGGGAGGGAGGGATGGAGGGAGGGAGGGAGACGGAGGGAGGGGTGACCTGAGGGGGCCCGGGGTTCAGTGCTGGCTGGGGCCGACCCAGCGCCAGCTACCTTAGGGGGAGATAATTAACCTGAATTCCTCAGTGTGTGCCCAACTGAATAATGGATAATGAGATGAAATCTGTAAGCAGTGTCAGCCACCCTAAACAAGGGCATCTGCTGGGAGAAAGCACAACACCATACCACACCACACACAATGCATGCTGATTTGCGACCTTGAAATTAAGGAGCCTCTCATTGTCAGTGTTGATAACAATTTGTTGTTCTGAAGTTACATTTGTTCAGCCTCTGCAGAGTTATTTTTCTGTTCTTATGGTTGTGCTACCTTAGTATAGCCAACCCCAATAAGATATATCTTGTTATTTCGCCACAGCTCTCTATCCAAACTGACAGGCATCTTTTCCTATCAGTATGTTCTGTGTACAAATGAAACCCAATGGCTTTGTTCGTGTTCAGGTAGCCAAGCTGCACTGGGAGTTGTCCAAAGGCAGCGCTTTTCCACATCAAAACAAGAGCTTAACACGTTTTAACAGCTGGGCAAGGATGGGCAAATTTCAAACCAAACGTCCCTATCAGAGCCGCAACACAGACACAGCTGAGTAAATTACACTTCTCCATCATCTCTCACCCCCGACCTCCCCCCCACACTCCCATATCACCCTGCCCCCACCCCACCCATTCATTTTAAAGGCCTTATCTGTTCATCACCTCTCGCACTATTTATCCAATTTTCTAGCTTGTTTTAAAGCACTTTAATTGGATTTCATCACCCAGACAAGTGCTTTTTCGGACCGATAATTATCACGGCCGCTTCGTCCAGTGCTCTCACGTCCTCTCCTCGCTTGCCCTTTCCTCTGTTTGAACACGCTTTAAATACGGCGATAAGAGCATCAGTTCGGCCATGGGAATAATCACATCCGAACGTGCCTGCCGCTCACTCGCACGCCCGCCCGCCCGCCCGCCCGCCCGCCCTGGCGCCACCTTGGTGAGAGAGATGGAGGGAGGTCACCACACAAAGATCCTGCATTTTCATCCTACACTTCTCATCCCTCTTTTTTCCCTCTCCTTTCATTGTTTGCTCCTTTTCTCTTTTTTCCCCCCCAGTCCTTCCTCTGATAAGGGATTCCACAATGGCTGTGAATATTGGATTGGGATAACATTTCAGTGGCCATCATCAGACACCAGAGACTATTTTTCCCCTCCTTCTCCCCAAGATCAATGTTGGAGCAAATGTCATCCATACAGATTGTCACACGAGCACCCAACACAAACCAATATCTGGTTACATGTTCAAGGGCTGTAATTCCAACGCGTATTAAGCCTTGGAGACTTTCTTGTCCCACAATTAAAAAGCAATATCTGCATGCCAAAGAAGGGGTGAAAGGGCCCATGTATTGTCTAGACTCATTCAGGGGAGTTCTTTTCATCTGTCCTAGAATACATTTGGCTCAGCACCCTTTGACTCTGATTGTAATACGTGCCGACACATCAGAACCATTCACCCTGTCAGAGTTCCCTCTCTTCTCTGCTCCCCTCTACCCATTTTCATGGACTTACGCAATTAAGCCGAGCTCTTTTCTAGTGCCAACATGAAACAGCGCAGAACATCTTTCAGCAGTAACCCAAGAGCCAGAAGGGTTCAATATTCATGGAATATTCTAATATCTTCCATCCCCAGTAGACCGAGCAGTCAGTGAGAAATAATGATCATTCCTCCTGTCAACCAACACAAGTAGGCCTGGGAAAAGGAATTATGCAATATAATGTATCAGTTGGGGGCCTTTATAAAAAGATATTTTCTCGTTTCCTCTGTGTTTTATTTTTTGGTGGGGGGCTTCTGAATTAGTGGATTATCACCCCAAGAGGTGTCCATGGAAATAAACGTCCCAGCCAAGTCGGGGAGTCGTAAATCTTTCGGCTCCAAAACATTAAAGGCTTAAAAAAAAAAAGTCGGTGCCTCTAACTGTGAGGATGTGGGTCACACTCCTCGGATGCAATTAGTGTTTTGTTAATCACACATCTCGGCTTTGCACCATTCTTTCCAACCAACCCCCCCATCACCATACCCACCCTAGAAAAATAGGGTCTGTTTGTGTTTGGCTGTTAAAGTGGTGATTTTTTGGGGAAGAAGCGGGGGTGGGGTTGGGGTTGGGGGGATGAGAGGGGGGTGGTGTCTCGGTGGCACCCCCCCCCCCCATCCCACCCTAAAAAAATAGTGTCTGCCTGTGTTTGGCTGTTAAGGTGGTGATGTTTTGGGAAAGGGCCGGGGGCGGGGGTGGTGGGATGAGATGGGGGGAGTGCCTCGGTGGTGTCTGCAGCGAGCGCGGTCCTTTTTTCCAAGTCAGCTGAGGCAGCAGCGGCGCAGACCAAAGCCTCCAAAACCAAAGCCCCCTTCTTGGCTGAGCCAGGATGTGAAAGAAGTCTTTGTGCGAAGTCTGATTAATTATTTATTGGTCGCCTGGTTGTTACTGAGGGTATTTCTTCTTCCAGGGCTGACGCTCTTCCGTGTACACAGACGAGGAGAGAAAACTCTCCCCTAATAAGCCTGACAATAAAGGAAGGGGAATCTGCAGTGGCGAGACACCAAACTTCACCACCAGGGTGCCTCAATGCAACTTTGTGTGTGTACCAACTCGTGGTTTTTCTGAGTATGAATCTGCCTGCCTGCCTGTCTATCTGTCTGACCTCCTGTCTGTCTGTCTGCCTGTTTGTCTGTCTGTCTGTCTGTTTGTCTATCTATCTATCTATCTATCTATCTATCTATCTATCTATCTATCTATCTATCTATCTATCTATCTGTCTGTCTGTCTGTCTGTCTGTCTGTCTGTCTGTCTGTCTGCATTAAATGATATACTGTATCTATCTACATTAAAGTATATATCTGTCTATCTATATTGAAGCATTTAGATATAAAATGGACAAATGTCTTTTTTTTTACTTTTTTATCCTATGTGACTCCTGGCACTTGAATGTTTTTGAAGGTGTATTGTATTGTTTGCACCCCGAGTGACTCACCATTAATGAAATATAGAACATGTTTCAGTACAGCGGTGATCATCTATGCGATTGCCCTGCGGCTATTTTAGGTGAGGTGCAACATAAACTAAAGCATGTCATTCCTGTTTCTTTAATGATTTAATGCAAATCACTTATGGCACCTCCTGACTGCACAAGCAGATGTGATTAGGGATGTAACTGTGCACCCGTCTCCATGGTAGACCTGAGAGGTGTCGGGGTGATTGTATAGCTTCCTAATGGATCCTAATGGATCGTACTGTGGCCCTGCTGCTGCTGTTGTAATGGGCTGATGTGTCTGCTGAGGCCTGTGCTTCCAGCCTCTCCTACCTCCTCCTCCTCCTCCTCCTGAAAAGGTTTCTGCTGGATAGTGCAGTTAAGGAAACTGTCTCTCCCTCTCCTTCACTCTCTCTCTCTCTCTCTCTCTCACACACACACACATACACACACACACACACACACACAACATACACACTCACACACACATATACTCCTGATCCAGAAGAAAGATGATGCTGCTACCAGCCCAGAACGGCACCCCACCCCTCCCACCCCAAAACACACCCAAGGGATTTCAGCAGAGCTTCACCACAAGTGCACCCTCCACTGGAGCAGTTTATCAGAGCCTGAACACTGTAGCTTTCCTTACATATTCACACACGCACAAACACACACAGACACACACACACACACACAAAGAGGTGGGGAAGTCTAAGAGATTTACATGAATTGAGTCGGTAATTTGAACATCTGTCAGTAATTTGAACATTTATGTTTTTTTTTTTCCTTTTTTTTTCTGAGCGACGCTCTAAATCAAATTACCACTGTCTTGGACTGTTTGGGAGTCATGTTTGAGAAGTTATAATAAATCAGTGTCAAGCCCACGAGGGCCTGTCTAGGGGAGATTATGTGCTTATTTTTCTGGAATATTCCAGAGTTCTCGCTCTACTCTCAGAAGGCCGACGGTGACAGTTATTGGAGCGTTTGTTCCTGTGCCATGACAACCCCCTGCCTCTAATGAATGTTACCCACAGAGCGCATCGCAGTTAACATTCCAAGGCCGTGATGGCGCACACGCGTCATGTACAGCTGACCTCTCATTAGGACTGGGGAGAAAGAGGCCTCTGTCTTCCTCTCCTCTGCATCTCCAAGCAGTCGCTTTGCTAAAAAAAACCTAACAGTGAATCTGACAGTGAGGAGGACCATCAAGAGAGAAAAAAAGGGAAACGCATGATGAGAGCGGTGATGTGAGGAAGGCGAGATAGCGAGGAAAGCAAACGACAGCAAAGAGAGAGACTCTGAGGTGGAATGACTCCAACAGAGAAAGGGGCTTTTCTTAGAAGTGGTCGGAGGTCGCGACTCTTAGGTGGCACGGAGGCAGCAACACACGCACGGAAGACGTGTAGTGAGAAGGAGAGGAGAAAAAAGAGAGAGAATAAGGGACAGAGGAGAGAAAGAGAGAGCGAGACCCAGAGGCACTCGGGAGTTAGAGCAGCAGGAGTGAAAAAATACCATGCCACATTATTGAGGGACGCTTTGCCGCTAAGCTGCTTATTGATAAAAGCACTAATCTGCCTGGCAGAAGGTAAGGAGGCTGGGATGTGTGGCGATAAAATATCTGCGCTCAAGGCGACGCCAGCCAGGAAGCTGAGCCTGCTTGCAGCTTTACCTAAAGGAGCTTCTCGTTTTTGTCATTTTTTATTATTTTGCTTTTTTCCCCCTCTTTCTAGTTTTTAACATAAAAATGTGAATGTGACCACGGGCGGTGAGCTGAATAAGTTCCTGCCCACAGAGAAGGCAACGCAGCAAACGAAAGGGCCCTGGCTTTCATCATCGGCGTGGCCGCGGAGAATATCAGTGTTTGAGTCGAACCTTCATCTTCGATTATGCCTCCGCCGTGCCGGCAAAGCGAGGAGGTAATTTGATTAAGTGTGATATGTGGCCCATGTGGCAGGTGGAAAATAGACAGAAACATTCCGAGAAGTCAGACCCCTCGAGCCATTTTGAAGAATTATGTTTTGATGGGCTTGCTTTTAAGAAAAAAACAGACCTCGACAAGGAGAGACAGGGAGACAAGGAATGATGGAGACTCTGAAAAAGAGAGAGACAGAAAGAGGGAGAGGAAAGCTGTCAACTCTAGATAATTATCATCATCATTATCACCATTGTAATTCTTATCACCATGGTAATCATCATTATCATCATCATTATTCACACATCGCTATGCAGTAATGCTGTGTTGCCATGGCAACGTCTGACGGTAGACGCCGCGGGCGTACAGTCAGCAGCGGAGTAGAGACCGGCCCGGCCCCTGGAGAACCTCTCTCTAGCTCTGGCAGAAATCCCACTTAACAGGTAATCAGTAGGATGCTAGATCCAGATCTAACACACACACACACACAAACACACAAACACACACAGAGGTGAGAGAGGTGATTGACTGACCATTTTCGCCCCCACTTCACCTAAAACTTGCAGGATGAGCTCATCAGTCCAAGGATCCTAATCCATAGCAGTCAATTGCAGTGTGCCAGTTGGCCCCCATTCGTCCCAATGTGCTTGTACAGATAATGAAAACAGAAGGGACGGAGAGATGGGCGCTCGGCCTGTCTCCCGAGGGCTGCTGCTCTGATATGGAAGATAGCATCCTGTGACAACACTGTGCACAATTCTGACAAGTCCACAGGTGAACCTACTAGGTGTTTGTGTGTATGTGTGATTGTGTGGTGTGTGTATGTGTGTGCACGTGTGATTGTGTTTGCGTGGGTAGGTGTTTGTGCATGTGTCTGTTTATGTGTGTGCCGTGTGTTTGTCCTCTGTGTGTGTGTGTGTGTGTGTGAGTGTGTGTGTGTGTGTGTGTGTGTGTGTGTGTGTGTGTGTGTGTAAGTTAAAATACCTAAGAGTACCTTTATTTGTTATGCTGTACTCTCTTTGTTATATTGATTTGATATAGTACAAAAATTAAATAAATAAAAATAAATAGCTCTACATGTTTCACCATCCCTCTACAGCTTGCCAATCATCAGGCCATAGAGCAAACATGAAGAAAGCACAAGTTCCAACTGGACTTTCTCACATAATCTCACATAAGGATAAGGTTACTGATTGTGTTCAAATGAAAAAGTGTTCAAATGAAAGAAAGAAAGAAAAATCTACATGCACCCAGATACACTCTTAAGTCTCAAAATGAGCAGAGATTGATTTAACATCAATCAG
>CM050214.1:10565206-10590206 GCA_027475355.1 Coilia nasus
CAGTTCTGGAGATGAACATGACACAGAATGTTGCACACAAATAGAGTGCAATAGTGCTTACACTCACACACAAACACAAAAACGCACATTTTCTGTCTCAAACACCGACATACGCAGACAGACACACATACAAACAAGGAGAAAGCAGAGACAGACACACATACAGATAGTGGGAGAGAGAAAGAGAGAAAGAGAGATAGAGAGAGAAAGTGAGAGAGGAAGAGAGAAAGAGAGAGAGAAGAAGAAGGGAGAGAGAAGCGAAAATGATAATTTTATCTGTAGCCAGCACTGACTATCCACTTGAGGCAGTCTTTAAATGCAGAGTAATGTGCATGACTAGAGATCATGTCATAAAGCCTCTGGTCAGAGTCTCTTCATAAGAACAAAGAGGCCCCTCTCACAGCTACAGGCCATCATTCAGACAGCTTATAATCCTTATTAATTCAAAAGCAGTTGTTGAGAGGGAGCGCGTGGGGGGGGGGGGTGGCAATGGATGAAACCTGTGGGGATGGCCGGAGGTCAGATAAAAGATTTTTCTGCGAGTAACTTTGGCAAGAGCCACTCCTCCCAGTGCTCAGGGCAGATTAATGAAGCCACGGGGACAATGTGAGAACCGGCAGATATGCACATTTTCCTCTCCACTTAACCTCTGCAGGCCAGCTGACCAGACCAAATAAGCCAGGATAAAAGAACGGCTTATGTAGGGTTGTCAAAGAAAAAAAAAAAAAAATAACGACCATAAAGGATGCAAACTGTTGCCTGACAAGCTGTGTAAATTCTCTGCAGTCTCCGCAAAATACCCAAGCAGCCTCCTTGCATAGCTCCCAAATAACAAACACAGTTTCTACTGTCTTGGTAAGCTCGCTCTATGCTGAGGTTAGCAGTACAACTACAACTGTATGTGTGTGTGTGTGTGTGTGTGTGCGTGCGTGCGTGCGCATACGTGTATGTGCGTGTCTGTGTGTATGCGTGTGTGTGGGTAAATCTCCATGACACTTGCACTCTGCACAAACAAAAGCTACAATTGAATATAAATACATATGCCTGAACCTTAGCCCAACACTAATCTTCCAAGGCTGTAAAGATGATTCAAAGGCTCCTGGAAAATCATCTTTATATGCCCTCACACGGCACAACAAAAAGGTCTCTTTCTACTGCGGAAAACTCCCCTACACTCCTATACTGAAAATGTATACCATATATGGCTAGACATAACAGTGCACTTGGCATATTTACTCTCACAACTATTCAACTACACCCCAAATACTTTTCCAGCTTAACTAAACAAAAAAAACAAAATCAACATACATTAAGGCAGAGATCAGCATCACAGTAAACAAAAACTTCAGCCACGACATAATGCTTACCGTTTTGGTGCTGTACTTGGCTTGGTTGGCCTTGTAGCTGTAATCCGAGTACTGGTCTGAACCTGTGGAGTTGTCGTCGCCACCAGTTCCCACAAAGGTGTTGGTGGCAGGGAGCTCCTGAACTGCCTGGTGCTTCTGGGAGGCTGAGGGTGACTGAGCCTGGAGCTGAATGGAGGGAAGCGGGGAGTTGGAGCGGTAATGACGACCCAGGTCCGGACTGCCAGGAGGGTATGTCAGGGGCAGGTGTATCCTGGGGCTGTCGCTGACCCCGTCCAGGTTGAACTTCAGGCTCTTCTGGAGACTGACCTCTTCCTCCTCCCCGAGGGGCTTAGGGGACTTTGGCGGCTTGCCTTTCCTGCCCTTCTTGCCTTTGCTGCTCTTCGGCCCCTGCTTGGGAGTGTAGAGGTCTTTGGTCTCCTTCTTCCCAGCCTGATAGCCGCTCTTGGTCTCCCTCTGAATGCGGTGCCGGATGAACACCACCGCCACGATCACCAGGATGACTCCAGCCACACCTGCCAAACTCCCGTAAAGAATATTACTTCGATGTGCCGGGTCAAAGTCGGGGTCGCCAGCAATGTCTGTGTCTAGTGGGGTGTACAGGCTGTGTCCGACCAGGGCCTCGACGAGACTGACGTTTGCGATAGTTTCGTTGACATAGATGTGCACGAGGGCAGTGGTGTGGCGAGTGGGTTTCCCTCTGTCACTTACTCTGACCACCAGGCGGTGAAGCCCACTGTGTTTACGGGTCAGCTCTTTGGCCAGTGTAATCTCGCCGTTGGATGGCGATATGTGAAAGAGCTCATGAGGGTTGCCCCCTGTGATGCTAAACACCAGCTCTGCGTTGGGCCCCGTGTCCATGTCCTCAGCCTCGACAACCTCCACCCGGCTCTCTGGGGCAGCTAGGGGCGACAGGCGCCTGAAGGATGAGTTTGACGGCTTGATGACGATCGGTGCGTTGTCGTTTTCATCCAGGACGTTGATCACCACGCCCACGTAAGATGACCTTGGAGGTTCGCCGCCGTCCACTGCCTTTAGACGGAATGTGTAGCTGCTCTCTTTCTCTCTGTCAAAGGAAATGCTGGACAGTATCGTCCCTGTGCCGTTCTGAACAATAAACTTCCCGCCGTCCGGCTCGACTGAGAGACGCACCTGAGCATTTTCCCCTTTGTCCATGTCCATGACTGTCACCATGCCCACTGGGCTAAGAGGGGGCATGTTCTCCAGCACTGAGAACGTGTAGCGATTCAGCATGAACTTGGGCTCATTGTCATTGCGATCGAGTACTTTCACTACAACCGTGGCTGTACCACTGTGACTAGGCACTCCTTTGTCAGCTGCAACGACCTGAAACTCATACCTCTCCTTGTGCTCTCGATCCAGAGGGCTCCTCGCTCGCACTGTGCCTGTGCTAGCATCAATCTCAAAGAGGCCATTTATGGAGGGCTCCGCAATGATCCGGTAGGCGAGCTCGGCATTCGTGCCACTGTCAGCATCTTTGGCGACCACATCTAGAATCTTTTCCCCGGGTTGATTTTCCTCTTTAAAGTCAACCTCAAAAAGTGAAGGTGAAAAAATGGGGGAGTTATCGTTGGTATCCGTCACTTGCACCTTCAGCGAGTTTGTGCTGGAGAGAGCAGGGTTACCTGAGTCCACCGCAACTATCTGAACACGGTACTCTCGCACATCCTCATAGTCGAGGGGGGTTGTAGTCTGGAGGAAATACTTTTTCTTGTGTTCAGCAGCAGAATCGCTTGCTAAGCGCAACTGGAATGGAACATCTCCTGCAACAACACAAGTCACCACTGCATTCTCATCTTCATCCTGATCTGAGACCTGGACTAGGGCGACTGCTGTGCCCACTGGCATATCCTCTGATATGTTGGCGACACCCTCGCTGTGAGTCACCAGGCCAATTCCACGGATCTCTACAGCTGGGGCATTGTCGTTCTGGTCGGTCACCTCAATCTCAACAAAAGTTTTGGACGACTTTGGGGTCGGTCCTTTATCCCGTGCCACCACATAAAACTTCAAACTGTTAATTTCTTCCCGATCAAGTGACCCTTTCACGTAGATGATGCCGGTGGAGCGGTCGATCCTCAAGAGTTTGGGGACAGGGTCAGGTGCCTGGTGAAGAGTGTACTCAATCTCCCCATTAGGACCAAGGTCAGAGTCATTCGCCTTGACCTGAAATCAGAAAGAGAACGGGTTTAGTTTTAATGTTAGACAAGCATACTATATGACAAGGGAGCTCTTTGTTCATAAATAAATCCATATTGTGAGCAAATAGGCTTTACTTAAGTAGATGTATTAAGGGGGTGCATAGTTTTGATGTATATGAGTGAACATACAAACATGAATAATACAGGTTCCTGAATATTTAAAGTGTGCTACCAAAACAATGGTTAAAAGTGCACCAGTACCAGAACCTGGATATAATAGTACAGCAATGTTGCAGTAATAATACAGTAATAACACAATAAAGACTGCTAAGCAAAACTAAGGAAGACTGGGAGAATTGAACCTTTTAATATTATTCAAATCTTGGACTGATTGGTCAAAAGGTCTTTCATTCCACCCACTGTTTTATAGATGCAGTTTGTGCTCATTTGATATTCTGTTCTGTTGGAAAGTTGCTCCTGGGCACAAGCCTCAAGTGACTGCTGTAACGTCATTATAACTTTATTAGGCTATCCATCTTTTGTTCATTTCTGTTTATTATTTCCCTTTTCTCAATTACCACCTATGTCGTGTTTTATTAGACCCCCCCCCACCACCACCACCACCACACAGTACAATAGTATGTAAATAAAATTTGGGGAAAATAAAGCAAGACATACTGAGGTATTTCAATATTGCAGTAAGTATGCAATAGATGGGTAAAACCTAAAAAGCTGTTGTTTTTTTCAACCAAAACACATTGGAGAAAGGAAACATAAAAAAGCTCTTGGGAGCTATGGAACTGCAACAGCCGTGCAAAACAAAGGCGCAGCTCACTGACAAATAAATGCCATTTTTTTGCTTTTGTCCAACATTTGGTGGTTTGGAAATATCTCTCTGTGGGGAATGTTTTAAAAGTAAACGCTTGGGGGGAAACACCTGCAGCATACCAAGGACACAATTCCTCGGTGAATTAAATAAATGAGTCATTTTGCAATAATCTTTCCAGGAAGAACCAGTGATTCATGTTAAGTTATATACAGAGGACTGAATCACTGAATCTGAATGATATCCATATGAGAGGCATGCTGATCAAACAGTGCTTGCTGTAAATGAAAAACAGCCATACCCCTTGGGACCACTGCAGTCCCGCTATAAACCACTCAGCATTCCATTTATAAGAAAACCACTTAAAGAAGTTGACGGTTCTCTGCAGATGGGGACCGGGTTCACCAGAGAGGTCAAGAACACAAACGGCTTCCATTTGTTCGTCATGTGACAACAAAGTTACCTAAAACCTTTGGTTCAGCCCAGGACTGCTAGGCAGAAACAATGCATTCCAGACTTTTTCTTTGCTAAAGTGCCGCAGGCAGCAAAGGTTTTGTTCTCGGCTACACAGCCTTAAGGAGATGGAAAGAAATATTTCTTTCCTTACCTGAAGCACTGAGTGTCCAATGGGACTGTTTTCAGCGACTTTAGCCTCGTATGATGATTTCTCGAATCTGGGTGCGTTGTCATTAGCATCGGTGATGACGACCCTGAGCAAGGCACTGCTCTGGCGCTGAGGGGATCCTCCGTCCAGCACTTTGATGCTGAGGTCGTACGAGTCCTTCTGCTCGCGGTCAAGGCTTCCCAGCACAATAAGCTGGGGCAACTTTTCGCCTCGATCCTCGGCGACTTGCAGGCTGAACAGCGACGAGGCCTCCGGCCCGGCGGACAGTTTGTAGTCGGCCACCCCGTTCTTCTCTGTGTCGCGGTCGGTGGCCAGGGGGATGGGGAAGAGCACTCCGCTCTGGGTGTTCTCCGGGATGGACAGGGTGAGGACGGGCGAGGGGAACTGCGGTGTGTTGTCGTTAATGTCCAGCACCTCGATCCGACCCTCGATCAGCCGCGGGCTCTGGTTCTGAATCAGGTCCGTGACGGAGACCTCGAACTCCAGGAAGCAGGGCTTGCCCTTGTTCCGGCAGTTCTTCAAGGTCTCGCGGTCAATGGGGATCTCGGTGGTGAAGATGTCCCCTGTCTTGCCATCGACCCGCAGGTAGGGAGAGCCAACCTCCAGCTTGTACAGGTGGCCGCTGTCTGGCAGGCCTTGGTCCGATGCCAGGCTTCCAATTAATGTGCTGGGAGGCTGCTCCTCAGGAACTCGGTACACAACTCCACCCACCTGTGTCAGGCCATAGGGGTCCAGCAGAAGGACCCACAGTAGGAGGGCTCGCAGAGGAAAATCCATTGAGGGCTTGGACGGCCACACCCTAGCCTATGGTACACACACAAAAAGATACAAAGACACAAAGAGAAGGGGTGAGACAGGGTGGTTATCAACTTGTACTTTCAAAATACTAACACAAACAGCTTTACATTTGAATATTCAAACAGCCACACCCTAGCCTATGACACACAAAGAAACAGACACAAAGACACAAAGATTAAGGTAAGAGAGGCAGATTATACAACTCGTACTTTTAAAAAGAGCAACACACACAACCCTTAATTTCAATATTCTTAAAATGAATATAATGTTTAGCCAATTGTGTATGCGCTTAACACTAAATGTAAAAATGGCTCAAAATTGTGATTCAGCTAATTCAACAAAACGAGCTTATTTGCCATTAATTTCCCCCATTAATTTCCTTGCTCTCCAGGTAATAGGACACTCACAATGCTCATGATAGATTCTGTGCATTTAGTGCATATTCGCAACCCACCCACCCACACACACACACACGCACGCACACACACACACACGCGCACACACACACACACACACACACAGACTTGCAGACACACTAATACCAAAGATCTGTGGGTGGGGAAGTGCTCCTGGCCTTCTCCTAGATGATGCTCTGTCTAGTCATTAAACTAAAGGCTTTCATTCTCAATATCATACATTATTCATAATTTCATTTTCCAACACCAGACATTTCTATCAGCTGAATGAAAAGCATTTAGGGTATGAAGATGAAAATGCAGCAGGAGGAATAAAAGATAGAGACTATAGACAAACTCTTTTTTGCATTTCCGCATATACTTTTCAACGGTGTATGAATGCAGGCATGTAACATTTTCTATTAATTTCTTAGAAGTTTCACTCTTCAAAATGGTGCAGCATCATGTGTTCCCCTGCTAAATCATGCTTGTTAATGCTACACCAAAACTGCTAATTATCACTGCTTTGACAGGCTGTACAAGCTAAGCTGCTTTTGGAAATTAATGACCAAACACAGCTAATAAGGCAATTCTTAATGTTGTTTTTATTCAGGAGGAATGTGTTAGCCTGGCTCTACACAACAGCTCAGCATGGCTTGCGCTATCCACAACCACAATTAGACTAGCTCCTGAACTACACTCATATCCCACATTATTTTTGTTACTAATGCACCCTGTAAGCTATTGTTAAAAAATAATGCTTATTCACAATTCATTTCCAGTCACACTAATTACATAGGATACAACAGGGTCTCGTGATCTTGTAGTCTACGGCCATTCATTCCAGCAGTCTATACCACTAGAGTATCCAACCAATGGCTTTTCATCTTTGAATATGGCACAGTGTTCCCACTGTGACGACCACGTCACCAACCTCTGCTTCCTCTCATAGGGTGGGGGGTTGGGGTGGTGGTAGGGTGCAAGGCGGCTGTTATCTCTCCCAGCACAGATTTACTTTAGGGGTTGATGAGATCTCCATTCCCTTCTCCGCTGTTACAGGCTCATTTACACACTGTAAGGCTCATGTTTGATTTCTAACCTGCTCGGCCTTCTCATGAATCACTAGCCTCTATTTTAGCATTAGCTTTGATCCATATTCCCAAAGCAAGAGAGAATCCTCTTCTCCTCTCTCTCTCTCTCTTTTTTTTCCCTTCTTCACCACTACACCGCAAATGATTTCAGGTTTTAATTATTTCCTGAGTGAGAAGACTCCTTGGACTCTTGTTGGGACTTGAAAAGGGAGTGCAGGCAGTTTATTGGGTTGAATTCCCAGGTCCATGGGTTTCGACACGTGTTCTTGTTGATGACCCTTGTATACACGCGTTTACACAAAACACCAGTGCCCGAGCATGTGTGGCGGCATGGTTTTGTACCCCACAGATCAATACCCTTCCGCACAAGCCTGCCATGTTACATCGCTGCAAAAGAGAAACAAATAAGTGCCACACAAAATAACAAAACTGGAGCAAGCATAGAAATCCAATCAAAAAATCCAATTCCTCTAGATGTGTTAAGATTCCAAGAGTAGGTTATCGACGCACTAATTGCTAGGCTATTGATGTGTCCCTTTTTTGCTCTTGCGGGGGCTGCCTACTGTCGATGTGATGGAAATGATGGCAGGAGATGTAAAAAAAACATGACTGGAAAGCACAATAACACCAACACTGAGTGTGCAAAAAACCCCGACAGCAAGGAGAGGAAAGCATGTACCGTCTGCGTCCCACATGGACAAGATGGAAGGACAACATCATATGTCTAAATTAAGTGTTTATTAGCTAAACTTGCCAAACACAGAGAGGAGAAAACCAAATTGTAGTAATACCTCTTGACTCATCATGTGTGTGTGTGTGTGTGTGTGTGTGTGTGTGTGTGTATGTGTGTGTGTGTATGTGTGTATGTACCCTCAAAATCAATACCACCACTGTGCTTCCTTGGATGCTGAGCAAAAATAATCCTGCAAGGTTTCTATGAAACTCATTCCCAGTGTAGTGTGTGGGCTTTTGCAGTGGGTGAGCAAAGATGAGACGAAAGGCAAAAACCTTGGGCCTGTTTGCACCCTGTTCTCACCTTTCCTCCCACCAAAGCCAGTTCCTCACATGGAGGTTTCAAAATGGCTGCATTTCCAGGCACACATACTGTATGTTTCTCTGAACAACTGAAAAAGACTGGTCAAACTCTGTGAGTACACAAGACCATACAGTCCTCTTACTGGAGGTTGTGAGTTTCCATCTACATTTTTCATCAAGTATCCACCTCTACCTCAGACCATGCACGTAAGAGTGATACAGACTCAGACCCCATCTAATGAGGTATTTTGTCACACCAACCATGTTTATGGCTTCGCCTATCAACCTCCTCTATCACTCCATCTCATTCCACTGAAACACTCCTGCAAGGCAGTTTCTAAAGTTCATTGTAGGGCTTCCCACTAAACTGCCTTTCCAAAACAACCCTGACCTGTACACAACCTGTCCTCTAGATAAGAGAGCCCCCAAACTCTGTTAGGTTTATGCACCCTATCTTTTTCACGGATAAAAGTCAATGGCCCCCCACACCAATTAACTGTTGCTGATCATGAACTTCACTTCACCCCACCCTCAAACCCTTACAAAAGACAGTTTCCCTGACTGAGTTACAAGCATGACCAATGGCAAATCTGAAGAGCAAAAGTCCAGATGCCTTGGACAGACATAACCAAACATATGCAAAACACACATTGAAAAAAAAAAATCTGAGCACAACAATGCATGTGCCTATTTGCTTGTAATTTGCATTTGAAATGAAAAGCAGTGCACTGAAACTAACTAGCATAACAACTTCTCCAACTACATGCCAGTGAGTACTAAGGCATGCACACATTGTCCCCTTTTTTAACCATTATGAATTCATTTACAGGTAATTAACTGTTATTTTTTCCCCATGAAACAAGGTGTAGTCATGTCATTATCACCTGGATCATTACCTCACTCCCTCATAGGAAATATAAGAGACGAGGAATGTCTTACAGGAACTCGGTAGACCAACCGTTCCATTTTCAACAGGTAAAGCAATCCATCACGTCATGCCATGAGAGTGGTCATTTGAACCAATACCAGATCATTTGAAGCGAGACAGGGTTTTTTTTCCCGCTTAATCCTCAGTAAAGTGCAGTGTCAGATAACAATATGATTAGATCCTGGGTGGGTAAAGGTTATTTCACCCTAGACACATGATCTCATCTTTAACACTGTTAGAGGATATCTGCCCCTGCTTGAGTTGCTGGGCTACTTAGAGCAAAAGGCCTAGCCTTCACCAGAGGGTTAACCAAACTTCAGAGCACAGCAGACTCTCTGGGGCGCACTCCATGTGCATAGCCATTTGCATTGTGAACTGTGTTGCTAACACAGTATGTGATATTTCACTAGGCCAGGCAACAAGTTGAAGATTTTTACACAACAATTGAAATATGCATGGCTAAATCACATTGTTATAGTACTCCTGTGCTATCACGATATCATACTATATTGTGCTGTAATTATACCATTAGGTTCACCACTTGTGTATACCTTTACTTAAAATCAAATCAAAACCACAACCCTGAACATCACTATAAGCACAAAGCCTCACTCTGCTGAACCCTTTCTTTACTTACTTTGTCATACTGCATCTGTGCTCCCTAGTGCAGTTACAATGCAAGGGCAGGGCAAACTGAAGTGTGGCCATGAACAGCAACCTATTTAAAGTTGGTGATTCGGAGTATTAATAAAGACAAAGTATAGATCTTTTAACCATTCTTAAAACTCACACTTCTGAACTTAAATGTTTTCCTTTTTTATCTTAGATTATACTATTTGATATGTTTCCTCGTCAAAGGCAACCCAAGGAGGTCTGCGACCAAAGTCCAAGCCAATATCGATGCAGCGTCCCTCGTATGAATTTGATTACCAAATGTTTTAGCAGCTAACTCGTTTATGAAAGTCATGGAGGAGGGCGCGTTCAAATCCTCCGCCACAGATAAGTGGATCAGTAAATATTCGACCTAATTTGTACGTCTCGACGTGAGATAATCAGGCTGCCTGCAAAGAACACAGAGATACGATCCCCGTAATGTGAATGTGGCCTGAACAAACCAATCATCTACAATACACCTGTGCATCCATTCAACTAAGGACGGAGATGCAGCTGGGGCATGCCACAGGCTGAATTCACACGAGTTTGTCTAAAAACCGACCACAACTAGCAATAGACCACGGAACCTATACAATAACATTCATATACGCATTAACATGTAAAAAAAAAAACATTTAGACTGACGAATACTATATACACGTAAAATATCAGCCCCGACGTGAATCACTGAAATATCGACAAAAAACAAAACAGCATTTGTTCTGTATAACCGGTCATTCTGTGCGTAACAGAAATACTATTTTCCGGTGAGCAATTTTACCACGACTGGAAAATTCAGGAGCTTCTATTACCAGAATATAAAGGCGACTAATCTAATGAAGTATCTACAAATTTCTTGCTGGTATACAGTAGCAATTGTGGCCATCTGTTAAGAAATGGAAGACTGCAGTGTGGAGGTATTCTCAGGCGCAAACTCATCAGTTCAAACTATTAAACTACTATCAAGCGTCAATCGAGCGTTTTATAGATATCACCGTACCCCAGCGTCACAGGAAAATACATGTCCACACATGAAATAATCGACCAGAAACTATAAAATCGCAGGTTCACTTAATGCCCGATCCACTATTTTACGGGCCTCCAAATACTCAAATATAACATCTTAGATGTTTTATTGATGTGATGAATCGCATAGGTTATCAGGTTCTTTGTAATAGTATACAAAAGTTCAAAGTGAATCGTGAAAAAAAATTATGAACCATGACGGTACAGCAAAATCAGGCAACTAGGCTTATTCCAGGTTACGTTGGCACTTCGTTTGATTATTATTTCGAGTCACGTCTGTAAAGTTCATACCTTCACCGAAGACTTTTCGTCAGGCGCCAGCTCCCGACGTTGAAACGCGAAACCAGTGCTCTCTTTCATGGATAGAAAAATAACGTGTGCTCCGATGTTGCCCAAGGCAGGTGCGTCAACCCTTAAACCCCTGCTTCAAAGAATCCAGACGTCAAGAAAGCACAAAATATCTCGACTGGGAGAAAATCCATAAGAAGCAGTAATATTATCTTTCCTCTCCATTTCCACGACTGGGTGCCAATCTGATTTCACAGTCATCCATCATGTATGCTACTGGAGAAATTAGTCTCGGCAGTTGTATCGATAATGTTCCGGTTTGTTCGGATAAAATAACAGTTGGAGACTCAGCCTGCACGGCACCGCTTCTCTTCTGTGTTTTTAAATACGTCAGATCTTAACAAATCTTTGAGATTTTTAGTGTTTCGTCCAAGTTGCTCACACGTAGTAAAAGAAGCCAACAAAATATGAAAATCGCGTCTGTTTTTACAACTGTCTACTGCACACTTGAGGATTCCCCTGCGTTTATCCCACTCACAAGACCGTAGGCTCGCTTCGAGATCTTCGCCTCACCGGCGTTAATCCTGTCCGCATTTTCTGGGTATGTGAACGAATGGGATGATATTTCAGCACTTGCTCCCTTCTTTCTCCCGCGCAGGAGCAAACGAACATGAAGAGGTGGGGCTCCACTGAAGTCCTCAGCCTCAGCAACTTCTCCACATCACTTTAGCCACAGGCTGTTTACTGGAGTATATACATAGGTTAAGAAAATCATACGGATGCATGAAGTCTGCCTCCAGTTCCAGCACCACTATTGTATGTTTATTTGTCCTCTGTATCGTTTATGTACTATATTCTGACATTTACCTAAGACACAAAACATCCCAGGTGTCCCAGCCTGTTGCCACATTCCATGCGCGTCGATTTGGGGTTAAAGACGTTTAACTGCTTGTGTGACGATGAGTGAAATGTAGCAAAGCCCACGATGCAGTCATCAACCCATAAAACACTCATCACACCCCTGTGCTTTGGCAGTCCCAGTGGCATGACTGATAATCACACGCCATGGGATGGCGAAGGCTGATGAGTATTGATCGACGTGAAATTGCACTGCACCCAGACTACTGCGTATTCAACAGCTACGAAGGACAGGCGCTTTTCTTTTGGCGCCACCCACGGGCGCACGGGTGAACAGTTGGTGCAGGGCATTACCACGGTAGGAGGTTGCTCGTAGGTAAGTTAGATGCCAGTTTAAGCGTGCTTGACGTCTCAAAATTGACGGGCACGATGTAAAATGCTTCTGGTTATACGCAGATAGTCATTTGATATGTCTGAGGGTCATGAACATTCTCATAATGAGAATGATCCCACCGACCAATTTATGGAATAACAGATGGATAATCTCTTTTAAGGTGCCTCCTGTAGCACTGGTAGTTCATTTGTCTCCAACCCTTCGCACTTCCCAACAAAATGTCCTACACCTGCTGACCCAACTGCCTCAAAAAAAAACTAGATCACTGTTGTCGGGTGATAGGGTAACTTCATAGGCCACCGTGGCTATTGCAAAGGTTGGTTGGAGAGCGGTGCACTAAGCCCGTGTGGTTGTCACGCAGAGACGGCTGGTTAGTGAAAGGGGCACGCAGCAGGTAGTTTGTCCTCTACAAAGAGCTCCATAGACATTTCGGCTTAGTGGACAGACACCCCTATTTCAATTAAAACCAACATGCTGTGGGGACGGCTGTATGAGGTTTCACCTTTAGGACGAAAAAAAAACGCGAACCTAGGCTATAGATAGGGGCAAAAAACTGTTATGTCGAAAGAAAAAGGTGTTTTCAGAAGGAACAGGATTTAGCCTGTGTGTGCGTGACTTGTTGGCATTGTAGTTGATGAATGCTGTATCGCCTGTTGTCACACTTAGCTGAACTACGGGAAGCAGCTGCACTCTCTGACAAACAAACACGCACCTCAGATGGTGCACCTACAGGTGTCATCACACCTCACACTCGAGGGAAGCAAGCTACGGATGAGATGTACTCTGGGTGGATCAAACAGTTTGTGCAGTTTGCCTAAACACAGAAGCATGCTGATTGGATACACTGTGTGCCTCTTTCAGCGGTCTTCTGCAGGGAATTTCTGAGCTTTTTATTTTTGTTTTGAAAAACTCACAGTAAAAGAGCTATAATCATGGTGCATCATGTGTTACATAAGCATTTTAACATTCCACATCATCACAGGTACAGTAAGTCATGTAGTTTTGAACACCCAGGGAAAAAGCTATACATGTAGCATTTGCCAGTTCACCCACATCCCTGAATCTTCACAGACATCTCTGCAGCCCCCACACTGATGCTAGCCATCATACGCGCTGAGCGTTAGTTGTGGCTCGGGAGCCATCATCCAAGCATACCGCTCCACCGCCTCGATACCCCAGAACATCTGTCTCTAGAGGAGACATGGTTTTTCCCTCGTTTTTTTTCCAAACATGGCTCCAAAGGCAGGGCTTCTATCAAAAGGGTTTCAGCTTTGTGAACCTCACTCCTTCACTGCACTCTCATTAGCTGCAAACAAACAGCTGTCGGGTTGCCTCTCTTGGGCTCTCATTAAGAGATGCCACTTACCCACTGTCCAGGACTGTCAGCCAATCGTAAGAGCCGGCGGCACCCACGAAACACCCACCCACATGCAACAGGAGGGTCAGAGGTGGCCAGTCTGTAAAACGCCACAGACTGACAAACATCTGAGAGGCTCTGTAGGATTTTCTCTCTCTCTCTCTCTCTCTCTCTCTCTCTCTCTCTCTCTCTCTCCCTCTCTCTCTCTCTCTCTCTCTCCGTCTCTCTCTCTCTCTCCCTCTCTCGCTCTCTCTCTCTCTCTCTCTCTTCTCTCTCTCTCTCTAGTGCCTGTAGTCTGTGATGGAATTATATTTCTCAGCCATCGGCTAAAGATGCACAAGGGATTGGTTGCAGGTTTCTTCGTGTTTGCCAGGGTCCTGGCCCTCTCCTTGCAGCTTTTCTCTCTGTCTCCTGAAGCATTCTCTAATACGAGATCAGGTTCGTGGGATTGGCTTTATACTGTGATAGCATCTCATGGTAGATTACCTTGTTTAATGAAAGGTGAGATTCACTGTGAAATCATGGTGCTTTTGTTCCTTGATTGCACAACCCAAGTGCTTTGCTCTCTCTGTACAATCTGTGATAATGACTGGCGCCCCGCTGTCAATCAGCTGTAATCAAAAATATTCATTTGGGGACAGGCACCCCATCCTGCTCTTCCAGAGCATGGAGCAGAGGTGCTGCGAAAAAGTCAGGGCAGTGAATTTGATGCATCATAAACAAGCCCCTCTGATTTTGCTGTTGTGTGTGACAGGAAGTGGGTCTGACATTTAAGCACAGTATGTACCATCTTAAGGGGAAACCAGGACGGAAGAGCATATACGTGGCCATGAGGTATTATTTGCACAACAAGTCATAATGATGACGAGAGCGAGGGTTCATGGAGAGAGGGTTTGTTTTTTTCTTTTTTTAGTTTTCAAAGGGCTGTTGTAGTTGTGAGTTGCAAGAGACGCATGTAAATGGCTCATAATTGATTGTTGTTCTGCTAAAGAACACGAAAAGAACACTTAAAACACGTTTGTTTTCCTTCAGAAAGTTATTTTTGAGGCCATTACTGGTGGAAGTCTGAAAGGTCAATCAATAGAAGAAAAAAAACAGTTTATGTAATGTCTGTGATTCTGCATTGTTATTTTTTTCTTTTTTTTAATGGCAAGGATCTGAATTTAACAAGGATGTTTTGCCACCACAAGGATTCAGGGCAGATGTTGCTATTCTTAAGCATTGGGGTCACAGCGAAGTCTGAGCTGACCCCATTGCTGTGAACCTCATCAAAACTACAATGAGTGATACTCTGAGGTCGGCAGTGACATGATAGATGAAGCAGGGAAAGCGAATTGGCGGAAAAGAGAGCTGGGGGGAGGGAAGGGGCTGTGTGGAGGGAGGGAGGAAGGGAGGGAGGGAGGGAGGGAGGACAGAGACAAAAGTAGACATGACCAAAGGAGAAAAAGGAAACTGACAGAGAAGGATAGGTGGTGGCGGCAGTAGAAACGAGAGACATCATGCTGCAAAAAGAGACCCAGACATCAGTGCGTACCATTCCAGACAATTTGACCCCATGATTAACACATCGGGACAGAAATAAGAAAAACCCTACACAGATGAAAAAAAAGAAAACTGGGTCTGATTTCCCCCTGAGCTCTTCTGTTAGGATGATCTGCATAACAGAGGGAAATGCTGCTCAAAAGGAGATGGTGACACATCAGAGGATGCTGGGGATAAGCTGGGTGCTCCAGGGTGCTGTGAAACTTTTCAGTAACTGCAGCGATGATTATTTGTTCAGTGCAACTGTCTACCCTCAGGCAGGCCTCTGTCTCTATTGGCCAGGGCCATGGGCCAAAATACAAATGCAATATGGTGGCAAGGCCCTTTTGCCCAGCTCTGAATGGAATGCCTGTCTACTCTAAGATCTGCAGTCTGAAGAGCCCGCCTTTGGCTACTGGTCAGAGTGTAGGGTTAAATGCTGAGCGCTGTTCGAAAGAAAACCACATTCATATTGTGTTAGAAAAATCACAATATGAATAGTAAAAAGTAAAGAAAAGTACATGCAAGGCCTTTGAGCCTCTAAACCTGATATCAGGTCAGAACTACTGAGCAGGATAATATTGATTACATTAATCAAACGTGTTCTTTTATTCAACAAACACCACCTTTAAGGAGTAACCATAACACGTGTGCTCTGGGTTATGTTTACAGAAGCAGGCATTGATTGGTAATGATTTAGATGACTCATAGCAGGCATACGATTATACAAATTTAAATAATGCAACAGCATCATCATTATACTACATGGCACCAGCATAAAAGGTTATGGGAAATTATAGTGAAAACTTTAATCTCTAAAACTTGCTAAAACTCACTACAACATGCTAAACACCATGCACCCCATATAGTGAAAGGTTTGTAAATGAAATTATTAGGAAAAATAGCATAATTTACTCTAACCATCTGAAATTATAGCATGCATATAATCACTGTTTATTGTCTTTGTTACCAGGGGACAATACAAATATGATTAGTGGATAATTATCATTTAGGAGGTTGATCCACATAACCTAGATGATCCCAAGCACTGCCTTCATTTTGGAAAGTTAGTTGCAACATTTACAACAAAATAATTACGGTAGAGTCTTGGTGAGACACCCATAAGCCCCCAGCTAATCTAACACATATCCTGTGCCAAGAGTTGCCAATCATGTTGGTGTGAAAAACACAGGATATTTTTCATTGAAGGTACCAGTGTTTGTTTGTGTGTTTGTGTGGTTTTATTTTCCTTCTTTTTGAAAGCCAGTTCACATCTTATCTGTCTGTGAGCCAATGATAATTATGGCTTCCATTAAGAGCCTAGGAAAACTAATAAAAAAGGGCTAGAGAGCTATTGATTACTCTCCATCATACAAGCCATCTCCATCTTATTTGGAGATACTTTAGAGGCTTGGCTGCCATAGAGATTAAATTATCTGGCATCTCGTGTGAAAGGGTTGGAAGATACCACAGATACAGAACCTGATAGATGTCATTAACATTAGCTGTAATGCTCGTCGTGCTGGTGTTTGTCAGTGTGTGTGTGTGTGTGTGTGTGTGTGTGTGTGTGTGTGTGTGTGTGTGTGTGTGTGTGTGTGTGTGTGTGTGTTTGTGTGTGTGTGTTTGTGTGTGTGTTTCGTGGTGGCCATGATTGACAGAAGAGATTTTGGTGATTTAGCCACTGCTACGTTATCAGCGGTTGTCACCAGACTTATCACTGTGCTGGTGTCCTCTTTGTGGCCAGAGAATAAACACATACTCACAGATGTGTGTGCCGCGTACACACACACACACACACACACGCACACACACACACACACACACACACACACACACACACACACACACACACACACACACACACACACAGACACACACCCTTACACGACCTCAGTCAGTCAAAACAGTTTGATGTTTTTTGCATTAAAAATGGATTCGACTGGTCCTTTTCCATGGTCACCCTGGAATATCCACCATTTCATTTGAAAAGGATCTCTTTTAGTCTGCAAGATGCTATTATTGACTTACCAGGCAGCTCTGTAACCTACAGGGGCTATAAGAAAGGTGGGTGGTAAAGAGAAAGGAGAGTTAGACACAGAGCAGAAGATGTGTATGTGTATGCATGTGTTCATGCATGTGTGTGTGTGTGTGTGTGTGTGTGTGTGTGTGTGTGTGTGTGTGTATGTGTGTGTGTGTATGTGTGTGTGTGTGGCTGCTCCCACATGTTGTGTGGAGGGGGTGCAGGGTTTAAGGGGAAAAGTGTCTGAAAAGGATGATGGAAAGCTGGCAAAAGTTGAAAGGGGGATGGGATGGGGGAGGAGAGGTGGTGTGCAGTGGGGGTGGGGGTGGGGGTGGTGGTGACAGTGGGAGGCAGGTGTAGGCCCTGTGTGTAAGTACGGACCACAGAGACAGATGTGCGCAGGCCCCCTGTGTCCTGTAATATCTATTAAACAGGCTCTCCCCTAGCCGGGGTTATACCTTCAGCAGCAGGCCGGCATGCCTGGACCATTTGTCTTCTTGAGAAACGCCACGTCAGCCCAGCCAGATGAGGTTTTAAATGACTGTCACTTCCCCCTGTATTTCAAATGGCCCCATGTTATGGCATCCTATAGGCATTTATTTTATTTATGGTTTTTGCTTCTGGCTTTCATTTATGGGAAAGAATATAAACTTGATAAAAACAGGGAGTGGAAAAGATGCAGCCTTGTCACTTCTTCCTCCACCCTGGCCTCAGCTGTGAGGAGGTATTTTGCACAGAGAAAGAGCCAGAGCCTTGCAGGGGGAGTGAATAAGAGCAAAGGAGAAAGAGAAAGAGAGAGGAAGAGAGAGAAAAGAGAGAGAGAGAGAGAGAAGAGAGAGAGAGTGAGAGAAGAAGAGGGAGGGAGTGAGAAAATGGGGGAAAGCTGCTGCAGTTTTACTCCACCAGTGATTAAGTGATTAAAATTGTGTTAAACTTTAATGAGCACTGAGTTTTTCCCTCCAACGGAGAACAGACAAGTTCTCTGGAGAGTGGGTGGAGCTTTAGAGTGGGGGTGGGAGGGTCTTAAGCAGAGGGGGAGACTGTCAGAGTGGATTTGGGCCGAAGCAGATGATTTATTTATTTATTTATTTATTTATTTATTTATTTATTTATTTATTCATTCATTCATTCATTCATTCATTCATTCATTCATTCACATAGAAAAGATAGATGAATTCAGTTTCTGTTTTCACCTGCAGAAAGACTGCTGATCTCATAGGCTAAGACAACCTTGACTACAGTCTCCAGTGAGGGAAGACACACCATTAACACACACAACCGTTAGAACAACATCATCATCATCAGCATCATCAGCATATCTTTGTTATAAGTTAAATATTTTCGCATCAGATATATTGAGTGTAGCAGTGAGCTGAGTTGGCACAGGGTTCTGTTACCATGGTCACTGAAAAATGTAATACAACTCAAAAAGATCTTTTACACTGGCATGTCCTCAGTCAGAATACTGTAAATGCATGCTGTATTTTCCATGCATTTATACCTTCTGCATTCTGTACCTTCATTGATTGGTTGATTTTTTTGTTTCCTCATAAAAGAAATCATTTAAAACTTGCAGTTAAAAAAAAAGATTACATTATTTTATGATTAGAGCTCATTAATTGCCCATTTACCTTCAGTATCCAGAAAACATAATTTCGCTTTCTGATGGAGGACGTGCTGTAGATGTGAAACTTTCCTTGTCAGAAAACCATAATCTCCAACAATCGTACTTCATTTCACAATGACATTTTCCAGCGTGATTGTGCCTTTTGATAGAAATCAGCCAGCTCTGATATGATTTCCATGTGTTTCTTTAAGACGTTCTGACATTTTGTATCATTTTTGTCACTGTCTGAGTAGGTGAGTTTATCTGATTATTTTATCGATCGTCCTTGTATTTGTCGAGCTTCTGTTATTCAAAGCCCACCCTATGTGCACTATATAAGTGAACTGTAATAAAAACACAGCTTAGAAAAGAGCTTTCCAGTCACATCCTTGATGTAATCAATATAGTGACCAGGTTCACAAAAAGATATCAATATAGTGACCAGGTTCACAAAAAGACATCAATATAGTGACCAGGTTCACAAAATGGCATATTATACATGTAATTTGGTTACATTTTTGTAACCCAGTTAAGGGAATATAGGTTATATGTTAGTGTTAGTTAAATACATAAAGACATTTATTGTTTATAAGCCTTTGACAAAAACTAATGGATAACAATATAGGTTTGTTAATATTGAATTTGGAATAAAAATGAAAGTTCAAAGCTCCCCAGTGCACTGCCTGAATATGCTACCTATAGTGTTAAATTAGTTGTAAAGTACAGTACATTAGATCCCTACTGACAAATAATGTTACATTACTTAGTGCAGTGACATTCGGGTACAAAACAATTTAATTGTACTCGCTCAGACTGCCAGTGTTGAGGACCCCTTTTCCAAAGTGGAGACTTGCTTAAGAGCAATTACTGTAGCATGCTTTAATCAGTAATACAAAATGTGTTGCTATTAATCAAACATTACTTAATTGCTGAAGGATCTCACTGTAAACATTATATTTTGATCCATAAGCACAGGTTTAGACCATCTAGTTTGCTATTAGAGACACAAGAATAAATGGACAAGAAAATCAATCAGGTAAATATAGGCTTAATAGATTACTACTGATAGTTCATGCGGACATTACTGTCAGTGAGTAATATTGGTTCTCTAAACTTGTAAGTGTTACCCATGTGGTAGCAAAGCCTTCCAAGGTTTAACAAAAGAAAAAAAAAACAGGTGCCTGTCAGAGCCATCTTGTTTTGACAGTGCTACATTGGTCCAATTTGTCTTGGGGAAGGATTTGTCAAAGCCCCCTGGATCACAGTTGATTAGAAATGTAGGTGGTATGCCGGTAATAACTTAGTTTCGGCAATAGTGCCTCCTGGAAACATAAATAAGCTCCTGGAAGGACAAGGAATCAAAGAAAGAACAGAGAGAGAGATAGCGAGCACTGAATTGTCTCATTTGGGTCTGTAAATGCAGACTGGCCTGTCTAGTTCATTTTGGCTTGTTTGGTGTTGGGAGCAGAATGAAAGGGTTTTGTTTTCATTGGTCTCCCTCACCTCTAAGGCCTGGCCAGTGTCTGCCTATTGATTCCACCAAGGCGTCAGCGCCGAGATTTTAAATGGCCTTTGCAAGGTATGACATATCTTTATGATGGCTGACGCTAATAAATACCGCATTGCTGAGCTGTTTGAGGAAGAGATTTTAGGTAAGCCCCTAAGAGCTATACACACCAGTGAGAGCAGTCGGCTTTACTCTTCTCCATTTTATTGCTTTTCTGTCTCATTTCTACTACTTTCTTTATCAATCGCTAAGTCACTCTATCTATCTATTTATCTATATATCTATCTGTCTATCTGTCTGTCTGTCCGTCCGTCCGTCCGTCCGTCCGTCCGTCCGTCCGTCCGTCCACTCTTACATGCATTTTTCTGTCTTAAAACAGTAAAAGTACTGTGTAGTGTCAAAGTGTCACGCATGTATAATGGCTACAAAGTTACTTTAGCTGACTTTGTTTTGCTATTCCTCTGTGTGCAGGGAGGCAATGATAAATAAGTGTGAGCTGTTAGCAAGTCTTCACTTCTTTTCTTAGCTCGCTGTTTACCCGTCTTGCAGATGTTTGTTTTTTTAGCTGTCGGGCAAACTGCCACTGGCCTGTTCCACGGGATTATATCTGCAATCCCAATATCTGTGGATCCGTTCCAGCTAAGCGGAGATGACTGATGAAGAACGAGTGTGGATTTATTGTCTGATGATCTCATTTACACTCTCAAACCCTCAGCACTGGGGAGAGCCAGAGTAAATGGAAACACTGAATTAAGCTGCTTAACGCTTTGGTTTGTCTTTTAAAAATGTCTTGTCAAAAGAATGAGAAAAAAACATCCTGCTTTGAATCAATAGCACAGATTTGAATGGATTAGGCCAAACAGTGCTTTCCAGTACATGTTTCTAGTTCTTGTGTCATTAGTCTTATTAAGCCTTTTCATGCCTTGGATTAATTTTGCCCTTTGGAATGGTATTCATTTATGTTTGCTTGTTATCATTCTTTGGTTGTTGTAATTGTGTGTTAATAAATTATTGGCTATTTGCTCAAAGACAGATAAATGTAAATATGGGCATTAGCATTGTGTCATCCATTTCTTATACAAACAAATCTCAGTTACACACACTGTAATATGTATCCTTTTAGCAAGCAAGGCAGACAGTCTCTTACACAGATGTTTTCATATGGATAAGGTTACTTTATTACTTTGAGCACCATGACAGGCTGCAATCTCTCTCTCTCTCTCTCTCTCTCTCTCTCTCTCTCTCTCTCTCTAAAATAGACTGTAAACCAAATGCTTTTCTGGCTGTGAAAACCTAAACTCAGGGTGCCTGTTGTACACTGACGATAATGGCAGCTTTCCCAAACCTTCCCAAATATATTTGTTTATTTTGTCCACATATATTTTTGTGTATTTTCTTATCACCAGTGTGTACTTACACAGTCCCAAGTCTAATCAAAGCTTGGAATATTGCCAGTGATTACCATTTATGTGTGTGTGAGGCTAGAAACTAGCAGACTAGAATATCTAATTTACCTTATGCATGTACCAGTTCATTGCTAACATTCCATTTAGAACTAATAAACAGAACTATGAAGAACAAAGAAGGCAAATGATTTCTTATGGCTTTTCACTTCTCTTTGGGAAAGGTGAGTTCATTGTGCAAATTATTCCTAATGCTAGCTTACTAGTTTTCTTACTTGCTTGCATGCCTGTATACTGTTTCTTCTCTGTGGATGGTTTGTCATTCTGTGATGCGTATTCTGTGTAGAATCTGTTCAGCATTGTGTATCCCAGAGGATGTGCCCAAAGAACAAATATGTTTTTACTGACTTCTCTGCATGCTCGCAGCAAATATTATACCTTACAGTAAAACACCAGTTATTATTTCACCAGCACTGCCTTGCCTACAGAGAGAGAGAGAGAAAGAGAGAGAGAGAGAGAGAGAGAGAGAGAGAGAGAGAGAGAGAGAGAGCACATCAGAGTCAGTGGAATCACACAGTTCCTCATCATGAAGATGTAAAGGGGGAATGTGCCTGCATGAAAGCATTGATTAGGTTTGTGAGCAGCAAGTGTGTAACTGCATTGAACGTGCGAGGCAATGGGAGATAGGGGAGCGTGGCACATCGAACACGCCGCTTTGATGTAATGTGTTCTGTGTTTATATGAGCCCTGTGCTTTGATCTGGTAATGCATGTAGTCTAGAGAAAGCCTTCACGCTGTCAGCGAATCGTACACAGGCAAGGGCAGTACAGTATTTCCTCCCTATGCTAGTGCTCCAGCCAGGGCTTTAGTGGGGTAGATGAGGTGAGTGATGTAAACTGATGAAGATTTGGGATGTCACTATCTCATGCACAGGAGAAAAATTATGATGTAGAAACTGAGGTTATATATCCATGGAGGTTCTCAAATGTTTGACACCAGTCAAATATTTCTTTCATACACTGTTTTATGATTTATGATTCATTATTTAGAACATTTTAAATCAAAATTATTGTATTCCCATCTGTAGGTGTCTGTAAGCCTATAAAAGTGTGGCCTTAAAAATCATAAAATTGCAGAGGTTTGAAGGCTAGCAAAGTAGTTTTTTTCTGTCTTTTTTTTTATTAAACAATGAACATTAAGTTTTATTACTTTACACCAAACAACCAGTGCGGCATTACCTGGAAGGTCAGCAATATTTTCTTTTATTTGTCATACGGATACAGATACAGAAACTGTATTGGAACAAAACCGGTGTACTCTGGTCCAAAGAAATAATACGATGAAAATGGAATAGTAGCAATCTGTACTGGAACAAAACCGGTGTCCTCTGGTCCAAAGAAATAATATGATGAAAATGGAATAGTAGCAAGTAAGTCCATTACATTATATCAATATTAGCATGCATATTGAAGAAAATATAAGAGAAAGCAAGGACAGATGTAAAAATACACCTGATTTTGGCTGATCTTACATATAAGACTGGAGGCTTGCAGCCACTTACAGAGCCTCCTTCTTGATATGCATCACTTCACTCAACAATGTTTATTCTTAATGTATGCTCATTTTTACTTTACTGATTGTCCAACTTGCCTATTCTGGAATAGAACTGATAGTGTCCTACAAGATAAAAAAGTAAAGAAGAAAATGTAGACTGATAAGCATACCTAACATTTACACCATATTTTTTTGTTTTAGGCTAAATGTGTATGTGTGGACAAGGTCGTTTTTGTAACTGGTGGCTTTGGTAACTTTGCAGGTAGTTGACAAGTAGATTATATATTAGTGACTTGTGACTTTACAGATGATTTTACATGAACTACAGCTACAATAGTACAGTAGGGAAAGGAACACACCAAATAAGCATATGCCCTGCTTAAATTAGTATAGAACCCAGGTACAGTCCTCATCCTTGAATTTACGTCAGTTTCTTTAGAAGCATGTATGCATAAAATATTTCTTTTTTTTGCAATAGTAACTGCATACTACAGACTTAAATCTATTCAAACTGGCAACGTAGTCAAAATCAATCAACGTAGTCAAAGTCAGAACACACTGGGTGATTTTGAGACACTTGTCAGAAGTAACCATTCCCCACTGCTCATGTTCTTGTGTCAGAATCCAGTCAGTCACACTAATTGAATGAATCATCAAGCTCTGAATCAGAATATACATATTCTAATTTAGATGTATCTGGCACACCCATATATTCACTTTATTGTACCTCACACATTCTTGCTGACTTACAGATGTTCTCTGTATCACACATGTGCTTAATCAGTCAATTCTTCATACACCCCTTGATTCTCTATACTCATTTATCCTTTCATTTTGGAAATAATGACATCTCTGCAAGTATGCAGATAATTAGACCACCCTGGTGCAAGGTAGCAATTCAGTTAATCCATTCATAAAGTTTTGTATCTATTGTAAGATCATTTCTTTTGCGCATGCATGTGGATGAAGGCATACCATGATATCACAAGAACGCCCTTATTTTCACCTTATGTAGAGGTCACCACAGCTCACACAGAAGGACACCAGATGTGTTATAATAATAATAATAATAATAATAATAATAATAATAATAATAATAATAATAATAATAATCTTTACTTGTACACCACATTTCATACAAAGGATGTAGCTCAAAGTGCTTCAACAGTTTGGTAAAAGAACACAGGATAGAGATACGCATGGCAAGCTTTGTCATAGCCCAGTAGCACCAGAAAAATCCACTAGGCATCTGTAGAAAGCTCCACTAATGTCCCCCGTGGTTCCCAGGGGAGCTCAACTGCCGGGCTGGTCGAGGGAAAGTCTCTGAGTAGGGGAGTTGAGAAGGGGAGTCCCTCTGTCGGGGTTGGTGGGGGGGGGTCGGTGTTGACTGCATTGACCCCTAATCATATGGCCAAACAAAATCTCATTCCTGTTGAACAACATTATGGACGGGTCAGAAAAGAGTGCACCTCAATGGTGACCTCTGTCCACAGAGAGAAAATGTAGAGGAAGAGAGAGGACAGGTGGGAGGAGGCGAGACGTAGACGCCAGCGGTACAAAGACGGGGATTGTAAAAGTCAGGGCCTGG
>CM050214.1:10595206-10602706 GCA_027475355.1 Coilia nasus
ACCTTGCAGCGCTTGCGTGAGAGGGCTTCTCATGAGGGATCGGTGCGCGGGGCCGAGGGCAGAAGCAGTAGCGGTGCTGCCGGAGACGCCTCCCGTCTGGCGTGAGATGAATGGGGGGGCAGTAATTTGGGGCGTGCCGAAGCGATGCCGCTTTATATCAGAGGGCAGACGCATGGCTCAGTGGAAAAGACATTGGCAAAGTGGTTAGGGTGAACCAGCAAATTGATATCCATTAATAGAACACTAATGTCCTTTTAAAAATTAACAGTTCCACAGATTAATGTCATCGTGTTGATTCACGTCCGGTCATCACGCTACTTGGAGCTCTTAGCCACATTGACTTTCCCATCGTAAAAAGCCCCGCAATGTTTCTCTGCGTCAAGGTTACATATTATGTAAACACTTTTTGTATCATGTAACAGAAATATCCAAGTGGAAATCTAGAGCACCCATTGTTTTTTCATTTCTCTCTTTCCCTCTCTCTCTGTCTCTTTCTTTTACACAGAAACATGCGCACAAACACACGCGCGCACACACACACACACACACGCACGCACACACACAAACAAGATACAGACACAGATCTAACCCCTGTGAAAAATACAGGTGCCTGGGCACAGTTGTCAGGTAAGTCCTGCAGGACACCAAATCCCGCATTACGTGAACTAAAAAATAATCCCAGAGGTGAGCGCTGCGTCTAATTAAAAATGAGGGGCCAGATGTTTTACTTTCTGTGTGTCTTTCCCCAGATGCCTCCCGTTGGCAGAGTAGCCTGCCTCCCCTCTCAGCCCCAGACAGACTTGGCAATGACAATAAAGCGCCATCACCTGCTTTTAAGGCCCGCCAATAGATCTCCTGATTGGCTTTTGTCCTGCTGCTGATAACGCGGCTGTGTGTCCGTGTCCCCATCCAAAAAATAAGCCGCAATGGAAGAAAGAAAACACTACTCCCTACTCTACTCCACTGAATCGTTATAACATGGGTTATTTTATGGCTTAAGCCAGGCCCCAGCCGTCCCTCCGTAATTTATTCAACCCAGAGCCGCATTCGCCGTAAATAAGGTGATTTAATTAAGAGCTACAGCAACTGTGGCGAATGGTATTTAAGACAGGAGGGGGGGGGACTTTCAGGGTATGGAAATAGAAAGTGAGAAATATTCATTTGTATATCACTGCCCCCCCTCTCCTCCTACAATAAATTAATAAATAAATAAAAAGAGATTAAGTGCTTTTTCACTTGGGTGGCTCCATAGTCCAACCAACGAGCAATTGTAAGAGACATATCCAATATGCAGTAGCAAACATATTCGAAACCCAAAATGTTTTTTTTTTATTCAACACATCACATCTCAACACATTCCTCACTCATCTTCAGTAACAGCCCAGGAAGCTTTGTTTTTTTAACGCACACATGGCTTTTGTTTGAGGTGAAAATCTCCTGAATCTGTCTAATCTTTTCATAAATCGTTATGCAGAGCCTTCTCAGTTTTAGATATACCAAACAATGAGTGATGGGTGGGGACGGGTGTTCTTATTGTTTACCACACCTACTGTAATCCATCCATCATAACTGCTTGGTAAACACTTTCACCGCCTTATCTCTGACAGGCCTCATCTGGCCTCCAACCACACACACACACACACACACACACACACACACACACACACACACACACACACACACACACACACACACACACACACACACACACACACACACACACAGAGAGAGAGAACAACAAAGTCACTACCCCTTGTGTACACCAAAACGTTGAATGCTAAGTTTAAATGCTCATATTTGGTGCGAAACTACTGCAATAAATAGCAGTACAAAACCAGCATTCATCTTCTAATAATGGTGCAGCAATAATTTTACAGTAGATTTGACTAAATTCTAACAGCCCCAGTCTTTCCTGGTTGCCCAAAACTAGCTTTCAATGTCTGCCCAAGATGAGATTCCCTGTAATGCAAAACTCTAGTTATTCTAATGCTCTGCTCTCTCTCTCTCTCTGTCTCGGTAACAACATGTGGTTTTTGTGATCCAAAGATGAGTTGACACTTGTGTATACAGGTGCTATCTCACACAGTGTGCAGTCGAGATCTGATCAGCATGAATGCAAATGTGGTCATGGCCACACTAAAGGACCACCTACTCAACTGTGTGTGTGTGTGTGTGTGTGTGTGTGTGTGTGTGTGTGTGTGTGTGTGTGTGTGTGTGTGTGTGTGTGTGTGTGTGTGTGTGTGTGTGTCTGTGCTTGTTGGCATGCCAAAGCCTTATTAAAACCTCCAGCAGAGTCAGTGAGGAACAACAAGAGATGCACTTGTTTGCAGTAGGAAAAGAACACCAGTATGGTAACCATTTGTCATTCATGGCTATAATATTCTGTTCTTTTAATAATGTTGTAAAATTTGCCAAATGCGTATTTATATTAGATATTGTTAATTTCCCTGGTTGACAATGTTATAGTAGCCCAGGCTAAATTATTTCATTACTTATGTCCATTGTATCTTGGCTACATTGAAAAAGGTTGCCCTACCCGTAAGTGTACTCTTGAAGATAAAGAAAATAAAGATTGAAATGAATGATTATTTGATATTCATAGGTTTTTCAATGTCTACCGTCAACTGTTTAGTATTCCATAAAAAAACATTATTTACAAAGATAGTCAAGAGAACAGTATGTCCATTGCAATGTAGTCTGTCCACACTTTCATTCAGGAGAATACTACCACGTTCATACACAGCCAAAGTGGATCAACTGACCAATCGCAGCACACTGGAGGGGGCAGGCAGGAGCTCTGACAAAGCATTTTAGACACAGGCTGAATAAAGATGTGCAGCACAAGAAAGGGTATGTGTTTGGAATCACTGAGTCATCTCTTTTGGAGTAGTCCACAAATCAACATTCTAAAATATAAAAATGAGCATATAAAGACTGCTTCAAGCTACCAATTTAAGCACTGGATCAGAAATCACAGAATGCTTTTGTCAGTATAACATACATATATACAATAATGAAATAATCAGGGACAATAACAGCCCCACAGTCTATTTGTTGTAAATGAATAGCACCTTAGTGGACTCAGGCACTTTCTAAACACAAACTGACATTGTATAACACTAAAGTATAACTGAGACAAAATACCTCCCAATCTCAGAAATATGAGAGACTTATAGTCCTGCCATGCACATGTTTATTTGCATATAGAGTAGGTACGTGAGATCCAATCATAGTGATGCATGTGGAGACGATATTTAACACACAAGAGGCATGCACAGATGTGCCTAGAGATGTCAGTAAGTGTTAATATCATGGCTCATATACATGTGGGCTTTGCCCTCACTGACCTATGTCCAAACACCTATCTCCTTATGCTTATACGCATCTATGTCAATCTGTAGAACTCCATAGAGCCTCCAGTTTTCCATTGTATTATTCTTAGCAGAAAATCAGACAAGTCATTTTGTTCCAAACCTACACTGTAAAAAATAATAGTCTACGTAGGATCCACACCTATTAAATTTCTAAAGCACTTATGGATCTTTTGCATTTTCATGGTTCCTGAGAGCATTATATTTTTTAATGTCTTCCAGTGTAATGGGGTGTGTTGTCAGGGCCATTACTGCAGCCCAGTGGGCAACAGAGACACACCCTGAGACGCTGATGGCACAGTGATGGGGACCAAGGTTGCTGGCGTCTCGCTCTCTCTCTCGTCACGATCAAGCACGGATCATCGATACTGAGAGGCTGCTATTTTGTCTGGGGCCTTGTTGGCGTTGATGAGCTCTGCTGACGGCTCACTTTTGATTGAGTTTGGAGTGGAAGCCTTGGGGGAGACGGCGAGGAGTGCCTTGCGAAGAGAACGCTAGATTGAGCTGTCGGCACAGCTGAGTTGTGAGTCCCTGTCTTAATCAGTGAGCTGCATCACATTACACTTGCTTTGTTTTAACTTTACACCGGAGTCCTCCTCCGAGGATGCCGTTTTGGTATTCTCGCAGATCCGGCATTTTGCACATGATTGGTGTTACTGAAAACTAAATGGCTTTCAAATTCTTCCCAATTTGCTGCCTGAGCAGACCAGTCTTCCAAGACAACAGTGTGGTATTTACAAAAAAGAACGCCCAATAAGCTGTCAAAAGCAGGAACATGACAGTATACCATTCGAAGGTCATTTTAATTACGCTAATTGGCAGATGATCAGAGGCTTCGCTTAATCAGGGAATCTCAGCTCCTCTTTTCACTCTCTCACTTTCCTGTCACGGACATTAACTCCCTATCACTCTCTCAGCCTGTCATTGCTCGACACACCATCTCTTTCATTCTGTCTGGCACAGATCTTGACCCACCCCCACCTACCCCCATCAGGCCACAATTCCAGATTCAATCACTTACTGGCAGTCACAGATTATAGGCATGACATTCTCCAAACCAGACAATTAATGACACCACACAGGCAGTAAACTCTTTCATTAACCTCCCCCTACAAATATATAATTGCATCTCCGATACAGTGATAAAACATCAATAGGGCCCTATGAAATCCATTTTAATTTTTTCAAATTCCGTTTACATTTTTTTTTATTTCCGTTTTTTTTTGTTTTATTTTTTAGACATCTAGGATTTTTGAAAATGTCTAACCAATAGTTGCCTTTTAAAAGTCAAGGCCAACCACAGACATCAGTTAATCTTTTTGTTGACTAAACAGAGCCAAGCATGCATACCACTCAAGGCATAGACAGACAGACAGACAGACAGACAGACAGACAGACAGACAGACAGACAGACAGACAGACAGACAGACAGACAGACAGACAGATAGATAGATAGATAGATAGATAGATAGATAGATAGATAGATAGATAGATAGATAGATAGATAGATAGAACTGAATTCAGGATGTGAATTCAGGAACAGCTGGCATCTAGGCAAGTTTGACAAACACCATACCTAATGTATTACAATGTTAAGGACACGGTTGTCTGACATTTTATGCACGACCACAAAATCCACATGCACTTTTTGCATACGTTTGTCAAACTTGCTATCATTTTCTGGTAGTGTGCCTCCCCGCTTGCAACCCCCCCGTTTACAACAAATGGACATAGGCCTATCCTTTTGATTTTTTCCAGTGGTATGTCACGTTGTACAGTATATACATTAAAACTAAATCTTCCACAAACTCACGCCTTGCATCAAATGATTTTGTGTTGATTTAATCATAACCTGGAGAGAGTTGCCATCGGTTGTTTTCCTAGCCCTGTTCTTAATCACTTTCGATTTGACGTGGACAAACAGTAAACAGTCCTGACATCATTGCTAGGCAAAATAGCATTCACACTCTGAGTTTATGGTTGTTGTGCTGTTGGTTGTTGTGTTATTGGCATGTGGATTTTTTAGACTGAGAAATGCTGATGAATATAGGGGATTTTAAATATCAATAAAATAAATATGCACATTCCACGCAGTTCCGTGTTTATAACAAAATTCTGTTACAATGTGTAGACTCCGCGATATGCTGATGAATATAGGGGATTTTAAATATCAATAAAATAAATATGTACATTCCACGCAGTTCCGTGTTTATAACAAAATTCTGTTACAATGTGTAGACTCCGCGATTCTGTCTGTGTTTTCTGCATTACGGAAATCATAGAGCCCTACATCAAACACATCCACAAACACCACAGCTATCACTGGAGCCGATGTGGCCCACTTTGGCTGAGATCTTCTAACCACTGGAGTCATTTAGGAATTCCAGTCAGGCCCTTCATAGAATAACATGTCGCTGGGCTAAGGGACTTATTGGACCTAAAATTTCATTGTAAAACTTGGTTGTTTGGGAAGGAATAAATTGCCCAACCAGAGGGATACGTTCCCTCCAGGCATTTCCTGGGCTTTCAATGGCCTTTAGGAGTATTCCTCAAGGCCCCACACTTATCATTTTCTTGTGAAAGCCTAATGACCTCACTGAAAAATAATTAAGTCCATGCATCACAAAAATAATTGGTCCAGAGTTTATCCCCCCATTTTTTGAGGCATTCTGGGAAAAGGAGTTTATCCTTTGATAATTAGTGTCTCAGTGTGGAGCTTAAAAATAAACAGAGGTGTTAGTTATGTGTGAAGAAATAATTCCATGCTTTGATAACAACAGGACACCCTCAAGCAGAGAAACAGTAGCATGCTACAACTAATTAAGGGAGGATTTGGCTGGAAAGAAAGGGTATTTTTCCACATTATGTATAGATTTATTTATGAGTGGAAGGACTAAAATTTTTTTTTTGAGTGGGCTAAGGCAACAATTTTTGGTTACCGCGTGCATGCAGTAGGCCTCATTACTGGAACAAAGTGATAATAAGAATTAAAACAATCCTTTGGATAAAGCCGCACACATACAGTTAAACACACATTGACACACACATACACACACTCACACAAACAAACCCACACACATACGACCACACCTGCTACTATACTCACACACACCTGAACACAAAAATGTCACACACACATACACAAACCACACACAATGTCACACACACATACAAGCACACAAACACACAACCCCACTCCCTTTCACACACACCCTAACAAACACATCTCTCACACACACACACACACACACACACACACACACACACACACACACACACACACACACACACACACACACACACTCAAACACAGCCCCTTTCCACACACACAAACATACTGTACACACACACTTTCAAACACACACACACACACACACACACACACACACACACACACACACACACACACACACACACACACACAGCCAACCAGAGCTCAGTTTGTTTAGTATATGTTTAGGGTATTGTGGTTGACAGCTGAGCAGCTACTACTTGGGTTTCGACTGGTAGTGTGCAGTGGCAAGATATGTCAATAAGGAGAGAAAAAAATTGACTGCCTTGCTGTTGCCTCCACAGAGTCGAAACTGTGAAAGTATCAATACATCTGCAGCTCAAGAGATCATACTGTTCACTTATTTCTGACTCTACCTCCTCTCTCATTGCAGTGTCCCTAAGCGCTATGTGGTGCTGTTCTGCAAACTCCTACACATGTCATGTGTGACTGTGCACATACATATGCGCACACACACAAAAGCATGCACATACAAGTGCGCACACACACACACACAGCGCACACACACATACACACATACTGTACACACACACACATACACAGCGCACGCACATGCACAGCACACACACACACATACACACACACACACACACACACACACACACACACACAAACAAAGACAAGCACAGATGGCGCACACACACCTAAACATGAACTGTTTGCATACCTCAATCCAAGCCCTTCTTAAAACAGATCCATCTATTGTATTTCAAGCCAAGATGAGGCAGGAGCGGTATTAGACAGCTGTTTAATGCCTCCTCACGTTTCTCCACAGCCATAAACAAGAACATTTCTATTTCCCAAGAGCCTCTCGTGGCGCAGGTGTGAGGCTCCAGG
>CM050214.1:10607706-10615206 GCA_027475355.1 Coilia nasus
GGACAAGGGACCATTAGGTATTGAAAATGAGGAGTAAACCCATGTTACATCTGTATCCACAGCTGGGATATTTCTGTAATTAGGGTATGCATGTCTACTGATTGTCTGTGTGTGTGTATGTATGTGTGTGTGTGTGTCTCCACACAGAGTGCACTTTTCTACCCCCAAGCACACCTGTGCGATGATGAAAATGGTATGACGGTCACCCAATACTTTTGGCAAAAAAACACAATGGTAAAACCTTTTTTTTTCAGAACTCACTTTCTATTCGAGAAATGCAATGAGAGGAACTCAACACCATGTCTGAGCAGTAGAGACCAACAGATCTCTGTGAGAATCTCTATGAGAAGGGCCGAACAACATGGGTTTCAGGCAGAGCGCAGTCAGTGTGATGTAGCTGTCATGGAACTGGGGAGCTGAATATGTTACGCGCCTGCATTTATTCATTTATTCATTTAAATCTGCACGGCCGGATTCTTTCCATTTAGCAAGTAGGCATCTCTGAATATCGTCTCTACTAAAGTCAACTGAGTCTCTTGTCCTCTCCTGGCTTTACTCCTAAGACACCATTACCCCTGTTAGCTTGGAGAGAGCGTGTGCCTCGATCTCTGAAGCTTTTTTGCTGCGGCGGTCATTTTTATACGCAGATAATGGCCACCATCTTCATTACTTTAAAAACAAATGCGGCCACTTGAATTGATCTATTTGTGAAACTGTGTGCATCTTATCCGATTAGGGTTCCACCTAGGGCCTATACCTGTGGGCTGTGCTGTGGTTCCATTTATTTTTATTTTGTGTTTTGTTCACAGTGTATACTGCTGAGTCTACTAACCCTACTCCTACACCCACACCCACACCCTCCACCCCCAAAGTGAGGGGAGAGTGTTTTGTTGTTTAGTTGTTGTTTTTTTTTTTTTGCTTATGCAGTTTCTGCTTAAGCATCACCTGCACGTAGGAGCAATTACCGAATCGACTTGGCTTCAGTTTAAAGGAACACGGCGTTGAAACAGCACAAGGGACCGACCGCGGATTCTATTTTTCGCAAGTCTAACTTAATTGGCCTGCTTTTACCACACACAGGTACACGTCTCAGACTGTTTTCCACATACCCACGCAAACCAATCAGGGCGGTTTCTGTGAAAGATTCTTTGTATGTTTAGTTACAGCCTGACCCACCAGAGCCAACACAGTACATTTATAAACCTTGGAAACGCAGGCTGCGACGTGGGAAAGATTCTCCACATTAGAGGATGGGCGAAGCATGTTCAATCATGAAGAGCAGATGTGGCAGCTTGTTTGTACTGGTGATTGCCACTGCGCTTTGGAAGCGGCACGAGTGCTGTACCTCCAGAGTTTCTCTCCCTCTTTTTCTCTTCCTGCTCCTTTCTCTCTCCTCTTCCTCTTTCCTTCATTCCCTCTCTCTCTCCCACTCTCCCTCTAATTTGTGTGTGGGAAGACTGCAGGCAAACGTGGAACTGATCTCCTGCAGTCAACCTGAGGATGTGAGGCGGAGATTTGGGTAGGGTTTGTTTTTCGCACGCTCTGTCTTTGTCTTGCTCTCTTTTTTCGTCTTGCTCACTTCCTGTCTTTCTCTCTTTCTCTTTCCGTCTCTCTCTCTCTCTCTCTCTCTTTAATTATGGAGCCATTGTTTTACCAATGCTTGCACTGCAAGGCTGCCCGCTTGAAAGAGCTGCGTGCACATCCTTTGTGCTGGGTTGGCCTGCAGCTGTGGCTTCTCTTTCTCTTTCTATTTCATTCACTACATCCCTCGCTTTCTCCCTGTTTGTGTAGCCTTCACCATTTTCCTTCCTCCTCTGTTAATCTTGTTTTTTTCCTTCCTCCCTCCCTCTCTCTTTCTCTCTGTATTTCTCTCTCTCTCTCTCCCTCTCCCTCTCTCTCTCTCTGTATTTCTCTTTCTGTGATTGTGTTTACATCATATGGAAGCAATGTGCAGTACAGACACGTGTGTATTTGTGTGTGCTTGTGTGAGTTGCCATCACTGTTGCACATATAATGTGTGTCTACGATGTGGGTCCTCTTGACAGATTTTGTATGTGTTCTGTGATTTGTGTGTGTTTACATTAAATGTATTTAATTGGATTGGTTCAACATAACTGTGTTCAATCAAGAAACCATTTCACTTTGAGTGCTGAAATGTATACTCAGGTCCCTTGTAAATGAGAAATACATTGACAGCTAACTCCAAAGAAATTGTTTTAAGTTAATGTTGCATGGATTGAGTGCCTTTTCATTTAATCTTGGTACTTCACCATTATTGTGTTATGCAGGCTTAGCAAGAAGACACATACTGAGCATTATCTTGCACAGATTGTACTGAATATATTGCAATGTCACAGCAACTACAACAAAATATATTGCAATGTCACAGCAACATGAACAAATACACTGCAATGTCACTGCTTAAAATAACCACTTCTGAAAAAGCTGGGTCGCAACATACTGAGACATTCATTGTTTGGTTTTCCCGGCTGAGATCACACAAAACAACCATCAGAGCAGATGTTGTTGTGATGAGGTCCACAGCTGCCAAGAAGGTCCTCATTATTGAACGTATTTCACCAGCAGCATGTAGGGAGGTCAGCTGGACCAAGACCATTAACACGGAGGAAGCTGGATGCTGGAGCTCTACCGGGCAAACCAGCAGTCCGTTATGAAGTCAAGTGATTAGCTGTGGCTCTGGAGGGTGAACTCTTCCTGGGGCTCAGCACCCAAATATGCAGTGATCAGCAACCTGGATTCAGAAGCTACAATCCAAAGCTACACATTCCAAACCAACTATCCCACCCTGTGCAGCAAATACAGGTGATTGAACTGGTGAATTTCAACCACCTGGCTGAGAAGCTGTGCTAATTATAGTCAGCTCATTAAGTGAATGGCTGGAAGAAGTGGATGGTTCTGGAGTGCAGCTCCTGATACCAGGTTTCCCATCTCTGTCAATATAGGCAGCTTCAAATGAGTGACAGGAAGACAACCCCATCCGACTAGGAGATGCACTCATTAGGGGATGAACCCATGGAGAGGTTATAAAAACTGCAGAGAGGAATAAAGTCCTGTCCCCTATTTTTTTCCAGTTCATTTCAATGGCCTATACTATGCTATGGAGATTCCTCTGAAATTCAGTGCATTTTTACTTCAAAATTTCATTTCACAACAGTATATTTAGTCAAGTAGGTCAATTATGGATGGAGGTAAAGCAGAGCACACAACTATGTTGCAGATATCCATTAGATGTTTTCACGAGGGAACAAAAGCACTGTGGTGCTGTTCGAGGATGTGCATCGTGTTCCATGGTCTCCCATAGGCTTCTTCATCATGCACAAGAGAGCTTATGTCCCACACTTAACTCATGCATGAGCTGACAAAGACCAGCTCTGGGAGCACCACCACTCAGCATGGGGGAAGTTTTTTGAAAGAGATGGCGACAAGGAAATGTCTTGCTAATTGGTTGAAGCTAAGCAGTCCAGTCCTGAGGCAGTGGATGAACCAATAGTGAATGGTGGCTCTAGCTGATTACCTTGCAACTGGGCTAGTCTGCACCAGGTAGAGGAACTCCACTGGAAGGAGGAGGAACCCCACTAGAAGAGGAACCCCACACCAAATTGCAATCAAACCAAGCTTCTTCCAGTTAAAGGCTACTTAGTTTTATGCTCAACACAGTCCAATAAGCTAGTTATTAGTAACTATGATATCTTATTTCAGGATACATGCATAATACAAATGAAATGAAAACCAGGACATGTTCATCACTTTATAAAAACCAACCAGGATGGCCAGGACAGAATGGGAAAACAGGACATTTGGTCACCCTAAACTATTAAACAAAATAGACTTTAAACATGTTGGCCATTGTAGCAGCACAGCACAACTGCTTCAGGAACACATTTAACATGGAAGTGATGGCAGCACATTTCCCCACAGATATTTAGACCTTTAGCTTCACAGCTGTGAACACTTTATTTCTTCACACCGGTTTTACATGAAATGATTTCGTAAATTGAATGTTGTGACAAACTACTCTAGTTCAATGTTGTGTTTTAAGGAAAAATAGCAGAGAGGTTTGTGCAATTATAATACAAGGTGGGGTATTAACTTTGACAATGCCTGTCGTGTGTGTGTGTATGTATTCACACGTTTGTGTGTGTGTGTGTGTGTGTGTGTGTGTGTGTGTGTGTGTGTGTGTGTGTGTGTGTGTGTGTGTGTGTGTGTGTGTGTGTGTGTGTGTGTGTATGCATGTTTAGTGTTTTGTGTGTATATGTGTTACTAAGGCACATATGCTTGGGAGTATATTTGCCCACAAGGTGTGCATGTGTAGGCTGTCTTGGTAAGGGCTAGCTAACTTTTTTCAGAACTCTTAAGAAGACTTACAGGAGCACATTTGACAAGGAGCGAACTGATATGCAGCACTGTTCTCCGGAGACCTTTAGTTTTACTGTTACTGAACGTCCTCTACTTCCTCACACCTGTTTCACATGAACTGATTTCACAAATTGGATGTTGTGACACGTAATGTTACAAAAATATAGTACTGTAATGTTTTTAAGACAAATGAGATAATTGTTTACAATTTTAATGCAAGATGGTGTATTAAGGTAGAATTTAATTAAAATTTCACTTTCTCAACGTGTGTGTGTGTGTATGTGTGTGTGTCTGAGTGTTCAGTGTTTTTGTGTATATATATATATATAACTAAGGTACATACTGTATGATTGAGAGTGAGTGCATTTGCGTGGTGTGCATGTGTGGGCAGTGTTAGTAGAGGCTGGCTAACTTGTATTAATTTGAGTCGGGTTGCTGGGGGAGCAGAGATCAGGATGATCTTGGAGAGGGGTGGCTGCTTCGTGCCTGCCGCCTGGGGAGCCTCTGTGGGAGGAGGCCGGTGCTCTTTGGGCATGCTGCTGGCAATTAGCTGATATCTCTGCAACTCTCTCTCTCTCTTTTTTTCTCTCTCTCTTTCTGACACACACACACACACACACGCACACACACACACACACAAACTCACTCTCTCTCCATCTTGCTTTCTCTGTCTGTCTTTCTCTCTCTCTCTCTCTCTCTCTCTCTCTCTCTCTCTCTCTCTCTCTCTCTCTCTCTCTCTCTCTCTCTCTCTCTCTCTCTCTCTCTCTCTCTCTCTCCTTGTCTTTCACTCTACCGTTCTCTCCTTCTCTCTTATGGGTGATGGCCTGAAAAGTTGGAAAATGAGGCCCTTATGTAATCTGTAAGCAAAACTGTGCAATGTGACCGGGGGTGACTTTGACACAATTATTGTGACATGCTAGTGACACTGTCAATTGGACGAGAGGATGGAGGTGGCATTCGTCCAGCCGAGAGAGGTGGTAGGAGGAGTGGAGGGGTGAATTGGGTTGTTGTGGGACCCACAACAGACAGACAGAGAAGAGCAGGAGAAAGGACAGCTGAAGGAAACTAGAAGAATCTGGTTATGAGGTGTCTGTCTGACACCTGCTGTCACAATAGTCTCTTCTTGTGAACTAACACAACCTGAAATATGACAGAAACAATGTGGAACAACCAACAACATGGCCTGCATCTGTAACTCTGAACTTGAAAGGAATAAACATGTATGTTGCCGTTGCAAAAAGATACTATGTGTAGGAGCTTTTTGAAGCAAACTGGTGATGCGAACCTGAATGATAAGAGGTAAGTGTTTGTTAAACAAACATTCTGGAAACAAACACAGACGCCTACCTGATTATGGCAGAATTTAATTTAAAATGAAGGAAAAAAAAAAACTCATTTTGGGAATGACAGTCACAGGCTGTGCCGTGAGACTTAGAGGGAGAAGGTGGTGCTGAGATCATGACACATTTTAGGTAGCAGGCAGACATGAAAGAGAGAAAGAAAAAAGAGAGAGAGAGAATGAGATAGAGATAAAGAGAATGTGTCGTAAAATCAAATGCAGCCGTGTGGTGTCAGCAGGTATCATACCCATGCTGTGTCACAGGTTTCGGAGCACAAGATGTTATTTGTAGACAGGCTGGTGAGTCACTGCCATATACTCCGGCATGCATGGCAGATGCGTCTCAGCCCTCGCTACAAGGCGAGCAGCTCTGTGCTGATTTTCATGGTAATTAAGACGCAGTACCAACAGCTGCTCTGTAGAAGCTCTGCATGGGATCACGATAAATGGTATCTTAGCTGTTTGATCGTTGGTGTGTGTGTGTTCGTGAGTTTGTGTGTGTGTGTGTGTGTGTGTGTAAGCGCGTCTGTGCAAGCGTGTGTATGCCTGCGTGTGTGTGTGCGCATCCGCGTGTGTTCTAACAATTTATGAGGATTAAGAATCTTGGGTCTCGAGTCACCCAAGTCATCTTATGCTAAGAGTTGATTAACTAATCACTTCTTTCACAATCTCCTACACACTGATAAAGGCCCCATTGACAGGGTGCTCCAAATCATTAGCATAACAACTAACGGGACTGTAGGCTTTGTAGCCTATTTGTAACAAACAAGCAAATTGGCCAAATTTGTGATCCCTCGCAGGCCAGTTTTTTTGGAACAGCATCCAAAGCCATTAAGAACAGTGCCATTTTAAATAACAAACACTGATCATTAAATGTAAACAGAGTCACTACATTTAATTATGCACTTAGTACTCTAAATTTGTGGCATGAATGAAACTTCTACAGCTGGTAGTAGCAACAGCATCACTCTTAATATAGCCATTACTAATTATCATCAAATGAGTCTGACTGTACCCTACACATTATGCAAATAAGCTCTCATCTTATTTCACAACATCACCAACGTGAAAATGAATTTTCTGAACCTTTCATAATACTGAAAGGTAAGCTTTAGACAGTGTTCACTTTCAGGCCGATCTGCTAGTGTGGAGGACTGCAGCTCAGGCTATGTACATTGTTTTGTGTGGGCTGATTTTGAACAGGAGGGCTGTCTGAGGGGTTGCACATATTTGGTGATCTCTGACAGCGTGGGTTATTTGAATCTATTGAGTTGATAAAGATTGACCTAAAGTCAGGACTGCATTGCTTGTCTCATCCTACAAACTATGACTATGACTATGAGAAGAAGAAGAAGAAGAAGAAGAAGAAGAAGAAGAAGAAGAAGAAGAAGAAGAAGAAGAAGAAGAAGAAGAAGAAGAAGAAGAAGAAGAAGAAGAAGAAGAAGAAGAAGAAGAAGAAGAAGAAGAAGAAGAAGAAGAAGGATGAATGAAAAGAACATTGTGTATGGTCACGTGGCTGCTCTCAGATGCTTTACAGAAAGTATATACTTACAGTGTGCTGTACGCCAATTAATAATTCATCGTTTCTTGTCAAAATGATATGCCGTTTGAGAGCAGAGAGATCAAAATACAATCAATACAGTGCTTGAAAATACTCATAAACAACCGAGCACTGATGTGCAAAGGAGCTACTGTACATTTACTTTTCATTTGAATCGCACATAGGAAATGTACACATGGCAAGGCATACTTCAAAAACATCCCCAGAATGCAATGGCGCCAAG
>CM050214.1:10622706-10640206 GCA_027475355.1 Coilia nasus
GCAAGAGGCTCTGCTTCCATCATCATGGCAACACTTTTCCAGACCTCACTTTGACGACATAGCAGACGTGTAGAGACGAGCTGAACAAACTCTGACTATAGCTGACCTGGAGACAGACGTGGTGAAACTTTGGGAAGGCTGCTGCTTGTTGGGCTTGCAGTGGACCAGAGAGGACATGAGTTCATCAATATTGTCAACACATATGGTACAAAGTGAACTCTGCAGTTCTGCGAGCAGTCAAACAAACTGTGTGGCTGCTAAAAGACTTTTGTTAGACTCCTGAGTTTTTCTTTCAGTATATTTCCACCATACACTACACCAGAATCCAGGCTGTGTTATGCTGTCATTCAAAATATTATTTGTATTATTTTATGTTGCTGACTGCATTATTATTTGATTGTGCTCAGACTACACACTGTATGTGCAGAGTTCAGTGCGTGCACATATTTTGGACAAACTTTAAGCATTGGACTGTCTAATTGGATGCATATTGAACTAATAAGATTTTCAGAACAATTAGGCTATGCCACAAGCACTTATGGTATGCTTTGATGAAAAAAACAGTAATAAAAATATAAATCATATTAAAAGATTCACTCCTGAACTGGGTAATCTTTGATGTGTATGGATGAAAGAGAACAATATTCTACACATAACTACTGACGAAGAAACATAGGCCCCTGTACTCTGAAAAAATGACTAAAATTTACTACATTATTAGGCAGCTGGGGTTGGGATTACTTTGGAGTTAATACATACATATGTCGATATTGAGAGACATAAAACTCAGAGTTTTTTTCCTGGAGCTTTTTTACATCAAATAACAGCAGATGAAAGAGTCATTTAAGGCTGCCTGTCAGAATATCTTAATGTCTCCGTCGTCTAACAAGTCCGACTGAAATATCGCAAATCCGTACGTACCAAAAGACTATAGAGTAAAGAGAGAAAAAAACACAAATCCTGATGTACTCAAAAACCATGGAGCAGCAAATCACAAATCCTGATGTACTCAAAAACCATAGAGCAGGAAATCACAAATCCTGATGTAGCCAAAGACCATGGGCAGAGAAATCACAAATCCCGAAGTTTTCAAAGACCCCTGGGATATTACAGTGATTATAGCCTAGAGCAAGACTCACCCCACATGGAACTAAGTCAGTTTCTGACAATGGTTTTATATCGATGTGGGTATGTGTGTGTGTGTGCGATTGTGTGTGTGCATTTGTGTGTGTTTGTGCGTGTGTGTGTGTGTGTGTGAGTGTGTGCACGTGTAAGAAAATAGAAAGATTAGGGTCGTTCCCTGTCCATGTCCGCTTATTAGCCCTGGAAGTAACAAGGAAACATATTTAATCGTCAGACAAGCATACGCCAACCAGGCAGTAATCCCAACTGTGCAAATCTATGTTTAACTCCCCAAGTCTCTGTGCCCGCTGTCTTCTGACAGTCTCAAGACCACAAACAATGCATAATGATTTCTCTCATGTCTTGGATGACACCGAAAGCACTGCCAAAAGGAACGAGGGCGATTCAGCAGCAAAACAAGAGGCCCCGCTGTTTTGCACAAAGATGGCGCGAATGGCACCACTATCACACCCTCTCAGAAATGTGAGACCTGCACCCAGGTGACTAATTAGACTTTTAACAGCATTTTTTTTTTTTTTGAAGGAAGGCGCTGTTGTTTGTGCGTGTGTGCGTGTGTGTGTGTGTGTGTGCGTTTGTCTTTGTGAGAGCACACATACTGTACACATGCATGTGTCTCTGTGTGTGTGGTGTTTGTACGTGTGATTGTGTTTGCAGATGTGCATGTGTTATTGTGAATGTGTGTGTGCTTGCCGATATACACCGTGTGTGGGTGTGTGTCAGGGATGAAGACTAAAAAACCCAAGAGAAGGATAGATAGATAGATAGATAGATAGATAGATAGATAGATAGATAGATAGATAGATAGATAGATAGATAGATAGATAGATAGATAGATAGATAGATAGATAGATAGATAGATAGATAGATAGACAGACAGAGCAGGGAGGGAGAGAGGGAGAGAGAGAGAGAGAGAGAGAGAGAGAGAGAGAGAAAGGCCATTTTGGCATGCCTGTACGTGAGTGTGCACAGAGGGACACAGGGACACAGGGTGTGTTTCTGAGTCATTATCCAGTCCCCCTTTTTAATGTGCAGTGTGTGCTGATTTCATCTCTGCCTTTTTGTGCTGTGTGTGTCTGAGGTCGTGCTGGCCTCACACTTAAGGCCACCAATGGATTGCATGTGTCTAGGATCTCATGTCTCTCCGTCTGACACCCATCAAGCGCTGAAAAACACAGCCCTTTTTGTCTGCATTTAATGAGAAACCATAAGCCCCCAGGGCAGATGTGCACGCACAGAAGAGAGCACTCAAGCAGAACACGGTGCCTTTATCTGTCTGTCTGCAACACACACAGGCACACACACACACACACACACACACACACACGAAATATGCCTATCCTATACATGTACACACAGATACAGCCAGATGCACACACATTCACACACACACACACACACGCACATGTTAAATGGGCCCACTAAATAAACATGTAAATGCACACTGATTCAGACACATGCACATCCATGCATACATACTACACATGCACAACCAGACCCATATTCATTAAGGTCATATACATACATACACCCTCACTCCCACACACATGCAGCAAACTTCCACAGCACCTTCAGAAAGCTGGCAATGTTTGCATTCTTAATATCTTCACCTTCTTGTTCAGCTATTTGTATTGCCTCCCTCTCTAAGGGTGGATGACATTTTGGCTTTTATGAAGGCAGTTGTGGTTTATTGTTGCCTCACAAACATTGTCGTGAGCACTGTAGCCTTGCCTGAGATTAATGCTGAACTGTCTTTTGTTCGACTCGAGTACAAATTTGTCCTGAGGACTTTTCGAGAAGAACAAGAGAAAAGCCATTACAGAGGCATACAAATGAGAAAATGCAGCAGCTCAAAAACATTCAAACAAGCAGCTTTCAACAAAGAAGCTGATATTTTAAAAAAGTTTTTTCCCCTCACATTAAGGGGGCTAGATGTAGCATTTTGGCCAAAACTGGTACAGTAATCAAATTAAAAACAGGCATAGTGTAAAGCATTGTTGGCCATCTCGAGGCAAGAGGCAGACAAAAGAGAGAAAATCAAAACATAAAATCAATTTGCATGCTCTAAGTTAAGTTTAAAAAATATGAACAGTCTGGCTTAACTGCTTCTGTTAGTGAAATGAGTATTTCAATTCAACATGTTTCCTTAATTGTGACATATCAGGACCACTTTATGCTCACCTCCCATAATGTCTTATATAGAGCACCTTTAATGTTAATCAAGTGTACAAATAATTCTTCTTAAAAGTCAAGCCAGGATTTAATCAACGTTGTCTCTAAAGGTGCTTAATCAACTTGTAAAGGATGGCTTGTGCCAGGGTCCTTTGGCTGCAAAAATGCATTATGGTGTATTTGATTTAATACCTGCAGTAGTGTAAATGTTAGCAATAGGACAAAGCAGCAGCACTAAAGTGAGATTACAACGGGGTAAAAATAGATAGCCGTTTGATTTAATTCTATCGCTCCACATGCCATTTCTACTCATCCAGAAACCTATTCAATTTTCAACTAGGCGGAGTCCAGTTTTATTATTATCAGCGAGCCTGTTTTACACATGAATGGAAATGTTACACTTTTTCCTGCCTGCCTGTCTGTGTGGATCACTGACGATATTCTTGCGCTTTTAAAAGAGCATTGGTTACCCCTAAGCAGTTAATCGGTTATTGAGGGTAGACCACATAAAGTGCATTCATTCCTGACTGTCTCAGCACCTTGTGTCAGTGGCCAGCTTGTAGCACTGAGTGTGGCTGATAGCCATCTCGGTGTAGCCTGGTGAGCAAGTTATTCATTTATTTGTTTGTTTCCTTTTGCTGCACCGGGGCACTGGAGACACACTGTCATGGTGTGCTAAGCAAACTCTCTTTCTCTCCCTCACTCTCTTTCCTTTTCTCTCTCTCTCATCCTTTCTTTCTGTCCCACAGAGTGCAATTCCAGGCTACATTAGAACACAGACGGAGTTCAAAAGTGTGTCAAGAACAGCAAAGAGGAGTGGAGTGAGGGTGTGTGAGGAGGTTGGGGGGGTGGGGGGGTGGAGGTTATGATTCCCTTCAGTGAACAACCGTCTCCGCCATCCGCAACTGGGGCTTTCCTCGCTTTGGAGAACCACCAGGCATCCTGCCCTGCTCTTCTCTACCCCTCTCTCTCTCTCTGTCCTTTTTTCACTCTCTCTGTCTGTCTCTCTTTACCCCAGCGTTCTCCTCAGACGGACACTTTCTGGAGTGGGCTGGCACCACCTGACAGCCCTGTTATGTTAGTGCCAAGCAGCCAATTTCATAAACATATGCACCAATTAAGAAATCCATTAATATCCATCATGTCCTGTCATAAATCATAGTGCATGGCAGTGGGTCTGACTGTGTAATTATTGTTGAGCGAGTAGCGGAAGTCCTTGATTAGGTTGACTCATTATTTCACCCCCCTAACTCTCCCATCCCCAACTCCCCTTAATGATTAAACTGAGCTCAAAAATAATGAAAAAGTAAAATGAACCAACTCTGCTAGGATGTGTTTGTAATTGCACATTTGAGCCCAACGAAACGGTTCGAACAGACACAGAGGTGGGGGGGTGGGGGGGCGGGTGCGGGTGAGGGTGAGGGAGAGGGAGGGTTTGGGGTTGATGTTGTTGTTGCTTTTCCGTGAGATGTGAGGTACAGTATAAATGTGACTTAACTAATGCAATGGTGTCTCGCGCATACAGAAACATTTCCCGCTGTTGAGAGAAAACAGGCCAAATGAGGGGAACCAAGGTCCCCATGAGCCCCACACAAGCCACGCAGGGAGGAGGTGGTGGAGGAGGCAGTGGTGCTGGCGGAGGTGGTGGCCGTGGTGGTGGGTTTACTCTTTCTCTTCTGGATAGTCCACGCCTTCAGAGACATTTTTTTAATCACTTCCTTTCTCTGTCTGTTTCTCTCTGCACTGCAGGCATTTTCAGAAGACTTTGGCATCATTTTGCCAAACAAACATTCATTTTCACCCTGGGTTCAGCAAACAAAGAAGAAATGCCATATAGTATTATGATGAATTTCATATGCATTTCCCCTGTCCGAACCATACACTTGCACATACACTGACACACTATTTGCTTTTACATTTGTATGGGCAGTTACATGGCGACATACTTTGAATTACATGCATGACATTAAGCAAACTGTTTGTTCGGTGATTTTCTGTTTTTGCTTCCTCACATTCAGGCTCCAGTGAGCAGAGGGGGAAATTGAACCCCTGATCATTTGAATCTCGTAGCAGTGTGTGTGTGTGTGTGTGTGTGTGTGCGTGCGTGTGTGTGAGAGAGAGTGAGTGTGTGTGTGTGTGTGTGTATGTGTGTGTGTGTGTGTGTGAGAGTGAGTGTGTGTGAGTGCGTGTGAGTGTGCGTGTGCGTGTGTGTGCACTGTCTTTCAAATCTAGCTTGCAATCTAATTCTAGACTCACAGAGCCCTCTCCCTCCGGTGCTGCAAAGTCCAATTGCAAAATCAAAAATGCAGATTCCTCATCATTGGTAATGGTTGTATATCTTAAACCGTATTGATCCTTCAGTTGAGCTATTTCTCTTAATTATGAAAATAATCCGATTTACACAGCCTGCGCATCTGAGATTAGAAAATATCCTTCACCCACTCACAGCAATGTGTTGAACCCTTAGTTATGTAGACTAGATGGCCAAGAGCCAGGGCTGACTAATGTCCTCTGGTATGTGGGGGGAGGAGGACTTTCTAAAGATCAATATCACACAATAACTAGCCCAAGCTATACCATACTGTTCAAAAAAGAAAAAAAAAACATTACTTTGACTGCAAACCCTATTAACAAAGACGCACAGTCATGCATTATTTAAGGAATGCTGGTTTTATGAGCCTGATTCAAAACAAACATAAATTATGCATTTGTTCCTAAACCATTTCCCCCCCCTTTACTTTTCTCTAAAATGAAACAGAGTCAAGCTTTATTTATGCATAATTGCTACATCCCTAATCAAACACAATTGTTCCATGTCTGCGATGGTAGGCTGGGTTAGCCCATGCTCTGGGGCTATCGGGGGAATCTCTGCATTCATCATCGTGACCCGGCTGGTTCCGATCAAAGTTAATGGGGGCTCGGCCCCGTGGTCCAGGCACATTAGTGGGGGGCTGGGCCAGTGTATCGATCAGAGCCCAGGGTAAAAGTTTGGCCATTATCGTGCAGAGAAGGAAGGATGGCCCAACTCTTGCACAGATCAATGCTGTGCCCACAGCAGCAATCGCCATGCCTGCGATGATGTTTTCACTGGTGTGGCTGAATATGGAGTTAAATTCTCTCTCTCTCTCTCTCTCTCTCTCTCTGGATGTTTCTGTTGGTCCTCAGAAAGATGCCATCATTACAGTCAGCCACTTAGTGGCTTTTGTGAAACTACTGGTTACTTTTTCCTCTTTGTCTCCAGAGGATCATTTAAAACACAGCATTTGCTACATGCCTGGCATGGCAACGCATTTAATGACCAGGCCTCCATCTCTTCTACTAACACAGATTCTGAGCTAAACACTATATAATGGCCTTAAGATAAAAAGCCCTTTCAGAAGTCATCCTACATATACTAGGGTTGCTACAGTGTTGTAGGGGTTGCTACAGAGTCATACTTAGTGTTCAGAGGTTAGAAGTTCAGCTGTTTTCTGGTTCTACTACAAGAGTAAAGGAACATTTTTTAAATGTCTGTCCATCCAAAAAACTGTTTTCGTTGACAGAGTAGCATTTCGAAACATCTTGACCTGACAGAGAGCTTGCTGACACTGCTACTGCTATGCCCTGCCTGTGATCGCTCAAGCTCGGGTAAAAGTGGCCAGATGTCAGAAACTTCAGCAAACTCCTGCTGAACTGCCAAGTATTCTGATACACTCACTATGCATTTAGCATACAACTGTTCATTTATTCATGCTACCCTTGGCATACTGCCCTACACCGTAGTAAGCTAAGGCATAGACTGGGCACTATGCCTTTAAATTTAAAGCTGCCTCAGACTGGAACAACCTGCCAAGCTCTCTCTGATCTACCATGTTTCCACAGTTTCAAGTCATCTTTTTTTATTCATTTGCAAACAATATACTCCTGCTATAATTAAAGTGTTTTTTTATTTTATTTTAATAAACCAACTTGTGTGTTAATGTACATATATAATTTGAGCTATCATGCCTGCCTACTTTTTGTGTAATGTTAATCTTTTGAAGACTGTCTGAATATTATACTTACTGTTAATAGCCTATTCAATGTGTCCATACTGGGGAACTTGTGGATCTGTGTGTGGTTAGGTGCAGGAGAGCTTTTTGTTGTGTGAGTGTATGTGTGATGTGTCTTTTTGTATTGTATTGTTTCTGTGTGTTAATTTAAGGAACCCCTCAGAAAATGAGACGGTGCATCACAAGGGGCATATCCTAATACATCAGTTCTACATTTAAAGCATAGATGCAGGTGGTGCAGTGTTGAGATTAGAAGCAAGATGGAAGCACCTTTCTACACCTACAGTGTTGCACGGAAACTGAGGTGTGTGCTTGCGCACAGGGATGCTAACTGCGTGGCGTTAAAGACTCTGCTTCTCCTGGATAATGACTGCAACAATTACAGCAATCAAAGGCCTCAAACGACCACACAAAAGAAACAGAAAATTCGCTCAGTGGGAATCGACTTGGTGAAGAAACAATGTATTCGGAATGATCGCAGGGCCCTGTCTGATTGGAAAATGTCCAACGTGCTTCACAGAAAGCTTACATGGCAGGAGAGCTTTATCGCATGTAAATAAATGCCATTTACTGAGCACACGTTATTAAGTCATGGCAGCTATTTGTGCTACACTATGTGGTTTTGGCAGACGATAATAGCTATGTGCAAGGCTTGCAACATGTTAAGGAGTCACGGTGTGAGCAAGCAGAAATTTGTTGTCCTGATTTCTGGTCCCAAACAAATGATGGCGGAGAATAGTGTTTATAGCTCCTACAACAAAACAGCTACTGTGTTACAGATTATTGACTGAATGATTAAACCAATGTACACATGTGGAGCATCCCGATTGCACTTGAATGACTATGACTGCAGGCACAGAGGAAAATAAGAGACATAATAGCCTGTAGCTGTGTGATATTTCTGATAAATTGCAGATCTTGATTGTTTTGTTACTTTCATTATGTCACTGTGAGCAGTTATTGTAGCACGATTAGGGCTCTATTCCAACTCAAACCAGTAAGTCATTACATTGGGCAGTCTGCTGGAAGGTCTGGAATTTTGCACTTCACATGGCAGGGGATTATGACCAACACACCATGGTACACCAGAATGTGATACAATGGATAGTTTCAAATCAACCATGTTCCTTTCCATGCATAACTGACTGAATAATCTGAACAGCATGCACTGTATTTCAACACTATATGTTTTTGCTGCACTCCTGCAGTATTTCGTTTGTTAGCTATTTGTATTTTGTCACATGCTTTTGTTAGCAGTTGCAATGCTCACACAGTTAGCTGACTTGTAACAATATCTGTCTGCAGACCCAAAACTTTGGCCTTAAAATAGTGAGTAGTGTCTAAATCTTTCATGTTGGATTACATATTAATACTCTATTCGGATAAACCCAATTCCTCAAGCCAACTTATATCTTTTATGTATTGAGTCTCCACTGTAGATCCCTACACCTCTTGACATATAACCCTAAACATACTGTCTTGCCTATGCTGTAAGAATAACTTGGGTAAAAGAACAAGGACCAGAGGGGAAAAACCCCTGGCATCATGTTCTTTAATCCATTATCTGCCCTCTCTGCCTTTTGAAGCACAACAAACCTGAATGTAAGCAAGATGAACAAAAACACACATCCATTACATTTCAGTACAACATGATCAAATGCAATCCAGAATAACAACATGATCAGTGGAATGTAGGAAAATCAAAATGCTCCATTTGTGCCGATTGTTCTTCCACGCTCTCGTAACGAAGCTGCTCTTCTGTCTCCTCCCTCGACTCTGTATTGCTTCTCTGGGGCTAACCTTGGCTATGATACTGAGACGGAGGGGCCAGCATAGAGGCATAGAGCTTGCTTAGCTGTGATTGCTTTGTTTGTTTTTTTAGATCTCAACCCACACTCTCTGCTTTGTTTTATGCAAATGGCTGCAGAGCCTGTAAAAAAAAAAAAATTGGCTGTAGATTGAAAGCACCAGTAATGGGCATGATGTGTATGTCTGACTGTACTGTTCTTAAACAGTGTTGGGTTCATTTTAAAACAAACAGGCAAATGCCGCTACTTAAAGGGATTAATAATTGCGAGCACTACCCTCCTCTCGCCACTGCTTTTAAGCCAGCCCATGAAGAGGGAGCTGCATTTGAAAGCAGGGCATCTGGAAAAGCTGTAGATGATTCTTAGTCGAGTTTGTTTTGAATGCATTCTTGTGTATATTTACCTTTATTTTATTTCCATTACATAAACGCTCTCTGTTGTGCACTCTCTAGTGCTAATATTAAATTTGCCTCTGTGGTGTGTGGAGGGAGTGGGTTTGTGTGTGTGTGTGTGAGCTGGAAAGAAGGGAAATAAATAAAAAAACAATAGTGTTACTGAATAATTTGTTAAGTGGAAGTACCCATTTTACAGCTTCTTTGTTTTCTGTACTCTGCATTAATGATTTAGTGTTGACAGTTTCCTATGCAGAGCAATGGAGAAACAGCAAGAAAGTAGATACAATCATTTCCTCCTCGATACTTACGGAATTGATCAGTAAATAAAAAGATAAGTTGCAAAAGTGGAAATTGAGAACCGCATAATCCACGTTGAAGTGCGAGCGAAGGCGATACACTCGGGTTTTGCCAGGATAAAATGGTTTGGAGCCATCCCAAGTGCTTAGCATGGATTTATGCTATACGTTTCCAAACTCAATTTTGATAAAAGCCAGATTAAAATGGTGCCTCAGAACTTTCTCATGTGCACCCATATGCCAGAAAAAGAAAACTTGACACATGCAAATAAAATCTGTCAAAAAAAAAAAAAAAACTTGTCTCCTCGTGCCAAAGCTGGTTTTGTATTGCAAATTATTAACATAATAATGATGTAGGGCTCCTCATGAATATTTATGTGAAAAGCTGTGAGCAGTTTTTACATTTGTGTATGACTATGGTGGTAGTATAGCGAAGAGTAGAAGATGCATTGCTATCATCCCTACAGGCAATCACTACCCACCCCATCACTAAGCTCCAGAGAAGGTGTTTACAAATATATTTTTTTTTTCTCTCAGTGCGACATGCTATCAAAGAGGCACTAGATCATCCCCTTAAACGCTCCATCATCCTGCCTTCCAAAAGTCTGAACGAGGGCTCCTCCATCAGCTCACACAGTAGAGTCCCAAAATAGCAACTTGCCAGGGCACACACACACACCCACCTAGTACACACACACCCACACATATCTACACACACACACACACACACACACACACACACACACACACACACACACACACACACACACACACACACACAAAGTCAAACTTATTTTGTACATTCTTGAAAGACACAAAAAGTTACTGGTTGATATTCTGCTTGTATCTGCCAACACTTGGAAGGACCCAAGATTTTTGTCATTTTTCAATTAGCAGTAAGTCATTACGTGGCAAACTATTTCACAGATAATTCAGTTGGGGAAATCAGTTGTCGTTGAGATAGGAAATTTAAAAAGTGATCTGCAAATGGCCTTCAATGTTTTAAGGGATCTTATCTTAAATTTCCACTAATGCTCTATATTCTGTTTGTCATTGTTCTCCTCTCTCCATCTATCTTTTGTTTTTGCTCTTTATCTCTTTTTCCTGTCTGTCTCTGTCTGTGCCTTTAATGTTAAGAGGGCTATACTGCCTATACTGCAGCCATACTGATGGCAAGAGAGAGGAAGAGAGAGACAGAAAATGTGGGAAGGAGACAGGAGGGAGACAGAGAGAGAAAAGAGAGATACCGAGAGAGTGAGTGAGTGAGAGATGGAGAGAGAAGAGAGAGAGAAGAGAGAGAGAGAGAGAGAGACAGATAACAGAAAAAGAGACAGCAAGAGAGGATGATGAGAGTCGCAACGCAGGGTACAGTAGTGAAGGTACGCGAGGTGTTTCATGGCGTCGAAAATCTAAAAGGACACTGCAAAAAGGAGTTCATTTTTCAAGGTGCTGAAAGGAATCTGATGTTCCCTCAGCCATTGTCTTGCCGTCATCCTGGATGAATGGAACAATATGGGGCAGAAAAGCTAGACTGAGAGAGGGACTGCTGAGGGCCAGAAAAGCTAGACTGAAAGAGGGACTGTTGAGGCTCGTGCTGGTTCAGAGGAAGGGTGGAGGGTGATGGGGCACTGGGAAAAAAGAGCATTACTGCCACCAGCCTTCTTCCTCTCTCCACCTCCCTCTCTCTCTCTCTCTCTCTTGTGCTCTCTCTGTCTTTCCCCTCAGTCTGTCTGTCACGATAGAAGCAATTAATCTCACGACAGAACGGATGACCTAGTCCATTGCCCTCTCCCTCGCCTACAGACACACACTCACACTCTGATACACACATCTGAGGTAGAAAATGATGATTTACCTTTCAATGCAATAGTTCTGCTTTGATTCATGCTTGCAAAACATTTCTCATTCATCTCTTTCTTTTCTCTTTGTCTCTTTATATAGCACAGATATTTTTCTATAGTACATATATATCATAAACATTGTCGGAATGAGTGTAAATACATCAATCCATTGAATGTTGTCTCCATAATGTTCAACAATCTGTCACCATATTCCTTTTTTCTAAAAGGATTCTGGGATTTTAAGGTCAATAGAACACTGTTTGCTGCTTGTCTGTCAGTGCTGTCTGCTTGCGGGAGGCTCAGGTGAAAATGTCAAATGATGCATCTTCATTCTTCCTTGTCAGGCTTTTGCAGTTGGCTGGCTGGCTTTGTGTTCAATGCTTGGGCTTCAAGAGAGGCTTCAAAAACAACTCTCTGATTTCAACCCCCTCCCATTTTCACTACTTTTTTTCCAGAGACTCCTTTTCTTTGCTAAAGAGTTCGCAAAATATACAGTACACTCTCAGTGGATGTCATGGTTCCTTTTGTTGAATGCCCTCCCCCTGCCTACAAGTTGATTTTTGTCACACTTTGTGAAGCTAAGTTACACTTACACAAAATCTCCACACCACAATCAGCAGCACAAGGCTAAGACAGAAATCATGTGGCGTGTTTACCATTGCAAATGAACATCCTATGAATCTATCATTAGTGGCAAGAAAGCGAGACTTTTTGCAGGGGTACTAATGAGTAATTGATATTCAGCTTCCTGTATTCACTGAGCTGATGGAGCAAAAAAAAAAAAAAAATCATGGTGCTGAGAAATGCCATGAGGTCTGCAAATGTATTTCCCACCAACACACAACAGCTGTCCAAATGTCAGCAGCCAGTGTCCAGGGCCCAGGTCTCTCTTTAATTGAACCTGCAGATGAGCAGATTTGCGCTTTCTGTGTCTGATTCTGAGGGCCAGTTCTAGTAATTCATCATAATTAATTACCATGGTGGCACAAACGCCCACAAAACAGAGAGAGAGAGATACAGAGAGGGAGAAACAGAAAGAAGAAAAGAAAAAAACTAGCACAACAGATATGCAAAACATCTCCTTGCATGTCCAGCACCTTCTGGGATGAAAACCATAGCCAAGTGTTTTTGATGCTTTTGCACAGTTGAGCCAATACCAAAATCCCAGGTGCGGTTGGAGCTTTCCATAACATATTGCTGCAAACAAGCCAATACAGGATGTTATTGGGTTCCTTATAAGATATTCACACAAATAGTCTCAGTGGAGGCAATGCAGTACACAATATCGTGAGGAATAGATAATTATATGTGCAGGGGAGAGGCTGTAGGAGAAGGAAGATATTGAAATGGTGATATTATGACTGCCCAGCACGATCATTTGCATGTGGCAGCATAAGCTAGTGTGTTGATGCTAACATTTGTTTGTGTACTGGGAGGACTATTTATGAGTTTGGTGGCATGTGCTTGTTTGTTTGTGTGTGTGTGTGTGTGTGTGTGTTTTTCACAAATTTTCCTCAGATCTTTTTTTTTCATCTCTGTGATTACAAAAAAGTATTGAATGTTCAGATGGCATCGTAGAAACACTTTTGATGTCTGTTTTACATCATCTAGCCCGCGCACACTTACACTTACACACACTCACTCACTCACTCAGTCATTACATTAAAGCACTGAGTCTGTCTGTGTCAACACAAAGAGAAAGCAATCACGAGCAGAAAAATATTGGCCCCTCTCCTTTTTCATGTTTTGCCTAACATTGCTTTTAATAATAATGGAACCTACATTCCATTAGAAGAAATAACAAAAAAAGGTTCAGTCCTCAGAAACATGCCTTTTTAAAAATAAATAAATAAAAATATGACTCACAGTGGTCAAAGAAGTCAAAACTGGAGCAGGTTCACAGGTTCAAAGAGATGTGCATGTTCACTGCATTTGTGCTACAAAAGTAGCAACTGCATGTTTTCCTACACAATAAGTGTGCTGTAGGTATGTGAGTTTTTAAGCTCTCGCTGTTTCGGTGTAGACCCCAACATACACAAGAAGGAGGCTTACTTACGATTTCTCTTAAAGCAATGTTTCTGGGCTCTTGTGTTAATAATATATTCTCTTTCATGCTTCAAAGTATGCCTTGACAACATAGTTATTGTTAATGGTGTGATGCCCCTTCTTTACGTCTATGGGAGATAGTTGTAGAACAAGGCTGTGCTATTTCTCTTTTTTGTCCTCCATTCTTTTCTTCTCTTTTTCCTTCCCTTGTTTGTGGGTAAGCAATTAAAATAAGTGGGTCACCATTTATTGAGCCAGCTCATTGCAACCTGGTGCGGCGGGTGGGGGTGGAGGGATTTCTATTTGATTTGAAGGACTGATGTGCGCATGTACAGCTCTGCTCCCCTGGCATCTCACCAGACAGACTAGGGCGTAGCGGTGGCAGCACAGGTGCCAGTCATTTGCAGGGCTGCTCCTGTCCACTGTGTAATTAGATGGCGTGACCTGCATCAAGGCGAAGTCCCCCGCCCTTGTTACCGGCTTCATTTCCTGTTCGCACACCATCTGCCCGCATCTGAATCCCTGTCAGACCAACCACGACAGTCCCATGGGGCCAATAGAGAAGCGGTCTGGAGATGATTGACATGCAAGGAAATCTCTAAACCCCACCCCTCCCCCACCCCCCAAATCACTCTGGACAGTGCTCGCCTGTCCTCACTACCCTAACACACACACACACACACACACACACACACACACACACACACACACACACACAACCCCCTCTAAAAGCGCACCATCAGTGTTATTGAGAGGCTGTCAGACTTATTTTCAGGTCTGTTCAAATCAACAGTAAATATTAGTGCTGTGGGACTACGGGGAGCATGGCAACATCCCCTCTTATTAACCTCCATGACCTCTTCTGTTTGATGTTAAATAATTACACTGGCTGCACTCTTGTGTTGGGGTGGGGGGAGTAGGGGGGTAGTCTGAGTGGGGTGTGGGTGGTGGTAGGGCAGCCAACAACAGTCTGTGCCTTAAACACCCCCCATGACAATCCCCCCCCCCCCACACACACACACACACACACACACAAACACCCCACCCCCGCACACACACACACACACACACACCCCGGGCACTCCAGCCTGACACTAAGGGCTCCACTTCTCTGGGGTGGCCGACGGCACCGTCGCTCTCTCGCCGAGCGGCCCGACTTCAAGTGTCATGGGCGCCCGCGGCTTAGCCAAATTTAATTACCGCCGGAGACAGAGACGCCAGCCAGCTGAGAGTGGGTCACACGTGTATGTATGTGCACACATGTATGTGCAGATGTGTGTGTGTGTGTGTGCTTGCCTGCATGTATGTGTGTGTGTGTGTGGGTGTGTGTCTGCGCATGTGTGTGTGTGTGTGTGTGTGTGTGTGTCCATGTGTGTGTTTGTGTTTGTGCCTGTGTGTGTGTGTGTGTTCGTGTGTGTGTGTGTTCGTGCACGTGTGTGTGTGTGTATGTGTGTGTGTGTATTTGTGTGTGTGTGTGTTCATGCATGCGTGTGTGTGTGTGTATGTGTGTGTGTGTGTACAGTATGTGTATGTGTGTGTGTGTGTATGTGTGTGTGTGTGAGAGAGTGTCTGTGTGAAAAAGGTGTGGAGAGACAGCAGCAAACACAGTCAACGAGACAGGAAATCACACAACAAAGCTGCAAAAAGGAAAGAAGCAATGAGCAAGAGCCTGAGATGGAAAGCCAAAAAAGGCAGAGAAAAGGGTGTGAGAGGAGCAGATGAGACGCAAATTGGATATCCAATCGCATCGGCTCCGAGGGATGAATAATGCATGAAGTTAGCTATTTGTGTACCTCTCCAGCTGGGATGCAAAAACACACTCACATCTGGCGCTCCTGCAAGACACTCACGGCATGTTGTAGACCCTCAACCGCTTCCACAGAAGCCTACCTCCCTCCCACAACAACCGCCATCCCCGTCCCCCATCCTCCCACACATACACCGTCAGCCTCAACCTCCCCAGCACCAGCAGCAACATCACCACCCCACCCCACCTCTACACAAACCCACCACACACACACACACGTGTACACACACAACAGAGCCCACAGTCCATCATGGCAGCCTTAAGTATACGATGTCTGGAGTCCAGCCTGCTTCCTCACAGTTACTCAAACAAACAAGGGCTCAGTCGACTCGCTCGCTTCTTGTCTCGCTGGCTTGTTTCCAAGGTAACCGTGTCAGAGGAGATGAGAGAGCGGGACTGACTCCCCCTCCACAGGGGCCCCCCAGTCCTGCCTCATCGCAAGTTTGTCTGACTTTGGCTCATGTGACATCTGTTCCCATGACAACCAGGTTCAGGGCAGCCGCCATCTCATTGCAAAAAAAAAAAGGAAAAATTGAACAAGAGGGAAGCTCCTCACATTCTGGAGCATGAGAGAGAGGGAAATAAAGGGAGAGAGAGAGGGGGGCAAGAAAGAGAGAGAGGCAAAGTGAGAGAGAGAGAAAGAGAGAGAGTGGGGGAAAGACAGACAGACAGTGGTAAAATGAGAGAGAGAGAGAGACAGGGAAAGAGAAAGAGACAGAGAAAGGCAGATGGAGACAAAGAGAGAGCTCAGAAATGAGGACATCAGGTCAAACCACACCCATGAAATTCAACAGGCACCACAGCACAACCGCCCTCGAGCAAACTTCTCCACCTTAGCTAATGTTTTAGGTCATGATTTTCGTACATGCTCTGGCACTCCAGGTAGCTCGCAACCTCGGTCCATTTTTTGCCCCGGTGTTATTGTTTAAAGAGGTTGTGAAATAATTAGTGGAAAATTACAGGCACAGTGCATTCAAAGCGAACCTACGCCAAACAGATTAGGGGGCTTAAGATACCCTTTGTACTCCAAGCACAACTAAGGTGTTTCTATAGTAACCGCTCCCTGGATGACTTAACCTTAGTGAAACATTCTACTTAAAGGGCATTTTGTTTGTCCACATTTATATTTCCCTCTCTACTGTAGTTGTGTTGTTTGTACACAACGGAGACTAGGGGTGTGCAAAAATATCGTTATCACAATATATCGTTATACTAATTTTCACAATATACTATATCGATATAAACGGTGATATTGCAATGTATCGTAATAGTAATTTTCTGACTCCAAACAATTAAAAAAACATTGTTTAAACTTAAATTACAGCTCTGTCCTCCAGGAGATTTTTTCTAAATTATATGCACTTCATGTTTTTGAGCTATGCTGAATTCAGTAACTCTGAGTTATGTGGACTTAATTCAGTTTCGATAAGATGTAAGACTGATAATTCAGCTCTATTTTTGCATTTTCACTGAACTATATAGAATATATACTTCAATATACCCAGTATCGCAATGTATTGTGACAAATGTATCGTGATATATGTATGATATATGTACATTTGTGACAAATGTATCGTATCGTAAGGTCCTTGCCAATACCCACCCCTAACCGAAACAGTAGAGTAGCTGACCTAGTAGTAGTGTGTGTGTGAGGAGGTAGTGTAGTGACTGCTTTCAATTCCTGAAGTTTGAGAGGATAATGTCTTCATTATAAGCATCAGGGCATGCTGAGTGAATTAAAAATGCCACGAATCATTTTCCCGTCAGGGTGCAGTGACAAAGCAAGCATCTACTAACCAACTAGACACCAGGTTTCTTTTCATTTCCAGCTTCATTTTGGCCCCAACAAGCACACTGCTTGTCCAAAGCCCTTCCGGCACAAGCAAACAAATGGCCTTTTGGAGTCCCTTATCCACCGTAAAGGCTGTAACTTCTCCAAGCCCCTTTAGCCCGTGCAAAGAGGC
>CM050214.1:10645206-10660206 GCA_027475355.1 Coilia nasus
TATGGCATAGCAATAGATCACATTGCACACATAGTGCCAATGCTTAACACAACAAACACACACAGTCATACACACAGAAAGCTAATAAATTTGCACAGGCAAGCGGCTGGATTAACATAATGCATTTTTTAGCATTAAATTTTTATGTCGCTTTGCTAAGTGCATCAATGAAATATTAATTAAAGTAATAATTGAAAGGCAACACATTTTTTAATATATTTCAAGTCAACAATTGTCCTACGGTCCCATCGATAACATCTAGTTTGTTCTAGTTTGGTGTAAGTAACAATGGTATTATGTGTGCCATAATTTAAATAATTGACTTCCACTTTTCCCTTCCAACACAGTATTGCCAAGCCAAGCAAATTGGTATGCTTCAGATGTGCATTTGGCCACATCCTGTGACAGAAATACAGATCTACAAGCAGTTGTTGTATTAACAACGAGACTGAAGCATCACAGCATAAGCACTCTGAAAATAATGAGAGGATTACAGCAATGAATGTGTGGAGAATGAACAACAGAACTATTATCTGACTAAAGATGAAGCCAATACGCAGTTGGGAAACAGCAATAGAAAAAAAATACAACAAGCACAGCAAGATCTTGATGAAAATAAGCCTCTGATTTGATGGTTTTAGGTCATTTATATAACAAATGAAATAAACCAACTCAGTAGTGTTACACAAAATGGGATTGAGACATGAGCCAGATTGTGCCCTTTCTATTTCCAACGCCTCTGGTTTAAAAGACTCCTTTCTAATACCACAAGACAGCTCGAAGATGGCTTTGACCTACATACTGTAATTCACTAAAAGGTTTAAGAGATATATTCTGTATGCTGACATGATATGACATTTAGCCTAAACTTTTTTTTTAACATGTTAGCATCTTGCAAAAACAGCAGATGTCTTAATATCTTGACATGGGTCTGAGCTTGCTGTGGTAGAGAAAGGGTTAATTTTTTGTTGCAGTGCAATGTGTTGAGACCATTGTGTGAAATGTTCCTTTTGGGACCATGGTGACATTATATGTATGTTGTTTCCCTTCGGGGTAAAAGGACACAGTATGAGGTTGTCATTTCCTACAGGGCTGAACTGGTGTGTCAGGTTGTTGGCAAATTTCTGTTCATCTGCTTGAACTGAGGGAAAAACAGTTCTTGCCCACACTTTCACTGTACATCAGTTTATTGTTCTCTCTCTCTCTCTCTCTCAATCCTCTCTCTCTCTCTCTCTCTCTCTCTCTCTCTCTCTCTCTCTCTCTCTGTGCACACATATCACATATTTTGGGGAGTCTTGGGTAAAATTACTGGCTGAGAGCTCCTCTCTCTCTGATGTCTATTCTTTAGCCAAGTGCGTACAAGAAGAATATGGTTGCCGTGATATGTCAGGGAAAAAAATGTAATGGGCTCTTCAGCGGTTGAGGAGAAATCTGCCCAGAGGGGCTGAGCTGCAGTTGGAGCTCCACTGTGGCTGCTTCTTAAACTGATGGACCGGAACACAAACGCTAACACTTAACTTAGAACAGGTATCTGTGATGTGTTAAAAAGAGTCCACTCCTACAGCAAGCGGATCTGTTCACACATACACACATAAGATGTCAATAATGCTGGACCATAGGTCTTCTGAGCATATATGATCATGTGTGTGATGCATTTAGTTACTTTATCCTTGAACATTTTCACTGTATTGCTAATATTGTATTGCAAATGCATTGTGTTACTTTGGTCTCTAAAGATTAATGCTCCACATCATAAAATGTTATGACTATAACTATGATCATTCCGTCATGGAGGCTTCAGTTAAGAATATTCAATTATTAAAATGCATAATTATGCATTATTAATATGCCATAAACTCTCATGGATACCCTGATCATTTAAATTACTGTTAGCCCATAGATAATGGATGTTACATGAAGGCTGTCAGTGATCTTTCCACCAAAATGGACATTGTTGTTATTAAAGGAGAACTTCGGTGTAAAATGAAAATTTGCCTGTTAAAACATCATCCCGAGTTGGTATGTGTACCGAGGAGCAAAAATTATTCAACCCGCTGCATTCAGAGTTAAACTATTTTTTATCGTTTGCCCCAGAAGGCTAACAATGGAAGTGGTAGGTGCCCTTAGACGAAGCACGACGACAAAGCTATTTTTAAACCATTAAAACAGCTCGAAGAAACTCCACACTCTATCGGTAGTACAACAAAGGCCCTGACATTCAAAACGAGGCACTGAGAACTTTGTAAGTGTACACAACGTCTATTAATAAAACAGGTTTGATAGGCAGTACCTTGCTGTAGTTTCTCGTCGCCGCCATGTTGGACGTCCACACTAGCCGATTGTCGAACACGGACCAGCGGTCAGAATAGGAGGAGAAGTAGTGCAATTTAATTCCGTGAAACTGGAGGGATTTCATCTGTTGGTGACAATATCCAGTCATTGTGCCCATTTAACAGAGCCATGGTCCCAGCAACGGCACCTAATCCACCAAAAAGGCTACATCTGAAGAGAGGTGCCATTCGGAAAACTGTGCGACTTGGTGGAGATGTATGTCCAACAACAAAGTCAAGAGAGAGCTGCAGCCATGGCGACAACAATCGGGAGATATTTCACAGGTTACCCATGCGTGATAAGGACACTTTGCAGCAGTAACTGGTCTTGCAAATCGTCGTGAAGACGCGTCCACAGGCTGAAACAGAAAGATTATCGTGTCTGTAGCCTGCATTTCAACCAAGATGATTACATTGTCCCAGCAACGGCACCAAACCCAAAAAAAGGCTACATCTGAAGAGAGGTGCCATTCGGAAACCTGTGCGACTCGGTGGAGATGTATGTCCAACAACAAAGTCAAGAGAGAGCTGCAGCCATGGCGACAACAATCGGGAGATATTTCACAGGTTACCCATGCGTGATAAGGACACTTTGCAGCAGTAACTGGTCTTGCAAATCGTCGTGAAGACGCCCATCCACAGGCTGAAACAGAAAGATTATCGTGTCTGTAGCCTGCATTTCAACCAAGATGATTACATTGTCCCAGCAACGGCACCAACCCCAAAAAAAGGCTACATCTGAAGAGAGGTGCCATTCGGAAACCTGTGCGACTCGGTGGAGATGTATGTCCAACAAGAAAGTCAAGAGAGAGCTGCAGCCATGGCGACAACAAAAGGTATAATCGGGAGATATTTCACAGGTTACCCATGCGTGATAAGGACACTTTGCAGCAGAAGCTGGTCTTCCAAATCGTGTTATCCCTGTTCACGTGCACAGCACGACTTCCGTCAACAACAGCACGCGAGACTCAGTCCTAAGTGAAACGACACTTGAATGGGCCTCTTCAGTCTCTTGTACAAAATGGCAGGATATCGTCACCAACAAGTCGTTGCAAATGGACTTTTGCCATGGCTGCAGCTCTCTCTTGACTTTCTTGTTGGACATACATCTCCACCAGATCTCCGAATGACCTCTCTTCAGATGTAGCCTTTTTTGTGGGTTAGGTGCCGTTGCTGGGACAATGTAATCATCTTGGTTGAAATGCAGGCTACAGACACGATAATCTTTCTGTTTCAGGCTGTGGGCGCGTCTTCACAACGATTTGCAAGACCAGTTACTGCTGCAAAGTGTCCTTATCAAGCATGGGTAACCTGTGAAATATCTCCCGATTGTTGTCGCTATGGCTGCAGCTCTCTCTTGACTTTGTTGTTGGACATACATCTCCACCGAGTCGCACAGGTTTCCGAATGGCACCTCTCTTCAGATGTAGCCTTTTTGGTGGATTAGGTGCCGTTGCTGGGACCATGGCTCTGTTAAATGGGCACAATGACTGGATATTGTCACCAACAGATGAAATCCCTCCAGTTTCACGGAATTAAATTGCACTACTTCTCCTCCTATTCTGACCGCTGGTCCGTGTTCGACAATCGGCTAGTGTGGACGTCCAACATGGCGACGACGAGAAACTACAGCAAGGTACTGCCTATCAAACCTGTTTTATTAATAGACGTTGTGTACACTTACAAAGTTCTCAGTGCCTCATTTTTAATGTCAGGGCCTTTGTTGTACTACCGATAGAGTGTGGAGTTTCTTCGAGCTGTTTTAATGGTTTAAAAATAGCTTTGTCGTCGTGCTTCGTCTAAGGGCACCTACCACTTCCATTGTTAGCCTTCTGGGGCAAACGATAAAAAATAGTTTAACTCTGAATGCAGCGGGCTGAATAATTTTTGCTCCTCGGTACACATACCAACTCGGGATGATGTTTTAACAGGCAAATTTTCATTTTACACCGAAGTTCTCCTTTAAAGGCCATTACTCTCCCATATACTTAACCTACCCTTGGTATTTATCCAATTACCAGTCATTCCACACCCAGATTAGTAGCAATATCCATACCATAGCCTACAGCCCTGAAAGAGTTCTTCATAGGGATTGAAATACTGATGTTATTGGGCTAGTGATGCTATTGGACTAGTGATGCTATTAGACTGATGCTAGTGATGCTATTGGACTGATGCTAGTGATGCTATTGGCGTGATGCTAAACAACTATTGGCATGTGAACATTCCGAAACACTACCAAAAGGCATTCAAGGTCAACCTAGTACCTCATATGAAAGGTCAACCCAGTACCTCAAAGTCAATCCAGTACCTCAAATGCAACAATACTGCAACTAATACCATCAAATGTCAAAGTGTCAAATTAACACCGATGGAAGATGGACAAGAAAATGTAAAAGCCATCAGGTGCTCAGTTTAAGAAATAGAGAAAGGAAGAGGAAAAATGACCAAATGAGGATACTGTTTTATGTCTACAGCTGACTTAACAAAAAAAATCCTTACACTATTAGGGTACATTTGTTTGGTTAAGTTATCTTACTGTAATTACAGAATAATGCATTACTTCACTGATTTTGTGATAGCCTATTAAATAACTTAGCGTTTGTTATACATATCATTCAGAATCTTTGATAAATTGGATGCTTGGTGTTATTCTGAAAATGATGCATGCACGATGTGTCAGAGTTTATGTTGGGTTTGAATGCAATTGTGTGTGTTTGTGTGTGTGTGTTGGGGGGTGGGGGTTGACGCTAGAGGGGTGCTTGCCCAGGTCACCAAATTGGCTAGGACCACCCCTACCCCAGACTGTCACTGCACCCTGATAGAATTTTGGTGGTTGAATCTTCTTGATGCCACTGTGGCTAAAGTTTAAGCAATTAGTCACTGTGGTTGTCTTGAGTTGCCAAGCATTTGTTTGGGACTGATGCAAATTACTGGACCAGCCGACTCAACTGGAACTGAGGAAGGCACAGCAAAAAACTGGAACCGCTTCAGAAGCAATTTAGCCACACTGCTTTCAACAGTCAGAATTAATTACCCATCCAAGTCACAGCACAATGCCACATTATGATAATTTCGGAGTCCAGGTACGCATTTACAGTACTGCAATCTGGACTGAAATCAGGCAATATGGTGCCTGCCTGCACAACCCGCCTTGCATGTGTGGAATTCTGTGTGATGTGGAGCCCTTTGGTTCTAATCAGAGGATTGCTGTCTGTATTGGTTGTCAAAAAGCCAGAATAATTCATACATACATCAGAGGATTTTACTTTGCATATTTACTGCTGGATTTACATGACGAAAGGAGGCAGCAGCCATGACGAGGGACGTGAAGAGAGAGAGAGAAACAGAGAGAGAGAGAGAGAAACAGAGAGAAGCAGAAAGAGAGCAAGAGAGTAAGAAAAAGAGAAAGGCAGAGAGAGAGAGGGGCAGACAGAGAGAGAGAGAGGCATAGAGGGAGAGCAAGATAAAAAGAGAGAGGGAAGAGGGAGAGAGAAAGAGGAGGGAGTGGGAGAGAAGGAGAGAGCAAAGTGGCACTGCCGATACTGCAGACTATGCTTTCATTGCAATTCCCGGAGGGACTGAAAGAGAACTATTAAATTAGTATCGGACCAAGTGCTCGACCGCGCTGTCAGCATCAGCATTATGCTGAACGGTTTTGTTATTATAGGTGACATATTGAGACAAATTATAAAATCAAATCCTACACTCTGCCTCCAAAAATATTTTGGCTAATTAAAGACTGCACATTTTTGTACCATTGTACCTGCACCTCACTGCAGCTGTTTGTGTTTGCATGTGTGTTTTTTTATTCTATGTATCTGTCAACACGCTAGAGTAAAGCGTGCGGAAGAACAAGAGTGTTTCCATTAAATGACATGCTTACAAAGACGTCTGCTCTACGTGGTGTATGCACTCAGGAGGTAAAGGCTTGGTTCTGGAGAGGATAATCTGACCCTCACTGTGTAGAATAGTGCTACTATTGAGAGGCTAATTAATTCCTCTGGAGAAGCCTAATAACGCTGTCATTATTAATCCTTATGTGTTCATTAGGGGATGGACGAGGCTCGCTGGGGTCCAGGCCAGTAAATGTTTGATGCTAATGGTGGAGCAGAAAATGAGAATGAACCCGTTGGAAAAAGAGAGAAAGAGAGAGAGGGGGAGAGAGAGAGAGAGAGAGAGAGAGAGAGAGAGAGAGAGAGAGAGAGAGAGAGAGAGAGAGAGAGAGAGAGAGAGAGAGAGAGAGACAGGAGAAAATAACTGTACGCCCCACTTAGTGTGTCTTAGCCCCAAACCCAGATCGGACTTGGAGAAAGGGCCTCGATATCTGCATGGACCCGGTCGTTTTTCCATTCCAGTTGTAAACGTCTGTCGCGGATCACTGTTTTGTTACCCATGGCTGAGAAAGAAAGAAAATCCATGTGTCGCGACACCCCGAAAGTTCTAGAGATTTCCAATTGCTGATCAATAGGGGATTTCAGCTGAATGCCAAATACCAGGTCGCCACACTATCACTGTTTAAAAAAAGAAAATGTCAAGAGTCTCTCAGTTTTAATTTGATCTGCAAGCACACTGAGAGCCTGTCCCGTATTATTTGATAGAGGACATGAAATTAATGTCAGTGCTCTCTGATACATTCTAAAGTGGGAAAAAAGATTTTTTACACTTTTGTACTCTGGGCAAGTCTCACTGTGTTCCCAAGGGCTTTTCGTGCTGGTGAAGGACCATCTGAGATTTACAGTCAAACATGCTGATGGCCATGAGCTGTAGTCCTTCTTCTCTCAGTATTGTGCAAATTCCTAATCAGAAGGTCAGCAGGCCCCCAAGTCTCATCCAACCATATAATCATCTATTAATATAAACCTCCAGAGACAACCATTGCAAAATATGGCCTATATTTTGGGTGCGAGCGATTACAGTATTGATGCCTCAGAGCATTGCCAAACCAATCCAAATGTCTTCACGGTGGAGGAAGGGGGGGGGGGTGGATGTACAAAGAAAATTAGGTTGTACGATATGGGGTTTTTGAACAAAACTTAGAGTTACTTACATAGAGTTTCTCTTCTGAAGTGCCTCTACGTCACAATGAGTCATCTCCAAGCTGTGAACTCGACATGGAAGACTTAAAGGCATACATCACATCCAACCCAACAGCACTTGTAAGCCCTTCACTCATGATTACTGCCACCACATCTATGGTTGAAACCACAGACAGCACACTCACAACACTTAACTAGACAGAGGTGCTTCTCCAAGGCAGGCCACCGCCTCCTCCAAAGCTCCCGAGTGCATCTATGGCCTAAGCGGGGATCGATATCACTCAACGTCCCGCCTGTGCTCGGTCATTAATCTTTCCATCAGGCCTGCCAGGCCGCATAGCTAGGCGTCTCTCTCACGACCATGTGTACAAACAAACAGAGGCATCATGCTGAAGAGGCACACATGCAATTTCCCTTTTAATCACCTTGTTCCCTCCAGTTCTCCTCCAAACGAATGTGCCACTGCTCATCGGCTGACATAATGCCCCGCCCCCCAACACACACACACACACACACACACACACACACACACACACAAACACACACACACACACACACACACACTCCACCCAGCCCCCATTTTTGTCATCTTCCATTTGCCATTGAATGGGCTATACCTCAAACTCTCTTGAGAATTCACAATTCACATATGCCCACTTTACTCAGCTGCACACCAAGAATTATAACAGGGAAACTGTATTTTAAAAAGAGAACAAGAGAAGGGAAGGAGCAGGGAGAAAGAAAGAGAGAGGGAGAGAAAGAGCGGGGGAGGTATAACAGTGGAAAAACAACGCAATTCTTCACTGTCTTGGGGCAAAAAGGAAACCACACTGGCTTACTTCCTTCTTGCTTCATCTTATTTTTTTTCTGCTCTCACTTTGTTTCTAACTCTTGCACACTCCACTGCTATGGGTCTTTATGCTGAGGAACACCCACCCACTCGAGTCACCCCCTCCCCAAACAGAGCAGGCCCAGTGCCAGCACCGGTTGGGAACAAACCTATCCGGCTCTCAAGTAATCTCCAAGTGTGGCCTTTCGCAGGTGTTTGGGTAAAAAAATCCGAACCGTCTCAGCTCTCCCCCCTCCTCGTCATCATGTTTCTCCTCTTCCTCGCCAGGTTAATTGCACACAGGTCTATGCTGATGAGTAGTGTGGCTGTCAGGAGCTCCACGAGCACAATAAATCACCCCTCTGCCTGCTTCAGGCCCACCTGATTGGACAGCTAAAGAGGAGCCCTCCCCGTTGTGTTGTTTTTTTTTTTTATATTCCCCCAGACAAAATGCAATCCACTGCATCTCCCTGTGTCCTTTAAGCTTCTGTTCAGCTGCACTTTTAGAGCCCAATGGCTTTTCACCTGAATGGGCAAGATAGGCCCAATCTCTCCTCTGGACCTTGAGTCTTCAAGGGTGAGTTGGACCTCACACATGATCAGGTACAGTAGAGACAAAATAAAAGGCAGGGACGTTGAGAAATAGTCAGCCTTGCGTCAAAAAAAAAAAGTGATACAGTGTCTGAGCTGTCAGTCTGTTTATACAAGATTGGTGGTGAGTGTGCCTTTGATTTGTGCTTTGTCAGATCACTGAAAGTAGATATGAAAGCCCGCAAACTGCACCTCCCCACACACACACACACACACACACACAAACACATCCTATACCCTAACCAAAATCACTGATGCTATGTGCCATCATTCAGTCCAAGGTCTAAGCAATGAAATAACCCATTTTGCAAGAAAAGCAATGATTGTATTGTTGAGCCACATTGATTTCTGTGTTATTACCTCTTTGAGATGTCAATATCTTATTATACGGCTCTTTAGAATGCTGACAAACGTCCCGTTGAATTTGAATGGGCCACTCCAATGTTCGGAGGTGCAATATTTTTGTATAATGACTGCTGTCAATGGCCACAGGGTTGGTGTTTCTTTCATATCAGTCTGCAAGTAGTCTGTTTATATCATAATAACAGAATATTAACATTAAGCTGCAACAAGTTATTTAGCAGCTGGGCACATTGTTAAACATCCTATTTCCTCAATGAACTATTTTCAGCAGCACAGACCATGCAACAAAATATTTAAAATATGACATTGTTAGAAGTTTCTAACTCTCGATTTTTGTTTTTGCAAGTAGCCATATAAGCAGGTTAATGTTCAGTGAGGCAGTCATTTTCATGCAATCATTATTCCACGAGAATGACCACCTCACAGAACACCATCCTTTACTCATTCTCCGTCAGGTGGGCTCATCAACAGCCAACATCTACTGAGTGCGTCTGTGCATAATAAGAACTGCCAAATTAGCTAGGTGGACGGCACGCACAGGGTGTGGAGACATGTAAAGACGTATGAAAAACCGAAGCAATTTTGAATATGTAAATTTCCTCAGTGTATTGACATTATAGTGTAATCAAATGCAACAATGATACACAACACTCATCCCTCCATCTCTCATTTCCCCCCTCAACTTGACCCATTGTTTTATCCATTACATTACATTACATTACACTTAGCTGACGCTCTTATCCAGAGCGACTTACAGATATTTACAGGGTTTCAGTTACAGTCCCTGGAGCAGTGTGGGGTTAGATGCCTTGCTCAAGGGCATCTCAACTATGGGTAGGGCGGGATTTGAACCGGCAACCTTTCGATTGCAAGACCAACTCCCTAACCACTAGGCCACAGTTACCCAGTTTATCCGAGTGATTAAATTCAGTACTATTTCACACAAATAATCTACATTCTGGAGAAGGAGCTGGGTAATTTAAACAGTGCTAACTCCAGTGCTTTGTAGTTGCATCTGCAATGCGTCGATGGCGTGCTGTATGCTGGGTTTATCAGCATACAGGATGGTTTATCACATTAACGGTACACTTTAATGGCATTACTTATATCAGATAACCTTTTATCAGTCCAAACATAATTCGGTTTTCTCTGTTGGAATTTGGCGCTGCATGGCACCGCTGGGCAGGGGGAGGTTGGGTTCCCTTCCAAGGTCAAAGCCTCAGATGACTTGCATTAGCTTAGACCACCATGAATGGGAGCATAATCAATCACAGTTACCTGTAATTACATTACAATGAACATGCACATGGTTTTGTAAAAATTGCAAGGCCTCTAGATTTCCTACAGCAATGTAATTGCATAGAATAATGCTGATTATGAGTAATTGCCCCGACAACATCCTATTGCTTTTACAGTTAACAAAAGACACCCATGCTTTACCGAGATTTCCTGTTTGATTCAGGAGGTTATGGGTTTTCCCATGTTTTTTAATGAGGTTGCTGGCTATGGCTGTATTTGAAATTTCCTATACATGCCTTATTTATAGGCATAGCGGACACTCAAGACTCTTAAGTATCCAATAGTGTTGACCACCTAGTAGGCACCCGTACAAATACAGTATACCGTGGCATGCAATAGTGCATTGCGTATGTGCATTTAAACAAAAATAGGCATGTGCATAAATTTGGGCATTCCAAAGAAATAATTCCATTAATATTTAGTGGAGCCTCATTTTGCTGCAATAACAGCCTGTAGACACCTCCTATAGAGACAAACAAGCCCATTTTTGCCCATTCCTCTATACAAAACACCTCCAGTTCAGTCAGGTTTCTTGGCTTCCTTGTGTAGACAGCCTGCTTCAAATTAACCCATACATTTTTAATGATGTTAAGGTCTGGAGATTGGGATGGGCAGTCCAGACCATTGTACTTATGCTTCTGCATGAATTCCTTGGTGGACTTCGAACAGTGCTTAGAATCACTGTCCTGCAGAGAAATCTAACTTCAGCTTCAACTCTGTGACCAACTCTTGAACATTCTTGTTAAGAATCTGCTGATACTGAGAGGAATTCATAAGGCCCTCAACTTTAACAAGGTTCCCAGGACCTGTGCTAGCCACACAGCCCCATAACATGATGTACCCTCCATCAAATGTCACCGTAGGCAATAAGTTCGGCCCATGGAATTCAGTGTGTCTTCTGTCCCATGCATACCTCCTCTTGTTCTGACCAAATAACTCTATCTTCTCTCATGTCAGGCTCACCTGACCTCAGTATTCTTTTTCAAAATGCTTTTGGCCTGTCCAGATGTGCTTTTGAATCCTTTTTGCAACTCTTCTTGAGTTGCAAAAAGTGAACACTCAGGAAAGGCTTTTTGCGCATCACCCTTCCAATGAGTTTTTCCTAGTGCAAAGGATGCTGAATCGCGGAACGATGCACAACTACACTATCATCAGCCAGATGTCCTTGTACTTCTCTGAAAGTATGTGGCTTGTCTGTGACTATTCAAACCACCTTTTGCTTGTGTCTTTGTGATATTTTCTTCAGCCTACCACATCTTTCTTTCACAGTGACTGTTCCTGTGGCCTTCCATTTCTGCACTTCATTTCTGTGACTGAAGACAGAGTGTCCAAACCTTTCAGATAATTTCTTGTACCCTTCTCCGAATTCATAATAATATATTATCTTGGTTTTTAGGTCAGTGGAGAGTTGTTTAGAGGCCCCAATGTTTCCACTCTCTAAGAAAGAACATACGACAAGCACCGCCAGCAATTACCCATGTTAAATAGCCTTTGTCATGATTGGTTCTACCTGTCTTTGTAACTGAAGGTCTAATGAGCTAATCAAAGCAATTCTGTGCTGCAGCCTGTCAGCTATAAATCCCTACAGGTCTTGAAATGAATGTGATTAAAAGGGTGCCCAAACCTTTGCACATCACTTTTTTTTTTCATTTTATTGTATTACAATAAAACTATATAATAGTACTTTGGTCTGGAAAACACTCACATGTCTACATCTCTGTAGGAAAACAAATCCTGTTGCTGTGATCTTCTCTTATAAAGGTAGAGCAAATTATCATGAAATCTCACAGGGGTGTCCAAACTTTTGCACGCCACTGTGTGCAAATGACACTTTAAAAACGAAAAAAGGAAACACACATACATAAGTCCCCTGTAGCAAAGGGGAGGAGAGGTCACCCCACCCTGCTTCGAACCCGGGTCTCCGGGGTACCAAACAGGGGCTCTGACCGCAATGCCAAAGAGCCCCAACCGCGCTGCACCACCCCTTCCAACCACCACACGCACACACACACACACCTACAAAAACACACTCATGGCTGCACACACACACACACACACACACACACACACACACACACACACACACACACACACACACACACCTACACAAACACGAACACATACATCTACACAAACACACACATGGCTGCACACATGCATGCACACACACACACACACACACACACACACACACACACACACAAACTCTGAGTTATCTTCGGCTGCAGCTCTCCCTGTGCTGGAGAACCTTGCAACTGTTCATGTGTGATTATTACGTTGGTTTCTATGGCAACAACACCGAAACGGGAGAACAATGCTATTGAATGCCAATTGAAGACCTTTTGAAGAAGCAAGCATACATCCTTCTGAGCATGCTAAAAGACACAATTTAAATCATAATCATGCATCTATTCTTCAGGCTTTTAGAGGAAGCAATACTTTGAACAAGGAGGTAATTGGTTTCCCTTAATCTAGTTTCTTTGAGAGTCTACATTTAATTATGGAGTTTGTGGAAGTAAGGTACCCTTTCACTGAGTGGAGTTTGATAGTTAAAAATTCAGTGGACTGCAAGGAATTCTGTTGCCAGTGGAAAAGCTTTAATTGAAAGTAGTCATTAAAATGCAAAAATGTCTACAGCACAATATTTTGTACAGCGCATGAGTTCTTTTGAAAATAAAGAGAGATTTGTTTGTTCAGCAACATGACTCTGAATGGTTTTCTGCCCATGCGTGGCGAATGGGAGGGTCCCATAATGAGTCAACATTAAAAAAGACCATTTACTGGGGATGGAGAGAGAGAGAGAAAGAAAAAGAGGGAGGGAGAGAGAGAAAAGGAGGGAGAGAGAGACAGACACATTTATAGGAGACAAAGAAAGAGAGAGAGAGAGAGAGAGAGAGAGAGATAGAAAGAGAGACAGGGAAAAAAGAGAGGGGGGTGAGAGAGAGAGAGACAGGGAAAAGAGAGAGAGAGAGAGAGAGAGAGAGAGGGAGAAAGAGAGACAGAGAGAAGAGAGAGACAGAGAGATATCCACAAGAGTACTACCACCCCCCCATCCAGTCACAATTTTGAACATTGATTTTTTTTTTTTTGGTGGATGAACCGGGCTTTCTTGCGCCCACTTGGGTGGCCTTACTGGTGCGTGATGAGGCCTCCTGGCCAGCACCTGAAGGAGGCCAAGTAAAAAAACAACACCATCCATCCACCTATCCACCCATGCACCCATCCACCCAGCAATCCACCAGAGCCAGCCGCACAGCCACACAAACAACCCTAATGAGACAAAAAAGCAGAGTAGGAAGACCTGGCACTGACCACCACCCACTCCTGTGGAGACACAAAAAAAACAGCCCATGTGCCAACCGCATGTCTGGTCTCTGACAAAACAAGCATGGGGAGAGGACGGGGTGTGGGGGGGGCTACCACCGAGGAGCTCAACAACAATGCGCTTGCCAATCACCCAGCACGAAAGCTTAGATGGAGGACAGTCGAGCTGAGCCAGTTGACTGCGGTACCCCTCTGTCCCCCAACAGGAGAGAGAGAGAGAGAGAGAGGGAGACAAAGTGAGAGAGAGAGAGAGAGATAGTTGGAAGTAGTACTAGTGGAGCATCTAATATGGATTACTGGGGCTTTGTTCACCAGAGAGGGCTCAGTGAGTGTAATGGCGGGGTGAAATCACTTCTTCCAGCTGAGACACACGACGCCCCTTTGTGTGCTTAAACCGGAAAGAGGCTCTCGACCCTGGAGATGCTGTGGGGTGGTAGTAAGTGTGTGGTGTGTGTGTGTGTGTGTGTGTGTGTGTGTGAAGGAAGGGGGGGGGGGGGGGGTCAGTGGTGGAGAAGTGGACAGCAACAGGAACAAATGGTATCCAGGTCAGCTGAGAGAGGCCATGCCAGAAGGGGGAGGTCGAAGAGGCCCACTTGAGAGACTGGTTCGGGATTTGCTGATCATTGGGTCTAATTGCGAGTGGAATTAGAGCTGCACTGTGTTTGACAGCATGTGTGGTGTGTTTGTGTGTGTGCGCGTGCATTTGTAATGCACGCACACACACACAAACATGCACATGTGTAAAATGTAAGCGTGCATGTGACTGTATATCCATTTTCACCATGAAGTCCTTATGTTCTCAGATACTTTCTTTCTGCCTTATCAACAAAGCATCATCTACTTTGTGATTGTTACAGTGACTTGCATAGGCCTTAGCTGCATACGTAACACTATAGCCTATTTTGTTTGGTGAGCTGAAAAGCTTTTTTCCCTCTTGCTATCTAGATACAGATAGGAGGTTAATTTATAGGCAGCTCAAGTTTTCCCACTGACCTCTGGGTAAAAAAAGAACTCACATAAGGTTACAATGCAAAAATGCAGACAACCATATGTACATTTTACAAGGAGAAAAACTACATTTATAATAATAATATGTACTTAGCCAAAGCTATTTTTCATCTTCTACTAAATGCAACTCTTTTACAAAAGTGCATTTTTAGGACATTTTAGTGAATAAATATTCATTTCTCTAATTTTCAAATGGGCTTGTGTAACGATTGTTAGT
>CM050214.1:10665206-10685206 GCA_027475355.1 Coilia nasus
CAATTCCCATCAAACACGCTTCATAAATAACACAGTAAACTTTTTTACCTCTTGCACTTTTCAGCTACAGTTGCGCTCAGCAACTCACTTTGGGATTTTTCACCGTACCTGCAAGTCGTGTTAACTGACAGGCTGGTTTCCCTTGCCACTCTTTAGGAAGCCTACTGGATGGAAATGGAAAAGACATTCCCACTGGTTTTGTAGGCCTGAAGGGAGTGTTAACCATAGGTGGAGGCTGGCTGGCTGGCTGTGATTTTGCACAATGAGGTTCCTTCCACAGTGGCTGATGTTGGGAGTCTGAACATCAAGTAACACTGAGCAGTTCAACTCGCAGGCAATTAATTACATGGAAAACACTGGCTCACTTAGCATGAACAAAGAAAGCGAAAACGATGACTGGATCAAAGAAAATTGCAATACCAAAGTCTGGTGAAAGAGAGCATTGCATTCTCTTTAGATTATTTATGGCTTATGACGTAAAACCAAAACAAGACTGCCAGCATAAATGTCACAAATGACAAGAAATGAGCCATTTTGTGCATTTATATTGCCAGTGTTGTTTTAGTCTCAAAACACACCTGATGAAGATCGCAAGATTGAAATATTGTCTCATACAGTCAACATACAGTGGATATAAAAAATCTACACACCCCTGTTCAAATGTCAGGTGTTCGTGATGTAAAAAATGACAACAAGACAAATAATTTCAAAAATATTTCCACCTTTAATGTGACCTAAAACCTGTACAATGAAATTGAAAAACAAACAGAAATCTTTCAGGGAGGTGAAGTAAAAATAAACAACTGATATAATGTGGTTGCATAAGTGTGCACACCCTTTTATAACTGGGGATGTGGCTGTGTTCAGATTTAACCAATTACATTCAAACTCATGTTAAATTGGAGTCTGCACACACCTGTCGCCAATTAAAGTGCATCTGATCAACCCTAAATAAAGTTCAGCTGTTCTAGTAGGCTTTCCCTGACATTTTCGTAGCCACATCTTCCAGCACAAGCCATGGTCCGCAGAGAGCTTCCAAAGCATCAGAAGGATCTCATTATTCAAAGATATCAGTCAGGTGAAGGCTACAAAACAATTTCCAAGAAATTAAATATACCATGGAACACAGTAAAGACCATCATCATCAAGTGGAGAAAATATGGCACAACAGTGTCATTACCAAGAACAGGACGTCCATCCAAAATTGATGATAAGACAAGAAGAAAACTAATCAGGGAGGCTGCCAGGAGGCCGACAGCAAAACTGAAGGAGCTGCAGGAATTTCTGGCAAGTACTGGCTGTGTGGTACATGTGACAACAATCTCCCGTCTTCTTTATATGTCTGGGCTATGGGGTAGGGTGGTAAGACGGAAGCCTTATCTTACAAAGAAAAACATCCAAGCCCGGCTTAAGTTTGCAAAAACACATCTGAAATGCATGTGGGAAAATGTATTGTGGTCTGATGAAACCAAGGTTGAACTTTTTGGACATAATTCCAAAAGGTATGTTTGGCGCAAAACCAACACTGCACATCACCCAAATAACACCATACCTACAGTGAAGCATGGTGGGGGGCAGCATTATGCTTTGGGGCTGTTTTTCTTCAGCTGGAACTGGGGCCTTAGTGTGTGTGAGAGTGGAGGGAATCATGAACAGTTCCAAATACCAGTCAGTGTTGGCACAAAACCTTCGGCCTTCTGTTAGAAAGCTGAAGATGAAGAGGAACTGTCATTTTTTAACATCACGAAAACCTGGCATTTGAACAGGGGTGTGTAGACTTTTTATATCCACTGTATGAGTGTCTTCTAAAAGCAGTGTGTAAATCATTTTTCCTTTTTTCCTTTTTTTTTTGATTTGGCACCTACTGAGATACGTGTGGATGTGCACGCCCTACACCACGCTTCACTTACAGTAAAACCACTACAAGGGGGTGGATAAATTACAAGAATTCTGAGAGGACACTCGAGGAAGAGCACACTACAGACGCAAGAGGAAGAGCACACTTACCTGAGGCTGAACCTTCAAGTCCTCAAGACAAGGTCACAACAAAGATTAAAAAAAAAAAGGATTTAGCACAAGGACTGGAAAAAAGGTTGCTGGAAGGCTACATATATTGGACAGTGGGTAAGGCAATACCAAAACATCACAGCACTTACACTGAATAGAAGAGATGGATGGCTGAACAGTAACACTTTCTGCGTGGCTACCAACCCTGAATACAAATACCATGTGGAAAAAAATGATCTTAGAGACAGACATGACGACAAAAGCCTGCACCAACATTCCTTGAAAATGTCAGTACAGAATAAACCTCTCTTTATCCCACTCACTTATCAGGTATGCATACAGTGCTCTGTAGAGTTGAGATTTTTACGGTATGGTGTGGACCTTCAGAAATACTTGGCATACTGACATAACATTATATAGGCTCTCATACAGTATATAACTAATGCTTTTTTTTGAGCTGCATCACTGTATAGCTTATAGGAATTTACTTGGCAGAAAACAGAAAAAGGAAACACACATTCACACACGCATGCAGAAACACACACGCTCACATGACTGACATATACAATTAGATTGGAATTACAAAGGTCAATTTTGGTCTCATCTGACCATAGCACCTTTTTGCCACATGGCATCAGGACCCTGCAGGTTTGATCAGATGAGACCAAAACTGACCTTTTTTGGAGCAAAAATATAGCACTCCAGGCAGAAGTTACTATGGCTACCGTGAACCATCATGGTTGAAATAATGCATTTAGGGACTGTTTCTCTTAAGCAAGGACATTCAGTTATCAAATATGAAACAGAACAGCCCTCTTGCTCGCTGTCAGAGTTGTACATCCAGCCTAAAATACCAAACATGTTTGAAATGTCAATTTTGTGATCGTGTTAGGTATCTACAATAAAAATACAAATGCCAGGCAGGACAATTTGGGCTGATTCTTGGTCACAACTAAGCTGCTATGGTAACACCACCCCAGGGGGCAAAACAGGAAGAAAATCGTTAGGATTCTCTTGTAGTTTTTGGCGTGCTTCAGAGACTTGGCTGTGTCGAGTAGGGAAATGAATGCAGCTTTATTTTGGCACACTGCTTAACAGTTAAAGATGGTCACTTACCCTTTTAATACAGTGAGGATGGGCAATAATTTATTATTGTTTTGTTTGTTTGTTTGTTTTGAAGGGGTGTTTTTTAATGAATATAGTAACAATTTCAAAGGGATATGATGATTTTCTATAGGCATTCTTCCGCGCTGCGGAAATTCTGGATAATTCCATTAAATGTATTTCAAGATACCTTTCATTACTTCCCTTTGGAATGGAGCCCTGCGTGTGACGAGGTTAAAATGCAAAGAGCCCTTTAAAATGTTCACACACTGCACTGTATCACTGAGTCATCACTGATTAGCACCCGAATGTCCTCAAAACACATCAGGGGGCCTCTTCACCCTCTTTACATAAACCATATATAACAAGTGTGACACACCTATTACTAATGGACCGCTAAGAATGATGTCTACATGTGCTTTTAGAGTCATGGCATTCCTTCATTCCACCACTTAGTGACACATTCTGCTACTTACAATTTGATTATAGCCTGCGCCATGTCAAAGAGAACTATAATGATGTTAGTGGAATATTAGGGCTTGTTTGAAGCACATAAAAGCAGCATATCTGGGGACCGGAACCATTTTTTTTTTTTTTTGTCTGAGTTTATTCTTGACCCAAAAAAAGAGAGTAGTAAAAGAGAGAGTAAAGTAAAATGAAAAAACTGACTGACTAGCGTGGATCATGCCTATTCTGGAGGTGACAGAGACCTCATTCCTCCGTTTCAGAATTCTGTCAGGGAGGGGGTGCAGGGAGGGTATTTGGGGTGGTGGGTGGAGTAGAGAAATTCTCCAGCTCGGCCAGAAATGACCCAAAACCTTGGGGTAGCACAGAAGTAAAGGCAGACTTAGGAAGTGCTTTATTTAGCTTTCAGTTGTAATGCGGGGCAGCTTTGCTGGTGTTTCAGTGTTTGGCCCAGGTTACACACTGAAGCCAGCACCCACCTGATATCAGGCGGGAAAAAAAAAGAAACGCAAAAACTAAAAAAGATGAAGGGTGACTGGAAAAAAAAATTGTAACGGTGTTCAAAGATTGGAGAAAGATCATAACCTCAGGAAGCCCCACAATGCAGGTCTGTCATCTCCACCGGCGATGACCTGACCCACTGATCATAGAGGGGATTAAGGCCGACACGGCGGGCAAGGAGCCCAGCGTTTTGCCCGCAAGAACCATCTCGACCCCTCCAGCATCTCCCCCAAGGCATCTCCTCCTCCTCCTCCACCACCCCCACCATCCCCCTGCCCACACCCCTACTCCTCCACTCCCAACTCCAGGCTCCCGCCAACCCACTCCTGCACACACATCTGAACAGGGATTACGGGGGGAACCTGAGAACAAGGTCAAAGTCTTACGGAAAGAACACAGAGCTAGTTAAGTTTAACTTCCACTTCATCCCCGAGCCGCGGCAGAATACTTCTGCGAGATAGCGGAGGCCGACGCCGACGAAAGCTCCCCCGCAGGCGCGCTAGGCTATACTTTTGATGTTAATTCCTTGAAAGCTGTTTCTTTAGCTGGGGATTAGCGCGCGGAGAGCTGGGCTTACCATGCTCCAGCTAATAAAGATGACACATCGAACACAGGTGCTCTTACACACGGCCGCTTGGGAAAGAGGCTTCTAAAAAGTCCCCCGACACCCCCAACACCCCCCCCGCGTCCCACCAACAGCCACCACCTCCTTCTACCCACCCCCAGTCGCCACAGCACCTTAATTATGGGTACCTCACTTTCACTCTCTCTGCCCATAGGAGCGTGGGCAGACTTGTGGTGCGTTGAGTTTCTACAGGACGAGATTAAAAATGCTGAATAGTTCTGGGCTGATTATTATGTCTCGAAGCTGCTTTCCGTCCTCCGTCTCCTCAATCCTACTCCTCTGCAATATCACACCACTGCACACCCACAACGCCGGCCTCCGCATTCTCCCGGTGGCGACCTCCGGGCCGTTCCAACACACTTAACCCCGCACGTTTCAACCGGTCCTTTGACAGCATTGTCCCCGTACCCCCAACCACACCCCACACCCCCCACACCCCCCACACTCTGTCAGTCACTCCCATCCTAAGAGCCTCTCACCGCTGTTCCGGCAGACTGACAGTTATGAAGTATGTCCATTATGGCCCATGAACAGCCATTACAGTTACTGATTAGCCGCGATGTGTGCTCTGGCTCGGGGGGACCAACACAGCTAATGACTGTATGGCCGCATGCATACAAAGCTGACACCGCGATTCATCTGCACGGCCGCCGTTGCCGAGATTGATGGGTAATTTGCCGGAACACTCGCCCCCTTCTGAATGCCTAAAATAATTCCCTCTCATTTTCAGTGGCTTGAGCCGTGATGGTTAAACGGGTAAACCAATCAAGTCAACCCCTTTGGCCTTTCCCCATTCTCAGAACAATGATTATTTCTACAGTTGTTTTTTTCTACATTGTTTCTTTTGTTTTCGTAGTCCTCTCCCACAGATCTATTTCTGAACAGCCCTAATTTATCTACTTCAAGGAAGAATCCTCATAGATAAGATGCACATCCATGCATGGAATCACATGCCCACACACACACACACACACACATACACACACACACACACACACCCTATTGACAGATAATGAACAGTCAAGCATCTTATTATGTATAACTCATTCAGGTTCGATATCAATCTTGAGCTTTTTAAACGGAAGGGAAAAAAAAGAAAACAACTCAATCCATCACGCAACATCATAAATAGAAGCAGGTCTGTCCCACTTGGGTTTATATTATGAGGTTTTGCAACAGGGGAAACTAGAAAATTAATTCCAAGCCCATCCGTCTGGCCCCATTTCTGAGCATGGGTATGAAGAGGCAACCATTCTGATTATGGATGAGCTTGTGATCCAGTCAAGGCACTGGGGACTACATACCCACCCCCCCATACCCACCCCCACACCCACCCCCACACCCTCCCCCATACCCACCCCCATACCCACCCCCACACCCACCCCCATACCCTCCCCCATACCCACCCCCCCATACGCTCCCCCATACCCACCCTCATACCCACCCCCATACCCACCCCCATACGCTCCCCCATACCCACCCCCATACCCACCCCCATACCCACCCCCATACCCACCCTCATACCCACCCCCACACCCACCCCCATACCCACCCCCATACCCACCCTCATACCCACCCCCACACCCACCCCCATACCCACCCCCATACCCACCCCCATACCCACCCTCATACCCACCCCCATACCCACCCCCATACCCTCCCCCATACCCACCCTCATACCCACCCCCCCATACCCACCCCCACACCCACCCTCATACCCTCCCCCATACCCACCCCCATACACACCCTCATACCCACCCCCATACCCACCCCCATACCCACCCCCATACCCACCCTCATACCCTCCCCCATACCCTCCCCCATACCCACCCCCATTCCCAGCCGCAAAGACAAAGCCTCCACCATTGTGACATCACAGAGTAGAATGCCGTGGCATAGATAAATTGCTTCGCTGATTCCATGACTGAGCAAAATTCTAGTTAAAAAAAAATGGGTTGCATCTAGTATGCTGCTAATACTGGGATGGAATGTTACATAAAGAGACGAGGAAGGGTGTGTGTGTGTATATGCATGTGTGTGTGTGTGTGTGTGTGTGTGTGTGTGTGTGTGTGTGTGTGTGTGTGTGCTTGCGAAAGAAAATAACCACACGCACGCACACACACACACACACACACACACACAGCAACAGCAGTGGTGGGCTTGCTGGAGTATATTTTTGATTTGTATGGGATTCCCTGCAGCAAGAAAGGGATCTTTTTTTTTCACATTGTTATTTTCCAGTGTTCACAGACAGTATGATTGGACATACAGTGGCTCAGCGGGGAGACCTGGCACAAAGGACATTGGAGAGGAGTACAAATTTGTCAGTTCAAGGAGCAACAGGAAAGGGGGGAAATTGGAGTGAAACAGACTAAACACCCTTAGGGCCCCGAGTCATTAAAATCTGACAAGGGAGTCTAGCAGCCAAGAAATAATAAAAAAAAAAACCACACAGCTATTTTAACATTTGTTCCTCAGCTCCATATATTGTTTTATGCACGTTTCTCATTTTGTTCAGCCAAAAAAAAAAAACGTCTCTTTTAAAAAAATAATTATAATGTCTTTAAAAGAGCATCTTGCCCGTTGCTATGCATTGCATCACACACGACCAATTTCCAAAAACAAAAACAAGGGAGGGGGTCAGGTTACTGGGCGATGTCATCAGACAGGCGGGAAAAGTGGGGATCCGTCAGACAGTGGGCTAAGAGGGCTGATGAGAGACTTCTGTTACGAAGAGATGTCATCAGAACCTCCCCCTCTCTTTTCTCTCTTCTCTCTCTCTCTCTCTCTCTCTCTCTCTCTCTCTCTGTTCGTATGTGTGTCACTGTTACCCTTCCTCTTCCTCTCGTGCTCTCTTCCTCTCCCTCCCTCCTCTTCTACTCTATCTCTTAGCATGCATGTCTGTATCTTAGAATCCCCGCCCCCCCCTACACACACACACACACACACACACACACACACACACACACACACACACACACACACACACACACACACACACACACACACACACATCACCACCACCCCTTCCTTAATAACTCCCCATGTTTTCTGCTTTGCCTCAGCTGTGACCACTTATCCAGCCCCTCTGCCACCCAGGTGATACACACCATTGTGCATTTGCAATTATTAACGAGTGCATCTACAGGAAATATGTGCTAAAAGCACAAATATGCATCTACATGCAACAGTCGCTCATATACACGCTACACTGTGGTTCTGCATTTGACATATTACTTGTAGCAAAATGGAATTTTAGGTGTCCCATTTTTCATTTATTTATTTATCTATCAGTGCGGAGGGTCTCCAGTCGTGGTTTAATTAGCCTACAAATCAATAGTAACCTGTATCTGAACTCCGTGCAGAGTGTTTCCATTTAAAATGAGTATTGAGTGATATGCTTGGTCTGAGCCTAGTCTTCTTTAATGCCTCGAGCGATGGGCTTGTCTTGATCACTGCAATGCAAGCGTTCTCGCCTCCGTACAATAAAAATGAACAACCTTTACAAACCTCTGTCTATGCCCACAGCTGGCGTGTGCGTGGGTCTCAAATAGACTGATGATGAGATGTGGAGAATATAGCGAGTAATATTGATTGAGTGTTAACGTTTAATTGAAACAAACATTAATTAATTATATCTTGGCTTCAGTTTTTAAGATCCAACAAGAAATCTCTTGGAACAAATACCTGGAGGGAACAAAACAAATATGCATATACAGTAGCTGAAGATAAAACACGTGCATATTCATGGCTGACCACACTGCCCCTGACTACTTAGTGTGCAAACACCTAATCACCTGTCCTGGCTGTCATGGCTGACTTGTTTAGAAGTGTTTGCTTGAAGCTGCCACCTGAGGTGGCATATGAGATGCCACCTTTCAGGTGAACTCTAGACACACACACACACCCACATATACACACAAAAGAACATATATGTACACATACACAGACAGACACATACATGCACACAAATACATACACTGACATACACACACCCACACACATACATACACACACATACATACACACACACACACACACACACACACACACATGCACACAAGCATACACACACACACACACACACAAACAAACACACATGCACAGGCACATAAACATACATCAGCACATACGCATACACAAATACATACATGCACACAAACTCATGCATACACTCACATACACATATGCATACACTCACATACACACACACACACACACACACAGACCCATGCACATGCACATAAACATACATCATCACATACGCATACACACTCGCACACACAACAGAAGAAAATGTAGCTCTAGAGGGATGCCTAACTCAAACTGGTTTCCTGATTACTGGTACGCACCATCAAACTGTGCTGAATTATTTCTTGCTTATTACAGAGCCCAAGAGAGTCCGAGAGATTGTTTTTTTTCTCTCTCTAAGAGTTTGTATTTTTCTGGATTATCATTACAGTATAAGGCCAAATCATTCTACAGAGGCAAAACATTGCTTACGCTAGCTTTATCTTGAGCACACACGTACGTGCCTTTTAATCTGTATATTTTAAAAAGTACAATACTGTCACTGTGGTATAAAAAGCCAAGGCTATCGTCCATCAAATTGTGTACTTTCCAGACAGTAATTATTCCAATTTACTTAATGTAGTGACACACTGTAAAGCCCTCACAGTCAGGTTGTAATGGAGCAGTTTCACAAACAGTACAAACTCTTACAAACACACACACTCTCTCTCTCTCTCTCCCTGTCTCTCTCTTTCACACATGCAAACACACACAAAACACAACAACACACAACACACACAAACACACACACACACACACACACGCACGCACACACGCACGCACACACACACGCACACACACACACTTCTACCCGAGTTGTCAAAAGCCAAAACATCTACTGTTACGCTTCCTCAGCCCGCTCCAATCAGGATCACTTTCCGAGGTCAGCTCTCTTGCAGGAAATCTACTCCACACAGAAAACTGATCTCAAAACACATTTGCCTATGGACCTTATAGTTTAGTCAGCAGCATGCAGCTGGAATAAGTATGCCGGAAGGTATAGCACACCTCCGGCTCTCATAGCGGCTCAACATTTCATGTGACGCATCGACAGTATAGGCAATGCTTTGATTGCATGTCATTTTACATCATTATCATTAAGCTGAATTAGTGCTAGACTGGTAGCCTATTCATTGGCCGACTCACTGTGTCTCACCGGCAGAATAAATGTCCCCTGCCTGGCGAATGCAAATGACATCTCCGTCAACCTGAAGAGAGGTTATGATTTCGTAAGAGCCAACCGTACATGGAAAGGAGAGATGTATACATTATATCTCTCCTGCAATATAATGCCTCATGGAGTACAAACTGCTCCACTTAAAAGGGAAATTTTATCGACTACACGACACTTTTGGGAAGTGGTTGCCAGTTTCCACAGCATGCCCAATCTATCATGTTATACTGTCTGTAATACACAACTGTCCATCCGTAATGTTGATCATATTACTCTGTCATGGTGCTCTGTCTGTAATAACGGTCTACAGTAGCATTCTTTCAGGCACAGTAACATGTCTTCTCTGGAGTTCAGTATGTCAGTGTTCCTAGACGCAGATTCACTATTGCGTCTCCTTTTGATGTTCTTCTTCTCACATGCTTCTGTTTCTGCATCTCCATTTGTATGTCTGCTGCTTAGTTTTCTTCAATCTAATTGCCAGGAAATGCACCTTTTAGGGAGCAGACATCATATTTCTGTCTCCGTCACCATAAAAGACACAGAAAACTATGCTTATTGTCATATTTTCTGCCTGCCATATGTGACCTGAAGAGGCATCACGACAGGCACAGCATGGATAAACAATCACACTGCGGGTCCCTTTTCCTGTGCTCCAAAGCCTATTCTAATGTGCAAACACATCCTCAAAGGTTTCTGTACCGAGACACACTCTCACAAAAAAAAAAAAAAAAAAAAACTGGCAGTGCTGCTCAGATTTTCCCTCCTGATTTCTCTCAGGCAACCTTGGCCATTTTTCCAACAGTCTGCGGCTCAAAGAAGCTTAGAGTCATGAATCCAGGATGCACACAAGTGTGAGAGGTGAGAACACAGAGACATGGGGGAAGATAGAGGCCAAGGCTAGTTGAAGTTTAGCATAATGTTATAGCATTTTAGGCTACCACAGAGATTGCAGCATAATGAAGCAGAAGAGTGAGAACCTTGCAGTAGCCTACACCAAGTAGGCCTGCGTAGACAGCATGTATAATTTGCTCATAAGTCTGCTGAGATTGAAAATAATGATGAATATCCCTTATTAGGATATTGTGTTTGAGGCATGTTAGGCTACTGTGGCTTGATTACAACCAAAACAACAAAAGCCTTTGGTTTTATAGCATGGTTCGTAGACTAGGCTACATTCTACAACAGCCATCAAATAGGATACATTTTCCTAAAATTACATTTTACCATTTGCATCCTTTACCACAGCACATCACATAGACTCCAGACTCAGACTAGGAAAGCAACAAAAGAACCTACATTAGACAAACATTCCTGAAGTCGCCTAATATAGGCTGCCAATGATTACGCCATTGGCTTGTAGGAATAACTGTTATCACAGCTCTACAGTCACATCTGCATGCATTCTATGTTTGACAGATCTGAAAAAAAAATCTCATAAACTCGACTCTATAGAGTAGACCATCAACCCCCCGTGGTTAAATGTACGTACATAATAGCTTCATTCATATTCTCTTATGTTTCTCTGCAAGGGAAGGTAGCTTCGAGGGCTGCATTGTAAATTAGCTTGCATTGTGATATGCATAGTTGTGTCGTTTATTCAGTTGTGTACATGGATAACGCGTGTGGGTATGCTGCTGCGTGTTTATCAAACACTTGACAAATGTTAAGACAGTTGTACATGTAGGCCTACCTGATGCAGGCAATAGCCCACGTTCCCCCTCTTACCTCTTTGTCACATGTGATGATCAATGCCAACAGCATCTGATAGGGGTTCGCTCGACGTCAGGCATTTTGATTCCAGTTTGGAGTAATTGCTAACACGACTTCCCTCCCGCAATTAGGGATCTCCTCAGCTATTGATTCTGTAGGTTGTTGCTGTTGATGTGATGAGGTGCTACAGTGCCCCCTAACGGTAGTGGGGTAAACTGCCTCAGACTTCCAGTGAGCCTTTATTCTCCTCTCATGGAGGTTGTTCTGGGCGGGTCGAAGACAAGCCTTCGGTTACCACAGAGCATATTTTTCTAACTCCATTGATTCTGTCTCACACCAACAATCAATGCATGCCTGCACCATCTCTCTCTCCCTCCCTTTTTCACCCTCTCGCACTTCCTCTCTCGCTCATTCTCTTGCTCTCTCAATATCTGGTTACCCCGTTCAATGATCAGTTCATGCTATACACAAAAATAAAGCTTGTCATTTTTCAGCCTTCCTGTCTCTCGTTTCTTCTAGTCTTTCTGTCCGATCCCCTGGTCGTGTCCTCCTCTTTTCAATAGTGTAGTAGCAGACTGTAGGCTACTCATTCAGTCAATCAGAACCCTTTTATATGGTGGTTGTCAAAAAAAAGAAACTGAGAAACGATTTGATTTAATTGCTATGTATAACAGTGCATCAGCCAGTTATGTCAGAGGCTATAAGCATAAAAATCTTATAACTGTCTTTATGGCAGGTTATGTTCCGGTTCACTGTTAGAAAGAAAGAAAGAAAGAAAGAAAGAAAGAAAGAAAGAAAGAAAGAAAGAAAGAAAGAAAGAAAGAAAGAGACTAATAGTGATGCTAGTGATGCCCTTGAAGACAGGAACATTCTCAAAGAACTGACTGTCAAGGCTCTGCCAATGCCTGCAAGCATAATGACTCCACAGAGGTTGAGCAGTACGTGAACGCCCACTCCTATAGAAATCTCCAATGTCAACAAACACCTACAGACTTGTCAAAAGCTAACTTCACTTTTAGTACAAAGTTGCATAATTAAATAATTTGTACAAATAAAGAGTTAGACAATATAGTAGAAACATCAATGATGGATACAAAGAGTGAGAGTGATCAAAAACACCAACCATTGCCACACATTGTGAGACAGTTCAGGGTGGAAACAAACTTCAAAAAAGAAAATGATATTTGATGTGGAATAGTGATAGCACAATAATTAAACAAAAAGAATCAAGTGCCAAAATTCATCTCAAACGTCACATCATTTGTCAAATAGATGTTGTTGATTGCTCAAACTGATCTCTGAGAGGTCTCACTGTTTGTGTTACTTGTGTGACCCTTCTGTAGCCCAAAGTTGATACCAAGGTCAACCCCAGAAACGTTCTCAATTAAAGCACTGAATGGATGTTGTGACCCACCTGGTCAGTTCCCTCACTCTTGTCCCCCATGTCTGGAGAAAGGTGAGCGTAGCCCCAATGAGCTCCTTTGTGTTTTAAATTGCCAGTTTAATATTAAACTATTAATTTGCCATAATAATGTACTCCTCAGAAAAGACAGTCTCATCAAGAAATGTGGTGGTTAAGATGAATTACTAATGCATTAGTAATGTGAACGCATGAATTATTGATGACCAGCTGACCTGATATGAAAGAGGTCTGCTTCTGTGGCACTGCTGGATACGATTGTGATTAGCTCACACAGTGTGTGTGTGTGTGTGTGTGTGTGTGTGTGTGTGTGTGTGTGTGTGTGTGTGTGTGTGTGTGTGTGTGTGTGTGTGTGTGTGTGTGTGTGTGTGTGTAAATGACATATGTAAGTGAACTTGGGTGGGTTGACTCTATGTATGTGTACATAAATACACTGTGTGGGGTTCAGAGAGTGGTGTACGTTGCCTTGATTGTTTTGTGTGCATGTGTGTCTGTGTGTGAGAGAGACAGGCAAACAGAGAGAGAGAGAGAGAGAGAGAGAGAGAGAGAGAGAGAGAGAGAGAGAGAGAGCATGTGTGTTGTGTGTCTGTGCCTGCAGTCTGTGTGCATACAAACACAACCACCTTAAAACAGGAAAGACAGGAATGAGGAAATAGACTAAAAAAGATGAAAAACATTCTTTGATGAGCACGGAATTCCCATCTCTCCTCCGCGATACAGGGAGCCTTTCAGTGGAGAGACGAGAAGTGAACAGCTCAGGTGGGGTGGGGGTGGGGGTGAGGGTTGGGGGTGAGGAGTGAGGGGAGGGCGGCTGATGGGGATTGGGTGGTTACTCAGAGCAAGGGGCCATTCGAGCTCGGCCCGGTCTAACTGCCTTTCATGCTGTCATCTCCGTGATTGCGCCCAATCATGCTAAGTGCCTACCATTGATTCAGCGCAGCCCCACCTTCCAGTCAGTGGGCTCCATCAGGTCACTTGTGGGGAAATGGGGTGGGGTTAGGGGGGTATTATCAGGTGCTCTTTATCTGATACCTGCAATTCAAATCCTCTTTCTTTATAGATTGCGGGTTACATTTCTATTTATGTCTATGCTATTGTTTGACGCGGGGTGATCCCCCAACCCATCACTACTGCCATTTGTCCTTGGTGTGTGAGGAAAGTAATGGCTGTCTAGGTGGATGTGTATTGTGTATTGTGTGTGTATACAGTATGTGTGTGCTTGTTTGTCTGTGTGCTTGTTTGTCTCTGTGTGCGTGTGTGTGTGTGGAGAGAGAAAGGAAGACAGAGAGAGAGATAGAGAGAGTGGGGTGAAAGATAGTGCATGTTTACAATATTTGAAACCAATTCAGAGCTCAAAATAGCCAAAGCTGAGGCAAACAGAAACAGATATAGTCATTAAGAGACAAGACATCGTTAAAGACTAGAATAAGAATAATCACTCGAAAATGACTTGCATTGCAACTAATTGATGAAAGGTACAATTGATCCAATTATTTTTGTTTCGCACCATTCAGCTCTCTGCACAGCCAATATAAAGCAGTTCCACCATTCTTTTGATTAAAACATTAGCATGGATCAAATTAGCAAGCATCACAGCTGTAAATAATATTTCACTGGCCATTTAAATTATTCCAATTACGTACAGGGGCAGCAAGGCTTCATTATAGGAGCGATACCACAGTCTTAATAAAACATAATTTCATCAACTGGATTATATGCCCCGGTTTTGAAATGTGCCAACATTTCATAGCACACTGGTTGTCTTGGAGCCAGTGAAATATTAGCAGCTGTGTCTCTGGGCTCCAATAACACCCAAGCAGATGTTTTTGTTGGAGCCATTTTGTTTTGCTGACATATCCAAGAGTACAAATTGAACAGGGCCAGATATTTCATGGACCAAATCACATGCGAGCAGATGCTTCTCCTTCAGACAATTATATCCCAGTGCTATCAGCGCAGGCTAAGTGCTCACTTGTCTCCACTGACACGGCAAGATATCACATCCTTTAAACTGACTGAGCCCGGCCTGTGACGAGCACTGGTAGCTGAGACGTGCATACTGTACATACATAAACCATCTCGGTTGTTGTTTTGCCATGATAAACAGACATGATGGCCGAAACAGCAGTGGAAAACATTCCATTTGAATTCAACACACCTTTTTTAAGAAAATGTTGTCCTCATGTTCTGCCAGGTATTAATAAAATATATAAACTATACGTCAACAGCCAAATAAATAAACAAGCAAATAAATAAATTCGTTAAGTTTGTTAGTAGTCGTTAAGTTGTCCTTATGTTCTGCCAAGTTTTAATAAAATATATAAACTATACATCAACAGCTAAATAAATAAATAAACAAATAAATACATTTGTTCATTTAAATTAAACATGAAGAAGGTGGTGAGAAGAATGGGGTGGTGGCAGTTGTAGAGCAGTTGTGGGGGCTTTAAGGGTGGTTGTGGTGGGGGGTGGGGGGGGGGGGGGGGGACTGTTGTGACATGGTTCAGAGAAAAGTATAAAAAAAACAGTATATATGTAAACATGGTGGGCATGTAAAGAGCCTTCAGTTATTTTGGTGGTAAATGGGTGGACTTTTCTTTTCTTTCTTTTCTCTCCACCACAGAGGAGAAGTTCTAAAAAAACATGTTGTTGTCACATGGGCATACAGTAGTAGAATGAGGTTTCCTACATTTTGACAATTTCTCTCCCTGATAAATCTCTCTTCCTTCACAGTCCACTGAGACTGATTGAACACTGGGGTAATCAGTGTGTGTCTTGTGACTCTTCTCTCAGTGCCCCCCTGTGTTCAGCGCAAACACACACACAAACACACACACACACACACACACACACACACACACACACACACACACACACACACACACACACACACACACACACACACACACACACACCTCCTCCTCCTCCTCCTCTCTCTCTCTCTCTCCTCCCCTGGAAGAAACACTGGCTGTTGTGACATTTAAGATTTAATGGAGATTTATGAAGTGTCCCCCCGCCCCCAACTGCCGCTGGTGTTTAAAACTTTAGTTCAAACAAACAAGATACTTAGCTTCCTGTAAATCCATGATCAGAGAGTCAGTGCTGCTGCAGGAAGTTCGAACCATAATCTCCTTTAAGTGTCATCAGCTCTTCCAGACAAGCCACCATCTGTCCCCAACAGATAAATCACAAGGCAAGTTCTACAATGGATATTGTGAGCATTCTCAGGAACCAGGTTTGATTTTTCTCTCTTTTCACTCTTCTCTCTTTTCACTCTTCTCTCTCTTCTCTCTCTCTCTCTCTCTCTCTCTCTCTCTCTGTCTATCGTTCTCGCTCTCTGTCTACATCTGTCTGTTTCTGTCTGTCTCTCTTTCACTCTCTCCCTCACTCTGTCTCTCTGTCTCTCTCTCTCTCGCTCTCTCTCTCTCTCTCTCTCTCTGTCTCTCTCTCATTACCTATCTTCCAGTCCCGGCTTCTTCCAGTGGCTGCATCTAACTTCATGCTGCAAATAAATTGCATTAGTCTAAGCACAGCATTGAATTACCTGGAACTGTGTAACCGCCACTGGTGTTCCACCCATTTCTTATGCCCAGGCATCTACGCTTAGATAAATTACACATTAAGCTAATGTCTCCAATAGAACAAAATTTAAGTCAATAAAGAAACGCTGCGTAAGGAAAAGGGCAAGTTGGGACAAATGTGAAGTCTTTCCCTGGCATTAGCAGCTGCTATTCTGGGTAAATTAATTAATGTTATCCATATGAAACAAGACATATGACACCAAGTTTGAGGCTTGAGGGACTAATTATCAACAAAAACATGCATGTGTGGTATTAGTCATGACAACGCGTGACTGTGATTTTGCCTCTCATATGAAATGACTGACATATCATTAACCGTGCGCTGTCTGTCTCTCTCTCTGCCTCTGTGTCTGGCTGTCTCTGTCTCTTCCTCTGTCTATCTGTCTCTCTCTCTGTCTGGCTGTCTGTCAGGCTGTCTCTGCCACTGTCTCTCTGTCGTTCAGTTTCTGTGTGTGTGTGTGTGTGTGTGTGTGTGCGTGCGTGCGTGCATGTGTTTCTCTAGAACATACCCTGCACATGTATTTGCATTGTAAGTATTGTAACTTTACATTCTCAGAGAAATTTGTATGCATTCCCAGTGCCACATTTTTTATTAAATTTGGAGAATAAATGTCTTTTTAAAATGTCTCTTCTGTAACATGTGTTTGGATCTCTTCTCATTTCAATCACAAATATTTCACGGCTTCTTGATAGTCTCATTAAACCTGGATGCCCCGAGGAGACCTTTTCATCACTATGCGGTGGTGCTAATCTAATCAGCTTTGACGTGACAGCCCTATGTACTTCATTCTAAAAAAGGCACTTTCTGATGGACTAGTCACTACAAATTATAGTTCTGAAGAATACACCTTAGCTCTGGAGCACCCCCCCCACCCCCACCACCCTCAGGGTCTTTTTGTTGTGGATTTGCAGGCTGTGTGTTTATTGTCTCTCCACTGTGTAGTAATTAGAGTGTCAAAAGTGCTCGCTGCTCAGCTAAGAGTTATTAAGATCTTCAGTAACCGTGGCAGCCTTGACTGCAGCTCACAGCCAATTCGGGCATTTGTATTTCAAGGTCTGGGGTTTTTTTTTGGAGGGGGAGAAAGTCTCTCCATACAAGAGGTCAAACAGCTCAAAGTAGGTCATTTAGCCTGCAGGCTTTGAAGCTGGTCTGATTGAACACTGCATTGAGGTCTACTGTCTACAGCTGCCGGTCTGTAATGGACTGCTTTGTTTCTACCATGGAAAGTCCCTACACCCTGGTCAATAGCAGGGATGATGGTGAAATACTGTTGTACCCTGTCACTGGGCTGAACTGTTGCTGCCTGGGTACTTTCATTTTTCATTTCCTCAAAAATTCCTTTAGTTTTGGACAGTTAAAAGTGTACGTTAAAAAATGTCCACCACAGAAACATATCATACATGCTATGTTTGTATGACTATGATACATGCTATGTTTGTATGAATAACCAAAAAAAATGTGTGGGAATGTAGTTGCGTCTAGTGTGTGCCTTTATGTAACATTACAAACCCATGGACCCATGATGTGTGCCCTTGGCCACTGTCAGCATACAGTAGCAGAAGTGTTTTACATCAGAGAGATACCTATGTTGAATCTAGTCTTTTCAGAGTTTAAACTTAGTAGAGTAGAAGTTTGAGTAATTATGGCACAATAAGGGAATCAGATTGGAGCAAGGTTTTAGGTTGTTAGCCTGAGGTAAAATAATCCATGGTGCTTACCAAACTTAATTATTGTGAATATTGGTTTCAAATAAATTACTCTGTAGATAATGCCATTAAATGCTATAAACCTCTAAGTTCTGTTGGTTGCTTTAAAACCCAATCTCATTTTATTCAAATTGCTTAGCTTGTGTCTTCACTGCAGTGCAAGTTTATATATAAAAAATGCATGACCTCACAAAGCCTGAAAATCAATGGAATAATATCATCAGTGAGCTAAAACAACCCAGCTTGCCCTCCCCGTGTGCTTGCCAGACATTTGCGCGATGCCCTGAGGGAGGTGGCCTTGACCTTTTGGATAGGCATGATTGGGGCTGCCATACTTGTGAGTGGGCTAGCATTGGGACTGACATCAGTTGGCCAAGCTCCCTCTGTCACGAAGACAAAGGCATGCAATTAGGCAATGCATCAGCTCCCCCCCAAAAGAGTTGGCTTCCACAGATTACTTCAATTGATTGTCCATGCCAAAAGCATTTCTCTTTATTTTAACATGTATTCGTGGTGGCATATCCTTCAGAGGCTGGTTAATAGGGGAGAAATATATTCCCCAATTAGTTAATTAGTAATACAGTTTTGTTTTGCCTCTTGTGTTGAAGTAAACAGCCTGCCCATGTATAAAGTTGCACAACTGCCATTCTTTGTTAGCAAATAGATATATTTCACCAATCTTTAAAAACACTTTTTTTTTATTTTGCTGAAACAAAGGACTTAGGGTCCAATACATACACCATTGCAGTTGTCACGTTCATCTTGTCTATATGTCTCTCAAGTTTTAAACTTCTCTCTAGCCATCACAAATTAAAAAAAAACTGTTGAGACATTCTTGTTACCATCACTTTCAGACAATATTTAAGCTGGAAGGCTATTCATTTTCAAGAAAAGAGCAACCAAATGAACTTGAGCTTGAGTCAACTCTAAACTTTTAACAGATCAGACCAGTTATATGTGAATAAAGGGAGTTCTTGTGTACCCTATTACTAGGAACACGAGTTGTTAGAAAAACGGTGTCAGGAAAACTGTATGTATGTGAGAATTTAGCACCTGGTGCAATGCTGTACCTGCAGTGCTGACAGAACATTCTTATCACCAAAGAGTACCCCCATGTTAAAATACCATCTGGCCGTTATCTTTGAACGTATACATCTACTGTTGTAATGGTTAGCCCGAGTGCATATATATTGTGGGGAAAAGGAGCGTCAGCCTGTTCACTCTCAGGCAGCCAGTCGATTGCGTTAGGATGCGAGGCATTGTGGTTCTGGCTCTACTCCTGTGTGCCTCTCTGGCACGCGGAGACAGCGATGCGGACGGGAAGACCAGCCTGCTGGACATCTTGGCCGAGCTGAGAGACCTCCAGGCGGCCATGAAGATGTTGGGCGAAGTGTCCGTGTCGCAGAGAAAGGAGCTCGACGCTGTCCAGGCCGCGCTTTCCACCACGCAGGCCCGTCTGCAGGCCAGCGAGAGTCAGGTGGCTTCGCTGAGCAGCATGCTGGCCCAGCAGAGCGCAGCGATGGGCGAACAGGCCCTGCAGCTCACCGCCACCCACACCGCAGTGACGGAGCTGACCGGCAGGCTGGAAGCCAACGTGAAACAGACGGACGAGCAGCAATCGATGCTGGTGGACCT
>CM050214.1:10692706-10700206 GCA_027475355.1 Coilia nasus
CACTACACACTGGCTACATGCTGTGTGCCCCACTTGTATTGTAGATGAAAATAGCTTTTTACAAAATCTCTGACATAAACATGGTGGCAAATGTAGCAGGGATTAGCAAAAGCATATGTACACACAAAAAGGAGGGATGATTCGATCAGGAAATTACTGTTATGACAAAAATGGGTTTGTGGCATTGCAAGTCTTGTTTAGCTGAGGAACTGAGGGAGTGTTAAAAAATCTGAATGTGGCTACCCGTTATAGACACCATCAATATACTCCTGAAACAATTCGTAAAATAAAAAAAAAACAGTCAAGAATGGAAGAATTATAGTCTATATGACCTTATGTCCACAACACTGTTTCTTTATCCACAAAACCATACAGAATAAGATTTGACACAAAAAAATCACAATACAGGAAGTACAATTATGTAAAGATACATTTCATAGAATCCCATTTTTTGCATTTTTTTTCTGAGAAGTCAGATAGACCTGGTTCAATTTGTGTCAAAGTGGTTCATCAATATTGTATCCCAGTGGTTTCTTGAGGAAAACAATATTGAACTACAAATCTTTCAATGCCAAATGAAACTCTTTAAAACAGTTGACAGTTCTCAGAAGAATGTATAAAACCTTCAGTCTAACAATCAAGTGTATCCAGCAGCTTTCCCAGCTTTCCACTGCTGCATTTTTATCATAGCCTGCACCGAGCACAGATAACATCTCCATTTACACACCACAGCCTACAAACACCTGTGCCATGCTCGATCTGGTGATAAAAGAACACATACAACCTTGTGATACGAATGACACAGACACACCGACAAACACACATGCACACACCAGTAAACACTAACACAGAGACACACACAGAGACACAGACACACACACACACAAACACACACACACATCCGTGTCATCTACTTTGCTCTGTACCTAAGCCTCTCTCTCTTTCACTCTCTCTCGCTCTCTCTCTCTCTCTCTCTCTGTCTCTCTCTCTCTCTCTCTTTCTCTGTCTCGCTTCCTCGCCCCCACATTCCCCACCCCACAGCCCAGGCCTTGGAGCTTGACATGCTTGCTGACGTGACCAACTCCACGGGGAGCCAGGTGGCGGAGCAGCTGATTATGGTGGTGGAGCTGCAGGGGGCCGTGGAGACTCTGTCGGGCCAGAGCACAGGTAAAGGATGTGACTCATATGTGGTAATCACTGGCGATGGCATTAGAACCGGGGGTGTTGGAGGGGATGTGTGATTGCAATGAGAATGTCATTAATTCTACACCTGTTTTTTTCCCCTCATTTTTATGTTGTGTAAAGCAGTTAAAATAGCCGTGCAGGATATCCACACATATATGATTCATGTCACAACAAAGCTAAACACAGTCAATAGTACATATATAAGAGAATATTAGCTGGGTTTTTCAAAGCCATTGTGACTAATGAACTGTCGTCTACCCGCAAAACATCACTGGTTGTTAGTGGTACACAGTCTGTTATTGTACCTCAAGTCCCAGGGATCTCACCCTAGCCCACTTATAGTATTTTATTAGTTCAGTTTATTTTCTGGACAAAAAATGCTGTTATATAAGACACAGACACATTCGATGGTCTATATGAGTTTCTTGCACAAGTTAGCTGAAGTTCTCTAGGCATGATATGACTCATGCGGGCAATCGCAGTGAGAATGGAAAGCAGCACACACAGAGCGATAACAGAATAAAATATAATCTCCTGCCCGCTAACACCCCATCCAGACAGTCGCATTGTCTGCGCTGATTTACAGCAAACTCTGCAAATTACGGGAGTCCACAATGTCCGTGGCCATTTGTTTTGTCTGTGAAGAAAGAGCCAGCGTGGTCGATTACAGTCTCTTCCTCGCTGTGTTCTCACAAGAGAATGAAAATGAAATGAAAATGAGAAATATTTGCGGCGCACATTGTGCCCAAACTTATGCAAATCCACCCCCCCCCCCCCCCCCCCCAGCCCAAATTAAATGTCAACAATGGAGCATATTTTCTCCTCGTTTTTGTGCTGGTGTGGGTGATTGACAGCTTGAGTTGTTTCCCATTGATGTGATTGCAGTGCTGGCCGCGGAGCTGGAGGCTGTTGATATGAAGGCCAGCTCCACTGAGATGAAGGTTGGGGAACAGCAGGCTGCAGTGGGGGAGCTCGGGGCGAAGGTGGAGGGACTGGAGAATGAGAATGCAGGTACACACACACACGCATGCGGGAATGCACACACGCACACACACACCCACACACACACACACACACTATAAAGGTAAGCTGTAGGCTAAACATGGTCACGTCACTACTGCCTTTAGCATGGCCAAGGACGTCAACCGTCCATCTGTCATGTGACCTCCCTATCTAGCTCAGGCACTGGAACTGAAGGCCCTGGGTGACAAGAGCAGCGCTACAGAGGCTCAGGTGCAGCAGCAGCAAGAAGACGTGCAGGACCTGGCGGGCGTCATGCAGAACCAGATAGGAGAGAACGCAAGTAAGGCGCTGGACAAGACGCACATGAGTGTGTGTGTGTGTGTGTGTGTGTATGTGTGTGTGTGTGTCTGTGTGTGAGTGTGTGAGTGAGTGTGTGTGTGTGTTTGTGTGTGTGTACATGTTTGTGTGCCTTCTATGTATGTATGTTGCGCATGAGAGAGAGAGGTGGTGATACATGTTAAAGCAACACTATACAGTTTTTTCAACCTTAACATGCCTATTTTAATTTTACACCAAAGGTTTCACACTATGGATGTGTGTGTGTGTGTGTGTGTGTGTGTGTGTGTGTGTGTGTGTGTGTGTGTGTGTGTGTGTGCATATCGCAAGCACAGGTGTGCATACTTGTGTGTTACATGACTACACTGTAAAAAGTAAAGTATAGAACCAACTTTTAAACCAAAACAAAACAAAAAAAAACAGGGTAAACAAGCTGCATGTATAAATATACATGCCATTGTTAAGTTAGACCAGCATAAAAAAGCCGCTTGCCTGAAGTTTTTTAAGTTGGTTCGAAGCACACAAGTATCTTCCATCCTGCGCTCAGCTGAAACATGTATTGATTGTAGCCCCGGTGGGCGGTAATAGTGCCTCCATCTTTCTCCCCTCTCGTGCGTGCTCAGTCCAGAAGCTGGAGCTGATGCAGCTGGGGACGGCGCAAAACGCCCTCGAGCGCAAGCTCTCCGCTCAAGTCGGTGCCGTGACAAAGCTGGAGGAGGCGGTGGAGGGTCTGAAGCTGGAGAGCAAAGGTGAGAATGATGAGAGGAAACTGGTATGAATGCACTACCAAAGCAAGTGTTGAACCTGTAGCACTTGTAGGAGAAGTTCGTTGTGAATGGATCCATAGCCCTGTTGTTCGAGGTCACAGAGGGCTGTTGGTAAGAAAAAGAAAAGAAAATGATGCATTATAGACCAAATAATTAACTGGTGGCTAACTCTTACTGAATGGGCCATAGAAACTAACTTTTTGTTCATTCTGTTTCCTACAGACAGAGACAGTGACCTCAAACAATAAGGCTATAGATTGATTCACACCAGGCTTCTCCTTTAACACTATTCATATGATTAATATTCACTACACACTGGCTACATGCTGTGTGCCCCACTTGTATTGTAGATGAAAATAGCTTTTTACAAAATCTCTGACATAAACATGGTGGCAAATGTAGCAGGGATTAGCAAAAGCATATGTACACACAAAAAGAAGGAATGATACAATCAGGAAATTACTGTTATGACAAAAATGGGTTTGTGGCATTGCAAGTCTTGTTTAGCTGAGGAACTGATGGAGTGTTAAAAAATCTGAATGTGGCTACCCGTTATAGACACCATCAATATACTCCTGAAACAATTCGTAAAATAAAAAAAAAAACAGTCAAGAATGGAAGAATTAAAGTCTATATGACCTTATGTTAAGGACATCAATCCATGTACACACATGTGCATGCTCACAGACATAGACACAAACACACACACAACACACACACACACTTATGAACCACACGTTTTTACACACATAAACACAGACACAGACACACACACACACACACACACACACACACACATTATGTTTACCTACCATATGTTTAAGACCATCAACCATGGCAGAGGTATAGTGAGTATACATTGAAAAGGTCACAAAAATGTCACCAATTACACAGACTGATGATGCCCTTTTGGTAAAGTGGCTGTTTACTGCGCACTGTGCTTATGAGAACTAAACACACCAGCAGCATCTGCAAAAAGTTGTCGCTCTCTGTGAAGTGAGCACAGGGAGCTTAATTATAATGATCTATTGGCCCCTGGGGCATGAAACATCCTGTAATAGGAGCTAAGATCTAAGAAACTGGACTTCTTTTTGGAGCTTGAAGGCATTTCACCTTTCCTTCAAAAGGCAGCAACTGGACTTCTTTTTGGAGCTTGAACCTTTCATCCAAAAGGCTTCCCAGTTGCTTACAACTTAGCTCCTTTGTCTACCATGCCCTGGATGAATAAGAATCTACACAGACATGACGTAATATTCTTTACAGCTCAGGCCACGGAGTTGAAAACCCTTGGTGATAAGTCCGCAGCCACCGAAGGTCTCATTGGCCAGCAGGGCACCATCATGGGCGGTCTGAAGACGGCCATGGACGTCCTGGTGACCGAGGTCGGAGGTCTGAAGGAGCAGATCCAGGGAATGGAAGGCGGAGCTGGAGGAGGTATTCTAGTGTTCATTACAACATGCTTTTGTGTTTTGCCATTTTCCCTTTTGGCTAATGATGAGAAGGCGTAAGAAGAAGGTGAAGTTTTGAAAGGGTTTACAGTAGCACAGCTATTTGGTTTTGTGAGAGGTGGACAGAGGTGTCAGAAAGTACAATAAAGTAGGTTCAGAAAGTAAAAACCCTGCCACGTTTTCCTTCTAACACAGGTGACATCACTGAGTAGCTGATCTACCTGTCTTGATTGCTCATTACAGTCAGCTGATTTAGAGCTGGTTGGATCCAGTTTGAGGCAGGATTTCTACTTTCTAAACCTACTTTCTTTTACTTTTTGACACCTCTGGAGGTGGAGAGTCAATCAGATGCTCAAACTAGCATGTCTCTTAGACCTTAGATTTTTCATGGAACCACTTTATCATTCTCTTATTGTATTTTTGTTCATCAGATGATATCTGTTGCACAGAACAGAACAGAATATATCTGCTTTTTACAGTATGTGCGCATATGCATCATGGTTGCCATGCCTAAGCTGTGTTTATTTGGTGCATAGGCCTTGCACATCCAGGCAAGTTAATGCAAAATCACATGTGATATTGACGTGACCACTAGGGGAGGTCGTGCGTGCGATAACAGTGACTGTGATTAAAGTGGATTTTTCACAGTTTTGGGTCTGCCATGGTCTACCCCCAAGTGGAGGCATTGAGCGTTTACATTTTATGCAGAAGGTTGTGTACCCGTGTGCTTGGTGAAACAGCAAGTATATCTCAACCTTTATACATCCAAACTAACACATCATTACCTTACAACACCAAGGGCTCATTTCCACCAAACACTCTCCGTATACAGCGCGTAGACAGCAAGTGCCCATTTTCTGTCCGTATTCGTTTAGAATGAATAGATTAGACCATTTCCATCGCACACGTGATCCGAGTGTATTCTGTCACACATACACACATATTGTACACGGTTGCGTGCTGTACACGCCCAAGTCGGTGGAAATGAGGCATAAGGCTCCACACTGTGCTGCAGTGTGTTAGCCTGGCAATGAGAGGAATGGAAATAGCAACCTTGCTCCAGGCATAATCTTTTAGATCTGACTATTTTTCATGGAATCACACTTAGGGCCGCACTGTATCCTCAACTGAGCTACTCTGAGTGCTATATAAAGTGTTTGACATCAAGCATGTCTTCTAGATCAGAAGCATGATGATGAAGATGTAATAAAATTGAAAGTAAAATAAAACAAGAACTACACAGGAAATGTGTAATCCCTAAGCGTCTAGGTGGGAAATCATCAGCACCTAGAACTTGAAGCAGAGGAGTTTCCAAGCTTCAACCTTGAATCTTAAAGGATTGACCCTGTAAAGCCCTTCCTGATACAAAGGGAGTGATACAAATGAAAGTACAAATCCTCAACAACCATTTCAGGAAGGTGGACGTCATCGTCTCCGGAACAGAGACAGAATATTAGATCGACTCTTTTAAGTCAGACCATACAGAATTAAGCACTCGTGACTCATCACAACATAGTATGATGTCTCATGTTTTTGCCCAATGACTTAAAACCTGTAAAATGACACATATTAACATCTTAACAAATGGATGTTTGTGAGCGATGAAGTAAATTCCAGCTGTGCTTAAACTCAACCAGCAGCATATAGATTTTGACAGTAAAGTGTTATTCCCATACAGTTGTGAGGTGGAAATAAAATGATCCATAAATTACACAAAAGAGCAATCATACATTCAGAACCAGCATGGGCAGTTGGTCCTGTATCTTAACAAAACAGAAATGTAAGATGGAAATATGTACTTCTACAAACAAAGCCATAACAATCATAACATGAAAAATAATGCAAGTATGCCACCCAAACCCCATGTTGTCCATTATCCCTCAGATACGGGGGACAGTGGAGACTTGAAATACATATCATGCAGAACTTACACATTTGTTTAGATGTGGAGGGTACAATAAAATGTGAAGGGTACTGTAAACAATGTACAGTAACATTAGATTTACAGTGTTGGTATTCAGTCTATGGGAAAAAAAGAATAGTGTAAATGACATGCTTGTTGAAGTACTGTGAATAGTGTTGTAATGACAGAGCAGTGCTGCTTAAAGAGTGGTGGTGTGATGGCAGTACTCCAGTGGGAGCCCAGCCTCAGGGAAGAGGCCTGCTGGAGGAGAGGAGGCTCTCAGATGAAGGACTGGCGGGGGGCCGACCAATCACAACACCCATCCACAGGGTTCCCCCAAGAGCTTCCATGTTCCATGATGGGTCTATCAGTGGCCTGCTTTATGCAACCCATCAGCCTCCATTTTCTCCGCAGCTTTTACTTTATTTCCCATGATGCATCAGCCAGGTTTCCAAGGAAACCTCACCTTATCTGACACCAGTTCGTAAACTTTTTGAAAAGTTTGAAAATTATTTTGCTTTTTAAAATGTCAGTGTGTGTCCATCTGTTGTTTGAATTCACAGCCAGATCAACAGTGGCCTTCTCAGCAAGCTTGGGCCATTCTGGAAGGGTTGGTCCTTATAAGGGAGAGCGCGTCCTCATTTACAGTGATGTCATCACTCAAGTTGGAAATGGCTACAATCCTCAAACAGGTGTGTATTTGTATATTTTTCACTTTTGTGTGCATAACAGACAGAGTATAAGCTGTTCCTTAGGTTATTTACAAAATGTGTATTTGTGTGTGTGCATGTGTGCGTGTGTGTGTGTGTGTGTGTGTGTGTGTGTGTATGTGTGTTTATATGTTTGTGTGTGTGATTTCTACTGCTATTGGTATTGTTTGCGTGTGTGTGTGTGTGTG
>CM050214.1:10702706-10832706 GCA_027475355.1 Coilia nasus
TTGTCTAAAATTCATGTCGGTACGTAATGAGACATAAGACATTTTAGAGGAAGTACTCAGCATGGTGTCCCAGGGAACACATTATGGGAGCACTTTATCTCGCAGCTGACATCACAATTCCAAACATGTCACATGAGATATAACGTTCTGTCATTCGTCTCCGTGAAAGTAAGTGTCCAGTCACATAGCAGTGTCAATTTGTAATGACGGCTACCTAAAAATATTTGTTGCTATGGCAGCATGACACAGGTTGCTTAGGTGTCGGTTGTAATTGAAGCTTTTGATATCATTAAAATCTGACTAATAAGAGGACGTGACATAGCACTGACATGTTTATGACATTGCTAAGATGAAATTGTCAAAGAGGCAAAGCATGACTTTTTTTTTTTTAAATCAAAAGGAACAATAATAGTTTTTTCCCTAAATTGTTTGTTTTCCTTCCTTAGCAAATAAATCACGGGCTGCCATTAACTGAACAGGACCAAATCAAATCTACCACAATATTTGAAATGGGTTTTAGGCACACGTGTCGGTGCAGTACAATATTTGCACAGTGTCTTAAAATATTTAAATGTGACTCCTGCTTCCCAGAGAACGTGTGGCTCTCAATCACTTACTGTAGAAGAGGGGGGAGAGACAGCCATTTCATTATTCAACAGTATTTCACATGAAGAATGGCACTTCGGGACCAGCCGGCCCTCTTTGTCTCTCATACAAAACACACACATGCACACATGCACACATGCACACAAACACACAAACACACGCACACACACACACACACATGGCCGCACACACGGCTGCACACACACACACACACACATTCACACAAACACACACACACACATACACAAGCGCACACACACACAAGTGCACACACACACACACACACTTGTGCACCTACACAAAAAAACAACACAAAGAGCCAGAGAAAGAGAGAGAGATAGAGAGAGAGAGAGAGAGAGAGAGACAGAGAGGCAGAGAGAGAGAGAGGCAGAGAGAGAGAGAGGGAGAGAGAGAGAGAGAGAGAGAGAGAGAGAGAGAGAGAGAGAGAGAGAGAGAGAGAGAAAGAGAGAGAAACAGAGAGAGAGAGAGAGACAGAGTTAGAAAGAGACAGTGACTCACATACAATTCCAAACATAAATGATTCACCACTGTGCAGGGACTCAGCTGCCCATTCCAAAACTATTCGGGTGAGTTGCACTTCGATTAGGTGTCGCTGTTCTGGGTTTCCACAGAAACAGTGAGGAAAAAGAGAAACTGCTTCCCTTCAGCTTGCCTCAAAATGGTTGGCAGGTTCTGTGGGTTCTGTGAGTGTTAATGATGGGGAATTGTTGTGATTGAGGACTAATGACTAAGCATACAACACCCACCCTCTCTACATCGTAAATAAATACCAGATTACAATAGCAAAAGGCAATTAAGCTCTCATATAATGGAACAACATAAAGCCTTGACTATGTGCTCCAGGACTTGGCAATTATGATGTTGATGAGCGTATGTGTGTGTGTGTGCGTGTGTGTGGCATGAGTGCGTGTGTGTGTGTGTGTGTGCGACTGTGTGTGTGTGTGTGTGTGTGTGGCATGAGTGCGTGTGTGTGTGTGTGTGTGCGACTGTGTGTGTGTGTGTGTGCATGTATGTTGATGAGCACTTTTATGGCAGTAGTAACTTCATGGACTTTCAGTACTGTGTCTGTCTGTGCCAAGTACAAATACATACATGCGCACACACACACACACACACACACCCACACACGTGCACACACACACACACACACACACACACACCCACACCCACACACGTGCACACACACACAAACGCACATTTTCATGATGACTTTATATTGTAATCTTCTAATTTCCTTTACATTCATCTCCAAATCAATGTACAAAGACACAGATTTTCTGAAACAAGAACTTGCAAAGCATCAAGGCACGGTTTAAACCACAAGACTGTAAATCTTAGTCAGGTATAGGTGCATTACTATCAATTTAGCAGTTAAGGTTTGTCGCACAGACTGTAAGCTTATCACCGCAATCTTTCTCCACTGATTGTGGAGAATTTTTTCAGTAAAGGTAATGAACACAATTGCCGAGGGAGATTAGGTAAGTGTGAGGTGCTGCTAAGCAGGACTGCAGGGCTGAGAGTGCTTCTGATTGCTGCCTTAGAAATATAAAGCTGGAGAGGAAAAATGAATGGAGGTGCTCATAAAGTGTGTAGGAAATAATACTTCAACAGGCAATGGGATGAGCCTTAAATCTTTTTCTAAGTGAAGAGATTCATGGGTTTAACTAGATACGGAAATATACAACGGGGATTCAAACACATCTTTGCCAATCAGTTTTGAGAGCTGGAACCGCTTTACGAGCAGTACTAAATGAGAATTCTCATAAAACTATAAAATACAGTGTGATTCATTTTTCATCCCTTTACTGAAAGAAAAATACATTACGGTATTGCTCATGGCTGAATGTGTGTGTGAACAGCAGTTCTGACATGTGAAGGAACATATAGGGCGTTCTCTGTTTTGCACCGTGGGAATTCAGCACCTAAAGTTTAGTGTTGTGTGTACCTGAGCTTACTCAGAGTAACCCATTTGACCATGACCATTCAGGCCAATACAAGAGCCTTGTGTACGTTAGGTCAAAGGGCTTGTCTTGCCATAGCCTTATCCCAACAGAGATAGCAGTAGCTTTTTCATCTAACCTTGACTCTGCACTAAAAAAAAAAAACCTTATGAATTAACCTTATCTCCCTTAACAATGGATTTCTCTTTTCTGATTGGCTGATGAGGTGGGAAGTAACTTTGTATAACTGGATCTCAAAAATTTGAATCACCGTTCCATAGCAATGCGCTTATGAATGGTAGCCATGACAGTTCTTGCTCTTGCAGAGATTAATTACTGGCTAAATAACTATTCCATGCTCTACCTTTCCTTAAGGGTTGCTATAAAGTACTAAATCAACCATTCATTTCAGTAGTTTATGCGTATAAAATCAGATCATAAATACAAACGGGAGATAAAAGGGATAACAGCCTTTGAGGTGACCAGTTCCATGGAAATAATGACTTTGTGTCGCGGAATTCTTCGCCCCCACCTTGGCATTATTTTTTCCACAAAACTGGTCACCTCATCAGCTGTTATCCCTTACATACAGCATGGATGGTAGGGCTGAATACTGGGGGTCTACATGACTTTTGATTTGGTCTTTTACTTCAGTCCAGGATGAAAGCCATCACCATCATCGTTGTATTGTGCTTTCTGTATGTGTGTGCATCAGCAGCATGAGTATAGAGAGGGGTAAGTAAATGTGTCGCAGGATGGACGGCGGCGGAGTAGACAGAAGGAGGCAAAACTAAATTCCTCAAAAGGAAAAAAAAAACAAAATTCAAAATTTTCTTAAAATGTGCAAATATTTACAGTGTCAAATAAACTTCAAAAGTGCAAAAACAAAGACTGTGAAAAATACAAAATAAATAGGCTCAGTTTGCCAGGCTATATCAAAATTGACCCTGCACAAAACTCTACAGCTCAGGGACACGTACCTTCCTCTCACGGACTCTCCTTACAACTGAGGCTCTGGGGCCTTATACAGAGCACAGATAGCTGCAGCCCCTCCCACAGATGAGCCCAAATTCAAATAGAAATTAATTAACTAAATAACAACATTTTGATCACAAATTCCAACTGAAAGAAACAAATACAAAACATAGAATAACTCAAAATTATTTTCATTAACCAAAACCCTTTTGTGCATAATAAAATACATACTTCCCGTTCACCATTAAAACACCCCTGCCAGAATGGCGCATCCCACACAACACCCGCGATACACCATGAGCCTCCCCCATATCTAGTCCGATTGTCTGAAATATATGTGGTCAGATGCTTTAATACTGCAAGACACTAATTCAGCTCTTCTACTGGCTGTTAGAAAAGAACCCAACTCCCCTGAACTCTACTCATACCCAATTCTAAACAGATGTTGATTTACATTACAAAAAAACCTTTGAGAAATAGATTTTATTTGTGCTGTTTTCTATCAAAAAGCACACATGGTTTGGATTTCTTGAATCTGAAATGCAAAGTGCTTTCTCTGCTGAGGGGGGAAAAAAGTCGATAAAGGCACAATAAAAATTAGATGACCATTCAATGTGGGGAATGTTTTTCTCACTGCAGTTTTGAAGGCCAACCTGAATGTTGATGAAAGCCTAATGAAATACTTGAACAGAGTGACCAAGGTGATTAAATTTAAAAAAAATGTAATTATTATATATTTTAGACCTGGAAGGGATTTCTAATAAATGTTATGAATATGCACTGTTTTTTTAATATTTAAGGACAAACAGTTCAGTTGGAAGACACAGAGGCATGGTTGACCGTGAATACAAATGTGGACAAAGTGAAGAAAGAAAAGCAGGGTTTTTTTGTACACAGAACTTCAGCTTCAGGCAAACATGGTAAAAATGCTTTTTCAAAGTTTGTACATCGAAACAACCTCTGGTTCTTTGTGTGTGTGTGTGTGTGTGTGTGTGTGTGTGTGTGTGTGTGTGTGTGTGTGTGTGTGTGTGTGTGTGTGTGTGTGCTTTATATCAGTGTTTTTGCAGTTTGGTTCAGCAACACAGAAGGCGAAGTGAAAGCAGAGGCAGTGCCAGTGATACAGCTCAACAAGGCCAATGTGGAGGAGCTGAGCACACGACATGTCAATTACCTGCATGCACTTATTCAGTTGTCCTTGCATCTTTGAAGTATTTTTCGATCCTTTTACAATAACCTTCCTTGAAGGACACAGAATATTTTCAGACAGAGTTTTCATTCATTTGACAAGGGTGCTTGTACCTAGAAGCATTTGCACTGCAATTGGTTGCAAAAAGTGTTTCATTCTCGTCTCTACTTTGTTGTCCTATCTGTGTGGACAGGACTGGACTCTGATCTGACAGTCGTGGGGGTGAAACTAAATAGTGGGAGTGAAGAAAAGCAAGCAAACCCCCCCGGCAGCCTCTCAAGCCAGCCTGACCCTTGCTCTGAGGTCCGTCATGCTCTTTTTCTTAACAGCATTTTCCCTTTGCAAAAGTCTTGAACATTTTGTAAGGATTAAGTTCACAGTTAAGAGTGTTAAAAACTGCTCCATCACTTTTTTGCCCCAATAAGAGATACAGTATATGTGGTTCTAGCTGAAGCCTCAGGCTCGAAAGAGCTCATTATCAAGCCAAACACCACTGAGACCCTTGTGGAACAACAGCAAACAGTCATAGCGGAGTAGAAAGCTGACCTGGAGGAGGAGAGCAAGACAGAGAATGCTGGTGAAAAACCTGTGAAAAAGAAATGTCATCCTCAAATAACTTCTGGTTATTTATTTATTTGTAAACAATTATTTATTTCTGGTTGGGCAGGGTGGGTTCAAATACACATTATGTAATGTGCATTTTTTTTCTTTAAATAAGTTAAAGAGTAACAAAAAAGTAACATGAAAGTTAAAAATCCACTGGCGTTTATTATAATGCATTCACTGTGGAGGGTAATAGTTTCAGCCCAGGCACTGGAACCAATGGCCACGTGGGACGAGAGCAGGCAGACGGAGGGACAGGTGACTGTAGCGCTGGACCTGAGGGCTCAGCTGCAGGCCGTTAAGAGAGAAAATGAACCGAAAGTGTGACCGCAAGAGGAAAATTACAGCTGCCCTTTTTTGTCTGAGGTAAATGTGGTCTCCCGAAATATTTCTTAATTTTGATGTCCTTATGGTCAACAAACAAAACGGCACTACTGCAGAAAACAATACAAAAATCCAGGCATATGGTGTTGATGTGATGAAAGCTTTGAATTTTTCTCTTTTTTTTTTAACTTGCTAAATGCTGAAGACAGATGTGAATATGAATACTGATGTGTGTAATGAACTGTGTTGGTAAGTGGAGGCATACAAAAAAGGAAAACAATATTTCTAACTTTATCTGGGGGAAACAACAGTGGTACAGACCATTACACTTTATTGTAGAAGCTAACTACAAATGACAAAGTTTTATGTTTGATCCCTACCTGGGGCATGGTTCATTGCACTTACTTTGATCTCCTTTGACATGGACAGAAAAAAAAAGTGGTTTTGAGAGATCATGTCGTGGCAGTGTCAGGCATGTTCAGTATCAGAAAAATCTGAGTGAGATGGACAGTAAAGAAGATCAGTGTCAGGAAGTTACGTCCCACCAGCGCGGACTGCAGAGCGGGAAGTGCTGAGAAGCAGATCAAATGCTAAAATGCCTTAGATGAGCACGGTGGATGGGTGGTTGCAGACCTCAAGGGAGCTGTAGGGAGAGCATAAGACAAAGACTGCAGGTAAGACACGTCAACTCAGAGAGCTTCTTCAGCAAAGTCTCGACAATCTGTGGTGTGTGTGTGTGTGTGTGTGTGTGTGTGGTGGGGGTCAGTGGGTGTGTGAGTGTGTGTGTATCGGTATATGTGTGTGTGTGTGTGTGTGTCTGTGTGTGTGTATATATATATATATATATATATATATGTGTGTGTGTGTGTGTGTGTGTGTGTGTGTGTGTGTGTCTGTGGAGGATAATTTTAATGGCCCAGTATTGACAGGGGTCCTTTGAGGAAACTATTATTATTATTATTATTATTATTATTATTATTATTATTATTAGTATTATTATTATTATTATTATTATTATTATTATTATTATTATTAGAGGCTGGGCATAAAACGGATTTCGCATAAAGCTCAAAATATGTCCATCCCTGTGTGTGTGTGTGTGTGTGTGTGTGTGTGTGTGTGTGTGTGTGTGTGTGTGTGTGTGTGTGTGTGTGTGTGTGTGTGTGTGTGTGTCTTTGTGTGTGTGCATTTTGAATGCTGACAAGCTCTCTTTCCCTCCTTAATTCAAAAAGTAAGACAAGCACTAACACTGTCGTGCTGCACTCAGGGTTCCAGTAAATGCCTGCATTACCTCAGTGTCTGTAGAAATCACAGTGCTTGAACATAATGCCATGTGTCACAGATTAAACTGGCAACACGAGCAGGTGGGCAGGAGCTATCACAAGAAACATGCAGAAGTCTGCATCTGGTGCCACAACAAGCAGCAGTCATCTGACAACTCGGTCACAGATGTTTCTTGTTCCTGGGATTTTAGCTCAGTGTAATGACCTGAAAAGTCACAGAGACACGTCAAGCATCACTGAGACCCAGATGTCAGAGCTGCAGAGAGAGGTGCAGCAGGTGAAGCTTGGAGATCGAGGAGGCTCACGAAAAACAACACAACCATGGCACCAGTATATCGCTCGGGGGAATGGCTCTGGACAGCCATGAGACTAAACTGTTCAGACATGAAAACAGCTTTGTGCTTCACGAAGGCATAAGATTGGGAAGAGGATCCACAATGACATGTTGACAAATCACCTGCAATTTTTCCCGTTTATCTTTTATAGCTATATCAGAGGGACTGACTGTACTGTGATCAGTGCCAGTCTTGGAGAGGTGACAGTATCGCATTGTGGTCAACCTCACAACTGAGGTAGAGGAGTTCAACTTCGAATACAGGTTGGTAAAATGTGAAATAAAATCCACTAGTCCCATCAACAATGTGGCCTTTGTTTGTATTTAGCATGTCTTTATACCAAAATATGTACAGTTGTAAATATGTATGTAAATATGTATGGTTAAGAAATCATCAATTCTGCCAGGGTATGTAAAATTATGACCACAACTGCATGCACACATCCCTCTACCTAGCTCCAAGAACACAGGCCCTTGCTTTATGAGTGCTCCTTCTTATGTTTCTTCCTGTCTAAAAAGGTAGTCAGCTTTCTGAAAGCTTTCTCTGTCCTGCTTTCTGAAAGCTTTCTCTGTCCTGTTGTTGTAGAGGGATCAACACATACATGTAAATGTTAAGGCACTGCATACATAAGTAATAATATGTATTTATATCACTGTCATCACAATTCCAACATTATAACTACAAACTTGTATAATTACTGTATAATGAATGCCCTATCAACTTATCTGTCATTCTGGAAACATCTTAAAACTAAAAGTACCAAATAGCCAAACATAGGATGGCATTCAAACATATTTTTTGCTGAGCGTAATTAAAAAGTCTTCTTGGCATTACCACTGGCACCTCTAAAGCTTTTATCAGACTGTTCATTCCATTATGTGAGCCCAACGCATCATCGACAAAGGGTGTTGTTTGTCACCAAAAAAAAAACAAAAACATGTCATCATAGAGATCTAGGAAGTAGTTTAGGGGACTTAAGTGCTCAAAGACAAACTTCCCAAAAACCACAAGCTTATATTCAACATCCTAGTATTTTGCAATGAAAATCTGGAATCACTTAAAATATAGTGTCTTAACCACTTGGCAGGGAAAGACGCTGAACCATGTATAACATTTTACTTCAAAATTAAACTGGTTTCTGAATGCAGGAACATGTCATCTGGGGTACATTTTGACAATTGTGCAAAAGTAGGCTGCCTGGTCTGTGGGTGTGATTTCCCTTTTAATTTAAAGCTTCTGCAAGAGACTAGATGTCACCCCTAGCAACAGGTTCTTTCTCTTAGCCTAGGCGATTCCAATTTCCTTTTGTCAAAGCGTCAGCAGCTTTGTGAGCTTATTTTAAGAGTAAAACTTTAATTAAGAGACGCATGTGAAGTACAACTGAGGAGAAGTGCTCTCAGTGGTAATATAAAATGCCTTGTGAATATAAGCCCATATGTTTATTGCAATGTGTTAGTCATGGATTAGTAGCTTGCTGATTCATTACATTGTGTTGTGTTGTGTGATCACTAGCCAAACCAGCCCCTCGTACTTCATTTAATTTTGTACAGAGGGTCTGGCCTTGCTGCCATTGACATTCATGTATTCGCACCAAGCGAATCCAAGCCAATCAGCGATCAGAGGGAGTGTTCGTGAATGATGACACTGACTTTGTGTGCTACATCTAGGAATTGTAGTGCCTAGGTAGGCTAATTGTATACGTGACAGCCAGACATTAGCGATTGGGCAAACTAAGGCAGAGACAGTTATTTTAAACTTCAGTAGAGTCCACACCTCCAGCAAGAAATAATTTCTCAATACAGCAAGGCCAGACCCTCTGTACAAAATGAAATGGAGTACGAGGGGCTGGTTTACCAGGCTAGGAGATCCCAGCTCTGGTAGAGCAGGGAAGCACTGCAGAGGGCCAGGTGGAGGTCCAGATGACCCCTATGCCACAGCTCAAAGCAGCAGTGGAGCACAACAAGAAGCAGAACACATATCAGCAAAGAGTGTTTCCAGTTCTGTTTACTTATTTTATAAAACAAAAAAAACAACCAACACCCAGTGCCATTGTGACTACACAGCACACCACAGCACAGCACACAGTGTACTGTACACAACAAAACTGACTCTGCATTTAACCCATCAAAAACATTAGCAGGTGGCAACCATGACAACGGCACACGGGGAGCAGTGTGTGGGGATTGTATTGTACCATGCTCAGGGTTCCTCCATGGCAAAACTGGCAGTTGGTGGATTCGAACCTGTGGTCACAAGTTCGAGACCTTAACCGCCAGGCCACCACTGTGTACATTAATTAAAATACAAGCTGTGTAAATGTACGAGATAGCCTGCGGATAGTTTTTAACTGTAGTCCCTGGCAGGTTGATGTCAATAAAAATAAATAAAAGAAAGAAATGCAAGACGATCATGTGATATACAGTGTCATTTTCATACCATAAAGCTGATAATATGCTCATAACTAGCAATTACTTACTCACTGCTTTTATCATACATACCGAGTGAACAGTTACAGCTGCTATTTGAGGCGTGTCATGAATATCAGACATTTTTTTTAGTTCTTTCAACTGTATTGATTGATGACAGACAGACAGCTTTTACATCTTCCCTTGTGACTGCAGCAAACGGTCATATCCAGGTTGATGAGAGGGCAAAGGTCAAATAGAATTTGCTGAAGAACCTAGGGGTCATGGTGGATGATGAGGCTGAAAGTCAACAGTCGAGCATCTGAAGAGTCAAACCACAGGTACACACTTCTAAAAAGAGACGTCTCTGAAGCACGTGGGTCAGATCAGAGGGGACGTTTTCATACATTTTTGTCAGTGTGGATTTGAGGGGAAAAAAATCCTTTAACGGCTATGGGGGAGGGAGTTATCTGCCAATGCATTTTATTACCATCTAAATTACATTGGCACGTAATGCATTCACAGATGAATTTGAACTCTTGATCACTGCCATCCATATTCATTACATCATCAGTCCAGTGCATCAGTGTCCATTGCAATGCAGCCACGACCTTTGTGTGACTTAGACCAAGTCATTGAACTGCAATTACTGGGAGATAAGACGAGCTCAACTGTTATCTTCCTGGAAGAACAGAAGACCTCAGTGGTAGAATTAAAGATGGCTGCACTAGATTTGAACAAGTAGAATTTGCATTAGTGTATTGCGACTGGACAATTTGACAGCGTCAGAATGTTCTAATGACCTTTCATGCATCATACACTGTTTGCAGATAATTTGCATTATAAAAAGCCCAGTAATTGGGAGTGTGTTTCCTTTAATTAACATTAACAAATTAACACCAAACAAGCAATCAAAATTAAAGCAAATGTGTTAGATTTTGAAATAGTTCTTCTTTTATTTATTGTGATGATACTTTAGACCAGGCACAGGACCTGGGGGCCCTCATAGAGAAGGCCAGACAGATACAGGTCAACCAGGGGGACATGTTAGGCCTATGGTATACTGCCACACAAGCAGATGCGCGAGTGCAGTGTGTGTCACGTACCCTAGACGTACTTGTTGTCCTGTTAACTGGAGCACATGTCGGGCCTTTGTGTAGCTGAGAGGCTTGCAGTGCTTGGCTTCTGGAAGCTCCTGACAAAGCATAGCCCATAGCTACAGATTGGGAATGTGCACAGAATCCAGGTTGATTCCAAAGGTCAGGCCTTACAGAAAAGCTTTCAACTGGAGTTCATCATGTAAAAACATTGCAGATGATTTCATGTGAATTTGAAATGTTGGGAGTTCAGTTTTTTGTATGTGACAGACTAGACAAGCTACACTCGACACAAAATCTAGGAGGCACAGTGTGCCGCAAAGATGATGCAATTCTCATCAATCTACGCCATGCACTCATGCATGTGCTTGCTGTGGGTGCAGTAGTATACCACAGGCCTTACTGTAATAGTTAATCAGCTTCAAACAGAGCTTGTAGACCTGAAGGAGAAATATAAAGGTCTAGGTCATCATAACAAAAAGTATATATTGAAATGTGATGCTCTATATTTATGGGTGGCTTTAGAAAATATTTAGGACTTTTGGCACAATAACACATATGAAACACATCCATAGTGCTGAAAACTCACATACAGTGTGTGTAACCTTCCTATAGACATATGTGGAATGTATTTGCACATAAAAACTTTTAAAATGTCTGTACAGATTAACATGTGTAATTGTGTAACATATGAAGAGAGCATGATTAGCTTGTATGTCGCTAAAGGGCACATTCGGTTACTTACTACCTTGTGTCTCTCTCTCCCTCATCAAGTGAAGTCAAGTCAGCTTTATTGTCAATTCTTCACATGTGCTAGACATCAAGGAATCGAAATTAGGTTTCTTACTATCCCATGAATAGACCTGACAGGACATTAAACATTAAATATTAAAGTGGAAAATAAGACAGTATGGAATACTGTAAGGTATTTGAGTTCTTACCTATCCTGAGTGTAACATGTAACATTATCATAATAAGTAACATTTTGTCTGACCACTACAGTAATCTCAAATCAATAAATCAGCTAATTATAAATACACTATGCTAAATGGGGCAAAAATGGAGCAAAACGGCATAAAGTGCAAAGACTATGGCAGACATATGGGGGGGGGGGGGGGGGGCATATGGGGGGCTGCTCATGGTTGCAACTTAGGCTTTGGAGCTGTCTGTCATCAGCAGATGGAGCCCGGCCTGAAAGCTGCTGTAGATTTGAAAAAGGAGAATGTTGGTTAATGTCCTCTGCAATGCTGGTGATGTCCTCTCTGATATCAAAGGCAACCCAGTCTTGTCAAAATATTGGCCAAAATTCCCCCCTAAAATACTTGGTGGCCATTACACCATCCTAGGTCCCACTTCTAAGCGGCTGTGTCTTCAGACACTTCACTTTACACTTTGCTGTAATGCTGTAGTAGTGACTGTATCTGTCGCTTCAGCAGCACAAAACAGAGTTTTATCATTTAATTAGCTAATATTAAGCTCCCATATCACACCTTACTACTAGATTCACCAACCCTTCCCTTAAGGACACCTCATATATGGGGGAAGATTGTCCGTGTCTGAGTATCCTTTCCCTGTCTGTGTCAGTCTGGTCAGCAGAACTTACCTGCAGTGCTTTAAAAGTCCAATACTGTGTAATCTTGTGAAGGAACGGTGTACTTTAATGGTAGAGCTGGGGACTATTGTAAAACCTAGTCAGAAAACAGAATGCTACTGAGCGCTTTCACTGCAATTAACTTACGCTGCATTTAAATTACTCCATATAAATAAAAAATATACTTACATACAGAAATACTATACATACTCTTTGCCGTGTGGAAACCTTGACTCATAAGACCAGATCAGTATACCAATATGAGACCCAGTATACCTACAGCCCTGTTTTGGGAAATTACACAAGCTGACACATTTTTTAATAAAGGGAGGCCAGTCTAATGGAGTGTGATTTGAGTAAAGTTATTACTATATTTCTCATACTGGCTAATGGAGGAGACATGAAAACCTGTGCTATCAGGCAATGAATGCATTTGTTTTGTTTTGTTTGTCTAATGCACTCCCGGTGTGAATATTATTTACCTATCTTTGTCCTGTGATTAAAGATCAGTCACTGGAACTAAGTGTTGTAAGTGGAAACTCAACCTCTGCTGAGAAGCTTGTTAAAGAACAGCTTGTCGTTGTGGGAAATCTCAAAACTAAAGCAGAGAACTTGAAGGGGGAAAATGAGGATATTGATTACTCTTGATTAGTTAATTATATATACATTTTTCATGCTCAGTCAATCAAAAACCAACAGCATGGTATTTGTTTCTCTTCATATTTTGCTGTCACAGGTACACACTGGCAGTACTGCTACTGTACCCCAGGACCTAGAACCGTCAAATCTTGGAGACAAGTCACAGGTAGGAAGGTAAAGGCATATACCTCTTAATAAATTAATTCAGTGTTATGTTATACATGTCATTAAAAGTGTAACAGATCTATATGTGACACATACTATATACATATGTGTGTATGTATATGCTAAAATATTCTCATAGTAAAAGCTTCAAGTACCTTACTCCTTACTTTTGATTCAAGACCAGACCAAGCAGCTCATCAACATGGCTGACAAGTCGAGCATGACTGAGACCCTGGTGAAAGAACAGGAAAGTGCTGTCAAAGATCTGACAGCTACAGCGAAGTAGCCGAAAAGGGAGAACACTGGTATAGTATAGCATTTTTTTTTACCATGCATGGCTTTTAAACACTGGTTCTGACTTAGAGTAAAGTTGGAGTATTTTCTCTGCCCCTGAAGAACAATCTGCCAAGATCACAATCATTAGTGACAAGGTCAGTTCCCTAGACAGTCAGCAAAATAAACAACACTCTGTGCTGATGGACCTGCCTACTAAAGTGGAACTGCTTGATGGTGAGAGTGCAGGTTGAAGTTCCTTCAAGATGTCCAAGTCAATACGTAATCATGTGCTCTGCCAAACATAATTCAGATATGCATTACTATCAACACTTTGTTTGTTTGTACACCGTTGTTCAAGTTGAATTGTCTGTCACAAATTCAGCTCAGTCTCAGCCACTCACAGCTAGCAAGTCAAGCACCACAGAAAACATGCTGGAATACTCAGGAGTCTGGTGGCTGAACACAGGTGGAACAGCTGAAGAAGGGGAGTCAGAGTAAAAGGGCTGTTTATCTGATTAAAACTATTTATCTTAGATATGATCATTAGGCAGGGTAAGGAACCCTGGCATATCTTAGGACATTATTTATTTATTTATTTATTTACTTTTAATTTTATTTATATGTGATGACATGCAAACACAAATCACATAAACCTTCTTTCGATGACTCTTACACATGAGATGCAGTATAACATAAATATTTTATCACCATTTGATATTAATCATAGACTAGAGAAACCTAAAATGTTAAACAGTTGTTTGGAATCCAAAAAAACCCTCTTTTTTTCATTCCTGTTATTTTACCCCAGGAACAAGTTACTCTTGGGAACAAGACTACATCAGGTGTGGGGACAGGTGACTGTGGAGGAGGATGTGACAGCTGGAGAAGAAGAGCTAAAGAGAGAAAATGGCGGCCGGTATGTCCTTCTCCCAATAAAATTTATCGTACCACCATGTGCTTAGCAACACATAAACCACAAAATTTGTGATATGCTGCCATGTAGGTATTGCCAATGGGTACACAGCATATCACAGGACCCTTGAAACGTCGTTAGGAAAGGAATGATGTATCATCTACTGGTCATACTTCATAAATAAATCCTTTCTGGCTAAAAGAGAACCCCCATGCATTGTCAGGCTATGTACTGTATATCATTCTTATTATTTCATGTGATGCAGAAATGATAAAATACTTTTTTCTTAAGCATCTGTCTTTAAATGATTTTGTTGTAGTTAAACAGTGATTTTAGCTTAGAAAAAATAATATTCAAACAAATGGAACTTTAAAGTATACTTTCACTGATTTTCCAAGACAAGAGAAAACACTACCTGCAAAATTACATGAAAGATGTGAACCAGATTTACACAACCTAATGTCAATAGCAGCAGTCATTCACCATTTTTTAAAGGTCTCATTTGGCGAGAAACTGTTTAGTACTTGCTCTTTTTGAAATACGATTGCCTCCATTAGTCAACGAAAGAAAACAAGTAGGAAAAACGAGCGAATAAGGAAAAGACAAAGTGACGTAAGTTTGTTACATAGAAAAAGCCATGCCACAGTTGTGATTACCGGAGGAGTCTCTTTGCAGCACACATTCACTTAGTGAAATATAGGTAAGTATTGTGTTTGTTTAGAACATTTAAATATTCTATTTGGTGTGCTATGACTGAATGGGTTTTGAACGATTGTAGCCTGTGACTAGTGTAGTCGAAAACCTGTCATTCTCCTTGCTCCATCTCCTCCACCAAACTAGAACAGCCTTTAACAGGAGTACTGAAGCATTTTTTTCCAGTAAAACTGGCTCACAGGGCATTTATTAATACTAGAGGCCACTGCAAAATGAATGAAAAAACTATGCAATGAGACCTTTAAGTAGTGATGGGCATTACAGTTCTTTTCCGGGAACTACCTAGTTCTTGTCGTTCAGTTCATCAAAACATTTGAATGTCGTGTCCTGCTCCCACCTCAAAGAAAGACACTGTGAAAAAGAACAAGACCTGGGAATCATGAACGAGTTCATGATTGATTCGTGCCTTTCACTTCTCCAACTACTTTTACAATACCAGGTGTCTGATATTTCAGTGCAGTAGGCATTTGGGCTGAGTGATATGTACACAATTTTTTTTTTTCAATACTAATGTTAACCACTATCATCATTTAACTAGTGCAGTTAATGATGGTCAGAAACTTCCTATCGTTTGTGAATCGCAATTGATTTGTATACTCTTGGTAACGGTTGCTATCAAGCCCGGAACGGCTATTTGAGAGATTCGGAAGGACGCCTGATGAGTCGGCTCATGTCAGTCTCGAATTTGGGCTGGTTGGATGAGAGAAATAATTTTGACACTTATCTGTCACTTATCTAATCTTCTTGTTGCATTTATTCTCCCTTCAACTTTGCATTCATTCTCTATCCATCTGATAGCAGAGCCCCTACATCGCAGTAGATTAGATCTCCCCTCTCAAATGTTTAAGTTAGTTGAGCCCATGAGTTGTCTTTTCTGGAAGGTAAAATGAAATACAGATCTGTAAAAATTAAGAAACCACAGTTTCTCTGATTTAACTATTTCTAGGTATATGTGTGAGGAAAGTGAACATTTTGTAAACTACTGACAACATTTCTTCCAAATTCCAAATTCGACTGACACTGGAAAGGAATAACTTGTCATACATGTAGAGATGCTGATTTTAGGGAAATTTGCAGTGGTGTCATTTTTTTCCAGAGCTGTATAGCAACAGCATAGCGCACACTAAGCATCAGTGTGGGGTGGTGGAGGGCAGGAAGAGGCCAGGTGGGGCTGAAAGCGTCAGGTTAAAAAAAGAAAGACGTTGGAGGAAGATGCTGCCAAATGTATAAAAATTAACACACCTGTTTTCCAGAGGACAGACCGCGGCCGCAGCTGGTAAAGAGAGATATGGAAATAATTTTCAGTGTATAAGGCTATTGGGGAGTGTTTGTCAACTTGGCGTAGTTTATTTTGCAGAGCCCAATACACACTATTAATAACAAATATCCAGTATAAATTTGAAAATAATAAACATAATTTAGTAATAATAATTTGTAATATATAAAATTGCCTAACATAACGGAATGTTTTTGTAGCGTTGGGGCAGCAAACCCCTTCCCACGCTACTGATGATCCCAAGGAGGCTATGGCTACTGAAAGGACAAGTAGAGGATAGTCTAACAGAATTATTTAAACTAAGATAGTTATTTGTAATATAACATACAACATAGATAATAGACATAATATATATTAAATTGTGCATTCAAGAAAAGATAGCCTAATGCATTTGAACAAATGTAGAGAAGTAATCATTCAAATCACTCATATCAATTTTACACAATCACAATATAGGCGAAATTGTAAAAAAAAAAGGCAAAAACTTCAAGTATATTATATTATTCAGTAAAATAGGCTAAGCCTTAATAAAATGTTTTGTAGCCTCAGAGCAGCAGATAAGTCAGTCTGATTATGCTGGTGAACCCATTAGACATGGAGAGGCCAGGACTACAGAGGCGACAGGTAGAGAGGATAAAAAATAACAAAAAAATATATTTTATGTTACAAGTTGCACACAGAACAGATGTGAATTATTCAGATGTGATTATTCAAATTCCTCCTCCATGGAAAAAGTGGGCCAGGTTTGGGCATAAAACTATTGGGCTGAAAAATAGGCCCACTTCGGTCCTGGTTGGCTGAAAGGACAAGAACGTTTAAGACGACCGATCACTAAAGAATAACTTAATAATTTTAAAATCAATGTTTGAGATTCATTAAAGAATACGGCATATTATTAGCTGGTTCTCTCTGCCACAGCCACTGAACTAGAGTACTGAGTGACAGCTCTGGTTCCTGTCAATAACGACCAAAAGAATGAATCAGAGCCATGCATGAATGATGAATCATTAATTTCAAAGATTCGTTCAAAAGCGCCGATTCATTTGTGAATGACACACCACTATTTTCAAGAAATATCAGGAGCTGTATAATAATATGCCTTTAAATGCACAAACCATCAATGAGGAATGGATGTTGATATTTGTTGGATGGATGTTGGTATTTACTGACATATGACACATATACTAGCCCTTAACCTAAGCCTATATATAAAAACCTATACCTTTCTATGAACTCTAAATATAAAAACACTGAAATGCATAATAGTGAAATGTCACAACAAAGTGTTCAATGGTATTTAAAGGAGAAGTGCTGTTGTCTATCACTGGGTACTGTTGGTAGGAAAAAGAATGAGAAAACATGAGCCACATGAACCAAATAATGAACAGATAGCTAACACTAACTAAATAGGGCATAGGAAAATAAAAGTTTGATTCTCTGGCCCATTACTGGCCAGTTACTGTTAGCTACCAGTTCATTATTAGGTCTATGTTGCACCAACTTTTCTCATTCTTCTTCCTAACAACAGCACTTGCTGAGCTCAAACAACAGGGGTATTGATTCACACTGAACGTCTCCTTTAACATAGAGATCTATATGTGGGATAGGTCCATATGCCATCTGTGGACTATGTAGTATGTATGTGTCCTCAGCTAAATCGTCAGAAATATGAATCATTAGTGACAGGTCTACTGAACAGCAGACAGTGGGGTGGACCTGAAGACTATAGTCTATAGTGTGCCGAGGAGCTGAGGAAGGAAAGAATGCCGGTAAAATGAGTAAGATCAGTTGGGCATATTGTTTTGTTTCAGTCATGTTGATATCCAGTATGGTGCAACTATCAAAGCATGTAATTACTCACCTGTCTCATTCAGACCTGCCAGCTGCCTCCAGACTTAATTACAAAGCCTCAGTGACTACTTTATTCTTTTTCTATTGTTTCATTCTTCTTTGTTCAAATCACTCTTATAGTCAACAATTCTAATCCATTTCATGCAAAAATGGACAAAATTCCCTGATGTAATATTTTGTAATGGAGCAAAAATGGGTATTTATACATACCATTGAGCATAAGCTACTCATTTTACCTCCTTTCAAATACCACATACTGTAGCTTCATGTTTTTTCAGTCGTAGTTTTATTAAGGATATAAATGATATCTTGCTAACCTTTAAATCCTTTAATTTCAGCTCAGACACTTCAATTAAATATCCCCACGGACACACGGCTAACCAGATTATAGAGCAGCGGAATGTGGCGGTGGCTCTGAAGGAGGGGGAAGCGGAACAGCTGAAGAGAAAGGAGCTCAGGTATGGCCCACATGCATGTCCTTATCATCCTCTTCCCCATATCAGAGCGTGCTCATTTATCACCAGAGTGGAGCTGCTGCACGCTCACTGTGAGGTTTGCATCCGCGAGGAGGTGAGGATGGGAGGCGGGGGTGGGGAAGGGGAAGGGGAAGGGGGGTGGTTGTGGGGGTGGAAGTTGGTTGGTGGAGTCGAGGAACATCCGTTTTTGTGAAACAAAATGTGTAGTCTGTTTTTTTTTCTGCCTCCAAACAAAAAGTGTGGATTTACTGTGACAGGTGTTGAAGGTGGTTAGGGTAGCAAGCTGAAAATGCATTGTTTCTGTGGGAGGGGAGGTTACAGCTGCATTCATGTATCTGGAAATTCACTGACTCCTCATTTCAAATACAAAATGTTTATTGTTACAATCCTCAGAAATATTTTGTATACTATGAATGTATAATTTAAGAAAGGCAAATACTTGCTCCCGACATTTCATTGAAACACATAGTATACACACACTAGAGCTGGAAAAGAAGCTTTAAAGGGATTACTGCTACTATCATATGTACTGTACTTACTGAATGGCATAGAATATTGTTATTGGGTTACAGTAAGGTATATGTTACAAGAAGATTGTGACAGTAATGGTTGCCCTTTGAGATAACATGCTGTCACAATCAGCAGTCACTCTATTTACAATAACAGCAGCAATTTAATACATTTTACACATGAATTTATGGTGCCATCTTAGTAACACTAAGTATATATAGAAGTATTTTGTGCACATTATTTACTGTATTACATATTTGTAATGCTATATTATAATTAACAGAGTCACATTACCATTGAAAAACAGTTACATTGTTGTTACAGTTCAAGGCCTAATAATGCATTGCAAAGTTCCTTGTGCCTCTTCATAATGATAATGACATTGTATAGGTTAAAGAAGAATATAAACAAGATTATTTTTTATAATTTTTTATTTCACATGCATAGAGATATTTGGTAATATATGCAGTGAAATTGCTGTATATAACATTAGGCAGATAACTTAAATTATAAAGACTCAGTGTACAATAACATTATATTACTTCATCAGTGAAGTCAGGACTTGTATAAACAGTTAAGGACTAACATGTGTTACATAGCTTCTATGTGTACAGGTATTTCATACATTTCCGTCAGTCATTTAAGGTTTTAGGATTTTTTTCAGTATCCCTTTATGAATGTGTTTATACTGCTTTATTGACACCAGGTCCATAGAGAAGTGCTTTCTAACCATTTCACACGTTTTTTTTTTTTTGCGAGCAGAGCCCAAAAGACTGAATTCATTGTGTGTGTGATGGATAGCCTGTATGCCTCATCAGTGCAGCTGAGTCCCCAGGGCTGGCTGCAGTGAGTGAGCCGTCGAACACTGCTGAGACTCTGGAGAAGGGATCGGAGACAGTGCTGATTGAGTTGAAGGCCACAGCATGGCGGAGACGAAGCAGTGTGTGCTTTGGACAAAAGAAACCAATGCGCACTGCAAGGTTTGGTGATTCTGCTTCTATTGTCCCATTATCTGTTTTTTTTTTTTTTTTTTTACATTTACATTACACTTAGCTGATGCTTTTATTCAGAGCAACTTACAGTTACTTAGGTACAGGGTACAGTCCTTGCAGCAATTAGGATTAGATGCCCTGCTCAGGGGCACTTCACCCATGGATGAGGGTGCAGGAGATCATTAGTTATTTACTCCCCCACCTACATTCTTCCTACTGGTTTGGGACAACCCCCCAATCCCGAGACCAACTCCGTAACCATTAGGCCACAGCTGCCACAGTTAGTTTATCTAGTACTTCACGGTGTGAATACCCACAAGATACCACAAGTTAGGCATGGGATTTGGGTTAGGTCACAGTAGATGATGTGTTTTATATCCCCTCCTTACAAGAGAAATACATCATGTTATTCATAACTCACTCACATGCCATGCGATGTAAACTGCAGTTAAACATTACACGGATTCTGGCAGTCACAACTCAAAATTGGTCAGTTATGAAAACTGCAAACTACTTGAATTCACTTATTTCAATTTAGATCACAGCCTTGCACCGATAAATCATGTTTTCCTTCCTTCTCCTGGCCTTATCACCTCAGTACTGGCATGTCTTTTGGGCCGAGACAAGTCAGGTGGAGAGACAGATGATTATGGGGGAGGATCGAAATACAGGAGGCGGAGGAGCTCAAGAAGGGAAAATACAAGGTTAGTGCAACCCAAAAAAGTCTCAACGATGTTTTCCTCAAATGCAATTCATTGCACTAACAGAGATACATTTATGGCAGCACCAGAAAAAAAAAGCGGAGCAGGAACGAGTTTCTTTTCTTTGTCCTTACTTCAAAACATTAGAGAGCCACTAGAGAAAAGGGCTTTTCAGTGCTTTCAATGCTGAATGCTCTGTTAAAAAGGACATCAATAAATTCCCAAAACATGTTACGGCCTGATCAATAAATGTGACAAAAAGCAAATGCATTAGTACACCTCAAAAGTGCAGAGTCTTTCTTGAAAACCTTTTTCAAGTGAATGTCTGGTTTAATTGCAGTCCACACCGAGTGGCTGAATGCTGTCAGTGAGCTCTCGAGCTCGCCTGAGATGAAGGTGAGGGAGCAGGAGGCCATTGTGGCACCGCTAGAGGCTACAAAAGAAGACCTGAAGAAAGAGAACACAGGCAAGGTCGTTTCAAACTCTCAGAGTGCACTGGGGATGTTTTGATGCTTGCAGATTGATTTACCAGAGAAAAATACAGCCTTCAGTCTCATTCTGAACATGGCAGACATTCATTAAATTCAGATATCCCCATTAGTGTACATGTACAACTTAGGCCTGTCTTAGTATATTGTACCGTATCATTACAAAAGGGCTAGTGTCTCCTCCTACAATGCAAATCAATAGTGTAATGATATAAAATGGCTTCAAGGTGATACTTTTCTGTTCCTCTGTTAGAAGTTAGACGATTATGTCAAGAGTTTCGGAGTGACCTTTTACTTCACATATATACATATGGTCTTTTCAAATATCACTGAATTTAAAAATATGACTTTGTGCACACAACGAGACATGCTGTCATCTTGTGATTCTAACCGAGGCCCAAGATCTGACCTGAGTTTGCTTAGTCAGATGGTAATATAGATGACTGTGTGAAGAGGGCTCAGAGCTGAGGTGGACAGACTGTATCATGAGAACACTTCTATGGACAGACTATACATTTTAATTTCCCTCTGTTAGATTCTAAAATGTAAACACTGAGTTTTAAATGATACACTATGCTACCTGTATCTTCAGCTAAAGTTCAATGACTGCCTGAATGCAGATATTTTTAGCTTTTTTAGATTTGAAAAAACATCAGTGCTAATTTCAGTAACTGCTTTACTGCAGTACAAGTGTCAGGTCTAGTCACTGTCTTTGTGACTGAAGTGCGGAAGGCTTAACAGGGCTAGTTCAACTGGTTCTGAAGTGGATGAAGAGAGAGGTACCAGAGGTGGTACTGCGGGGTGATGTTCAAGATCTGGACAGGATAAAAAGGTGTAAGTGTTGGCAAAAGATCCACTCAGAAAAAAAGTAGACAGCCTGTAACCTTGATGAAAGTGAATTTTGTGATGGGAAAATCATTCAAATATCAGAGGTAAAATCTTCAAATGGATGAGCTGAAATTCACTTGTGTTGTAGAAACACTGAGGAGCAGGCTGAAGAGATGGCGGCTATTTCAGAGAAGACCACTCATGTGGATGGGCAAATGACACGAGGGTTTCAATCCAGTCAAACCAAAATGAAAAACATAAAACCTCTCTCTGGATATAGAGCTGTTTCTCACTGAGACTGCATATACATCCACATTCATTCAATAACATGTTTTTTGTTGATCTTAATAAATATCACTGTTATCTGTGTAGAAGAATTATGTGTATTCAACCATTATTATCAGTCTTGTCACTGTATGTTAGTGTTGTTTTGAATGCAGTCATGGACCCCTTTCAAACGGGCTGTCCTATCTCCTTTCACCATCCACTTTACCTTGACCTCGTTGGTAAACATCATGGGGTCAAAAGATAATACTGAATTTAAGAAACCTACATTTCCAGGAAGGTGGTTATTATTAATCTGTGTTAAGTTGATTGTTGTTTCATGGTGCAATGAATTGTGGGAATTGTGTGCAAGACTCTCTTACATTCTTTCACCCTGGGGACCAAAGGGACTGCTAGTGTGTACCCATATGCTAAAGGCACTGAAGCACATTACCTATAAGCATTTAAAGGATTGAAACAGCCGTTATCACCACACATTTCCAGGTCATTTTATTAGGATAGGAAGTTTCCTAAGCAAACAACAGAATTTGAAAGCAGCCATGGGGTTTGTGTCACTTCAGATCAGGCCACTGAACTGCAACCATTAGGAGATAAGAGGAGCCATGTTGCCAGTGGAGCATAGAAGCAGCAACCCATACCAGTGGAACAGCAGAGTGCAATGCAGAATGCAAAAAAGAACTTGTGTACTGTATGTTGTGGAAGTAAAAAAAAGTAGAAACCAGATGAAAAAAAAAAATGCTCTCAGTCATGACGATGTGGGTGCACTGTATCAGCAGTGGCCTACACAAGTCTACATTGGTCATTTATTTATTCTTTATATTTAATTATTTAAAAATTACCATTAGTTTTCCTTTAATCTGTCTTTTCTTTCTGCACAGTTGTGCAGCTAGCCAGTCTACATTTCTCTGTGTGTTGTACATGTTACAACTGTGTATGTGACAAATAAAATCTATCAAATCTGTCTTGACTGGTATATGGTTAGTATCTTCACCTTCTGCCTAGATTACCTGAGCGTGATGCCCAATTCCTGCTTTTCAATCTCTGTGGACAAAAGCAGGCAGGAAATACCTTCTGTCTTTTAAAGTACTCTATGATAGTACTCTAGATCACAAATTGGTGGCTGTCACAGAAGAGGCCAGACAGATAAAGAAAGGGGCAGGTGTTTGTGCTTGTTGGGTTTCAGGTTGAGAAAGGGTGCTAATCATCTTGTTTTCTCTGTGCTTTTAATGAAAAATGTTCTGTATCCTTTCCTCGCTGTGCTTACAATTTGTACACTAAGCATATCATTTGTCACGTCGAACATTATGGTCAGTTGTAATTTCGTTTAGGAGCAGGAAATATGTCCCAACCTGTTGCTGTTGCATATCTATCTAATGCAGTCTTAGAGAAACTGTTAAAGATAAATAATTATTGTATTTATTTACTGGTGATTGATTTATATTTGTTTGGCTATTAATTAAAAATTGTTTTACATAAAACGTTTTCATTAACCTTGTGAACGGGCTATAAAATAAACTTGTTTGTGTCTTAAAATTTAAATTGCTTCATAAAAATTCCAGCCAAGGCCCTTGAACTGACAAAGGCCAACAATAACAGAACACAGTTGTGGAGCTAAAGACTGGAGTGCAGCCAGGAGCCTAAAAAAAACAGAGAATGCACGTATATTACTGCCCAACTATGCAATGGTAAAACAAAACATTAATACAGATAGATCAGTTAAAGTGGTATTGGTATTGGTAGTGCTTTGTTTGTGCATATTTATTTGGTTACACTTCATTTTACTGTCCCTGTGACATTAATTAGGTGCAGTGCAGCACAGTGTATAACAATATGTAACATTACTTACACTGTACCACAGGGTTAGGGTTAGTGTTGAGTATGTACATTGTGTAAATACATAATATTACAAGTCCAGTAGCAGCAAAGTCGAGTGACAATCAGTCTTGCATCTTGTAGCCTCCTTCCTTTATGCCAATGAGTGCAAGCCGGTCCAATGTTCACTCTCGTTCGAGCTCTTTATCATGCTTCCGATTTCTGTTCTTTGCCTCCTATGACATCATATCCTTCCATTTCTTTGCAGGTTTGACGAATCATGATGACAATTCCAAAGCTACTTTGCTGTTGAGTATCTTCCATTTATACAGTATGTACCTGCTGATTCCGCTGCACACAGGGCCTTGCTCCAATTACCGGCTATTGTAACGCTTCTTATAAAGCAAGTCAAATTTGTAGTTTTTTAGGCTCATTTGAACTGCAGTTCCGCAACCCGATTTGGCAAACTTGCATAGTGCGGTTATAGCTGATCGAGGGCCGCAAAGCAAATGCAGAAGTGCCATTCATTCTGTTACGAGTTGATGAACTACTGAAATGATTTTGGAAACATTATTTGGAGGAACAAAATAATCTGTGGTGTTGCTTTAACAGGCAGTCAAGTGGAGCAAAAATTTATTATGGCTAATTTGAGAACTGGTCTTAACAGCTCAGACAGAACAGTGAAAGTAGTCACACAACCTCCATCACTGTGCCACTTGCGGAAAAAAAAGTTCATTGGCATTGAGTGTGAAAATCGCAAGTCCTCCTCTATTGATTCCACAGCAGGTTTCATTTCACTTTAATACTCACCTCTCATTTTTTCCACTTCCTGCTCCAAATGTGCAAATAAGGGTTGTGAGAAAAACATCCTGCACAACAGAGAGTTTGGTGATAAAACAGCAAGCTGTTGAGGAGGATCTAAAAAAAAAGATGGTACAACGAGATTTCAGGTAAACTAAATGTAGAACTGCTATTCTCGTGTCTTAGATGTTCATAAAAAAAAGTTCTATAATAAATTAAGAGGCGGTTAAGGTTTACCTGAATATGCAAGCCAGTAGATCTATGAAATTCTATTTGATTCTATCTATTTTTCAGAAAAAAAGCCCTGAAAGTCCTGAAAATTCACCACCACCAGTCAGAAATCCAGCACTTTTGAGACACACATGAAGAAACAGCAGGCAGCGATGGTCAACATTTAAACTGTAGTAAAAAAAAGCTAAAAAGAGAATGCATAGTGACACCAACATCCACAGACATTTCATGAATTATTTCTGGTGCCTTGCATTTCAAAGACCTGTGCTATTGATCAGATTTAAGGTTTGTTTTTTCCTTTGTTTAGCCCCGGAGGCTAGTGTCATATGGACTGGGGACTGGCCAATGGAAATAAGGCTGGCCAGCAGCAAGTAGAGCTGGTGGAACTGAAGGCTGCCTTAAGCCAACTTTCAGGTGCAGCAAACCCACAGCGGTCCCTGCTTAGCGTTTGGCTGCATGAAAGGGCTGCCCGCATGAAAAACACCACTAACTCAAAGTTTGTGTAAAACGTGTCTAGGATACTTAAGTCATATTCATGAAATGGTCAAATATAGATTTGATTGACACATAAGCTTTTAAAGAATTGTATTATTGTTTCTTGTACAATTGTGAAATATGTTGTGCTTCCATTTATAGAAGTGTTTATCTGGGCATAGCCCCTTCATAAAGTAGCTGATTTTTATTCAGAACCAGAAATAGCAGTGCATTTTAGTTTCAATCTTAATATGTGGTTGGATTGAATAACAATAACAGGCCAATCCACAGTCAGCTGAAAGCCCTTGATGAGAGGTCAAGCTCCACTGAGCATCTCACTGAGGAAGAGCAGATGGCCCTGGTAGCACTGAGAGCTGAAATGGAGGCAGTGGAGTCAGAGACTGCAGGTAAGTCATTGGTAATACACACCCATAACCTCAGACCTAAAGCACCCCCCAAAATAGGGCTCATCATACCCAATATCCAGGCTCCAATCCCCCTGTTTCCCCCTGTTTCCCCACTCTCAACGTGCTCTCACTTTCCCATTCATTATTGTAATGAGATACGGATGATGTCAAATGAAGTCAGGCTCATCCAAATGCGCCACCGACGTTAACATGCGTGTTTGAAATATTGACCACTTTAGCCCAATCCTGGAGCCTGGAGGCCCCGTCTGACAGGACCATCTTCATCGAGAGCCCCTGCGAAGGAGCAGGAAATGGAGGTCGTCACACTCAAGGCCGGAGCAGCAGAGCTGAAGGGAGACCACGAAGGTATTCTTCCACCTTGCAGTGCTCCGTTTCGCTCGTCGCTGGCTCGATTTTATAGATCAACAGATAAGAACAAATCAACCAGAGGCTACGGTGTGACACAATAAGCACTGCTCCTATAATTATAGCGGTGTTAGGGAACTGGGTATCGCTTCACTCATGGAAGCCAGAGTGCAATGGACAAAGACATATTATTTTGGGTGTATTTACTGGTGTAATCAGCTACAAAGTTTGTTTACAGTTTGCTCAGCTTTGAAGACGAAATGTGTGAAATTGCCGAAAATACTCATACGGTAATAAAATGATTTTAATCTCCCAGAAACCCTTCAACAACCCCTAATTTAAATTTAAAGGAGCTCTTAGTTTGATAATATACGTTCACCTTAATCTAACACACAGTAGAGTTGACATACAATTATCAGCTAATGCTTTTGCAAATATTCTTCACATTCCCTTAACAAATTTCTCAGAATATTGAAAGGGCTTCAGGTTTTGGAGTAATTTTCCACAGAGTGTGAAACTTGCATGAAGGTGTCAGAATGCAGGCCATCCCTGAACACTTATCAAATGACAGGTCTTCACCCAGCCAAGTAAAGTAAAGTATTGGCAGCTTGTGTATCTTCAAATGTTTCACCTAACTTAATGATTTTCAGCTCAGGCGTACTGGAGCTGTCGGCCCTGGATGACAGGTCCAAACCCAGAGAGAGGATCCCAGGTGCTGGAGCCACAGAGCGCTGTCTGTCACGAAGATGAAGACTGTAGCGGAGGCACTTGAGGAAGGGTACACAGGTCTCGTAAATATTCAAAGCGAAAAATACATATATATATATATATATATATATATATATATATATATATATATATATTTAATAATAAAAAAAACATTTCTCACATTACACCCTGACACAAAAATCTTATGTTTGTGAGTCAGGGAGTCCACATATCAACATGTGCACTACATTGCACCTAACATGTCAATAACATAATATTTTACTTGGTGTTAGTGAAGAGGTGTGAAATTTCAAACCATTTGCACTAATGCATTCCTGAAAGCATAATGGCATCTGCTTAGTGGTATTGAAGGTATATACTAACTGATTTTAGCTTGCAGAATGTATGGACAAGATTTAATAGCAATGATGTCTATAACACAACTAATAGAATATTTGGTTCTTAAGTAGATTTACTGGGGCTAAGAGACATAATGTAGATTTTGTAGAAAGAAAATCAGGCTAAGACCCAAGCAACAATATACCATGAGTCACTGAGGAGTCCTGCAAAACTGCCTTCTGCTAATGTGCTGTGCCCTCTGCTAATGCACGGTGCCCTCTGTTGCTCCGTTTAAGGCTTCAGTGGCTTGACATTGGGCATGCCTGACTAACTCTGGGATGGGCAGTCATCTTTATTGATGAGAGATGGGAAGACGGTAGCAGAAGGAATGGGAGAGTGTGTGTGGGTGGATGTGTGTGAGTGTCTGTTTCTATCTGTGCATAGGGCGCATGTGCATGAGGGCGTGTGTGCGTGTGTGCGTGTGAGTGTGTGCGTGTGCGTGTGCGTGTGTGTTTCTGTGTGTGTGTGTGCATGTGGCTTTTCAGGAAAGTTGGCAGGCAGATTTGTGTGGATGTGATCGTTTTTCAAACAAGATGAAATGTTAATCCTTCCCATCAGCCTCCTGTGTGCATGAGTTTAGGATGGGGTGGAGGGGCAAGGATGGGGTGGAGGGACAACCGTGTCTGTGCCACTGTGCATGAGTTTAGGACAGGGTGGAGGGACAGCAGTGTCTGTCCCTGTCTGCAGGACTTTAGGACGCGGTGGAGGGACAGCAGTGTCTGTCTCTGTGTGCACGAGTTTAGGAAGGGGTGGAGGGACAGGGACAGGGTAGAGAGACAGGGACAGGGACATGGTGGAGGGACAGCCATATTTGCCCCTGTGTGCACGAGTTTAGGATGGAGTATAGAGACAGCAGTGTTTGTCCCTGTGCATGAGTTTAGGACGGGGTGGAGGGACAGTGACGAGGTGGAGGGACAGTCACGTCTGTCCCTGTGTGCATGCATTATAGTGCTACATATATAGTGATACTTAACTTAAATCTCTTGTGGCATCACCAGAATGTTGTGTTCCACCACAGCCTGATAATACTGTCTGCACCAGTCAGCACCTCACGGTTGATTTTCCCGTTTCTATTTAATTCCCTCTTTCACCGAAGCATATAGTGTAATGTTATGTATGTTGCACCAATACAATGGTATAGTGATAACTGCCTTCATATAAAACTGTTAACGTGATTTGCAGGGAAATACAGCCTATTTTTGAAGATCTTAGAGAAAAAAAAAATCCAACATGTTTTCTCATTTGTCAGGGAAAAGGCATTTCTCACAATGCATAAAGCATTGTTATAACAAAGCATGCACATGCCCAGATAGAAAGTGCACATATACTGGTGCTGTGCAGAGAAGGCCAAGTGCAGGAATTACTGAGACAGACAGCTTTCTTTTTTGCCCCAGTGGTGATGAGTGTTTAAACCTTGAACCAATCCACCCTGAACAATGCTTTCACCTTCTCCTCAGAGAAAAAACAATTGTGGGGACCTCAAAGCCCTCTCCAGTGCTTCCACATATAGTCCATTCACTGCATTTCTTTCTTGCTCTTGCCTGCTTTTATTTATGTTCTTTCTTTTCATGATTCCAACACAGGGGCTATGAACTGAAATCTCAGGAGACCAGGTCCAGCACCTCTCAGGCTCTGAGAGGTTAAAATGCAGGAGTCTGTCATTAAAGGAGCTGAGGGCTAAAGTGGAAAGACTGGTATACAGTAAATGAGGTCATGAGACCGGTTGGTAAACAGGAGATCAATTCACATGGCCGGCACAGATGCGTATCCTTGCGCCAAATAACTGGCCTTTGCTCCTGTCAAGCCCTGTTATTTCACTGCACTGAAGGTACCGAAGTCATTTTCCCATTTTAGGGTTAGGGCTTTTGCTGACAGATTTTTTAATCTCTGACATCTTCACAGGTGCAGCATAGCAAACTATAGCGTAAACTATGGCATTTCCTGTACAGCTCACACAGTTTGTGTTCCGGTGCTTTCACTTAGTCGTTTGTTGCAGTTGTTTACTCCACCAAGAAAAGAAAAGGAAAAAAAAAAACAGGCATGGTAACAAAAGATGTCGACACAAAGAACAAATCAAATGTCTGCTAAAAAACACTCTCACTGTTCCCTACACTGCGTGCCTGCAGGCAGCTTAACTCCCACAGTAAGGATTGCATCCAGCATGTTTTTATCAGACATTTACCAAAATCAGGCATTCCTCTTTTCAAATAAACACTTAAAAATGACTGCTTTCCAAAAAAAAAAACATGAACTTCAACCGTAAACTTTCTCAATGAAAAACTAATGGCATAATTCTTTCCCCCACAAGTAGGCCAAAGGTGGCCCCCGTGGCAGCGTTGGGCATACTGTATTAACTGAAGCCCTGCGGAGAAGAAACCCAACACTCCTCTATGAAAAAAGTCATGGCAAAACCTGGCAATGGCTGCAACCCAGAAACAGGTTTACCATTCCAATTTTTTGTGCTAATCTGTTTTCATTCTGCTCCATAACAGGAGCTGCCCAGACTTAGCTTTTTTCTCTCTGTTTATCTCCATGGTACACAGGTGGCGTGCGCAAGTGGTTACACACCTCAAAGGCCAAGTCTCTGAAGACCTCACACTTATCCTCATACATTAACAAATCAGATAACCTCCAACACAAATGGAGATCACACTCAACTATTGCAAGCCTCAGGCCATCAGGATATGGGGTGTAGGGCTGGGAATAGCAAAATCCCCTCTGTAGTGCAGATCCTTCTTATAGTAAAGGTCTGACATTAGCTACAAATCTGGATGAGGGTGAGGGAAGGAGTGATGGTGGTATTACAGTCAGTCAGTCATCTTATTGTGTTTTAATGTGTTCATTTCTCATCACACAGGTATCTTCGTTGAGAGATGTTTACATCCATTGCACCGTGGCTCATAGAATGCCCCATTTGCTGTTCGTGTAGTTTTTATAGCGGAAGAGATGGAGACAGACATGGAAAAAGAAGGAAAGGGTGGAGCACATCGGAAGAACTTTTCATTTGTGACTGAATATCAAAGACTTGTTTGGCTTGTACATGTGCACTGAGAGGGATGGGTTGGTTGTTCAGCATGCATTTTGATCTTTGTTCATGGCCCATTCAGGAATTGGCAGTGCAAAATTCAAAAGTAAGGACTCATTCAGCAAGCAAAACCAGGGCATCTGACCACCTGTGGCAGCCATATAAAATTATATATATATATATATATATATATATATATATATATATATATATATAAAAAAAAAAAAACACCACACACACACACAACCTCAAGACATGTAAGGCCTTTACAAGGCACCCGAAATAAGATCACTCTGAACAATATTGAGCTCATAATGCATTTTTACATTTTGTGTTTCCTTCATGTTTATATTATGTAGTGTGCATTGTTTATCTGATCAATCCTCGGGGCATTTAACAATTCATTATGTACAAATTCATTTGGTTCTTCAAAAAGACGCCTGCCAAGGAATACTAGGATGTTTGTCATGTACACCAACAGCCCCTTCCACAAACAATCTATGGTCGGGTTTTTGCAAAGCTCATTTGAAGAGATTTTACTTACAGTTCAGCAGTTAGAAATCATAGCCTACCCTCAGCTGAAAGTCACTGCAGAGCAGTTTTGTTGACAGCCAGTTACTCCAGGTATTAGGTTGTCCTTGTGAGAATGTGTGTGGGGGGGTATTTTCACCCCATTAACATGAAAGGCATGTTTAATGATTGAAAATTAGGTTTTATTTCTCATGAAGCATGAACAAATACAAAACGGTCTTCTCCAAACCTGGATAAAGTAAAGAGAGGTGTTAAAAAAAAATAGTCCAATTACAACAAAATCCATTCGTTTTACGGATTGAAGCCTACCTGGTGCTCATCCAGTTTTCTAAAGGGATTTTTGCAACAGAGCGCAACATCCAGTGGGTTTTCAAGACTCGCTCTCCATTCGGTAGAGTGAAGCACTGACCCACCCACGAGGTGCAGGAGCCTGACAAATTAGGCACATTATTCTTTCAAAGCGCTGCGCTATCATCACCTTCAAAGTGAATAAACCATGCATTCTACACTTGAAAATGACTTTACCAGGTACTACGCGGCAGAAAAGACAGGTTAATTATACATTAGGTGGTGTCTACACGGCAATTATTTAGTACTTGACCAAGCTTGCTCACCCTTTTCCCACAACACGGAGAATGTGATGGTAGGCTGCGCCCCCTCGCTGACGAATCCAGTCAACCCGGCCTGCCCATGGGATCCTGCCGCCCCGAGGGAAGTCTCAACTGTCGTCACGTAAACTCCCTTCAGCGAGGAGCCCACGGCGTGCAGTTGCAGCAGTGAGCCCAGGTCGCTACGCCAAAGGCCAGTAACATTACAAGCGTTTCCCTGTGGAACATATACGAGGCGCCGTTAAAGCATTGTCCCAATTTACAAATATAGCCTCGTCTATTATCTCACTTCAGCACACTTCAGGAAACATAAAAAAAATTCTACTCGATGTGCTTAATAAACCTAAACTGTGGTGGGTTTAACTGGTTGCTCGCTCTTACATCATAATTACGCCTCCCAATTGAATTCAGTCCGTTACATCAAACTTGTTGAAGGAATGGCTCGACTGCATTTAAATTACGCCGAATCATGAAACTCAAAACACATCAAGAGCTTACCTTATCAACAACGTATAGTGTTTCAGGCTGATCCGGTAATGAAAATACTGCGGCATGAAGGTGGACTAGAACTGCACAGAGCTTCAAAATCCTACACAGACCAACGTGTGCGTTCGTCATCTTGACCGACATTCCTCGTGCTTTGGATTTCTTTTTATGCCATCAGTTAGACCAATCATGTGGCATCAATTAGGCTTGCAAATATTTAATCATGACCCATGTGCAAAACCCGTAACGCCATTTTGTGGAAATCCTACAATACTTGTTATAATATCTATATGTTTTGATTTTATATGTAGCCTATGTTGGTAATGAAATGAGTGAAAAGTCACACATAAAATAAATCCGTCAAAGAGTAGGTTATTCTGAGATTTGAATTGTCAAGTGTAACAATGTTAGGTTTACTGAAGGGAAATTGGTTGTAAATATAAGATGAAACTTTAAGTAGGCTACTATAAGTTGTATATAGACACCGATTCAAAGTGAACCATGTCAGAGGTTGTTCTTTGATATTTTCAAAGGTGCAAACCATGTTTAACTTTACCATGGCTCTAATCAAGGCCATGACGAGTTGATGAGTGTCAGATCAACCTTTTCATCAAATGGGACTTGTCAAACAAATGTTCCACATAGCAGGTCATAAATAGGTCATAAATAGCATTAAAAGCCCCTTGTGCCATTTGAGAGGCCATCTGATGTCAGTAATGGGTCTATGACTATGATCAGTAATGGGTCTATGACTATGTGGTGATAATCCTGCCGCTGCTGCTGTAGTCTCTGTCTGAGTTCACAGGCACAGAGGAGTCAGGATATCGGCCATGGTGGAACATAATGGAGGAGGGGATGCTGGAGATGGGAGCCTGTATGACCAGCAAGGTGGTGTTTGGGCAGTGCTGAGGGAGCTGCAGGCTGTGGTAAAGAAGCTGGGCGAGATGGCAGTGAAGCACACAATGGCGGTGACCAGGCCCGTCAATGGTGGCGGGGGGTAGGGGGGCAAACGGGTCTCTTGTCCCGGGCCCAGGGAAAGGGAGGGACCAGTTCTGTACAGTTACATAATTGAATATAGGAGGGGGGGCCCCATCAGATTATCTTGTCCTGGGCCCAGCCAAGACTGTCAGCAGGCCTGGTGGTGACCGTCACCCAGTCCGTGGCTCAGTGCCGGAGAGTACCGGGCAGAAGATCAGTGGAAGCAGGTGAGCCAGCAGAAGTTGCACCTCGATGCGGTCACTTCGGACATGGAGGCCAGAGTGGAGACCAGCGAGAAACTGTCACAGCAGCACCAGACGCCCATCACCCAGCTGGGAATGCAGCTAGAGGTCGTGCAGATGCAGCTGCAGCTGCAGGCTAGCAAGACACAGGTGGACAGGAGGTAAGCAAAGGTGTTCTCTCTTGTCACTTAAACACTGAGGCACACATCTTTGTTACAAAGCAAAATAGTTAGAGAGGAACAATGACAGTGCTTCAGCAGCTATAGTCAGTCTTCTGACAGGAATACGATCACAAGAAGTGAGAAACAACAGTGTTTTAGAATTTGTGTGGGACTATTAAAATAGCTGAATTATCAGGCTTGGGCAAAATGTTTATTATTAACCAAATGCAGTATGTCATGAGATGCCAACCGCAGGGGGGGGCAAACCGAGGTGTTTCACGATTTTTTTTGTTCTTAACTTAATACTTGAAATGTGAACACTATTACAAGAAGTATAAAATGATAAAAGTCAGAAGTGATAAATTCACAGCACTGGCCGTGCCTCTCTGGCATCACCAACTGTGATATGTGTGCTATGTAATTGCAGCCATGGAAACCCAACTGGGAGCAAGTGAGAGTCTTCTTAATGAGATGAAGAAGATGTATGAAGGTGATGGCGATAATGAACCAAAAATAACAGTAAACAACTCCATTGTCGGCAGCTCAGAAAAAAAGAAAAAAAAAGATAACAAAACTTAATGTGTGTTTCTTTGTAGTACAAGCCGCCTACCTAAAAGACATTGAGACCAGACTGAGAATGAGTGAAGTTGAAGTGGAACAGCTGAAAAAAACAGCAGAAAGGTACAGTTTTGGTGTCATAACATTCACTGCAAACATATGGTACACGACTGCTTTTCCTGAGTAAATATTTCTTCCATCCTTTTAAAAATCTAGCTCAAGAACTGACTGTGGAGGTGATTGAAAATAAATCAGGGACTATGGAGAATGAGCTGAAAGAACAACCGTGGCGATGGAGATGGAATCATAAACTGAGGAAAAACAATACTGGTGAATTGCAAAGAGAAAGATGTAATGATGTAAGGCCATGTAAACAATGGCATCAATACACAACATACAACAATAACTCAATACAGTAATCCATAGAGTTTTGTGTTTTGATGTCTCTCCTTATAAAAAAAACTAAACCAAACAACTAGAGTTTTATAGAATGCAAGCTCATTTTTAAGTCCTATTTGTATATGGAATGTAATGGGTTTTTTTTTTTTTTGACAATATATTTCAGGCCTAGCAGTACATGCAGAGACTATGGACATTAGGTCAATCTTGACTGAGATGCTGATTCAGAAACTGAGAATTGAGGTGGTGGCACTGAAGACTGTGGCTGAGAATGTAACGGAGAAAAATACAGGTAAATACGACAGTGCCACTATGCAGATAATGTTGACTGTGTCAGGACAGCCAGTTATGTAGCCTGGTTTTGAACCCTTACACATTTACTCAGCCAGTATAAATGTGAACTGACTTGATATACACATAATAATTTATCATGATGGAGACTCAATAAAACTAAACTATACACAAATACTGTATATGGAATCATGTACACTATACTATACTGTACTATACTGTGCTAAACTATACTACTGTATATTATACTATACTACTTAAGGAATATAACATGAGTGGGAGCGAGGTTGTTCGTGGATATCCTCACGGGTGTGGCTCAGCCACAGGCACAAAGGGTGTCTTGTTAAAGTCTGCCATAGCTTATAATTTCACTCGATTTAGTTTTTTTTCCCACTTTTCTCTCTAGATGGATTGGAATGTTGGTGTAAAGTTTTAACGCTTACATTGTATCTTTTGCGGAGTAATTATCAACTGTCACCCATGGTATATCGTGGGATATCCTCACTCCTAGTGATGCGCAGAATGCATCTCATCCAATCAGAAATTGGTAAATAGTTTGACCGGACCTAACTGTTGTATACTATGCTATACTATACTATACTATACTATACTATACTATACTATACTACACTATACTATACTATACTATACTATACTATACTATACTATACTTCAATTTATTACACCAGACCTTTATTTCTTTTATTTAAGATCAAGCCCACAGAGTTGTGGCCATGGACATCAGATGTAAAACACTGAGAATCAGTTAAAAAAACAAGAGGTTGAAAAATGGGTGCTTGAGACCAGGGTGGATGATCTAAAAGAGGAAAATGTAGGTCAGTTGTCAAAAACATGGAATCTTGAAATTGATATCAGTGTATAATTACTAAATTAACAACTCTGTATTTTCGCAAGGCCAGCTGTTGCTACAGGCAAATACAACCTAATATTTAATATTCTGGTCATTTTCACAATACCTTTATGTTTAATACAGTGTGTTTTAGCCAGGAAAGCTCTTCTTAGAGTCAGATATAGTATCTCCTAATATTTCATATTCTGCTATTTTGCATAATATGTTTGTTTCGACCACTGTCCTCAGAGATGTCCATTTTTTAATTGTGGTGGCGTACAGGCTACGACAGGATGAGAATTCAATAGTTTCAATGGGTAAATGTGAGCGCTGCTAAACTTAGGGCCTTAATGGCTCATATCAGGAATGAAACGTGCTTTTGTTTGCGGACATTGTCCAATACATTTATGATTTAAAAAGATATAGGGAGGGAAAGTAATCTCATCGCCCCCTGCTGGTTGCGTTCCCCACCTCTATCGAAATGAATGGGATTTTTTCTTCAAAAAATTACATTTCGGCTCACACTCCAAAGTTAAGATAGTGGCTTTCATATGATATGCATGCTGGGCAGTTCTATCGATTCAGGTGGTCATACTTTCTTTTTTTCACTAATCTGAATTGTTTTTAATGTTAATTAAAAAGCTGATAAAGGACTACACTGAACGATAGGCGCGTGTATGACGTCACCGCAAAATCTGGCGCCTGCCCAAATCTAACAGTTAGCTGCCGGCGAGAGAAGTAAGTGAAATCCAACGATTGTGTACATGAAACCCATCTGATTATAAGAATCCACAACCGTAGCTTTATGGAATCTTTATGAAATGTGAAAACTGGCATTCATTTGTTTCTCCGTGGTTGCAATCAGTTACGAATTACAGCATGGTGAACTTGTGTTTACTGACGTAACGGGAGCGACTCAAAGCTGTAGTCCGTTTATGACAAGTTAGGCACGATTTTTTAAAATAGGACGAAATTTCACACAATACTTTCACAGTTAGTAGATAATCCCCATATATAGCCTGAAAAATATGTCTGGTGCACAAGTTCCGTGTCATACCTTTGTGGGATTTTTTAAAAAATCGGTCTATGGGATTTTTAATAGGATCGCTCTGGGGATAGGAACGCCACCGCTAGGATCGCTGTGTTCCACTTTCCCTCCCTATAGAATCCACATCCATCCCAGCCTACCCCGGTCAATGGCATAACACTCTCCTCATTTACCCCTCTCTGAAAGCGATGTGTCCAAACTCATCCCTGGTAGCCATCGTACTACCTGCCCGCTGGACCCTGTTCCCTCAAATCTGCTTCAAGTTATTGCCCCAACAGTAGGTACATCAACCACATCCGTGATGAATGCTTGGCTTCACTCAGGCATATTTACAGCTGCCTTCAAACAGGCAAGGGTTATGCCACTACTGAAAAAGCCTACACTCAACCCCAATCAGGTTGAAAACTATCGGCCGGTTTCAGTGCTTCCCTTTCTTTCAAAAGCTGTCGAGAGGGCGGTCTCAAAACAGGTTACTGATTTCCTCATTCAAAATTACCTATTGGACAGTCTGGCTTTAGAGGTGACCACTCCACTGAAACAGTTCTGTTGTCTGTCACAGAAGCCCTAAGAACTGAAGGACAGTCCTCGGTACGTATCGTACCTATTCGACTTATCAACTGCCTTCGATACAGTCAACCACAGCATACTGCTGACTGTACTCTCAAACATGGACATTACGTGCATAGCACACTCCTGGTTTAAATCCTATCTCACGGGGTGCTCCTTTAATATGTCATGGCAAGGACAACTGTTGTCAACTCACACCCTCTTCACAGGGGTGCCCCAGGTGTCTGTGCTGTTCGCCATGTACACCACCTCGCTGAGCAATGCTATCCATTTACATGGCTTCTTGTATCACTGCTATGCTGATGCCACACAGCTGTACTTATTGTTCCAGCCAGATGACACCTCTGTCTCAGCACGCATCTCCGCTTGTCTCTCTTAACTGTCCGCATGGATGAAGGAACACCACCTTAACCTTTCTAAGACCAAACTCCTGGTGATCCCAGCCCAGGACTCAATCCACCATGATACCTGAATATGGTCGGTGCCACTGTTGTTCTGAACAAGGTTGCAAAAAACCTGGGCATCAAGATTGATGACCATTCTCTGACCACATTACCTTCGTAGCGTGGTCATGCCACTATGCACTAGAAAAATCAGACCGTATCTGACCCAACATATCGCTCAGCTTCGGTACAGGCTATGGTCATTTCTCGCCTCGATTACTGCAACTCCCTCCTGGCTGGCCTTCCTGCCTGTGCAATAAAAACCATTGCAAATGGTCCAGAATGCAGCGGAACATCTGGAGCTCAATCAACCCAAAAGGGTGCATGTCACTCTGCTTTTCGTCAACCTGCATTGGCTCCCAGTGGCTGCTAGAATTAAACACAAGACTTTGACCCTAGCCTACAAAGTCACTTTAGGCTCTGCCCCTTCTAATTTGAAGGTCATAATAAAGGCTGATGTCCCTTCCACGGGCGTTGCCATCCTCAAATATGAACCGTCTGGCCGTGCCCTCTCCTCACACAAAGCGACCTCACTCTAAACTCTTCTCCGATGTTGTCCCTCGATGGTGGAACAATCCACCAGTTGCTACAAGAGGAGGGGCATCCTCCTCAACCTTTAAGAAGCTTGTAAAGACTTTTCTTTCCAAGACTCCTTCCCTTCCTAACAAAACTAGCCTCTGATAACCAAATCTTTGTCTGGGTGACTTTGGCTATGTATGTGTGTGTGTGTAGATGGGGGGTGGGTGTCTGAAGTGTCCCTGCTCTGTAAAACTTACCTAAGGCACATCTATCTCCTTGTGTGTTCTCTCCTTGTGTGCACCCTAGGCTGCACTAACTTTGCCATGCCTATGTCTACTTTCTGTTCCTCTACGCTTCTGTAAGCCTGTTGTGCCCTCCTTTTGTAAGTTGCTTTGGATAAAAGTGTCTGGTAAGTGTAATGTAATGTAAAATGGAATAACTGTAGAGCTATTTGACTGCATTGGTTAGGTGAGTTTGAGTATACATTTATATGGTGAAACGTTGATGAGATTCATTGTTTTATTTCCTATCCGCAGTTTAATTATCCAGAAATGGAATAGCACAATGGTGTAGTTTATTGTGCAAAGCAGACCTACACAGCAACACCTGTCAGCCGCAAGGCTCCATTCTTTTCTCTTTTTTTCAGAAAAGCCTCATAGTTATACTGGAAAGACAAACACTCAAGATATGTAACTATATGATATGTGTAAGTGCTGATACTCTCAGGATTGCAGCATTAATACTGCAACAGGTGAAAACCACATTCCTACCAGCCACACCGCAATCAAGGTCATGTCACTGGGAGTCAAAATCTGTTATATGAACACCATGCAGCTTCATGTTCAAGGTCTTTTCTTAGTAAGGTCAGAACAAAAAGCATTGAAAAGAAATGTATAGACATGTTATTGTTTGAGGCTGTGTCTTTTATTTATGAGTGTATGCCTTTTAGCCATATATTAGAGAGGAGACTGTCAGTAAGTAAAAAAAAAATGCATGTGGGCTCATCTGACATCTGTCATTTTATACTCAATAAGAATCACTTTCTCCCACTCCTCTGCTGACAGCCCAGAGTGTGGAACTGTTGGTCCTGCGTGGCATGTCCAACTCCACAGAGGAACAGCAGGCAGCGCTGCTCTGGTGCAGGTGGAGTCTACAGGGGAGGCACTGAGAGAAGAGGATGCAGGTATATAAGAATAAACTTTAACAACATACACACGTTACCTCCATTAGCATAACCTACACCTTTATAAAAGGCAAAATATTTATTATCCTTAAAAGGTTGGTGTAATGTCAGTTTGTGCGGAAAGCCAAATGGTAAAACTCAACCGGTATTAGATAAGTAATATTCAGGTTTATACTAGCTAAGTAATACTGAATTGTCTGTTTTAAATAAGTATTACAAACCTACAATGCCCTGTGGACTTTGTTGTTTGCCATCAAATGTAAGCGTAGATATTGGTGTATTTGTGCAAGAATTTTCATTATCAACTTAATTTCTGACTTTCTGAATTTCTGTCCCCATTTTAATTTTGAGCTCAAACCATGGAACTGCCAACACTGGTTGGAACAGCCTGAACACAGAACAAGAAGATGAGATGGAAGGAGAAGAGACAGCATTATAATCAGGCAGCAATTATCACATAACATACTCTCAGCTTTCTGACCTTGTGGTTTTGCTGCAATCATATTACCTTTCATATAATCTATTAAAAATAACCTACTAAACTACTAAAAATAACCAGCAGATGGCACTGTTTTACAAGGAAACAAAAATATTACACTTGGAACAGCGTGAATTTTAAAACTCCATTTACTGTTGTTAATACCCCATTCCTTGTGATATTTATTCGTGAAGACAGCTTGTGTCCCCCATAACAATACAAGAATATATTCTTACAGCCTACAATACATGTATGCAATTTTCTTCCAGATAACTAGACCATATGTTTGAATTACTTGCACTTTTACTGTCTTTCTGGAATATGTATCACTGTTTTGTGTTATGTTGCCTGACACCAGTGAATGTGTGGAATAATTTATGATGTCAGTTCAAATGGAGGACTTAGGAGACCTACTGGCCAGAGACTCTGCTGAACAGTGAGATGAGTTTGATAACCGAGCTGAGGACAGATATGGATAACCTGCAGAGGGAGAATGCTACAATTTGACTTATTCTTAAATTTTGACATTCTCAACTGCATGGCTTTTATAGTAAAATGCTTCCTTATGTTATATTCTCACATCACTAACCAAAGAAAGAATACAGTGGAAATACAGTGGAGAAGAATTGTAAAAATGCAATCATAAATGAGTAGATCTTTCTGATTATTTACTTTTCATACGGATATGAAAATATGGAGGGATGACATTTTGCTGGAATGACTAATGTCTCTCTTGTGTTGTGAAAATTACAGAAAGAATTTGTTTTGTTTCTTTTTTCTTTTCTTTTTTTTGGGGGGGATTTTGTTCAGGGATATGTGGGTCCATTGTTATCGGAGACAAAAATATCTTTTCAAACATTGGAAACCAATATGACCCAAAAACAGGTAATTAAGCAAACTGCAGCACAGTGCTTTTCATCTCCAGACTAAGGCAGATGGCAAATTGTTTTGCAAATGATACAGAGGTGCCCTCTGTTGGTACCTCTGTATCATTTGCAGCACTGTCTGAGTATTTATGCAGCGCTGTCTGAGTATTTATGCTAAAAATTTCCCACGACAGTATATAAAATAACTAGTTTTAATAATGAATAAAATAATGAATGAAGACTGAAAAGACAGGGTAACTGACATGTTAAAGTGGGACAATAACTTACACCAAACAGATGCTTTGAAATAACATCCACACAATAACAGAAGAAAATAATAAAAAGAGGAAACAACTGCTGATCAAATGCATAGCTGATACTGTCACACCTGAAAATGTGATTGCATGGGCATGCATAATTTCATTTTCAATGTACTTGTTTTTTTATTTTTGACAACCTGTAACTTGTAACACCTTCACAAATATACATCTACGTACTGTACGTTTTCCCAATTAATAAGTCAGTCCCATTTGTCATCACACAGCACACACAATGAAATTCACCTCTGCATTTAACCCATCACACATGTGAGCAGTGGGCAGCCATGACAATGGTACCATGCTGGGGGTACCTCAGTGGTGCTACTGGCGACCCGGGATTTGAAACTGCAGTCCTGTGATCACAGGTCCGACACCTTATACCGCTAGGCCACCATTGCACCATCAGCACTGGACACCTACCTAAATACCTGCTGGACAAAATATATAGTGTTTCAGGCCACTGCGACGTTGCTGGTGTTTTGAATCAAAATACCTCACAAGTGTGATAGCATTCAGTGGGGACAAACAACTGATTAAGGAACAACTTAATTAAATATGTTGCGGAATCGTATTTTTTTCTGAAATAGTGTGAGATAGATACATGACTTCACAAATCACTTGTTCTCTAGCACAATTGGAGCTTAGTGGCTATGACACGTGTTCAGCATGTACAAATAGACTGTATCGGACTAAGAAATATTTTCAGGCTACCAATGTCTGAACTATACTGGTAAAGGCAAAGACTGTGGTCTTCTTCTGGTGATGTCCTGCGTTCCCTTTTCAGTTTTTTTTTTTTTTTTTTTTTTTTTTTAATTGCAATAAAACAAAAAAATATATAGTGCAGGTCCTGACCCCAACCCCAACCAACCTACCAAGCTTGATCCATATTGGATTAGAACTGTCCGAATTATAACCGCATTTCAAATGGGTGACTTTGAGTTTGACCTTTCAAGGTAACTCAAGATCAAAGTTAACATGATATTTAGAAAGTCCATATGTGACTTTATGTAAGTGTTTAATGTAAACCATGACTGTATCTCTAAGCGTTTTCATTATATGAGCTGTCAAAGTATTCCCATTCACTTAGCATGGGGGCAAAACTTTGACCTTGGCCTGTGACCATGACCTTGGACCAATTCCAAAAAAATCAATAGCGCAGGTCCTGACCCCAGTCCCAACCTACCTACCAAGTGCAATCCCAAATTGGATCAGAACCGTTCCAGTTATCGCTGTGACGGACAGACAGACAGACGCCAGCGATTACATGCATGGGTGTAATCAGCTTGTTAGTCTCACATTTTCATATGTCAATGTTCACAAGAACATATATTAAGAACCCTTATAACACTTCCAACAAAGAAAACATAGCTATTTTCTGTAAAAAAAGCCAACAATGATTAACTCCATTCAGCTTGCTGACCAGCAACCCACATTGTAAAATAGTTGCAAAATTTGTGGGGTCAGGCAGAGGCTAGTGGAGAGCTCAGTCAGGATGGTCTCGTTAAACAAGCTGACACACAAACTCAGCTACCCGAGCTGCAGGCTGTGGTGAAGAAGCTGGGCGAGGTGGCAGTGAGGCACACGATGGCGCCGAGTGCCACCCAGTCTGAGGTGACGAGACTGGAGACGAGAGTGAGGGCTGGGGAGCACCAGGCAGAAGATCAGAGCAGGCGAGCAGACACTGTGCCTCGATGCGGTCACTTCAGACACGGAGGCCGGAGTGGAGACCAGCGAGAAACAGTCACAGCAGCAGCAGACGACCATCACCCCGCTGGGAATGAAGCTGAAAGTCACACAGATGCAGCTGCAGGCCAGCAACAAACAGGTAGACAGACTTACAAAAAGAAAACATCTACCATGTACAGAATGTGAAGCTGGTAGTAGTACTTAAAGACCCCACAAAGTGAAAAACCATACTGGGTTCAGTTATGTGGAATATAGCGAAAAGAAACTCTTACCACAAGACTCTTACCAAATACCACAGCACTTTAAGCATTCAAGCAATGTACTGGCTGACACTTGAGACCCAGTTTTAAGTTGCAACACTTCCATTTTCTTAAAAATTAACTATGACTCCTTCGCTGTGAACATGGAAACAGGATTTGAATTTACTTCGTTTTTAAAACAAATTAGACTAAATCAACTGCCTAGAGATCAGCCAAAGTCAGCTACGTGTGTTAGGAGACCTAGCTGAAAGCTGCTAAAAAAAACAGCTTGAATGTGTGAAGAGGGCAAATGAATGGCTTTGACTGAACATGACCTCAATTTAAACTGAATATGCAGATGGTCCCCTTGTGTGGGTCAGCACTCAGCACAAGTTCACTGAGAACATGAAACTGTTCGAATTGCGCAATGATGTAGCTTACTACACGGAATTGCTAACATGACACCACCTGGGAAAGTATAGTTTCTACATCCAACATGATTTACACCACACTGCTCCGAAATATACAACTGTACTGCGCGAGACAATACATCACCCCACATAGACCACTTTCACACATGCTGGTATGACTCAACTGTTTAATGGATAAATACACTGCGCTGCGCATAATACATGTAGAAATATTTAATTAAAAAAAAACCTTAAAATTCTTGGGAGTTCACGTCTTTGCTGTTGGCGTCAACTCTCAAGGTCTTCTTAGGTAGCAGCTGAGGGTGGATGTTTGGAAGAACACCGCCCTCTGAGATGGTCACCCCTCCAAGTAGTGTGTTGAGCTCCTCGTCGTTCCTCACAGCAAGCTGAATGTGACGTGGGCCGATCCTCCTCTTCTTGTTGTCCCTGCTGGCGTTACCAGCCAACTCCAACACCTCCGCACACAGGTACTCAATCACGGCAGTCAGGTAAACCGCTGCTCCGCTTCCAATGTGCTGGGCATAGTTGCCTTTACGCAGCATACATGCCGGGGTTGGTTGTCACACACTATGGGGTTGGTTGTCCCCATGAATGAATGAAAATTATGCAAAAAAGTTAAGTGAAATTTATTCAGAATGTAAATAGAACACGCAGGCATTGGAAATATACGTAGCCTATAACACACAGGCATTGGGAACATTGAAATAACACATACTTGCTGAATACATATTATTTTATAACATATTTAAATATACATGTTACACTGTAAAAAATGATTCTTCAGCCTAGTAAAAAATACTTATAAAAAAAGGAAGATTTCACCCAAAATGCGGCTTTCTGTACTTGACTTAAATACATTATTGAATGTTACTCATTATATTGTATTTTGACGATTTTTAAGATTTTCCATATGCACTGTCTACATAATTTAAGTAATATCTACATTGGTGAAAATTGGACAAATGGAACTCAATATTTTGAGTCACATGGAGCCACGCCTTTCACTGGACAACCTGTTCAAACTGAGGAGAGGTCGAGAGGAAGAATCCTGTAAGTAGAACACACCAGACTGTTAATTTATGTGGTTATAGTTTTTATTTGTTAGGTTGTGTTAAACAGTTGACATGTCACTTTTGTGAGATTTTATTAAGATTTATAGTTTAGTTAGTTTAAGAGCGTATGTTCTGCAAAACTGCTAACAGAAGAGAAGCTAGTGAGTGGAAGAACAGCATGCACGTGCACTTGCAAAATGCTAGCTATTCAACTTTTCAGACCTGATGTTGTTTCAAAAGTTATGTTAAACATTTGACATGTAACGTTTTGTGAGATGTTCATTTACATTTACTAGACATCGAACGCGTTAGTTTAAAAACGTATGTTCTGCAAAACAGGGATGAGCAGGAGACAAGTTGTAAATGGAAGAACAGCATGCACGTCCACTTGAAAATTAAGTAGCTAACGTGTCAGACCTGATGTTCTTTCAAAAGTTGTGCTACGATAAGTAGTCAAGAACTTTAACAAGTTACTATAACACATTCTCTCATAATTTTGAATATACGCCCTTATTAAACACCTTGTTCATTTAGACACCCTTATTAAATTTGCCAACGTGACTTGTAACTCCGCCATAAAAGCACAGACTCGACCCGAATGGGCAGTTTATTAGGCGAACGCAACTACGCGGGCTAATTAAAAAATCGGGGAGTAACCATTGTCAGCTCGCGGCTATACCGACCAGAAACAGAATAGCAAGAATTACATAGACTGATGCTTTTAAAAACAATGACCTCTCCACCCTCTCGTGCTAATCTCACAACAACAACTAAAAGCTTTTATACACGGGTTGTTGTGGGATGGTTTGGGGTATAATTCGCCTGTAACGTAGGGTGTAATGCAATTGTTTCTACCGACTGCCATTGAACTACAGGCTTTTTTTTATACTGCTAGTTTTGTACCGTAGCAGCCAAAGACTTCTCCTAGGCGATCATTCTCAGACCGTCATCTCCTGAAGCCATTCTGTCATTCAGAAACAAAATGTTAACAGGGGACACAAACGGCAGTACAAGTTACCCTTTTTAGTGCAAATAGACGTTTATTGGAATTATTCCCAAAATCTGAGTACATAGTTAATATTAGCTATTAAAGCTGAACCTAATTGTACAAAACAGGCTGTTTTATTCGGTTATGCACATTTATGGGCAGCAGATTTTGCAGTGACAGCGTTGAAAGTCATACCTTGCTATTTTTCTATACCACAGGATACTTTATTACCATATTATTGCCCAGCCCTAAGTGCAAGGTTGAGAATGAGTCTCAGTAAAGCAGTTTGTGTAAGAAGTCTAGTTTACAATATACATCTCTTAACTTAATTTTTAATTTCTAATTTTTAATTTCTATTTTCTGATTCAGGTAAGCTGTATTCTCTAAAACAGTGGCCTATGTTACAAGAGGAACAGTGAGTGTACTATTGTTATTATTTACTATTACTAATATTTACTATTTATTATTAATATGATGATGATGATTATTATTATATAATTTTGCTTTCAAGGTTAAAGAAAAGTTCAAGAGACTCACAGCTGTTGATCTGGTGTCACGGTTTCGCTCTGGGCTTAGGAATTTTCGTATGTGGGTTTTCTTTGTCACCTAATTACTAGTCGTTTAGGTTCACTCTACCGTGTTTCACCGCACCTGCACTTCCTGGTTTAGACCCTCATTAGATTATCCCTCTCACTCGCTCCCCTCGTTTCACGATTACGGTAATCATCCTTCTCACCTGCACTTCCTGGTTTGTGATCATCACGAGTTATTCAATCATTCTACTCACCTGCCCTCCTCGTTCACGCTCGTTTAGTTTCCCGGGGTTTCCACTACTTATACTCGCCTCTCTCACTTCCTCCTTGTCAGTCCGTCTGCGAACCACGGTGTATTCCCTCGGCAAGCTATTTTGACTCCTGACTTCTCTCCGTCTGTTTGGCTGTGTATTCCCGGTGTTGCTCGTCTTCCGTCTGGTCCTGTGTTCTCCCCTGTCTGTCTGTCAGAATCTCCTGTCCTCCGGTACCGACTCCTGCCTGCCTGACTCCGCCTGACACTCCAGCCCTTGGCTTCGACCCCGGTCCGTCCCTGGCTCTCCCTGGCTCTTCAGCTCCCTGGTACCGACCTCTGCCCGTCCTCGACTCTGCTCTGCTCTACTGCCCTGGTGAACGACTCCTGCCCGTCCTCGACTCTGCTCTGCTCTACTGCCCTGGTGAACGACTCCTGCCCGTCCTCGACTCTGCTCTGCTCAACTGCCCTGGTAACGACTCCTGCTCGGCTGACTCACCTGCCCCTGGCCTCGACCTCCGTCTGCCTTCGACTCTGCTCTGCTCTACTGCCCTGGTAACGACCCCGGTCCGGCTGACTCACCTGCTCCTGGTTTCGCCCCTGGTCCGTCCCTGGTTTTCCCTGGTTCTCCAGCCCGCAGGCTGTCTACTCCTGCCCGCCTGCCTGGGTGTCTCGACGAGCGATTCACCATTGACTTTTCCGCCCTTCCGGGCTGTTGACTTTGTCCCTTTTCCCCAACCCTTAATAAACTTTGTTTGAGGTTACGCAATTGGGTCTTCCTGTCTGTCCGTCCGGGTTTTCTGACAGTACGGACTGACCAGGAAATGGACCCAGCGAACCTCAACCTGGACCAGGATCAGTCACCCGAGCCTATGTCTGCCATACAAAGACTAGAAAACTCTGAAAGAGAGCTGAGTCGCGTCACCGGAGACGTAGCTTCTTTAATGGGAGTTACCGACCAGATACGGCAGCTGGTTTTGCAGCTCCAACAACAAGGCGCGGTTCAGGCTCAGCAGCTCGCCCAGATCTCGGCTCGAGTCTCATCCCCGGGACTCAGTGATCCAAGAGCTCCCTCTCCTGGCCTCCCTGCTTCGTTCCCGGCTCTGCCTCATGTGCCCGCCGTCGCTGCTTGCCCCGAGCCCAGGATCGGATTGCCAGAGCGTTTTGGGGGAAACCCCGAGGAGGTGGTGGCGTTCATTACGAACTGCCAGCTAACTTTCGACCTCCAGCCGCGAAACTTCGCGTCTGAGGCAGCACGGGTTGCTTTTGCCATAAACCTCCTGACGGGGCGAGCCAGACTATGGGGAACTGCCGAATACCAGCGTCTCTCGCCCGCCTGCCGTTCTTTCGGTGCCTTTGCGGGCGAGTTACGTAAGGTGTTTGGCGCTGGCGCTCCCACGGCTGACGCCTCCCGGGAGATGATGGAGATGCGCCAGGGCAAAAGGACTGTGGCGGACTATTCCATTGACTTCAGGACTATTGCTAGCAGGAGTCACTGGAATGAAGAAGCCTTGGTTGACGCTTACCTTCATAGTTTGGCGGAGTATATGAAGGACGAGCTGGTGTCCCATGAATCCCCCACGACCCTGGACGACGCAATCGCCCTCTCCATCCGCATCGACCGTCGGGTCCAGGCTCGCCGTCGCGAGAGGGGCAGAACCAGTCAGCCCCCTCGTCGCTCCACTGATGGTGGAGCCGCCGCCGCCAGCCGTCTTGCCAGTTCCCTTCAGGAATCCTCGGAGCCCATGGAGGTGGATCGAACTTCTCTCTCTCCGGCTGAACGACAACGCAGGCTGGCGGGAGGTTTGTGTTTATACTGTGGAGGAGAGGGGCATCGAGTCACCACCTGCCCGTTAAAAGATCGAGCTCACCGGAAGTAGAGGGCGTCCGGCTGAGCTCGGCCTCCACGAGCCCTCTCAGAGGGGACCGACCCCTTCTGCGGGTAGTCCTTCAGCTCCCCACTCAGTCTCACTCTATCTCTGCTCTCATCGATTCTGGCTCGGAGGCCAACATTTTGGATATCGGTGTGGCCCAGCAGATGGGGCTAGAGGTTCATCGCCTCCCGGCTCCGGTGCCTGCTCGAGCACTGGATGGACACCTGTTGGGCCAGATTACTCACATCACCGAGGCGGTGGGAATGCTCACGTCTGGGAACCATCGGGAGCGTATTCGCTTCCATCTCCTCTCATCCCCCAGCGTTCCCATCGTTCTTGGTCTTCCCTGGCTTCGTCTGCACAACCCCCGTATAGACTGGCGGAGAGGAGATGTGTTCGAGTGGGGGGTGGAATGTCATCAGTCCTGTCTGCGATCCGCCGCTCCGTCCACTCCTTCAGCACCCGCTTCGACACCTCCGGATATCTCCAACGTCCCCGTCTGCTACCATGATCTTCTGGAAGTCTTCAGCAAGGCCAAGGCTACTTCTCTGCCCCCCCACCGGCCGTATGACTGCGCTATTGACCTGATACCCGGAGCCATTCCTCCACGAGGGCGCCTCTATTCCCTCTCTGGTCCTGAGAGGCGGGCGATGGAGGAATACATCGCGGACTCCTTAACGGCAGGCGTCATCCGTCCCTCGTCCTCACCAGCAGGCGCAGGGTTTTTCTTTGTGGGGAAGAAAGATGGGGGACTTCGCCCCTGTATTGACTACCGAGGATTAAACGACATCACCGTGAAGAATAGGTACCCTCTGCCACTGCTCGCCACGGCTTTCGAGTCTCTCCAGGGGGCCACGGTCTTCACTAAGCTCGACCTCAGAAATGCCTATCACCTCGTTCGCATCCGGGAGGGGGACGAGTGGAAGACGGCCTTCAATACACCCAACGGCCACTACGAATATCTGGTCATGCCATTCGGGCTCACAAACGCCCCGGCCATTTTCCAGGGGCTTGTTAACGACGTGCTGCGTGATATGTTGGACAGATACGTCTTTATTTACCTAGACGACATTTTGATATTTTCTAAGACTCTGGAGGAACACAAGCAGCACGTTCGTTTGGTCCTGCGTCGTCTCCTGGAAAACTCGCTATTTGTGAAGGCAGAGAAATGTGAGTTCCACGCAAAGACCGTGGCCTTCCTGGGGTACATTGTGGCAGAGGGTGCCATCCAGATGGATCCAGCGAAGGTGTCAGCCGTCGCTTCTTGGCCAATCCCTGCTACACGCAAACAGCTACAACAATTCTTGGGGTTTGCTAACTTCTATAGGCGGTTTATTCGCAACTACAGTGCTGTCGCTGCCCCCCTAACGGCACTCACCAGCACTAAGCGCCCCTTTTGCTGGACTACGGCCACGGACAATGCTTTCACCACACTTAAGAATAAGTTCACGTCTGCGCCCATCCTTCAAGTGCCAGATCCCGAGAGACAATTTGTGGTGGAGGTGGACGCATCTGATATTGGGGTGGGGGCAGTCCTATCTCAACGGCGTCCTGAGGACGAGAAGCTCCATCCCTGTGCCTACTTCTCCCGTCGCCTATCCCCTGCAGAACGGAATTATGACATTGGGGACCGGGAGCTCCTCGCCATTAAACTGGCGTTAGAGGAGTGGCGACACTGGCTGGAGGGGGCGCCCGTGCCGTTTATAGTCTGGACAGATCACAAGAATCTCAAGTACATTAGAACAGCTAAAAGACTCAACCCCCGACAGGCTCGTTGGTCTCTGTTTTTCTCACGTTTCCATTTTTCTCTGTCTTATCGCCCAGGTTCCCGAAATGTCAAGCCGGACGCCCTCTCCCGCCAGTTCCAGGAGGAGGACAGACTCCAGGGTCCGGTCCCCATCCTGCCTGAGTCCCGGGTCGTGGCAGCGCTCACCTGGGACGTGGAGAGGCAGGTCCAGAGAGCCCTCCAGGATCAGCCGGGTCCTAGCGCCTGTCCAGAGGGCAGACTCTACGTGCCTGAGACTCTCCGCTCTCAAGTACTGCAGTGGGGGCATGACTCCCTCCTGGCTTGTCATCCTGGTGCTACCCGCACCAGCCATCACATCGCCCGGCGGTTCTGGTGGCCCACCATGGAGAGGGAAGTCCGGGAATACGTTCAAGCCTGCCCGGTCTGTAACTGTAATAAGACCTCCAACCGACCCCCTGCGGGCCTTCTCCAGCCGCTGCCCGTGCCTTCTCGCCCCTGGTCCCACATCAGCCTGGACTTCGTCACTGGACTGCCTGTCTCGGAGGGGAATACTGTTATACTTACCGTGGTGGATCGATTCAGCAAGATGGCCCACTTCATTCCCCTCCCTAAGCTTCCCTCTGCTAAGGAGACCGCACAGGCAGTCCAGCTGCATGTCTTCCGTCTCCACGGCATCCCCGCTGATGTGGTCTCCGATCGTGGTCCCCAGTTCACTTCCGCCTTTTGGAAGGAATTCTGTCGTCTACTGGGGGCCACGGTCAGCCTCACCTCCGGTTTCCATCCCCAGGCCAATGGGCAGTCCGAGCGGGCGAACCAAGAGCTGGAGAAGGCCCTCCGATGTGTGGTTTCCCGGAACCCCCTCTCCTGGGCCAGTCGGTTGGTGTGGGTAGAATACGCCCACAATGCGCTCACCTGTTCTTCCACTGGTATGTCACCCTTCCAGTGTGTTTATGGGTATCAGCCTCCTCTGTTTCCCAGCCAGGAGGGAGAGGTCTCCTGCCCCTCTGCGCTGGCCAATGCCCGTCGCTGCCGGCGGACCTGGGCTCGAGCTAGGGTCGCGCTGCGGAAGGCCGTCGCCTCTTATTCTGCCGGGGCCAACCGTCGCAGGACTCCAGCTCCGGAGTATCGTGTGGGTCAACGGGTCTGGTTGTCGGCAACGGATCTCCCCGTCCGGGTAGAGTCCCGAAAATTGGCGGCGCGCTTCCTGGGTCCCTTCCTGGTGGGGCGCGTCATCAGCCCCACGGCGGTCCGTCTTCGACTTCCTACAACTATGAGGGTCCACCCGACGTTTCACGTCTCTCGGATAAAACCTGTACGGGTGAGCCCTCATACCCCTGTGGTGCCTCCACCACCCGCTCCACGATTGCTTGATGGGGATCCTGTCTACACGGTGCGCCGCCTTCTCCGGTCCCGACGGAGAGGCCGGGGCATACATTACCTGGTGGACTGGGAGGGGTACGGTCCTGAGGAGAGGTCTTGGGTCCCGGCGAGCAGGATTCTGGACCGTTCCCTCATCGATGACTTCCACCGAGAGCATCCCGACCAGCCGGCTCTCCGTCGGGGCCGCCCCAGGGGCTTCTCCCAGCCTGTCCGGGCTCCTCCGTCTCGAACTGCTGCTCCACCCGCCAGGGGTGCCTGGGATGCTACGGAGGGTGCTGCCCTGCTATCGGACCGGTCTGAGGAGTTCTGATCCCCTGTCTCTCCCCTCCCTCCCACCCGGTTGGTGTTTTCTTTTTTTTCTTGGGTCCTTCTGGGGCCGTCCCTTGGGGGGGGGGTTCTGTCACGGTTTCGCTCTGGGCTTAGGAATTTTCGTATGTGGGTTTTCTTTGTCACCTAATTACTAGTCGTTTAGGTTCACTCTACCGTGTTTCACCGCACCTGCACTTCCTGGTTTAGACCCTCATTAGATTATCCCTCTCACTCGCTCCCCTCGTTTCACGATTACGGTAATCATCCTTCTCACCTGCACTTCCTGGTTTGTGATCATCACGAGTTATTCAATCATTCTACTCACCTGCCCTCCTCGTTCACGCTCGTTTAGTTTCCCGGGGTTTCCACTACTTATACTCGCCTCTCTCACTTCCTCCTTGTCAGTCCGTCTGCGAACCACGGTGTATTCCCTCGGCAAGCTATTTTGACTCCTGACTTCTCTCCGTCTGTTTGGCTGTGTATTCCCGGTGTTGCTCGTCTTCCGTCTGGTCCTGTGTTCTCCCCTGTCTGTCTGTCAGAATCTCCTGTCCTCCGGTACCGACTCCTGCCTGCCTGACTCCGCCTGACACTCCAGCCCTTGGCTTCGACCCCGGTCCGTCCCTGGCTCTCCCTGGCTCTTCAGCTCCCTGGTACCGACCTCTGCCCGTCCTCGACTCTGCTCTGCTCTACTGCCCTGGTGAACGACTCCTGCCCGTCCTCGACTCTGCTCTGCTCTACTGCCCTGGTGAACGACTCCTGCCCGTCCTCGACTCTGCTCTGCTCAACTGCCCTGGTAACGACTCCTGCTCGGCTGACTCACCTGCCCCTGGCCTCGACCTCCGTCTGCCTTCGACTCTGCTCTGCTCTACTGCCCTGGTAACGACCCCGGTCCGGCTGACTCACCTGCTCCTGGTTTCGCCCCTGGTCCGTCCCTGGTTTTCCCTGGTTCTCCAGCCCGCAGGCTGTCTACTCCTGCCCGCCTGCCTGGGTGTCTCGACGAGCGATTCACCATTGACTTTTCCGCCCTTCCGGGCTGTTGACTTTGTCCCTTTTCCCCAACCCTTAATAAACTTTGTTTGAGGTTACGCAATTGGGTCTTCCTGTCTGTCCGTCCGGGTTTTCTGACATCTGGAGTCAAGGTTTTGTGCCAGCTTGGACAAGTACACGGACAGACTTGTCACACTGTACCGCTCCAAGGGAGGAAATGCTGCCAAAACACTACACAGCTTGCTATTATTGCTGGACCAGGTAATGTAGTAGCATCAATTCATAAAACATATGTATTTTTAAAAATATCTAGCTTTGATGCCTAACTTTCTTCAACTTATTTGTTTGTATTACATGCAGGATGCTGGTGTGGACACCCGCAGAGACGTAGTAATTTGTGGATTGATGGCTTACCTTTCTGAAAACACTGAGCACCTCATTACACATTACCAGGTTGGTGTGACGTGCAATTCTGCAACCTCTCATGCACATGTGGATATTCGGTGCCTCTCACCACTGCTAATTTGTCAGGGCATGGGTATGCAAGATAGACAAGCTCTCAAAATCACATTAAAATCAGCTTTATTGTCAAAACCATATGTACATGTTATACTCAGGATTTGAAATTGCAGTGCTCCCTAGGGCCACAGTGTACACTAAACATAGTATAGACATGATAATATAGACTTAACAATCCAGTAACAGCACAATAATGTAAACATAGCAACATAGTATAAGTGACTTGTCTATAACACAAATAAGTAAAACATGTATAGAATCATGTGTGTGTATCCTTTAGCTCAATGATGATGCCATTTAAGCAGCAGTATATAGTGCATGGAAATGTCAGTGATATTTCATGCAGGAACAGGTACAGGTAAGTCCAGTAGTGCAGTGGCTTGTGTTCTTGTCGACAGATCCAGGTGTGTTGGGGGTTTGTGGGCTTGTAGTCCGTGATCACTCCACACTGCCACAGACACAGAGTGTCTCTGCTGTCACTGAAGCGCTGCACAATCTTCATAGATTCATGTTGGCCTCTGATGCCATGTGATAGTTTTGCTGTTGTTGGGCCCACCTCATCACCAGCTGTGAAGGCAGTAGCCTGTAGCACTCCCCTGTTAGCCATGGTTTGTGGTGGACCTGAACACTTATGGTCTTGGTCTCTGTGACCTCATCAATGCACTTAGAGATGTAGGCAGTGACAGACTCTGTATTCCTGTAGGTTGGTGTTGTTGTTAATGGTGACAAAAATCTTCCTCTGACTGTCTCATTCACAAAGTCATTAGGTTTCTACTCAAAAAAAAAAAACATGTATATTATAGTGCCATATAATAAAACTGTTCTTTGTTTCTTTTTCCTGTCATTTTTAGGACACTTGTGGTGAGATTCACCCTGATGACCTCAAACGTCACACACTGATGATCGTCACCAAAGGTGGTGCTGCACATGGAAGTCCTCTGGAAGCCGGGATTGTGTTGGAGGGGGGTACAGGTGATCAGTGGACTGAAAAGCATCTCAACTGCATGGATGATCCTGCTTGGCCTAATGTATGCCCTCAATCTCAGTTATCCCAAACCACTCACCCACACACTGAACTTTTGCTGGAACTGGATGGTGGAAAACTGTCCCCAAACATTCTGTCTTTAAAAAACAAGTTGCTGAGCAGTTAAACTGCTGTCACTGCATGGATGTGCGTGCGTGCACATACTCACATATGCACACACATACATACATACATACATACATACACACACAAACACATACACACTCACGCATATTAGATCTTTTTAAGACAAAATTGTCTCAAAAATTGTGTTAAATGAATAAACTGATTAAATTGATGACTGTAGCATTTGTTGGGTTTTCATTCTGGTGTGCCTATAGTTATAAGCATACATAACCTAAATAAAAGCGTATACATAACCTAAAAAAAATACTTACACATAACCTAAATTTTTAAGAACATCTAAATGAAACTGCTTAATTTTAGTAGTTGTGGAAACATACATTTTTAAGCAAACACAGTAAGATTTTTTTAGTAAAATGTACTTAAATTTATGTGTAAAAACTACTTATTTATGAATGCATGAACTACCTAAATTTGTGGATGCAAAAATGTTACAGGGCAATTTTAAGTAAAATCAGCCCATCATTTTTTAGAGTGTACGCACCAAAAGATAGATTAGGACAATTAGATAAGTAGGCCTATTGTTACTATTTACATTGTGTGTGTGTGTGGGTGTGTGTGTATTAGAGAGTGAATACATATATGGCCATTGGTGGCACATGTGACAACCATCCCCAACTGACCTTGCATAATGATAGCAGCCACAAGTTGTAGCATAACTAAGAAAAAACATATTGAAAATATATCTGTCTTTATACTTTTTTAATGGTAATAGTTTTTTCTAAAGTCAACCCATTAGCTACAAAACTAGGAAAAAAACGTAGTCCTGAAAATTTACATTTTGACTTGAAAAACCTTAATATTGATCTCACCTCAAAACGTTGTGTCAAACACTTGAACTGTCAATGTAGATTACCCCTAAAACTAATTCTGAACATTTCTATGTCAGCGACGTTGATCAGCGCTCTTTAGTGGCCGAGATATGATGAGTGTGACAACCAACCCCGGTCTCCCCTACTACACTCTACACGTTGTTTGCAAACAAACAGCCTACCTTCCGAGCTAGATGTTGGTCGTCTTAACCATTGCATGATCAAATTAGGCAGTCCATGGAAATAATTCGACTGGGTCTTATTAAACCGCCAGTAGCCTGCAGCCTTATACTATGCAAATTAGCCTAGTTTCCAGAATATTCTGCAAAAGGGTGTTAAAAAGATACTGCACTCAGATATCCCAACCCCCAAAAGCTCATTTTGGGGGGCAACTATTTAAACAACCTAATAAAATGTAATTTCATTTACTTACCTTCACTCCCAGCTTATTCACCAGACAACTCAAGAAAAAGAAGTGCACTGTAACCAGGCAGAGGGTATTTTATAGTGTGCCACTTAAATAGCGAGAACTCCCAAACACCTGGTTTCAGTCAGTAAAAAAGGCGTGTTAATAGGGTATTACTCAGCTGTTGCAAGCAATGATTAAACACTTGCTGTGCTTAAAAAAAAAAAAACTAGATTGTGGAAGAATTTATAGTTTGTTCCAGTTCCGTTTTTAAGTTACGGCACAGATTAAAAATGTGCCATGACAAATGACATGACATGACAAATGGCCTTGAATAATCATAGTAGTAATAAATCCACTCAGATAAACTACAGAAATGTTTCAGGACAAGAAAAGTTTCGGTGGTGCAAATTTGTCTAGAAACGTGTCCCTTCAGGGCTTCACTTGACAACCCTCAGTCACTTAAATTTGAAGCAGAGGTGCTTTGCACTGCTACAGAAAGTAAGGCACAATAACGCATACTTGTTTCAGCCATACGACTGTAATTAGCACAATTCTACATTCAGCTGGATGAGCTAATTAGTGAAATAACCTCTGATAAGTGCATAGGTAGAATCAATCTATGGTAAGACTCCCTTAAAGCAACGTTACGTAGTTTTTTCAACTACAACATAATGTTAACACAATTGTTTCAGTGATTCATCAACTTGTAACTGGGTAAAATCTACTCCTGAATTCATTTTACTGCCCTCCATGGGCTATAACCACACTAAGTAGGCTAAGTAAAGTTTGTAGGAGCGGACCGTCTCTTTGTAGTTTGAATAAAAGACAATTCCGCTTCTAACCTGTAGGGCTACTAAAGTAGAAAACGACTTAGTTTTGCTTTAAGGTGACCGTGGCAGGCTGTACTACCTTTGGAGGTTATGTAATCATCTGCATGTGTTTGTCTGTTTGTTACTTTGTTTTTTTGTTAGTTTGTTTGTTAGTTAGCAACATGACAGTTGTGGATAGATTTTGATGAAATTTTCAGGGTAGGTCAAAAATGGACGTTGGTTTGTTTGTCTGTCCGTTTGTTTGTTTGTTTGTTTGTTAATAGCATAACTCAGAAAGTTCTGGACAGATTCCGACAAAATTTTCAGGATAGATCAGAAGTTGGCTAACTTAGAACTGATTAGTTTTTGGTAGTGATCCAAGATCACCATCTGGATCCAGGATTTTTTAAAGGATTCTTCACCATTGTGAGATAGGACCAATTTGGACATTTTTGCTCATAACTCTACAAATGATGCTCAGAATGCTCCTTTACCCGTCAAACAAAAAGTCTTCAGGTGGGGATGGTATAAGGTGGAGATTTCAGCTGCCTTGGCGGAGGTCTGCATTCTCTGAGTGCTTTTCTAGTTCCATATGTGTTCATTCACAGTTTTGATGCTTTCAGTGAGAATCTACAATGTAAATAGTCATGAAAATAAAGAAAACACATTAAATGCGAAGGTGTGTCCAAACCTTTGGCCTGTACTGTATATATACCCCCTGGAGCAGTGTGGGGGTTAGATGCCTTGCTCAAGGGCATCTCAACCATGGGTAGGGTGGGATTCGAACCAGCAACCTTCCGATTGCTAGACCAACTCCCTAACCGCTAGACCACAGCTAAAATATATATTCTAGTTCCAGAATGTTCTGCAAACTTTGTTGTTTGCAATCAAACATAACAGTAGGTATTATTGTGTCTGTGATGGGATGGTGTGGATGGAAGGGTGGGGGATTGAAGGGTAAAGATCTCGGTGCCTACTGGTTTCTGTGTTTGTTGTCACATATCCATGTATTTCGGATATCAAAATAATAATAAAATAGTTGTTAAAAATAAAACAAAAAATAAATGAATAAAAATAAAATAATAAAAATAATTTAAAGACATTTGGATATATGTGAACAACACTTTCTTTGAAAAAAATCATCAAGATTGACATTCTATAGGTATTTTCTACATACATGCATCAGAAAGACTATTATTTAATTCCTGACTGTCCCCATTTAAATGTTGAGCTCAAACCATGGAACTCCTAGCACTGGTTGGAAGATCAGGGGCCCTGGAGAGTCAGATGGAAGTACAGAGCACTGATGTGGAGAGACTTGGAGATGGGATGGACAGCCTGAACACAGAAAAGGATACAAGGATATTTATTTGTCACATGCATAGACATACTGGGTAGAGTAGGGCAGACAGTGAACCTGCTGAACTCACAACCTTGGATCGTGAGATAAAAGGAGAGGACATTTTATAACACAAAATAAACACTGTGATTTTGAACCTCATCGTTGTAATCACATAACCTCATTTCACATAATGACAATTTGAGAAAACCAACAGATGGTGCTGTTTAACCAGAAATTCTAGAAATATTGAACAGATGCAAGCTTGATAAAAAACTGCATTTGTTGTTGCCAATGTTCCATTCCTCGTGATAGTATTTCTGAAAACAGTTCATTTCAGTACAATAGTGTTTTTGATCCCAACAAATTCCAATGCACTTGTGCAATTTCAGAGATGTAATATGCCATGCAGCTCTTTCATAATGTCAGCTCTTTTAGCACTTCGTTTGCATCACCAGTGTGAGAATGGTGATGAATATGAGAATTACTGATGTATAAGCCTAGTGAATAAACTTAGAGCAGGGATCGGCAACCAGTAGCCTCGAGCCAAAACTGGCCTGCTAGCAGTATTATTCTGGCACTATCATGGCAGATTATTCTGGTAGTACCATTTAATTCAACTATTAGGCCTATTACAATATCAACTGTCTGTCAAGCCTATTTATGAAAGCAGGCTACAAATAGTAGGAATAACAGTATAACAGTAGGTTATGTGGCAAATTTGCTCTGGCTCTTCATAGGCTTAGAAAAAAAATAACACTATCAGCTAATGTTTAACTATGCTTAGGCACAATGTAGTCAGCTTGTTAGCTTCCCACACATTTATATAAGAACATTCATATCATTAAGAACAAACAAGCCTTATCTCAGGTCCGATGAAGGGGACTTTTTTTTTTTAAAGAAATATTTAACTATTCTCCATATATTAACAGGAGCTTACAAAGATTAAATTCAGTCACCTGGCAGACCTCAAATCCACACTCTGTGATGATGGCAAAATTCGCACTGGTGCTGCTGTTGTCCTGGTGTTGGGCAGGGGCTAGTGGAGAGCTCAGTCAGGATGGCCTCGTTAGACAAGCTGACACACAAACTCAGCTACGCGAGCTGCAGGCTGTGGTGAAGAAGCTGGGCGAGGTGGCAGTGAGGCACACGATGGCGCTGAGTGCCACCCAGTCTGAGGTGACAAGTCTGGAGACGAGAGTGACGGCTGGGGAGCGCCAAGCAGAAGATCAGAGCAGGCGAGTGGGCGAGCAGACGCTGCTTCTCAGTGCGGTCACTTCGGACATGAGGGCAGTGGAGGCCAGAGTGGAGACCAGTGAGAAACGGTCACAGCAGCACCAGACAACCATCACCCAGCTGGGAATGAAGCTGGAGGTCGCGCACATGCAGCTGCAGGCCAGCAAGAAACAGGTGGACAGACTCCAGGAGGAAAATGCAGGTAGCTTCTATTATCAAAACAATTGAGGAGATCCTTGCTTAAAATGAATAACTCCTTCAATTTGCACACTTCATTGTAGTTATCATTACCATCCAACTACAGATATATAAAGAATGAGCCTTTAAGGGAAGATTATTTAGAATCCCAAACAAAAATGCCATACGAAAATGTTAGCACAGTTAGTGTCAAATGTAATAAGATATTGTCTGTGATCATTGTTTGAGTAAGTAGTAGTTTACTTGCTTTATATGTTCATTTCAAATTGTCCTTTCCTTTAAAATATGGGTGTTTAAGGAAAAGTGTGTAAATGCAAGGCTGGTATTACTACAACGACAATCACATTGACCGATCAACTTTCAATCAATCATCGATCAACTGAATGTACTCTGTCTAGTTCAAGTGACTCAACTGAGAAACTTGGAGGCCAAGTTGAAGGCTTCTGAAACCCAGCTGGAGCATGTGAAGAATGTGAACGAAGGTAGGGCCTACTGACTGAACTTGTTTAACCCATAAAGAACCCCTACGTTGAATACACTCTGAGCATTCCCCTTGTGTATCTGGTTCAGCACAAACTCGTGAACTGGAGAAGCTCAGCGTGAGGTCATCACAGACTGAGGAGCAGGTGAAACAGCATAATACCATGGTGGTAGACTTGACGGGAAAGGTGAATGAAGTACAAGAGGAGAATGCAGGTGAAACATGAAATGCATCTTGTATAACTTTGCTTTAACCAGCCAGAAAACACATACTCCAACACAGACATCTGTCAAATAGAATAGTATTAAACAAATATTATTTCCTTTTTTGCAATCGCAAGTCCAAGCCTCAGAGATCCATGATCTTGTTATGAGATCAAATTCTACTGAAGTCCAAGTTGGGGAACAGGAGACTGCATTGGGGGTAGCAGAATCTGAAATTGAGGCACTAAAGAAAGAAAATGCAGGTAAAGACGTTTCCTGTGTTTTGGTCCAGCTGTGACTGTTCTTGATACTGGGGATTATGTCTACATTTACACTTTCACAGACAGACAAACGTAGCCTGCTTGCTTCACATGTTCTATGTGTCTCCTTTATTACAAGGCCAAGCCACAGAACTTGAGGCCCTTGCTAACAAGTCTGTTGCCACTGTCAACAAGTTGGAGCAACAGGAAACTGCTGTGGTCGAACTGCAGGAGGAGATGGTGGAGATGAAGACCAAACATTTAGGTGAAATGCAAAGCCACCTCTAGGTGTAGTATCCAGACTCCCAAAGATCACTGATGCAAATACGCTACATAGCAAGCTCTTGTACATGATCAGTTCTGTACCTGGTCCTTGGTAATTACATTATTAAATTAATTAAATAAATAAATATCTTTCAGAATGTGTTCAGGGATATATAAAAGAAGGTAATGACAAAGATAACTTAGGGTCAGTCAGACAAATTATGGCCACGTGAACTTTCAAGATTTTTGCCATCTTTAGAACTATATTTACACCTTATTCACATAAACAAAGTCTGCAAATAATAATGGTGTGTTTGTTTAATCTGTGGTTTGTTTTGTGTGATGCCATTTATGCCTGGAGTCCAGAGCAGTTAACAAAAAATACAGCCTACACTGTTGCACTGTGCTAAGCAAACATGGCAGATGGAAAAAGACCTCACTTGAAATACAATGGTGGCAATGGTGTAAATGTATCTTTCTGCACCCTAGCACACCTCTGATAAAACAAACATGAGAACGTGTAAACTTCTAGATGCTGAGTTGTGGGGTTTAGTATTGCCTAAGTGTGTTTAGCTGTGGTGCCAGCATCAGCACCACTGTCCCAACAACAGCACAACCTTACTGCCCCCTGTGTCCCACCATAGCAGCATCAGCACCACTGTCCCAACAACAGCACAACCTTACTGCCCCCTGTGTCATCATACCAGCATCAGCAGCACTCTCCCAACAACAGCACAACCTTACTGCCCCCTGTGTCACCATACCAGCATCAGCAGCACTCTCCCAACAACAGCACAACCTTACTGCCCCCTGTGTCACCATACCAGCATCAGCAGCACTCTCCCAACAACAGCACAACCTTACTGCCCCCTGTGTCACCATACCAGCATCAGCAGCACTCTCCCAACAACAGCACAACCTTACTGCCCCCTGTGTCCCACCATAGCAGCATCAGCACCACTGTCCCAACAACAGCACAACCTTACTGCCCCCTGTGTCCCGCCATAGCAGCTCAAGATGTGTTGCTGAGCAGGCTGGGCCAGCACATGAGTGCCATACAGAGCCAGGTACAGGAGCAGGCCACTGCAGTGCTGGAATTGAAGGATGGAGTGGATGAGCTGAGAGAACAGAACAAAAATCTGTCTGTCTGTCTGTCTGTCTGTGTAATTAACACTTTGCATTTTCATAGTAGTGGTTTATGATGCTGTTAATATTAGGGTATATAAGTGCCAATGCTGAATGTGCTCCGAACCTGTCTGTCTGTCTGTCTGTCTGTCTGTCTGTCTGTCTGTCTGTCTGTCTGTCTGTCTGTCTGTCTATCTATCTAATTAACACGTTGCATTTTCATAGTAGTGGTTTATGATGCTGTTGATATTAGGGTATATGCTGAATGTGCTCCGAATCTGTCTGTCTGTCTGTCTGTCTGTCTGTCTGTCTGTCTGTCTGTCTGTCTGTCTGTCTGTCTGTCTATCTATCTATCTATCTATCTATCTATCTATCTATCTATCTATCTATCTATCTATCTATCTATCTATCTATCTATCTATCTAATTAACACTTTGCATTTTCATAGTAGTGGTTTATGATGCTGTTGATATTAGGGTATGTAAGTGCCAATGCTAAATGTGCTCCAAATCTGTCTGTCTGTCTGTCTGTCTGTCTGTCTGATGGTCATTGTGCTTTTCTCATTTCAGTTCAAGACCTAGAGCTGGTGACCCTTAACAAAAGGTCAAATGTCACTGAGGCTCAACTGTATGAGCATGACATTGTGATTGAGGAGCTTAAGACCGAGTTGAAGAGACTTAAGAGTGAGAATGCAGGTAAGAGGTGACAGAAGACTGCAGTGGATTCAGACACAGATATACCAATGGTAATAATTTAGCACATTATTCATTTGTTTCAAGATGTAAGTAGATGTGTGATAAACATGTGGATAAAGCTTTTTATTGGTTTATGTTTTATTTTTGTAATGTTCAGTGCTTGTACATTTGTGGTTTCAGCCCAGAACAGTGAGCTAGATGTTCTTGAAAACAGGTCAAACTCCACTAATGTCCAAATCAACCAAATACTCTCTGAAATGGTAGACCTCAATGCGGTGATTGAGAAGCTAGAAAAGGAGACTGCAGGTAATGCTTCTAAAAATACTACATGCTGTTTGCCTTGTAGAGAGCATTGTGATGTGGGCAAAGCAGCCAAGATAAAGCAAAATGGTGTAGTTGTAGACCACCTTATTTCCCTGCGAATGATATCTGTTTCACATTAAGACCTTTGCAACCACATTGCAATGGTACATAATCTTTGGATTCATGATCACTGATTTGTTTTTGCATTGGATAACAAGGCGAATTGTTTGACAGCTGATCTTTTACTACGACAGACAGGCCAAAGGTGGCATTTACAGCAGCATTGGGGGTAAATGGAAGTGTCGGTCCATACACAGGCCCCTATACTCTTCCTTACAAGACAGTCTTAGCAAACATCGGTGATGCTTATGATCCAGCAACAGGTAACCTCTTTTCATAGCTGAGTATGATCCTGGTTATATAGGCCTAACACAGACAACACTTAAGATGATACACTAGCCAACTTTTTGGGCAATACTGCCAGGCAACTTTTCTAACACATGCTGTTTGGGGAATTTCCTTCTGATGTTAGGGCACACATTTTTATCAGAGGAACTTACGTTATCAGCACAGAACTTGCCACTAACATCCAATCAGAATATTAGGAGCCTTTTATGCTATTGCCCAGCAACATTGCTCAAAAAGTTGCTCCATGTATCATCACCTTTACACAGAGTCAAATGTTTCTGTCTGCCATCTTCCATGCAGGTGTCTTCACTGTCCCTGTGAGTGGAGTTTATTTCTTCAGATTCACCGTCGCTACGGAGACCCCATCATACAGCAGCGGTGCCATACTGTACAGGAACCAGGAGCAGGTGCTCAACATCTTCACTCACGACAAGAACGGCCAGCTTCGCCACTACTCTAGTGGTACGGTGCTTCAGGTGAACAAGGGTGACAAAATTTACCTTAGGCTTGATACCAACTACCAGCTCTACGATGATGCACACAATCACAACACTTTTGGGGGCTTCTTGCTATTTCCGATGTAAGTGAGAATAAAAGGACTTGGTCTCTGGTTGAGCAACCTTCAACCCTATTTTTAAAGGTCAACTTCTCAATAAAGAAATGTGAAGATCTGAAAAATTATGTTGTGTGTCCTTAAACTGTGCCCTGTAAATACTTTCTGAGGAGCATATAAGCCATTAAAACAGGAAATGTACAGATAAATTGTTTTGGAGAGAGGTCACAATTTAATACTGAGCACATTTTCAAATGATTTGGTCAACAGGAACATTGCCTGATTGTTGTTCTCAGTTGTAGCACTAGAGGGAGTCATGCCCAAGAAGAACACTGCAGCAGTTCTGTGGCTGAAAGTGACCATGTCCCTCTCTTCATCAGAAAGTTTATTATTTTAACAGACCTTACCTCTCAAACTATTTTTTGCATTGGCAGCTAACCTATGGTAAATATTGTAGACACAACCAGCTGCCAATTATATGATATGCATAATGTGCAAATATGCATAATTTGCAAAAGTTTGTGGAAGGCAGGTGTGAAAAAAATGCTGTCAACTAGGGATGCCTTCAAAAATTGAACTGTTACTCATTTATGTCCATTGATCAACAAAATGCAGTGAATGAACAAAAGAGAAACCTAAATCAAACCAATATTTGGTGACCACCCTTTGCCTTCAACAGAGCATCAATTCTTCTAGGTATACTTGCCAGTAGCGGTTTTTGATGGGGACCAACAGGGCAGCTGCCCTGGGCAGCATTTTGTGAGGGGCGCCAGTGGCATCACAAGTGCTTGAGAAAAATATATTTTCTAAAAAAAATTATATTATCTATCATATCACTGTGTAGGAAATTGGTATATTGGCACCCCCTCTGGCTGCAGGCGCATCTGCTTGCTGAGAAGGCCCAGTGCACAGAAGCTGTGTGAGAAGGGGAAAGGGGAGGGGGCATGGGGGACAGTTCACCTCTGGGTGTCTCAAATGCAACGCACAAGCGGGAAATACTCTGCAATTAGTGAGCGAAAGTCAGTCACACATCAGCTTTCTTCCCAATAACGCACATTTCATTCATAATATTACATTTACAGGTTTATAATTCCTTTTTAATTTTTTAATAGTTTTTTTTTTTATTTTTAGAAGTGGCTACTAAAAAGGGTAATACAAGACGATTATGCGGTCACCAAGGTGAATTGGTTTAGTATTAACTCCTGGTCATCAGTGACAGTGTTCGGGGATGGGAAATACAGTATGTTGACTGTTGAGTGACAAACCAGAAGGAGATGGACAGAAAAAGGTCAAAGCATAAACGTGTATAAGTATAAACGTGCGAAAGATAAAGGTATACAACTGTTCTCTTTGCATGATTACATTATCCATGCCATGAATGAAAGGCTAATGTTAATCATGGTATAACTCTTACGTTTGTTAGTCTTCTAGCTATGATGCTATGATTGCTAAACTCAACAGTAATTCGGTCTTAGCTCAACAAACACAAGATTTAATTTCACCATACGATTTGGCTTTGCAACAAAACTGTTACAAGTTCAGTTATTATTGATTTCCATAATTTGGGTTAATGTCCCAAAACTGTTACAAGTTCAGTTATTATTGATTTCCATAATTTGTTTTAAACACCCCGTCTTGCCCATCTCATCGTTTCCTGGCCCACTTTGCACGCTTTCTGTGACATACCCCAGGCTTGTCCAGTGTGATTTCCTTTTAACTTGGTAATCTAATGCTCTGAATTGCTCACTCATGGGTGTTTATTATGTAGGAAGCATGTCAATGCACTCTGTGATACTTCCACTGAAAGCTATGATATGTGATGAGATTTGTCATGGTATGTTGATGTTTAAAGGCTACTTATGTACTGTGTGATACTGTTTACATGTCATGTCTGTGCTAATGTACTGTGTGAATGATATATCTGTGTCCTATTAGGCTTTTGTCAATGCAGTTGTTAATGGTTCTGTGTGACACTTTCTTAATATCTGAGCCCTATTAGACTCTTCTGTCAAATTTATGTAACTTGTAAAGCATTGTCTCTTGTCCATTGTTTCTATGCAGTATTGGTGATTGTTGATCTGATCTGTCATGTCACCAAGGAAAGGACCAAGGTCACATGACATAGAGTCTGTTTAAAAAAAAAAAAAAAAACACGAGTGGTAAAAGTAAATAATGTACTTTTGGTAAATTTGGAGACTTGGTCAGCATACTGGTTGAAAATCAGTAAAAAGGTTTATTCTTAACAATACAGCAACAGACAAGATGAGACAAGACTAGACTGACAGGACAGGACAAGACAAGGACAACAGAACACAAGACATTGGACTAAGACGAGACAACAGAACACAAGACACAGGACAAGACTAGACTGGTGAAACAGTGGATATCCTAGGACTTGAATCATTTGTACAGAAAATGGGTGCATCCAGCCTACATGAATATGCAAGGGCCTTTGTTACAATTTGGTCTATACAGTCTCTTCCTAATAAGATCAAATAAGGTGCCAAAACCTTGTCTGTATGTTAATCAATAAACTTTCTAAAGCCCTGAGATGACCAAATGGCTGGGGCAAAGAAATACAATGCAAAGTTAATATCTCTTCACACCTCACATCTCTCACACTGACACATATTGGTAGAGCAGCAGGTGGAATCTCTCTTACAAAGCTGTGATTCTGATTTCTGAAGAATTCTAACAAAACCAAAAAAATCGAGGAATGTAAAATAATAATAAAGCGATTATTATTATTACTTGAATTCCTTCAGTGGGAAACAAAACTTTGCCCTGAGGAAGACTCGGTTTGAGTCGAAACGCGTAGGCGTGACGTCCATTACAATACAGGATTTTTTTTCACCAAGATCAGTGTGCTTCGGACTTTTTAGACTGCTGTTTACAAAAAGTAGCCTACTGATTAAGCCTTCGCTATACATTTTGGGGGATGACTAAGGTTACCTTCTCCCGTTGAAAACATTTCCATAAGGTCTAGCATACCTTTGGAATCATCCTGGATACTGTGCATGTTCTGGCTTTGTACGGGCTATGCTTTGCTGGGAGCTTGCAGAAGTCAGGAACTGCAAGCCTCTAAGCTACACAGAGCCCCAGCATGCACTCCACACAGAGTCCTAAAAACAGTCACTTGTTTAAATAATGACAATTATGAGAATGTGAACATTTTGTGAAGTTTGTGATTTCCGAAACACAGAATATTCCAAACTCTATGGCGTTTCCTAATAAACGGAGTTCAGGAGGAGCGTGACGAAATTTGTCACGCCCTTCTTGTTAACCTTTTCCGATAACTTATTCACCGCTCACATGTAAGTGTTTCAGCTCGCTTCTTTCTGCTCGCCAACTTTATTTATACATGCCTTGTTTCACATCGCCACCTAAGATCGACTCCAAATGCTTCTCGGGTGCTCGCGTGTCCTGCCAGTCTTCTGCCGCGCAGTCGTTCTGTCAGGAACGCGCGGGCGCACTTTCTGATCCGTCCTGCCGCAGCATGCGCCTCTTCCGCGGAGAGCCGCCGGATCAAGAGAAGCGCCCCAAATTGTCTTTATTCAATAGTCGCTTGTTTACTCAAATTTCAGAACGTGAACTGGTGAACCACAGGTAAATGCAATCCATTTGTAGGTCGTAAAGGATTACAGAAATATGCCTTAGAAATGTTAATACATTTGGCCCACTATTCCAAGAAAATACCAGCAGTTCACATCATGCTATTTTTTGTGGGGTTACTTATATTGTTATATACCATTTCTATGATGTACAGTCTTTAACTTTATCGAATGTTACAAATTTTAGCAGAATCTCCAAACTGACTTGATCACTTAAATGTCAATTGGTCCAGAAAGGTTTTGATGGTGAGAAACAGAGTACTTAACCCAGAATACTTAAAAGTCATAGCGTAAATGCATTCCATGTTTTTTTACGCTGAGACATCCGAACTGTCATAGATGTGAAACATTGGGTGAGGGCAGCTGTGGCCTAGTGGAGTTGGTCTTGCAATTGAAAGGTTGCCGGTTCGAATCCCACCCTACCCATAGTTGAGATGCCCTTGAGCAAGGCATCTAACCCCACACTGCTCCAGGGACTGTAACTGAAACCCTGTAAATGTCTGTAAGTTGCTCTGGATAAGAGCGTCAGCTAAGTGTAATGTAATAATGTAATGTAATGGGTGAGTTAAAGGAAAGACCGAGTGTGATGTGAAATCAACTATAGTAATTGTGGTTGCACAAAAAAGGGGTACATTTAGCCCAAAAAGATTATTAATCCACAGCTCAGTATAATATAAGGATATAACTGGCCTTGTAACATTGCAGTTGAGCTTGTTTTTGTGAAATCAAAGTTCAATGCATTCTGTTAGTTGAATAAGGTACAATACTCCGAGAACTGCAATGGGGACCTTTGAAACTTCACCGAATTTCCTGTGACCACATGCGTTCATTTACATTCAGGGATAAATCGCTACTGACCTTTCCCAGCAAAGATGGCAGGACATTTTGTTTTCAGATGTATTAAAATGCAATGGTAAATACTGTACATCCCTATCTAAAATTCCTAAAAATCTGTTCCAGTTCCTCCAAGGCATACTGGTAACCAAAGACTAATGTGTGTGTGTGTGTGTGTGTGTGTGTGTGTGTGTGTGTGTGTGTGTGTGTGTGTGTGTGTGTGTGTGTGTGTGTGTGTGTGTGTGTGTGTGTGGATAACTCTCCCCACAGCCATAGCCACGGATGAAGTGTATTTCAGCAGGACGCCTAACCACCTACTGCTCCCTGGGTGCTCGACTAATAGCATCCCACTGCTCTGTGGATGAGTATGTGTGCTATGAATGTGTGTGTACGCTCAAACTGGTCAATGCAGAGGACAAACATTTCTAAGATAACAAAGACTTAGCTCCTCACTGTCAGTGATCAGCAGACATGCCCCCTTTCACATGACTGGAAAGGCAGTATGCAATAAAAGTGAGACCCTCCTAAAATCAAATAAAAACTCAGATTTTAATTATTTTATTGCAGTTGTGCTGTCTGTTTTTGGAGTTACGCACCAGGCGAAACACGGAAATTAGACATAGGCACAGAAACATCTTCTATTTCACTCTACTTGTGTTTGCTGAATACACTGAAATATGTGTAGTTTCAGGAAGTCGTATATACACATAGCCATATTTAGACAAATACACAGTTATCAGCAGAGGACAGTTCCTCATGCTAAAATACGCACAGCTAGAATTTTAAAGCCAATCTTTCTCAGTCTGTCTTTTAGCCATTAATTTATTCTTCTGTGCTATCAAAACTCTGTTTTTTTATTATTTTTTTGGTCTACCAAGGTTTATAAATCAGTGAAAAGAGAGTGTATGCAATAAAAATTCCTTACCTATGGCCTATTACTTGAAAAAAAGACATTATTTATGGCTTGTAATTATTGTATTAGTACAAAAGCAACTAACACTATTCAACCATTAACCATTTAAAGCTGCCATTGTCAGGTCTTCAAAATTCCAGGACCTTAGCTTGAAAATTCCAAAACATTCAAAATCCAGTTCCTTCCCCCACCCTTTCCTGAGTTCCAAAACAACCCTCCCCCTTTCCCTCTACTGATGTGATAGTGCCTGTGACAGTGAGTTCACGTCAGGTGAGTTCCCAAGTTCCGGTGAAAAAGTATTTTGTCCGCAGCCACAGCAGTGAGCTTTAATTGACAAAAGCTACCACTTCCCTTTGCTCTGACAAGTACCCAGTCGCCGTGAGTGTGGAAATTTTGCTACTCTGACAAAGGGGTCAAATTTTTTCCTAATCTACCTATTTTATGTACTTCAGTCAGAAAATTGTGATAATTTCAGCTAATATGTTTTAAAAATGCTTCTGAAGACCTGTCAACAGCAGCTTTAACTACTGAGTTACTAATACCAAGCACAAGGATGTGATGAGCACATCTTGACTATTGTTTATCATCACAGATACTGAAATCAGGAAAAAGAAAAACCTTGAGAGAACTTTCAAGTTACTTTGCTTTTTCACAAATATAATCCTTTTTCGCCTTACAGTCAACATCGTTCCAGCTTGTCAGTTGTTCCGCTTTAGGTTTAGTTAGGTCAGGAATTATTTCTGCACAGTCCTCCCCATATTCGTCATTTGGTTCACCCTTTATCCAGTATCTGAAAGGAAATAATAAAGGCACATACATTCATGCAAAACATTAGTATGTTCCAACTGCAGTGCATTTTTGTACAACAGGGTGTGGCATGCTTAAAAATGTGTTAGGCATTTTTTAGCATTGTAATTGTAAGAAGGTAAGACATAATCCAACATGTATACATCAAACTGAAATAGGTACATGAAATAGGTAGATTGTACATCCTTATTGACCCCAACATAGTATTTTAATGAATTTAATATTGTTAATAATAAAGTGAATCAATGTATTAATTCCCTGTGTTTGTGTGCTTCCTATGGACTCTGGGGATGACTACTAGACCTGACTGTTTTAACAAAAAACAAAAAAAACACAGTGCTGTTACATTACAGTATTTTAACTTAAATATAATATAGGCCTTACTGTAATATGCAGCATCTTATTATTTATAATAAGCCAGTTCCAGTGATCTTACCCGGAATCACCCAGAACCTTGCCATCTACCCATTTCCAGATACTCTCTGTCTCTGAATCACTAAGACCAATCCAGGCTCTCTTCCCTTGGGTGTAGATAAATCTCTAATATAAACAAGTCAACAAACAGCCAGGTCATTAAAAAATGTAATATTACTAGAGGTCATACCTTTTTAAATTGTCCTATCTGTGTGTCCATCCATCCATCCATCCATCCATCCATCCATCCATCCATCCATCCATCCATCCATCCATCCATCCATCCATCCATCCATCCATCCACCCATCCATCCATCCATCCATCCATCCATCCTCTCTGTTTGTCTCTCACCTGTTCCTCCTCACTGTCAATGATCACCAGATGAGCCCCTAGATCCATGCAGTGTTGTTTGCTTTCAGCCCAAGTTTTCTGTTCACTGGAAATGTAGTATAGACTGGATCCAAAACAACCTTTAAAAGAACCTGTAATTATAAGAAAACCATGTTATTTTTATTATCTTTTAATAGGCCAGGCCCAGTAAACTGTCAACGCAGAAAGAGGACATGTTTATTTCACACTATTTCAATCTGTAAACAATTGCTACTGGTGCTGTATTCACTTTGCCCTCAAATGTCAAATTTACAAATCCAGGAAGTCTCACTGAAAGGCCTTACTCACAGATCCCAATTGCCAACACAGCATACAAAAATACTTACAAATGATGCCCAAGAGCTTGTTGTTTTCCTGGGTCAGATGAGTGTTTTTTGCCTGCAACTGGTCTTTCTCCTGGGTCAGGTTGGTGTCGAGTGCCTGCAACTGGTCTTTCTCCTGGGTCAGGTTGGTATACATCAATTGCTGTATTTGTATTTCAATCCGTAGTTGGTCCCTCTCTGCAGTTCCTGTGATGCCCACTGATATAATGACAGCCAGCAGAAGAAAACACAGCAGCCCCAAACTCACTACAGCCACTCTGTAGTATTTGACCTCTGTGGTATCACCTCCTGCATGCGCAAGAACATCATCATACATCATAAGTTACATTAAGGCACATTCACTTCAGTTCATATCCAAACCAATTTCCTACAGGGGCCCTACAAAGTAATGTGCTCAAATACATAAGTTAGAGACTATACAAAAGAATACAATGAAGGATGTATTCAAGTGAAAAAAAAACTAAGCATAAGGTTGAGTTTTACAAGGGAGAGCTATCACTTACCAGTAAACTTTCCACCCTCAGTTTTCCTTTCATCACCTGTCTCGGTTGTAATTGTTTGCTGATTGGCATACACATTATCTTCATCCAAATTAGAACTTTGTGTTGCATCAACATTTCCATAAATGTGTTCAGCAAACTCGGTCTCAGCCATCTCTGCTGTAGAACACGTTTTGTTAGGGCAGGGCAGGTCTTCTCTGTCGAGCTGCGGAGCTGTGAACACATCTTATTTCAAACAGGAAGTCACAGAATTGTACCACTGAGGACAACCACACATTTATTTTTAGCCTAAATAACTGTTAACTTCTAAGAAAAGTTAATTTTACTTCCTCTTTTCAGGTCACACAACTCTGCACAGTGTAGAAGAATTCTGTGAAAGCTTTGAGCCTTGCCAGACTTTCACCATCTGCCTTGGCTAGAACTGACATGGCCGTACAACTTTGTTCTATCATTAATTTCTCAAACTAATGGGTTGCTACGGAGTTGACACTTCAAAATAATTTCGAAATAATTTTATCTAAATGTAGTACTGTGATAGTTTTGATCATTGCCTGTTAAATTCAAGACTTATTTAAACCCAGGATTTTTTTTCACCATGAACACCAAAACTTGATTACAGCAATAAAATAAAGTATTTGGAGCTCACAGTAGGGGGGGGGGGGGGGCAATTTGCCCATTTCCTAAACAGTGATATGATAGATATCTATCATATTTTGAGCTTTTTAGATTTTGCGCTTTTTAGCTTTTGAGATTTTTAGATAATATATATAGCCTATATATTTTTTTAAGCGCTCGTGACCTTTCACGAAATGGCGCCCAGGGCTGCTGCCCTGCTCGCCCATATCAAAAACCGCTACTGTCTGCTGTCAAACAGTATACCACTTACTTAAAGGGATGACCTAAAGCAATTTTTGACATTTGTGTACATACTGATGCCACGTATGTGAATCTATGAGCATCTGATAAAGCACTATTTCTGCCATACATCCACAACTATTTAAGCATCATGTGATGGTATTTGAGTAATAATAATCTTGTAAATAGCATTTTAATGTTGAAACATTTTATTATTATTTCAAATCCCTTGGTTGGTTTTGGAACTCTTGTATTAGGATCAAAAGCTTTGTATGTGTATCTGGCTGAGCTAGGAGGTGTGAACAACTGGCTTCCTTAACCATTTGGTGGGCCTTTGAGGAACTGTCCCTGTGTATTTAGCATACAGACAAGGCTGGCACCTTTTCTTATCTGATTAGGAAGACACTGACTACGGGCACATGGTAGGATCGGATTGGATTGGGATTGGGTTGGGTGTTGCTACCCAACGGGTGGTCTGTCCCAAATGTCTGTGCACATGAGAGTTCGTGTTAGCGGATAATGGTCAGAGATCTGGCCGTTTCCGCTACGCTAGATGGCGCTATATTCCTTTCAACAAGTGGTGTTAGAACTACTTCAGGTTAACGGCTGCTAAAAGAAAATAAACAAACTATCTGGCGGCATACAAAACAAAGATAGCGCTTGAGGAGGTTGACAGAGCAGCAGTTGCATGCAAGCTGTGCATTCTCCTTTCTTTGGAAGTCCGTATGAAAGAACAAACAGCGTTTTTGGTTTCCTTGATACGACATGAACTGTGCCGTCGGCGTTTGATATTACAAGCAATTGAGGACAACGAGACTTGTTGAGAGCAGGCGATAGAAAGCCTCGACGTTCAGTATGGATGAAAATCAGGGACAGAAGCTTCTGGGATCGAGTGGTTTTACATGCGCAGTAGGGCTGTCAACATTGCTCAAAAATGATTTTCGAGTATTCGCTCCAAATAAAACACAAATATTCCAACTACACCAAGTATTTCTTTTGCCTCCGACATTCCAAAGCGCAAGTGCACGTTTTTTTCACATTCCAATATTAACTTTCACCTTCGAATTGCTTTTCTAACTAAAACTATTCGAATATATATTCGAATTTCGAATATTCCTTGCCAGCCCTAATGCGCAGTACACGAATTCAAACCAATAACCGTGCACAAGGCGGCACCAAGCGGATTGTAACCGGCTCAAGCCAGGGGTTGCAATCGGATTCGCGAAACCAATCCCTATACGATCCTTAGCCTGGGCACATGAAGTCGATACGATCCCAAACCATTTCCAATCGGATTCAACTCCTCCATGTGCACGCAGTGACTGTATACTAGAGTACTTAACAAAAGACCATTGCATATTCATTTTGGGGTGGTAACCTTCTGAAACACCCATTGGGTGTCTACAACATTTAAGTTCAGAATAACTACTGTTTGAGTTAGTCTTGTCGTGTCCTTGTCTAGTCCTTGTCATCGTCCTGTGTGTGTATGTCTGTCTGTCTGTCTGTGATGTCCTTATTGTTAAGAATAAACCTTGTTCCTGATTTTCAACCACTAGGCTGACTGTGTCTCCAAATTCAACTTAAAAGTAATTTTATTACTTTTACATGCATCTGCAGATGTTACATTTTTAGTGCGCTGTAGGTTTTATTGTTATTACTTGCTACCAGTTCATTCTGGTTTGCACATATGAAAGAGCAGGAGAATTCAGCACACCTCCTGACCGTATTTGTGGGTTGTGATGTAATATAGTAGGGAAGACCAGGAATGGCTGCAACAATGGACAGTTGCAATGTCAAAAACAAGGTTGATGACACTCTGACTGCACATGCTAAATTGTTGCAAATGTCCCCATGTACTGCAGCCACGACCACAACAACAAACCACAGAATCAGATCAGATTTTATTGCCCAAGTATACTTAAATATACAAGTAATTTGACTCTGACAAATGTTGACTCTCTAGTATACATTTAACATTTACACATGTAAATCAATAGATAGAAAAGCAGTATAAGACTTAAGACTTGTACAACAGGGACAACAATTTGCTAGTCACATAATATATATATCTGGCAATAATGTACAATATAAACAGAATGTAGGCTACATAGTGTATGTACATAATGTACAAAGTCAGTAATATACAAAACAACACAATATACAAAACAATAAACAACTGGAATGGGATTTAGGGATACAGTTCAATGAACTGTGCAAGCTAAATAATGCCATTAAAATAAAATAAAGTATATTGGGCAAGGGGAAGTGGGAAACACTCAGCTGATCAGCAGTTCAGTAAAGTGATGGCAGTGACAAAGAAGCTGTTCTTGTGTCTGGTTGTCTTGTTGCGCATGGAACTTTGTGCACAGAACAGTGTTTTTCAACAGTTTTCCAAAAGTCTTTCTTGAAAACAATGCAGTTTATCATGTTAGGGTGTGGACAGGGAGTTTATATCTGTAAGTGTGTATGTGTGCACGCACACATGTGAGGGTTGGTGTGTGTGTGCACATGTGTGTTTTTGTACCTGCATTTGTGTGTGGAGAGGGGGGGATACAATGAATAGCTGTCTAATGATGCATACAATAGTCTAAATAAAAGGACGTTTCCTTGCAAACTGTTCAGTTCCTCCTGTCTCGTGCAAGATTTATTTAAATCTGTCACATCTGCACACAAAGGCCAACTCATCAACAAAACTCAATAGGTGTTATCTGATCAATATTGATACATAAATGTAATGTTATTACACCTTTGTATTTTGACTTCTAACATTCACATGCAAATTGTAAAGAATTGTGCCTTATGTAGTTATCTTTAGAATAGTTTTGACAGCTGACAGACTCATATAAGTCCATTGTATACAGATTTGATTTGTCTGCCATACCGTCATTGTATAACTACCCTATCCTGGAACTGGTGCAAGCAACACTTGCCAGGCACTTCAAGACACACAGAAAGGACATTGAATGCTGCTGGATTTTTTTTTTCAACCACTAGTTGTTAAGACCACAGGAACAACAGGATGCCTGCCATTGTACACCCTTCATTTTTGGAAGAAGTGGGGTTGCCAGTAAGGTTACATAACATAAGGTTATAATATCAAGGCACATGTCAAGCAAAAAATTAACATTCTAATATCAATGCAATGCCAAGCATAATAGCCTACAAGTGCAAAATGTGTAACGTGTCACTATAATGTCAGTAATGCTCAATAGCAGGTCAGCATGCATAATTGTCATAATAAGAAAGACATGTTACATTTACACAGCGCTGAGGTGACCTGTCGGAACACACGTCATCTTAATGCCCTCCGTTTAGAAGGGTTTGGTCTGGTAATTCATTGAGTTACGATCTGCCCTGGACGTGGGCAATCGCGTTTGTGGCTCTGTGGCATTAGATTAAAAAGTGCTCTCCCCCGTATCCCTGTCTTCCAGTTCAGATGGGCATGCCTGGCTCTTTGATGTTCATCAAAGCGTTTTGACAGCTGATCAGCAAAGCTCACAGACAGACAGCAGCCCATTTATCAGGAAAACGATGACGACGGAGCTTTACAGGACATGCAGTTGTATTAAAAGTGACACCTTAATGTAATTTCACTCGGAGCAGCAGCTCACCTTAAGCTTTGAGTCCTCTTTCAGATCTGTGGGCTTTGTGTCTTAGTTCTAGTCTGAAGGCACACGGGGAGCCCGGACTCTGTGCAGTTTGAGTTCACAGTTGATGTCAGGCGTTGGTCTTCCTACGAAGCAAACCAATGGGTAATGCTAATTTTTGCATAAAGAGAAACATGTCTGACTTTTTTCATGCATAAAGAGAAACTCTCAAAGTTTTATTTCACATTCTCTCTCTCTCTCTCTCTCTCTCTCTCTCTCTCTCTCTCTCTCTCTCTCTCTCTCTCTCTCTGTGTCTATAGCTGTTCCTCCTCAACTTAAGAAAGATACCGTCTGGAGATCCCCGGAGTCTGGATCTCCCCCGGTTGACCATGCATTCGTCATTGGCATGACACAGACTCAGTGCACCGAGCCGCCCACGCTCAGCCGTTGTATGACCCTACCTGGCGCCCTGTTTCGACGGAAAGCCGACGCGCGCCGAACAACTGAATATGGTATCGCAGGTGCCATTAGCAGCTCGGCGCTACAAGCAGTTGCAATAACTGCAACCACGGAGGAACCAGGCGGAGTGGCAAAACTTTTTCAAAAGCGGTGCCAGCCAGACAGTTTCTCATACAACCATTGGGATTCCCAGGGCACTACCTCGCCACACACGTAAGTGCAACTGTTTTCCAGTTTCAATAGCACTCGCTTTAATCTGACATTGCTTTTAACGTTCTTTGGTGCATGCTATCAGCTATGCTGTGAGTCAGACTTACTCATTTGGCATATTATCTATATTTTAATAATTTCCACGGCAATCTCATGTGGTTATTTTATCTAACCTATATGGCCTATAAATAACCAGCCAACCCAATTAGGCTATACGAAATGTATCTCCAGGTAGCCTATAGCTCTCTCTCTCTCTCTCTCTCTCTCTCTCTCTCTCTCTCTCTCTCTGTCTCTGTCTCTCTCTTTCTATCTCTCTCTTTCTCTCTGTCGTTTCTTTCGTCTGTGTTCTGAATGATGTAATGGTTGATAGCAGTGGTCCAAAAAATATCCTCTTAAACCTCTCTCTCCCTTCTTCTTATGAAGTACATGCCACTGATATTGTGATAATGTTTAGATCACTGGCAGAAACTACAATAGTTGTTGAGTAGCCTACACATTTCACCAGCAAAAGCATTTTGTGGCTCAAAGTATTAAAAAAGAAATGAGTGAAGGTGACCATTAGCATTGAGACAATGGGAAAAATGTTTTAACTGGTAAGGTAGACTAATTTGGGTTCTTCAAAGGTGTCAGTGGTTCCCAAACAGTAGTTTTCAGCAAGGGTATTTAGTTAAAGTCCCACCCCCCACCCCCCAATCTACACACACACACACAGACACACACACGTGCATGCACACACACACACACACACACACACACACACACACACACACACACACACACACACACACACACACACACACACACACATACACAAAGGCACTCAGATAAAGTGTTGGTTAGTGGAGGTTAGTTTTGTAAGAAAGGGAAGCACTCAGAAAAGAAGAGTCTTCACAAACATCTTAAAGGTCGAGAGGGGTGGCCCTACTCTTGTAATGACTGGTAGCTCAGTTTAGACGGTCGCCTTCTGTGAGGAGAGGGCACGGTCAGATTTGAGTTCGTATTTGAGGATCGCAACCGATATGCCCTCATTCCTTCCTTGTATTATGCTCCAATTAACCTCTTGAATTCTCTCTTCATGGCACAGACAGATTTGAGTGTCATTACTATTCTGGCCCCCATCCAGCTTATGATCTGTTCTTTTTCACCTTTATGAGATTTGTGTGACTGCAAAAACAAATCAGACTAAATAAATAGAAATTTAGGTCTATATTAATATCTTAATATCTTAATATCTTCATTTTTTGTGTATGTTCCTTAATGCATGGGGATTAAATCTTTATTTATTTGTTTTTTTCAGATTGATTACTTATTTTGAAATTTAGAAGCCCTACAAACATGGCTGGACGTCTTGCCCTGCAGGAGAGAGCCTAGCTAGCATCACGTTATGACGTTTGGTGATTCGTTCTTCAATTCTTGATCATCTTTGTGTCAACTTGAGCATGTCTTCCTCCAGTGGTCCTTCACCGTCTCTGCACTTGGAGAACAGATCTCCGAACCTCATAACGTGCTGCTAGCTGGACATGCTCCTGCAGGGTAAGATGTCCAGCCATGTTTGTAGGGTATACAAATTTCAAATAAAACACTAAAAAAACAACATAGATTTCATTTCCATACATTAGGAAACATACACATAAAAAAGAGGAAAAATAATACAATATATAAATATATTTTAAGTATTTTAAAATATAAGGTTACTTTTCAATCACCCTGTACATGTTGTAGACCGTTTCCTCTATGATGAATTTTCATTCATTGCACTGACAGAGGGGGAGGGCAAATTGCATACATGTGGGAATTGCGAAGTGCTGCTTGGTGTTTTCTTAATCAATATCATCTGATTGACCATAAAACATTGACCTTTGTGTCACATCATCAGTTGTACTACTATGACATTAATGTGTCATTCTATGCTGCCTTTGTTTCGATCCACTATCTGATTTCTCACTCGTTGATCGATTCTTAAAATATTGAAGTGCATGATTTAGTTTGCAATACCATTCTAGACTACTTTAATAATCACAAGCCACTAAAAACACAGTTTGAAAGGTGGCTGAGCACATAGAATTCTAAAGCCACCAACACAGCCTCTTTGACTTGCCTTAATGTGACTGACCTAATAAAAGTGACACATGAAAAGAGAAACATGCTTAAAAAAGGAAATGTTTTTTAAAGGACAAAGTATATATATGTTGTACTGTAAATCACATTAAATAAACACATCAGATAAATAGATGGGATAAATAAATATGCAGTCAAATTAAGAAATTAATAAAAAAAATCCTTAACATTACATTTAGCTGATGCTCTTATCCAGAGTGACTTACAGATTTTTTACAGGGTACAGTCCCTGGGGCAATGTGGGGTTAGATGCCTTGCTCTAGGGCTCAAGGGATGAGGGTGCAGAAGAGCACTAGTTATTTATTCCCCCACCCACATTCTTCCTACTGGTACAGCATACAAACCTCCAACCCTCTGATCTCAAAACCAACTCTCTAACCATCATGCCACAGCTGCCCCATGCAACTGTCATTTGTCTCACAATTCTGTCCTCCGTAGACTGGAGGCCATGAACAGGAGGCACACAACTCTGCGTGAGAAGGGCCGGCGGCAGGCCGTCCGGGGCCCGGCCTACATGTTCAGCGAGCGCGCCACCAGCCTGACGCCCGAGGAGGAGCGCTTCCTGGACGCTGCCGAGTATGGCAACATCCCCGTGGTGCGCAAGATGCTGGAGGAGTCCAAGACGCTCAACGTCAACTGCGTGGACTACATGGGCCAGAACGGCCTGCAGCTGGCCGTGGGCAATGAGCACCTGGAGGTGACGGAGCTGCTGCTAAAGAAGGAAGGCCTGGCGCGCGTGGGAGATGCCCTCCTGCTGGCCATCAGCAAGGGCTACGTGCGTATCGTGGAGGCCATCTTGGCCCATCCGGCGTTCGAGGGCGGCCTGAGGCTGACGCTGAGCCCGCTGGAGCAGGAGCTGCGCGCCGACGAGGACTTCTACGCCTACGACGAGGACGGCACGCGCTTCTCGCAGGACGTGACGCCCGTCATCCTGGCGGCACACTGCCAGGAGTATGAGATCGTGCACACGCTGCTGCTGAAGGGCGCGCGCATCGAGAAGCCGCATGACTACTTCTGCAAGTGTGGCGAGTGCGCCGACAGGCAGCGCTGCGACTCCTTCAGCCACTCGCGTCTGCGCATGAACGCATACAAGGGCCTGGCCAGCGCCGCCTACCTGTCGCTCTCCAGCGAGGACCCCGTGCTCACCGCGCTCGAGCTCAGCAACGAGCTCTCGCAGCTAGCCAACATCGAAACCGAGTTTAAGGTGAGCTGGGTGTGAGGAGTGTGAAAGTGGAGAGGGGGAAATATAAAGCTGTACATTAGAAGCACATTAGACAGACAAACAGATATTTCAAGTTCAAGTTCAATTTTATCTACATAGCACATTATCATATACAGTGCTCATTCAAAGTGCTTAAAAAGATAAACTGATGTACGAAGACAAAATATTACAGTTTTTCTCAGTTGCTGTGGTGCTTTTCTCAGATCAGAATGAAAATTCTCATAACTATTAGTTCAACCTCCACAACATTTAGTCATTTGTGCACATCATAGTAGCAATTTCTCCTTTCTCTGAACAAATTGCAAATGCTTTTGGACATGTATCAGTTGCTTTCATACAATACAATGTTGTTTTATAACATTATTATATTACATTACATTACACTTAGCAGACGCTTTTATCCAAAGTGACTTACAAAAGGAGGACATAATAGCTAAGAGATGTGTAGATTATCATTTGCTTATGTCAGTTAAAATTAACTATACTTATTACTCATTCCCAATAAAACTAATAGTCTTTATTTCATTACTTAAGTCATTACATACAAAATTGTTGAACTAGTTATCTGTCAACCAAATTGTATACCTTTATCATTGATTGCTGAAAATGTCTTCTACATTGAACAATTGCTCTCAGGTGAACTTCAGCTGTCTTGGTCCATATAATACACAACATCTGCTGACTCTTTACAGGGACATAGTTCCTGAGAATGAAAGGGGTGGGGGACAACTCAACAAGTATGTTATTGTGTGGGATAATGTCTGTTTTCACCACTCACATCTGGTCAGACAGTGGTTTGTAGCACATGACAGGATGCTGGTTGAATAGCTACCTACCTACTCCCCAGTCCTTAATCCGAGATTTTCTCTGCCTGGAGGTGAAAGGTTTATGACCGGTGTCTACATGCGCAAATGGCCTTGCTAGCAGCCATGGATGCAGCATGTGACGACATCCCAGCGTCATGCAGAGGGTGGATTCGCCACTCCAGGAGATATTTTTCTCGCTGCATAGCAAGAGATGATATCCGTTGTGACGTAGATGAAATTATGTGGCCAGAACATCTGGATGTGCCAGAATGATTTACCTATGTTCAGTTACAATATGTACTGTTATATTGTTACCTGGTACCCAGGTATTGCAATGACCTTGTCCGTGTGTGTGTGTTTGTCGGTGTGTCTGTGTGTGTGTCCGCATGCAATGACCCTGTCTGTCCACCTGGGGGACCAGGTTGCCATCTCTGATTGCGCTTGTTCACATTTGTGCACAGCTCACCCCAAACTGTAAGAAACAAAACATCGAAAACAGACAGGCAGTCGGGCAGGCAAGCAGACAGACAGACAGACAGACAGACAGGTGATGAGATGGCACTGAAAACAAAGCTTTATGTCAGCTGTCCTAGAGACTTGAAGGACTGGCAGTACTGAGGCAAACAGTTATGGATTAGGACTGGTCCCTGATTTACAGAAGCTTACCTGTAATATTCACACATTAGGAGATTTGTTGTCAATTGCACGAGGGCACTAAGTCCTTTAATTTAGGCTGTAATCCATAGTTATATAATCCAGACACAACATAGTGACCTGTGTCCTTCTAATGTACCATGTTCTCAGAAACGTTCACAAATTTGTGGTGCAAAACATCAAAACATTTATGGCGAGAAATACAATACTCTGAATGCACTGATTTTAAGGCTTGATGCACATTCTTATTCAGATAAAGGGAACTTATCCAACCATGCATTATGTAGGAATGGACAAAATGAGAGGGTCTCCTGTGGTTTAAACACTTGTTAATGGGAACATTCTTTCAAATAGAGAATCCCTGAAGCAGGTCACTAAAGATTGCCCATGCAAATTTAATCTCTTTAGCATTAACACATTCTCTTTGTCTCTCTGTTTCTTTCTCTGTTTCTCTCTCTGTTTCTCTCTCTCTCTCTCTCTCTCTTTCTCTCTCTCTCTCTCTCTCTCTCTCTCTCACACACACACACACACACACTCTCACTGTCGCTCTCACTCTTTTGCCATCTGTTAGTGTGTGCTAACTTTGAAGAGCTCTCCTTCACAACAGCCATCCACAAGGGAGGGAGCCAGAGAGAGGGATTTTCATATCCAGTCTGTTGACTTCTGTCATTGTTTTCGTAAGCTGTTAATTGAAAAGGGTCCACAGAGAACCTGTTTAAATCACCTCCACTGCGAAGCGCTTGACTGATAATCTTCCCACACGCCAGTCAGGAAAATTCTCAGGAAAAGCTCCATTGTGTACGTCATAAAGAATATTGACAGAACAAGAATTTCACCTGGTTTTGGATAATGAAAATGGACAATGCTTTGTCTTTGTCTATTTCCAAAAACGTTTGATATTGAAGTATTTGAAGGTCCATTGGTCCATCTAGTCATCTTCTCTGCACCAGTTTGAGAGTGTAGGCTTTAGCTGGAATGATCAGATCTGTCAGTCAGTGAGGCATTGCCCAGGGGGGTTGTTTAATTTCCAGTGACTTCACACATCTCCTCCCCCCATGCTGTACACCTACACATCAATCTGCTTTGGTCATCTGTAATGTAGGGTGCCTTCACACATCTGCCTCCCCCATGCTGTACACCTACACATCAATCTGCTTTGGTCATCTGTAATGTACAGTAGGGTGCCTTCACACATCTGCCTGCCCCATGCTGTACACCTACAGATCAATCTGCTTTGGTCATCTGTAGTGTAGGCTGACTGCTGGAAGACAATCTTGAGGTGTGGTGTGAGTCCCATTCCTTTTGGATACGGAAAAAAAGCTATTCTAATCTTTTTTCAAAGGCATATTGCTGCATTATTTCTATTTTTTTTTTATTTAGTGTCCAACCAACAACAACAGCTACAGTGACACTTTTTTCATTTTTCTGTAAGTTATTGTTTTAAGGACTGCAATCTAATATAATTTCCTATGTTTTTCCCCTTAGAATGACTACAGGAAACTTTCCATGCAGTGTAAGGACTTTGTGGTGGGAGTGCTAGACCTGTGCAGAGACACTGAGGAGGTGGAGGCCATCCTGAATGGGGATGTGGAACACAACCCAGCCAGCGAACACAACCGGCCTTGTTTGAGCCGCGTCAAACTCGCCATCAAGTATGAAGTTAAAAAGGTAATTCCTCCCACCCCAGCTGGGAATACAGAATTACCTGGACATATTTCCAGTATGAATATTATTATATTTATTTATGTTTGAGGATGTATGATGATGATGCTGTGTATGTTTTGTACATGACTGAGTAGCCTTCTGTACCAGGTGGCTCAATTGTTTCAGTGACTTGATACCTTATATACTGTAGACTTACAGTATAAAGACTATAAAATGATTCCCCCAGTTGTACCTTGACGTCACCTTGTGTCTCTGTTTTGTTTGTCACTGTGCTGCTTATCGTTTGCGTCTAGTTTGTGGCCCATCCCAATTGCCAGCAGCAGCTCCTGACTCTCTGGTATGAGAACCTGCAGGGTCTGAGGCAGCAGTCCATGGCGGTCAAGTGCTGGGCAGTTCTGGGTGTTACTGTGGGGCTTCCCTTCCTTGCAGTTGCCTATTGGATCACTCCATGCAGCAAGGTAGTACTACATACCCAAACGCTAATTACTCTGTATACATGTATTTAGCAAGAAAGAAAGATAACACAGGTAATGGAAATGTTATGGATGTAACATTGCCATGAGCAAATGTAATACTATTTCAATATTATAGAAAAAATAGCAAATGTTCAAAAATGCTTAGTAATCATTAACATCAAACAAATACTACGGCATTTTATTGGCATTATGGATGGAATTGGAAGTGCCCATATTTGTATAGTAAGATACATTTTCAACCATTTTAGTTTTCTTTATGTTGTTTACTATTTATGTTCTCATCAGCTTGGCCAGATCCTTCGTAGCCCATTCATGAAGTTCGTGGCCCACGCCGTGTCCTTTACCATCTTCCTCGGCCTGCTTGTGTTCAACGCCTCAGACCGATTCGAAGGGGTCAAAAACCTCCCCAACGAGACCATCACTGACTACCCTCGACAAGTCTTCCGTGTCAAAACAACACAGTTCTCCTGGACCGAGATGCTTATCATGAAATGGGTTCTTGGTATGTGACTGCCAGGTGTCTGTGTAATGTGTAATGACAGCATCTGTTGTCCAGCGCAACAGGAGCACCATCAGGCAGTGCTGCTTCTGCCTTTTAGTGGTCTGCCTCTCCACCCCTGTTCAAACACTAGTTGTTTGATCTCTTGGCCAGGAACACCATATGACGTAGGGTTTCCCACCTGGATGAATCAGAGGCGAATTTACAGAAAATGCAATGTAGGCTTTCATTACTGATGTGGTGATGCCAATGTTTATGGTTCTTGGCAGACAATTTTTTACTATATTATACTACATTATAACCAAACATATTTTGCTAAATTAGTGAGACACCCAATAAATCATCTGCACTACACAATAATAAATGACTAGAAAAAAAACAAAACAATAAATGACTAGAACATAGTTTTTATACTTGATACTTTTTTCAGTAGAATGAATGTATTCTTTCTGCTTTAGGGATGATCTGGTCAGAGTGCAAGGAGATTTGGGCTGATGGGCCACGGGAGTATATTATGCACCTGTGGAACGTTCTGGACTTTGGCATGCTGTCCATCTTTGTAGCATCCTTCACAGCGAGGCTCATGGCCTTTCTTAGGGCATCGAGGGCACAGTTGTATGTGGACCAGCATGTCTTCAATGAAGACCTGAGCAATGCCTCCCTGCCAGAGGAGGTTGCCTACTTCACCTATGGTGAGGAATGAGCAGAGTCCAAAAGTGCGAAAGTGAATGACACATGACATGTTGTGCTGCCAAATTACTAGAGTGCAGAATGAGCCATGATATCTAAAAGATATCTATTGTAGGTATATTTAAACAGACTTATTCAGAGTCAAATGCAGAAATACTGCAGAGATCAAAGAGTTTGATTGTAAAAATCTGCCACCTTGTGGTGGTTCTAATGTTTTATTGTCACTTTGGATGTATCTTATTTTCAGCCAGGAACAAATGGCTTCCCTCCGATCCTCAGCTAATATCCGAGGGTCTGTACTCCATTGCTGTGGTCTTAAGCTTCTCAAGAATAGCCTACATCCTACCCGCAAACGAGAGCTTTGGGCCACTGCAGATCTCCTTGGGCCGCACAGTGAAAGACATATTCAAGTTCATGGTCATATTCATCATGGTCTTCCTGGCCTTTATGATTGGCATGTTCAATCTGTACTCATACTATCTAGGGGCCAAGTACAACCCTGCTTTTACCACGTGAGTCCTGAAATGTTATGTAAATACTTATGCTCAGTTTAAAGAAAGAGAGTTGCCATCTTGCTATATGTATCGCGTGGCTTATAGCTGAAAATATGGTTTCTACAATATTGATGACAACTATTTTTATTATTGACAAGTTGGTTATAATGATTATATTTCAAACCAACACACATTCTATGATTCCAGTTTAAATCAAATATTTCTAGTTTACGTTCTCCTCTGTAAGAAATATCAATGGTAATATGTTTGGGGAGTGGACATATCAAGACATTTGAGGATATCATCTTGGTCATTTTCAAGTGTAACATTTAAGAATATTTGCTAATTGGTTAAAGGGAGGGTAGGCCATGATGGAAAAGATTGTGTACCTCTTGTTGTTTTATGACATGATCTAATATGTCCAAAGCTATGAAGATCTACAGAAATACAACAAATGGTGTTTCTACAACATCTTGTACACAATCCTAGAAAAAAGAAAATAGATAACAAATTGCTCAGAAATTAACATCTTTGTTAGTTGTTGTTAGTACTATCTGAGAAATTCAGGTCTTTTATTTTTAATGTGTGTGTTTTTCTTCAGGGTAGAAGAAAGTTTCAAAACCCTTTTTTGGTCCATTTTTGGCCTGTCTGAGGTGATCTCTGTGGTTCTGAAATATGATCACAAGTTTATTGAGAACATTGGCTATGTCCTCTTCGGTGTCTACAATGTCACCATGGTTGTGGTCCTGCTCAACATGTTGATTGCCATGATTAACCATTCTTACCAGGAGATTGAGGTTTGAACCTTACTTGGGTATGGCTGATTAGTTGAATATAATTTACTATTTAACTCTAAAACAAATTGTGTGAAACTTTTATGATTTTCTTTTTGTAATTTGTTTACGAGTCAAACATATGCTTGGTAAAAACACAGACGTTTATCGTAACAGGAGGATGCTGATGTGGAATGGAAGTTTGCCCGTGCCAAGCTGTGGCTCTCATACTTTGACGAAGGACGCACACTGCCACCACCATTCAACCTGGTGCCAAGTCCAAAGTCTTTCTACTACATGGCTTTGCGTACCAGGGCCTGCCTTGTGAGACTTTGTAAGTCCAGAACGTTCCGCCATGAAAATCAGCTCGAAATGGGCAAGATCAACTCTCACACAAAGGTCTGACCTTTAATTCCAGGTCTCCTGGGAAAGGATTTTGGCTTTTGAATATGTATTCATTATTCAATGTTGCCTCTGTTTTTCTTATGTTTTTTTATCTTCATGACAGAAGTTCAGTCGATTAAGGACTCACTATCGGGCACAAGATGAGTTCACAGTGCGGAACACAATCAAACATCCAACACGGTATCAGGTAGTGCTTCAGGACAAGCAACTTTATATAGTTACACTTGTTTCAATAGTAAATACAGATTTGCTATTGTTATTTTACAGTATCATTTAGCAAAAAAAAACATAGGATACCGTGTCTGATTTTATCTATATTAAATGAGCACTTATCTCACTCATTATTTTCAAATATATTATTCGCTTCCCATATTTTGTCATGTTATATTTAAATGTCTCTTTCACTTTTGGCTTAAGCTTTTTTGATTCTGTTTTAGAAATTGATGAAGCGGCTCATTAAGAGATATGTCCTGAAGGCTCAAGTAGACAGTGAGAACGACGAAGTCAATGAAGGTGAGAGCACCTGGTTACACCCTCACAGAGTGTGTAATCTCTCTTCATCAGACAGCTGGCTAGTGTCCAAATCCCCTCGAGTCAGGCATTTCGTCTGCCCTGCAATACTCTCTGAGTCTGGATGAAATACAGGCAGTGTGTGCGTGTGTGTGTGTGTGTGTGTGTGTGTGTGTGTGTGTGTGTGTGTGTGTGTGTGTGTGAGAGAGAGAGAGAGAGAGAGAGAGAGAGAGAGAGAGAGAGAGAGAGAGAGATGTGTCTGTGCTCAGGGAGGGACTTCTGTATTACATTGCTTTACAGTGAACTCATGTCCAGATTAAAAACAGTCAGTGTTTGTGTGTAGTTGTGAGAGGTATATGTGTGTAAGTGTATTTGTTGAGGAAGGGACGTCTGCGTTACATTGCTTTACAGTGAACCCATTAGTAACATGCCAGTAACACGTTCTACAGGTGAGCTGAAGGAGATTAAGCAGGACATCTCCAGCCTCCGCTATGAACTACTGGAGGAGAAGTCACAGGCCACAGGAGAACTGGCTGACCTCATACAGCAGCTCAGTGACAAACTCAGCAAAACCAACAAGAAACCATGAGTGTGTGTGTGTGTGTGTTTGTGTGTGTGTGTGTGTGTGTGTGTGTGTGTGTGTGTGTGTGTGTGTGTGTGTGTGTGTGTGTGTGTGTGACAGAGAAGGTACTGTTTCTATAAACAAAGCTTATTTCACAAAATGCTTTATGTGTTGCCATAACCAAGGAAGTTCATGTATTTGTTTATGATCATGATATGCTACTTGTGGAAATGTGTGCATCGATGGAAAAGGCAGAACCCATGAAATATGACAGCAGATTTGAATCACAGTGTCCTAATTAGTTTCTATACTGATAATGTTGGGTATTTGGCCTTGGCAGTGGTTTGTAGTGTAGGGCTTTTTCCAAATAAGATGACTATAAACATTTTTCACACACTTTGGATTTTGTGTAGGCTAAATGCAAAAGACCTTCACTGAGTTTCACTGAGACAATTTACTGAGCAGTTGACTTCAGTAGAGTAATTATTAACACTTCTTTATTCCCTATGTATTTTTCATATTATTATTATTATTATTATTATTAATAATAATAATAATAATAATAATAATAATAATAATAATAATAATAATAATAATAATAATAATAATAATAATAATAATAATAAACTTTACTTGTATAGCACAGTTCATACATGCAAGATGCAGCTCAAAGTGCTTTACAGTTTAGCAGGATTGTTACAAGACAATATTTCTTGTGGTTCAGTGGTGTCGGAGCAGATAAATACAGTAGCAGACTGACTCTTGCATGAACACAGGTAGGCAGTCCTTGTAGGCCGTAGTCAGCAATCTTTGTAGTCCAGTGGTGCTAGAGCTATGCAACGCCATGTTAATGTGGGCTCTTATGTGATCATAGGTCGGCAGTCTTTGCAGACCAGTGGCGCTAGACGAGAAAAGTTCATTTAGGCGCAGTCGGTTGTTAGTGTCCCCAGGGAGCAACAGGGGTGAGGAAAAACTCCCTGTTTGTTTGATTTGCGTGAATTCAGGAAGAAACCTCAGGAATCAGTGAGTAAAACTCCCTGTTTTTCTAGGAAGAAACCTCAGGCAGAACCACGTCTCCCAGGGAAGCCCATCTGCCGGGGCTGGTAACGGGAAGTCTGTGACTGTTTGAAGGGCCTTTGGTCTGGGCGGAGGAGTCTGGCTGAAGGGACTTTGGTCTGAGTAGTTAGGTATAGGCATGGTTAAATAGTTAGGTCTTTAGTTGTCGCTTGAAGATGTCGATGGATTCTGCTTCTCTGATGTGCTGTGGTAGGGCATTCAATCTCTTTGGGGCGTAGTATGAGAAGGCAGATTCCCCGATCCTTTTGGGTGGTGCATCTGGAATCCTCAGGAGACCGGCATCAGCGGATCTAAGGGCTCGTGCAGGGTTATAAGAGGATAATGCGTCAGCAATATAGCATGGGGCAAGGCCATTTACAGCTTTAAATACCAGTAGTAGTACTTTGAAGTCAATTCTATAGGATACAGGTAGCCAGTGTAGTTCAGCCAGTACAGGAGTAATATGCTCCATCTTTCTTGTTTTTGTTAGTAATCTTGCAGCCGAGTTTTGAATAAGCTGTAGTTTTTCAATTGATTTTTTTGGGAGGCCTGTAAACAAGGCATTGCAGTAGTCTAATCTACTTGTAATAAATGCGTGAACAAGTTTTTCAGTGTCTGGCTTGGTCAAGAAGGGGCGAACTTTTGCAATATTTCTTAGATGGAAGTATGCTGTTTTAGTAACTTTGTTGATGTGTGGTTTAAGGCTTAGGTCAGAGGATGACACCTAGGCTAGTTACCTGTTCTCTGACATATTGATTTAGGTTGCCTAGACTGAGGAGGAGAGCTTCCCGTTTGTCTTTAGGGCCAATAAGTAGTAGTTCAGTTTTGCTTTCGTTTAATTTTAGAAAGTTATTGCTCATCCAATGCGTGACAGCTGACAAACAGGAGGTTAAAGACTGTAGAGCTGTGTTTTTGTTTGGCTCAACTGAAATATAAAGTTGTGTATCATCGGCATAACTATGAAAGTCTATATTATGTTTTTTAATAATGTTGCCCAGCGGTAGCATGTATAGTGAGAAAAGGAGGGGGTCAAGACAGCTGCCTTGAGCAACACCGAAGGGTACGTCGTGATTTTCAGATATATGATCTCCTAAACTAATATAGAATTGTCTTCCAGTGATGTATGACTCAAGCCATTTTAGTACATGGCCTGAGAGGCCTACCCAAGTTTTGAGACGATGTAGTAGTATGTTGTGATCAATTGTGTCAAAGGCGGCACTTGGGTCCAAGAGGACTAGGGCAGAGACTTTGTTTGTGGCTGTACTGAGTCTGAGGTCGTTTACTATTTTGGTTAAAGCAGTCTCTGTACTATGATTTGCTCTAAAGCCTGATTGGAATTTTTCTAGGATGTCGTTTTCATTAAGGAATATTAAACCATCAAAATTATGAATTGTGATGTTAAAGGAGAACTTCGGTGTAAAATGAAAATTGGCATGTTAAAACATCATACCGAGTTGGTATGTTTGCTGAGGAGCAAAATTGAGTTAGCCAGTTGCATTCAGAACTTAACTATTTTTTACCGTTTGTCCCAGAAGGCTAACAATGGAAGTGGTAAGTGCCCTTAGACGAAGCAGGAAGATTACGCTATTATTAAACCATTAAAACAGCTTGAAGAAACTCCACACTCCATCGGTAGTACAACAAAGGCCATGGCATTCAAAACAAGGCACTGAGAACTTTGTAAATGTACACAACGTTTATTTAAAAAACTGTTCTTACATGCAGTTGTTTGCAGTTTTTTCTCGTCGCTGCTATGATTAAAGTCCAAACAAGTCGATTGTACTATCTCTCCTCCTATTCTTTCTGCTGGTTCGTGTTCGTCAATCGACTCATGCGGACTTTTATCATGGCGGCGACGAGAAACTACAGCAAGGTACTGCCTGTCAAAACTGTTTTATTAATAAATGTTGTGTACACTTACAAAGTTCTCAGGGCCTCGTTTGGAATGTTGTGGCCTTTGTTGTGCTACTGATGGAGTGTGGAGTTTCTTCAAACTGTTTTAATGGTTTAATAATAGCGTAATCTTAATGCTTCGTCTAAGGGCACCTACCACTTCCATTGTTAGCCTTCTGGGACAAACGGTAAAAAATAGTTAAGTTCTGAATGCAACATGCTAACATACCAATTTTCATTTTACACCGAAGTTCTCCTTTAAGTTAATTCTCATATTATCATATCATTACATTGAAATATTACAGTTTTTCTCTATCGCTTTGGTACATTTTTCAAATCTTTCTTGCAATTTGCAGAAGATCAAGTGCATTTCTCAAAACAGTTTGGACAAATATCAAAACACCGTGGATCACCTGCAAAAGCCCGTCTCTTGCTCAAAATCCTTAGTTCATCCCTCAAAAGCAAGTTTTTGTGTCAATATACGTGTCAGTGCCATCAGAATGTTTAGTCATTGTGTCAGTGTGTACAGATAAGACAGTCAAATTCATTAGTCATGTTGGCAATTCAATAGTGCACTTCAAAGGGACATTTTGATGTAAAATGTGGTTTAGGTGTGATAACAAGTGTTATACATTTGACCTCATATGATATATATGTATGAGATTGACTGCAAAAGACAAGATTCACATTTACAGAATGATGTCTTTATTGGCAGACATTGACATTGCAGTGCGTAAAGAAAAAAAAAGACAGCACTGCACAGAACAAAGGTAAAATACAGTAAGTAAACATAGGTCAAAAATATAAACATAAGTCATACAGTAAGTAAACAAAAAATATGAACATCTCCCCAAATTCTAAATCCTAATCCTGATCTTCAGCTTCTTCACGTTCCTGTGTGTCAGGCCACAAATTTTCATTCACATCACACTGTTGTCCAATTTCTTGTCGTTCCATTGTCAGACATTGGAACTTTGTATTGTGCTCTAGTTATACACTTTCCAGTAGATTGTTCATGAGATGCTCCCTTGAGCTCATTCAGAAAACTGTTGGTCATTGGTTGATCAACTCTCTTCATTACAGAAAGTCTAGATTCAAGCAATTTACCAATTTAGATCATATTTACAAATGTCTTATGGAAATGTATATAAATGTTCTTGACATGTTATGACAGCTTGGTAAATCATTTTGCATGTGAGGACTTATATGATGAACTATAGCCTAAATGTTTTGGGGAGTGAAAATATTTGATAGATTCCCATAACAACGCATTTTGACTGGCATGACAAAAGCAATTGATAATGTAAGAAAAAACTGAGAACTGTACACAATCATTTGCATGGATGGACAAAAGCATTTGCAATTTGTTTAATGCAATGAGAAACTGCCTTTTTCATCTGCACAAATGGCATGATGATGTGACAATTGAACAAGAACTTTTGAGAATTTCAGTTCTGATGTGAGAAATGTACCAAACCAATTGAGAAAAACTGTAATCTAACTATAGGTGTTGTTGGTGTTCATGGGAATGTAGGCTATGTATTTCTTCACTTATTAATATTTTATACCAGTTCTTGTTACTTCGCTCAATGTAATAACAAAACAACATATTAAATAGTGAGCAATCAATATGTGTGTACACTTGTTTGTTTGATTTTTTCTTGTTTATGTATTCGGGCAAGGTGGGTAAAAAGAGAGAAAGGTGGTGGTTGTGTGTGTGTGTGTGTGTGCGTGTGTGTGTGTGTTTGTTTTGGGGGCGTGGGGGGGGGGGGGGGTGACCCTTTCTTACTCAACTGACAGAATTATATATTAAAAAAAAAAAAAAAAAAACAATTACTGTTTGTGCATGTAAAAGTAAGAATAGTAACAGTAAGAATACCCATGATAGTTTACAGTCCCAGCACTGTCCCTCCTGCTTACTCTGCTCATTCATTGTGTTGTAGCAAGGTACAGTCAAAGTCCTTCTAGAAGAAAGCCTCTGGACTGAATAGGATGAGTGATGCATAGAGATGGTTATTCATTACATTTTCTACAATATATTTCGTGGTGGAAAGCTAAAATCAGGCTGTTGGTAAAGCAGTAATTAGCCCTTCATGTTTCTCTCGCCGACCTTTCATGAAAATAACTGCATATAATAGGCCACTCCAGAATGTACTTTTTGAGGAGGCTGCTGAAGTCTCATTCGTTGTCCCGCCTACTCTTCCCTTCTCATCCAATGACTATGATACATCAATTTCTAGGAAGTGGCCTACGCCGGAATACTAACCTCACCCCACGTGAGCTAAACCGTACCACGCGCAGCAAGCCCGAACCGGCTCGGGAGTCAACGTCAGAGAATAGCAGCCAGGTACAAACACCAGAAGTGGTCTTGGAGACGTTGTTGAACATCTGTTAGGCGGTCTGTAAGTGCTAAATGTATCAAATACATTGGGGTTTAAGAAACTGGCGCGATCTTACACATGTAATGGTCAGATCACATTGCAGTGTGTTGGTAAATAGGTGGACTTTAGGGCCTGGGAGCGTTATTGTGATCGATCACGCAGAGCTCTTTAGTTATTCCCAATCCAACCCCACCGATGGAGAAGGGCCTCCTCGCAGTTAGCTTGCAAGATTTCAGCAAACGTTTTTGTCCGGTTATTATTTAACCAGATCATTGTATTACCCTAACGCGCGGTATATGGTTTAGTGACTAAATAGGGTCGTAGTCATTTTGATTATATTTTTCTCAGATTCTCATATAACTAGTTAGCACGCACAGGTTCTCGGTCTTGCTACCCAGGTTGCCAGCTAGCTAATACAGCTAGCCGTTCTGTTTTAGGTCCTAAACGATTCAAGAAAGATGGCGGACGACCCCAGCGCTGCAGACAGGAACGTGGAGATCTGGAAAATTAAGAAGTTGATCAAAAGTCTCGAAGCTGCCAGAGGGTAAGTGCTCTAAATCGTCGTATGGGTGGAGAAGTTGTGGAAGTGGATGGGTAAGTGCTGTGTTGTTGAACTGCGGTTGGTAACAGTAACAGCTGGTTACCCTACGTAGTGTTACTCCAGGGGCAAAGCCAAGGAAGTTGTGATGAGCTGGTAGATGGTGTAGTTTCTAACCAAACATGTATTGTATGTACTCGAATTAGTGATGTAACAGAAATATAAGGAATGCTAATGGTAGTGTCAGAACCGCTAACAGCAGTCCAGCACTTTATGAACAGTGAATGACTAATGTTAGCATGTAGTTAGCTGGGTTGAAGTATTTCGCGTTTGACCTGTAACTTCAGTGCATGCCACAGGGAAGTATTTGAAACGTTACCTTATTCAGTAGATGGAAGGTTGAATCTTACTCACTTAGCCATTGTCAGGTATATTACACTTAAAACAACAGTTTAAAGTAGCAAAACAAAAACTGTTGTCATGCCATAAAACCATCACCAGTTGTTGATAGCTAGCCTAACGGCAGGCAAAATAGGAACATCCCAGACCACCGTTATGATCTAAAAAGCCGATTTAATGTTACTAATAAGGACATGGTGTGTAATGCTAGTGCAGTATGATTTTCTCTGTTTTTATTGTGGTCAGTATCTTGTGTAACGTTACGTGTTTGTTTACAGTGTGTTGCACAGTACTGACAGAAAGCCTGTCGCTCATGAAGACGTTTGGTTTTCTTTAACATTTGGTTCACATCAGACACGTTTTATTTATTGTCCATACTAGTACACAGTTGCATTTTGAATCGGTCACCAACAATAAGATTGTCGAATGCAGATATCAAAACAATGTGCCAGGGACTAGCTTGTGTGGTGTTAGACATGGGACTTGTGCTAATGTGTAACAGGGAGTAGTGGCTAGGTGCCCTTAAAGACACAACCCTATTTATCACACCATCTTACTCTTGATTTTTTTTTAGATATGGCCGTATTGTGGGAACTTACCTTTATTGTTGCCCATATTTTTTTTTTTTATGACAAATCATTGTTTTTACTGAATCTTCCATGAATTGTGGGTGTGGTGTATGACTGAAGTTGTTCCCGTAACTGAAATGTTGTTTATGCCATCTCCCTCTCTAGGAATGGCACGAGTATGATCTCACTCATCATCCCGCCGAAGGACCAGATTTCTCGAGTGGCCAAGATGTTAGCTGATGAATTTGGCACCGCCTCTAATATCAAAAGCAGAGTCAACCGACTCTCAGTGCTAGGAGCCATCACATCTGTGCAACAGAGATTGAAGCTCTACAACAAGGGTGGGTTTTTGAATGTTTGTAAATTCACCAGTGTTTACATGCAAAAAAAAATCAGCTTTTGTGTTCTTCAGTATGTCTAATTGTTCTCCTTAGCTACTGGCATTTACAAATTTAGCACAAGTACATGTTGAATGTTGTCAGCATCTTTTAAGCTTTCCATGTCTTTGTTTTAAATTGTAAGTATTAAAATCAAGTAAGCCTATGGTTTTGATGGTATGAATGCAGGACTAATTCCGGACCAAAGCTGACTTCCGTCTTTGAATCAGGCAATGCTGGGTTCCCAGTAATGCTTATGCTTTTTTGTTTTTGTTATGCTTGGATGCAATGTAACAGCACATTGACAGTTTGCCCATGTGTGTCTCTATGCAGTGCCACCCAATGGTTTGGTGGTGTATTGTGGAACAATTGTGACAGAGGAGGGAAAGGAGAAAAAAGTCAACATTGACTTTGAGCCTTTCAAACCAATCAACACATCCCTGTATCTATGTGATAACAAATTCCACACAGAGGTGAGTCATTCCAACTCACTAATCTTTGTTTTAGCTCAAAATTCAGCTTTTTAGATACTAAATAAAATGGACTTGAATTAAACAGTGCCATTTGCTGTGCAGTATTTCCTTTCACATTGAATAAGATGGTTTTCTTGTAGTGTTTCAAAGGGAGCCATTTAACAAGGGGACATACTGTGGCTGTTTTCCCATGTTAATCATGCTTAACCTTTTTGCTTTATTGTCTGTAGGCTCTTACGGCCTTGTTGTCAGATGACAGTAAATTTGGGTTCATTGTGATCGACGGGAGTGGGGCACTCTTTGGAACACTCCAGGGCAACACTAGAGAAGTGCTTCACAAGTTCACTGTGGACCTTCCCAAAAAGCATGGTAACGATTTTGTTTTGTTTCTAGTATATGCCAGTGATTTGTTTCAATTTCACAGACAGAAAGTGCCATTGCGTTATTGTGTTCCACTCCGGCGCCACTGGACTAAAAGAGGTTTTGTGTTTTTCTTGCCAAACTGTGAAGCACTTTGAGCTGCATCTTGTATGAATTGTGCTATACAAATAAAGATTATTGTAATATTATTATTATTATTATTATTGTTTGCTTGATGGCTTGTGGAGGCAGCTCTGTTTATAATACATGTATGTCACCAACAGTCACTGACTGCACCTTCAAACGCAAACTGGCATTTAGTGCCTCATACATGCTAAGTGTTTTATCAGCACATTTCACTTTTGCATAAGGTCAAGTACACTTACAGGTATCTGTCAAGCAGTTTCACCTCAGCAGCATTAAAGAATGCAGTTATCTGTCTTGTCTTATTCAGGTAGAGGAGGTCAGTCTGCCTTGCGTTTCGCTCGTCTGAGAATGGAGAAGAGGCACAACTACGTACGCAAAGTGGCCGAGACAGCGGTGCAGCTCTTTGTGTCCAACGACAAAGTCAACGTTGCAGGCCTGGTGCTCGCCGGATCAGCAGACTTCAAGACAGAACTGAGTCAGTCAGACATGTTTGATCCGGTAGGAAACATAAGCGGATTTGTGCTAATCGAAATGTTTAAACAAACCGAGTGTCTTTGAATTATTTCGTCTGGTGATTGGTGGCTTTGTGTTGTCTGGTCAGAGGTTACAAGCAAAGGTCCTGAAGCTGGTGGACATCTCATACGGAGGAGAGAACGGCTTCAACCAGGCCATTGAGCTCTCTGCTGAGGTCCTATCCAATGTCAAGTTCATACAGGAGAAGAAACTGATTGGTACGAAACACGTCTCAGAACCACCAAAACAAGTTCATATTCACCATTTCCTTTCCTCAACACTTAATGTGATACTAAATACAGATGTGTTTTTTAACATATTAGCTGCTGGTGGCCTTTTTAAGGGTGCTCTGGTATAGGTGGTTGTGTTGATAAGTTGCTCCATCTCTTCTGCAGGAAGATATTTTGATGAGATCAGTCAGGATACGGGGAAGTACTGCTTTGGTGTGGAGGAGACCTTGAAGGCTTTGGAAATGGGTGCTGTTGAGATCCTCATAGTCTACGAGAACCTGGACACTATGCGTTATGTTCTACGATGCCATGGCGCTGAAAGCAATGGACTGGAGAACGGTAAAAAGAGCTGCAGTGATAAACAAGGGGTTGCATGGTTAGGCAAACTAGAGCAAGGCAGACTGTCTCAGCTACCAACTATGTGTGGTTTATGTATGTATTTTTGCAACTGTGAAAATGGTAAACTGTAACCAGAACAACCATAATGTTATTTGTAGCTGTAGAAGAATATCCTGGGCTTACAGACTACCATTGTGTGTTTTTGTAATATGAGCAAAAATGCCTGATTTTGCCCTTTCCTCCCTCCTCTAGATGAGAAGACTTTGTATTTGACTCCAGAACAAGAGAAGGACAAATCTCACTTCACAGACAAAGAGGTACAAAAAATCCACAAACCACAACATTTTTGTTACATACAGCCTTGCTCTGAAGTTTTAATGCTTTTCTTGCCTCATGCAACCTGAGGGGTTGTAGACACGGTTCTTAGAATGTTCTGCTGTAGGAATGCCCCCCTCTGGAGCAAGGGAAATTAAGTATGTTAGACTGAGTATAAGTAAATCTCATTCCTTCCTTCCTTTCTTCCTAGTCTACCCAGAAGCAGAATGACCCGTGAGTGTATGTTTGTTACAATAAAGGCAGTGGGGAAATGCCATGTGTTTGAAATAGATCACATAGTAATGGAAAATGGTCAAAGCATGTGCAAGCCTCTTGTCTCCAACTTACAAGGACCATTTTACTATCTATCTCCAGAAATATTAAAAGGGTCACCTGACTTAACTCTCCTTTTTGTTCGCCAAATGTCCATGAAATGACTGTGAAATATCCGATGGTGGAATTGCCAGCATTGGTGCCTTGAGGAGTTTCATTAGAAAGCATTTAGAGCAGAACATAAAGATTGTGCCATTATCGTGAAATAGCCATATGCATATTTCTTGACATTCTTTATTAAAATGCTCCACTTCACCGCTCCAAAGACATGAAATGTAGCTGAACAGTTAAGCCATCCTATGATGTGCATTTGAAATATAATGCAAGTGTACATTGTGTATTGTACAGTCAGGGTTCCCATGGTCATGGAAATTGTCAGTCAAGGAAATTGTCATGGAATTTTGTAAATTCACTAAAGGTTTTGGAAAAGTCATGAAATTTTAGTTTCGCCCTAATGCAACTACAACATCCTATTATCATTAGGCTTTTAGAGTTGACAGTAAATGCATTAACATTATTTTGAATGTTAAACATCTCATATTTAGCCTTAAAAGTATGCCAAATTCTACACACTTAAGGTGCCATGAAGTCATGGAAAATTAATTGTCATGGAAAAGTTTTGAAATGTTGTCATTGAAAAAGAGTGGGAGCCCTGTACAGTACACACACTGACCATTAAACCTTATGTTCTGGCCATAGGGAGGCAAAGAAAACAAGACAAAAGCCATGTAAACTTTCCTGCCTGTTGCAGTTAATCTGACATTCTCCCTCTGCATATGGCACCCAGACAGGACAAGAACACGAGCTAATCGAGAGCATGCCTTTGCTGGAGTGGTTTGCCAACAACTACAAAAAGTTTGGAGCCACACTCGAGATAGTCTCTGACAGGAGCCAAGAGGGGTCACAGTTTGTTAAAGGCTTTGGTGGAATCGGCGGTAAGCACATCATTTTTACTTTCACTTTTTTTTTGGCCAGTATGGAACTGTTGCATTTTAAACACTGGCAGTCACTCTTAGACTATGCCTTCTATAAATTCCTCTGCTTTGTATTCTCCTAATCGTGTATGCTAATGAAAATGTCCGCCCCCCCTCTCCTTTATTTTGTTCTTGCCTCGTTAGGGCTTTTGCGTTACCGGGTGGATTTCCAAGGAATGGACTGTCAGGGTGAAGATGATGAGTTCTTTGATTTGGATGACTACTAGGTAGTCGGGACTTGAACATTGATCATAGGAAAATAGAAATGTAAGGCTTCATGAAGACCAACTGGGAGAGAAAACGTGGAAGTCCTCGAGAGAGAACAGCGCAATGTGAAAAGTACATTTTTGTAAGAAAAAAAATGACAGTATATATGTATGCTGTATCTTTGACTTAAACACAAAGTAATGGACTTTTGGGTTGGACTGAGTCTAGGTTTTGCTCCTCTCCCCCACTATGTGAAGGTATGAAGTGTCAGCAAGGCCCAGTCACCGCCCTCTTTCCACACACACATACAACCTCTTTCACCAAAACATTGATGGGTGTTGAGCATTAGGCTTTGTAAAAAATATTAGTTTTTATACCCTATCTGTTGTCTTTTTATTAATGCCTGCCTCTGCTGCTGTTGTTTCTTAGCTTGTTTTTTTTAATGCATTGATTTTATTTTGCTTTAATATTTTTATTGCCTTCTCAGTCTTTTTGTAAGGACGATCAGTTTGCACTCCTGCATTTGGTTTTGTTGGTTCTAAAGTGAGCAGAGTTGGTATTCATCTCTTTTTTTTTAATTATTTCTTCTTTGGTTATCGTTTCTTTAACGTTTATTCTGGATTCTGTTTGCGTTACTGGGTTTTATGGTGGCTGGGACCACAGCCACAAGTGTCATTCTCGATCAAGCTCCTTTTCTTTCCTATCCTTTTCTTCTGCTTTGCTCTTCTGTCACTGTGACTGATGGCATGCTCTGAGCCAGCTCTATCCCCTTTTGGTGATCATCCCAGGTTAGAAGTGGGGAGAGAAGGTCGCTGTCATCCAGATCCCATAGCAGGATCTCCATGCGATCTCCCACACACCCTCTACCTAAGGTTGACTCAAGTTTATTCAATAATGGACCCTGATGCCGATTTCCAGCAAGACTCCTGGTTTCTCTTTGGCATTCCTGGAAGTGACCAAGTGACTGACTGAATGCCCAACGTGTGTAAGATGGAAGAGCACAAATGATGCTGAGTTTTTCACATTGATGGCAAAGTTTTTCTCCAATTGAGGTTGGAGTGCTTCTCATTTTAGCCATCGGGGGCGGGGAGACGATTTTCTGGCATATTAACTGGGTGTGCTTGTGAATCTGTGCTGAGCCTTTTGAAGTCTCTCTCTTTTACAGTGGAAAGAGAAGTCTTGTGGGTTTTGCATGTTGTATGTTTGTGAGGGCACTTTAAAACTATGCAGGAGTGTGGCATTGAATGTTTGGTACCGTTTGTATGTATAGATGCTTTGTCAAGTTCCGTTTGGCCAGCTGCCTGCCCTAGTCAGGTCTGACAAAAACCTCCATAGCCTAGCCTGCAGCAAACAGCATGGAACCTAAAGCCTCTCCATGGGAACAAGTAAGTTGTTACTAGATGAAGGCGCCCCTCCGCTCAAGTGTCTGCTACAAAGGCTAAAAGATGTGACAGACCTGGCCACTGTCATTAGCTGTTGAAGCTGTGGACCATACCAGTGACTGCTTTGATTTAAGACCCCTTTTATTTCAAAAGAGGTTTAACTGACAACCTCACTAAGGGATGTAAAACCGTTAAGCATCTCCATATACCTAACCTTATGTTAAGAAATGCATTGTCTTGTTTTCTTTGTCATGACTATTTTGTATGAATCATTTATTACAAATGACCACAAATATTAAACTATTCCATTGTTTGCAATTTGTCCTGAGGTGGTTTGTTACTCGCATCAGTGATAACATAATGATTGCTATAATGTATACATTGTACTGGTCGTTAGAAAATCCAGGTGGAGCTATTTAATCGCTCTGAGGAGTAAGCATAGTGCTCTCAGTGGTAGCCTAAAGGACATGAAAATTGGACCAAAATTAAAGTCGCGCAATAATTTACCTGTTTTTATAACGTAACCTGCTGAGGCGTTGAGTCAATAATTCAGTGCAATTACATGACATGTCTGATGTTCATCTTTGACTCAGTATGAAGTGGCAATGACGGATAGTAATCTGACGATTTTACCAAAAGCGTGAATCACTGGGGATAACCTTTATCTTTGCCTTAGCAGCAGTAGCGATCCAATCGCCATCGAGTTCGCAGCAAAAACAACACCCTCTTTGTCAACCCTGGACCAACCAGCCACTCGTGCGAATTTATAAATACCCCTCCCCTCCCCGCCCCTTGTGTTCTGACGTGACGTCGTCTCAGCTGCTGCAGGCCGCCGACGCAGGGCTGGGTTTCCATTTTTTGCTGCGAGTTTCGGGGAACAAACAGTATGGAGCCGGAGATGGAGGACAAAACCGTGGAGCTTATGGTAAGCGTAAATTTAATGTAGATTGTCTTCGCTGTTCTCGGTTTCTGTTTAACAGCAAATTTGATAAAGCCCGCTTTAGAAAATCTGATCGAATGTAGTGGGTGACGATCGACAGAGGGGAGGAAAAGGAGGGGTGAGCTGGGAGACAAATAGCTAGCTACCTACTTTGATAGGGAGGGCCTGATATCAGCTAGCTAGGTAGATTAGCTAGCTAGCCCAATGTCCAGCAGTTGGGGTAGATCTCGTTTTACTCAGTTTTGTTTCGCCTGTTCTCGCGGGTGTAGTGTAACAGTATTTACATGGACATTGGAGATATCAATATCGGAGAGGTAGGCGTAAAACACATTTGATAGAGTAGTAAGCTAAATCATTTTAACCTACGGCGTTGACTAGCCATGAACGTATCAAGCTAACATTCGCTAGCGAAGTGGGTCTCACTGCGGCGTCTCTGCGCCATTAGCCTGCCTGTTTCCGCGGCGTAATGGTGACGGTGGACGATGTATAAATAACATTCTTGTACTCCGAAATTTAAATACCAGAAACATTTAGTTAAAGCCTGGTAGTATGTGACTCGAATAATGCCCCGGCGTAACGCTGCCCAGTTGGCTGTCATAGTCGAGGTGAGAGGCGTTTCAAGCTGCGTAGAAGGAAGTAATTTGTTTGCTAGCAATAGCTACTATGCTAGCTAAACACCAAGTTTACACGATTAGTATTTAGCAAGCTACTCAATGTACCGGCATCTTTTAGATATGGAGGCAATGTCGGTGTCATAACTGTATGAAGTCATACTTTAAAAGATGGCTTAATGGTTGGGGCCTATCTATGGAGATGAATAGCTAGCTAGCCAAAGCTAAGCAACCTTAGTGGTCGCAGGAATATTGGTTGCTTCGTCCATTGGTTTTATGCAGTTCATGTGGTTTGATTTTACTGATCCAGATACTTAGCAGTTATCCATTTAAGTTTGATGCTGAAAGTACAGTAGTTAGTTGTTTTCTGCTAGCACGAACTCTGATGTGTATAATATGTTTTGAGACCGTCTATGATACTTACCCAAAGCGTCCTTCAGCTACGTTATAATGAAACGCAACCTCTTGTAGTGTTGGCTCGCAGATTTTGTCAACATACATGTAGGACATGTAATGTCTGTTGTAATGACTGTTTACGATGTGGACACAGGATGTTGTGGTGATGCATTATTCAGAAACTACTGTTAAACAAGTACTTAATATATGGATACATGCATCTGTGGTTAGGCCCAGCTGGGTTATCCGTTTTTTAAGTAATTTTGCCATTTTAAAATATTTTGGGGTGATCGTTGTTAAAAGCAGTAGTTGCACCCGCGTCCATGCTTCTTGTTGCCATGGAGACAGTGAAAGGCCTGATAACTCGACCGTCAATATTTTAAGATGTGGCCATATCTTCCGAAGACGAAACGATTTCCCCCATTATTTAAGGCTCATAGTACCGTCGTTCCCAATGTTGTTGTTGATGGGTCAGTCTGAATCAGCATAGTCTACACAATTAGCCGGAGATGAGCAAAGTCAGACCAAAGCGAGTTCACACCTGCTGTACCCTATAAAGGGCCTGGAGTGGCACCCTCAGCACAGCAGCTGCGCCTGTTGCTAGCTGTCGCTCGCCCCAAGTTGTCGGTACCCTTTATTTGTGCAGTCTCGTGTGCTATATTTGTGTTTAATTTGTCATGGGGGTTATTCTGATTATAAACATGGACGTGGTAATACAAGCTAAGATTGGATGTGCTATTGCAGACCATATCAGCGGCCTGCAGCTGGAAATGATGAAAAGCATGTGGGCAGTTTGTTTGTTTTGCTGACATTACGCTATTATGCCAGCGGTGAAATGTATGCTTTGGCTTCTAAAGCGTTGCTCGAGTCCACACATAGACACTCACCTGCTTATTATCCCACCTGACTTCCCCTCCTCCCCCATACTGGTACTGTGCTGGTTGGTTGTATTTGTATACATAACTAATATAGACCTGAGCCTGTATACCAGTTCATCATAAACACAGTCAGAAAAGCCCAATACATATTTCTGTTGCTTGCTTACCTTTCATAGAGTAGTCTGCATGGTCAGCCCTGCTTTCATAGATGCTCGTTTTCCATCTCCCCCTTTTTCCCCCAACTTTCCCCCCTCACAGAACACCTCCGTCATGGAGTCACAGACAGGGGATCTCTCCCCCAAGACAACCAAAGTGTTCAAGGTGAGCAAGCTAGCATTTAGTTGATCACTGGCTATGTTTGTTTCTCTGGGCTGTAACAGAACTGCAATTTTGTCTCCTTTGGCTATAGTTGTCATGGCCCCTTAGGGTGTGGTTTCATAGATAGGAAAGGTTTGCACACAAACATGGGGTACCCGATGGTCTTATGCAACCCCCTGTGATCTTGTCAACTGAGAAGGTTGTGTGCAGTTTGCTTTATATTTTTACATATTCATTCAAACAATTACTGTAACTTGCAGGGTAATTGTGCATCAAATACCATTAATTGTTGAGGTCAGCTGTTAGTCAAGGGTGAAATATTTCTGTTGCATTTTGAAAGGTGCCTTTTTGACCCCATAGGGACAATTGGTAATGTCATGCATACAAAACAGGTGTAGCCTAATTGATTTCTGAAACTAGTTGTTGATTTCTGAACACATGTTTAAGATGGATTAGCATAAAGTTCGAATTGTAGGGTTTAATAGGCCTAGTTATTATTTATGTTAACCTGTTTTTCCCCCCTCCCCTCTATGAAATGCATGCGCTTTGCTTTACAAAACCACAACTTTCATTTTTGTGTGTTTGTACTGCAGAATGTGCCACTCTGATCAGATTTTTAACCCAATTTCAGGTTAGCAACGGTCCTATGACGGGCTCACGGAAACGGCCATCGGAGGGCAACTACCAGAAGGAGAAGGACGTGTGCATCCAGCTGTTCGACCAGTGGTCCGAGGCCGACCAGGTAGAGTTTGTGGAGCACCTGATCTCGCGCATGTGCCATTACCAGCACGGCCACATCAACTCCTACCTCAAGCCCATGCTCCAAAGGGATTTCATCACAGTACTGCCAGGTAGGCTACACTTGCCCATATCAGCACAACATGGTATATTATATTACATTGCAGTTAGTTGACGCTCTTATCCAGAGTGACTTACATTGAAGTCAATGCAGGGACAGTCCCCCTGAAGCAATGTGGGGTTAGATGCCTTGCTCAAGGAAACTTCAGCCATCAATGAGTGTGCAAGATAGTGCTCGTTATTCACTCTCCCACCCATTCACATTCACTTGCTAGATCTGCTTAGACTTCTGTTTTACAGTTCAGCCACATTCCATGCTTTGTTTCGATGTTTTAGCTGTAGCCATGCTTTGATACATTGTCTGCTCTTAAGGCTGATATAATCTTCTGTTATGACTATGAAACCTGGATATCTGTAGAAACTTAACCTGTTGCTCGTATCAGGGTAACACGCACACCGTTTCTTACACATTGTCACTCATTCTCGAAAAGTCAAGGCCTTGGGTGGAAGGCTTTTATTGTGGTTATTTTTTTTCCATGTGTCAAGTTTTAGGTAACCAGGTTTGTCTCCAATTCACTTAGATAATGTATAATTTGCACGTCTGTTTACTCTGATCCTTCTTCATTTGAGAGTAAATTGGCACTGCCAAGGTTGACTAAATAGTTGAAACTGAATGCAGTGTGTGGACAGGCTAGGTTGTGGCTCGTGGCTCATCTACATTAATCTGCTGTTGACACTGTAAAAATCCAAAAAAGTCTAGAAGAAGCCACAAAAGCCATTAGTGTGTTTTTGTGGCATTAATGACACCAAGTTGCTTTAAAAGAGTATCTACCTTGCGTGTAGTCTGTTGGACTGCACTTAACTGTGTTTTCAGTCCACCGGTTTTATCAGTATGTACAGTAAGTGCGTCACTAGCGATATGTTTCAGATAAGTCCGTTGGGGCAGTAAACCCACCACTGACCCATCCTAGATCAGCATTCTCTTCATTCACAACCTCAGATTAGCTTGGATCCAGTTGATGGGTGTGATCTAAACAGCTGCAGTGTCAAACATGTGGTGCTGTGATTGGCGGTGGGATCATCAGTCGTCTGCCTGGTGCCTGTTCACTCAAGGTCTCGGCTGAATTTGATTGTGACCCACCCAGTTGGGAGTTTTACAGTATTTGACTTGCATTAGAGAACATAACAGCAATGCGAAGGCTGTTCCCTGCTTTTGTACTGAGTCCCTTTTCCTTGCTTTTTGACCATTATACAACCCGATTGTGTTGTTAATATATAGAGGGTTTACAATATTTTGGCATTGTTAAACAAATAAGAATGACAAATCATATGTTTGATCATATTAGTAGAGTGCCAGCTCACCACAAGGAATACATATTCTTACTACAATAAAAATTATATATTTCAATTGCTGTACCTATACAACCCTTCATGGACCCTTTTTTAGTCAGTATTTTCTTCAGTCCATCTGTCCTCTGTAGGGAGTCTGAAATTTACCCAGGCAATAACACCCTTGCTTTCTCAGACAGTGTCTTGTCTTCACATGATAAGATGACTACCCTCTCTATTATAGCTCTCTTGGTTGTCTTGATGTGACTGCTGATAGTGCATGTCAGCCTTCCTGGGTGTTTCAAACTGTCATGTCATAGAGAATAGTCTTCTTAATAACCCTGGGCCCTTTTTATGCCTTTGTTGTATTCTTTCTCTTTGTATTCTGACTGTGGTGATTGTGGCCAGTATTCCTATATATGTCATTCTGAACTAATCAAAATTAATTTGCTGCTGTTTAGACTTGTGCTTTACTGTTAAGCAATGCGTTGTTCTAATTCTTTAGCTGAGGCCATGCTTTGAAAGCAAAGCAACATCAGTGGTTGCAGTAATTTTGCTTTGTCCATTCGTTATATGCAGTTCATGTGGTTTGATTTTACTGATCCAGATACTTATCTATTATCTATTTATTTAAATTCGATGTTGGAAACTACTTAATTGTTTTCTTTTAGCATGAAGCTCTGATGTGTATATTGGGAGAGTGTATGGTACTTGTCAACACACATGTAGGACGTGTAATGTTTCACATGATGCTTTGCGGACACCCAGCCAAGCTTTGAAACACGGTCTGATCTTAAGGTTGATAGGATCTTCTGTTGTGACTATGGAACCTCTCAAAGCTTACAATTAAGTGGATCTCTATACAAAACTTAGCCTAATTGCCCCCCATCTACCCCCTTGTAGCTCAGGGTCTGGACCACATAGCGGAGAACATCCTGTCGTTCCTGGACGCTCGCTCGCTGTGCTCAGCCGAGCTGGTGTGCAAGGAGTGGCAGCGGGTCATCTCGGAGGGTATGCTGTGGAAGAAGCTGATCGAGCGCATGGTGCGCACCGACCCCCTCTGGAAGGGCCTGTCGGAGAGGCACCAGTGGTCAGTACATTGCCACCTCTCAACATGGGGTTGGGACTAAGCAAACTAGAGTGTCTGTCTGTACCTGTACCTGTAAATCTGTATCCAGTACAATGTACAATATGACCAGGTAGAGAATGGGAAATTGCTTTAAGCAGTGGTTGCAGTTGTGTCAGTCATAGATGCAGATCAGCATTCTTTTCAGCCAAGCATTGAATGTTATTTTCAGTATTTTGTCCAATTTCAACATTCTTTTACTGCCTTACTGATGCTGATGGGAAAACTCTAATCTCCTGTGTTTTTTTTTTTTTTTGGTGTCCATCAGGGAGAAGTACCTTTTCAAGAACCGAACAACTGAAGTTCCGCCAAATTCTTACTACCGCTCCTTGTATCCCAAAATAATCCAAGACATCGAGGTGAGTGCGGAAGCAGAGAGCAGACAGACAGACAGACAAGACAGGCGCACATCAGCACGGCGGTAAATAAAGGTGATTTATGACTTATGAGGGGAGAGACATCGCCACTGCCACCTTTTCCTCCCCATCAGCAGTTCAAAAGGGACACTGCGGGGCAACGTTATGTCTGGAGTCCACGCCGGGACCCTGTGCTGCTAGGCAGAGAGTGTTTACTCAAAGCCCAGATGCCACTTTTGAGTTCTATTTTGACCTGGCAAGGCAGTCTGGCTGTAGCACAGCACTGTAATTGCCCCATGCTATATGCTGTACTTATGAAGTAGTAAGGGTATTTCTGCCCAAAACAAAAAGGAGGAATCTTTAAACAATATTGCGATTTTAATTAAAAAGGCTTATGACAGTTAACAGACTGCAATTCACTGTTATAAAATTTCATGCTGAAAATGTACAAAAGACCAACCCAGTACGTGGAAAACTGATTTATTTAAGAAATGGGCAGTCAGTGCTATGGATGGGTGGGTTTCAGCAGATAGCAGTGAACCAAGAATTCAGATAAGGTCCCCATCAGTGGAGTATTTGCTTCAGATGCTGATGTGCTGATCTGTTAGCTATATGCTGAGATAAAGTAAATGGAGTGGAATTTGCAGAACTCATTAAATCAAGGACAGCTGGTCAGCTTGAAATTAGTTTTACATGATGTGATCGCGTTGGCAGTGGTGGAACTGAAGACTTATCATTTGGAATCTGTAAGGTTAAGCATATGCACAACGCGACAGGTCATGTGGAACTGACACTACAGCAGTTTTAGGTACACGTGTGAAATAGAATATTTTGGCTCCCTTTAGGCAAAAACTACCCTTGTGTCAGCGCTCTGTGTCTCTCCTGCTGGGTGGGGTTGCCTGAGCAGGGAGGAAGTGTGTGTGTGTGTGTGTGTGGGTGGGTGTGGGTGTGTGTGTGTGTAGAGCAGGGGGTAGCTAGTGGGCAGGTGTAGCCACCATGGGCAGGGAGGTAATGAAACGGCTAAGGCTGTGTTGCAGGGTGCAGAGGGGAGAACAACTCGGGTCCTGACTCAGCTCAGGGGGAAAACAAATAAGCAGAAATCCCACTGAGTTGGAAGTTGGGAATGTTGGAAATGCCATCAGCAAAGTCATCTTAGAAATTGTATTGCACTGTTTTCTTGGGCCTTGCCTTTGTGTCAAGCTTACTCTGTCTGCCTCATCCACACATTCCTCTCTCTCTTTCTCTCTCTCACTCTCTCTCATGCTCGTGCTCTCTCTCTCTCTCACACACACACCCTTGCTTCTTTCTCTCACACACTCTCTCTTTCACACCCACACACACATACTCTCTCTCTCGTTCGCTCTCTCTCAGACTATCGAGGCCAACTGGAGGTGTGGGCGGCACAACCTGCAGAGGATCCAGTGTCGCTCGGAGAACAGCAAGGGCGTTTACTGCCTGCAGTACGACGATGACAAAATCATCAGCGGCTTGCGAGACAACTCCATCAAGGTGTGTGTGTGTGTGCAGGCGTGTATGTGTGTGTTCATGCATACGTGGGAAGTCTTGGCCACACACCATCTTCCGCACATCTGGGGATGTGTGAAAAGATGGCAGGAATTGCGCTCTTAACTCATTCGATGCCAATGACGCGAAAATGCGTCTTTTACGATAGTAACGCCCAGTGCCAATGACGCGTTATCGAGTCAATTGCGTTTTTTTACAGGGGAGGTGGGGTAATCATCTGATCTAGCTTGTGTACAAAAATCAAAGTTGTAATCACAAGGGAACCCATTCTGTGGGTAGTACCAGTATCAGTGTGGATATGTGATCATCTAACATTGTGTGGACACTGGACCTGGCTTGCTCAATTGCTCGCAGTTTTGCACACTGCTAGCTTGATCAAAATAAATCCTGTCAGCACGTATGTTGAAGCTACTGTTTTCCTAGCAACATCTCACGTTTAGCTTCTGCAAGCCACCAATAGATTAATTTCACTTTAGGTAATGCATAATGAGCAGCCTGTCGCGCTGTTTCATAGATAGCTACACCTGCACTTGACTGACCCGTCTGTGCCGACAGCAAGTCACTGACGACCCAGCTCTCTACATTTGGTAAAGCGCACGGATTCACTGCACTCTCCCAACATCATAATTTTCTGTGCTATCATTCTCATGTGTTAATCTAGTTGTTCTGTGTGCGGATCCTGTGGAATACGATGTTATTTTGCTCTGAAGGCGTTGTATATTTGGTTCGGTTTCGGTTTGCCTATCCCCTCTCTGAGCCAAGTTCCCACACTAAAATGTTACAATGTTTTATATCGTGTTTGGTGACGTTCAGAAATATTACATTTATTACCGATACTAGATGTATGGACCGTTATTTTAGATCGTGTTTATAGGTCTTCTCTGCTGTACATACACATGCATACACGCGCGCACACACAGGGGGAGAGCTAGAAGCACTACAGTTACAGTATAACATAGTGTGCTGTGCATAAATAGCTGCTAAATAATGTTGCCAGCGTTATTTTTGGTGCAGTATACAATGGGATCGCTTTTCATAATGTTTGAGATGTCTCTGAAGCAAAAACAATTGTAATCAAAGACATTTTCTGCTTGAAATGTTGCTCGTTACAAAAAGCCGTTTTTCTCAGTATTTTGGTCAGAAATCAGCATTTTTAGTTACACCCACCCATGTTCTCCAGACAATTGCTAAGGAATGGAAAGAGGTACAAACAATTTTTTTTTTTCTGATGATAAAGGAAAGTCTTTTTGTTGACACAGACATAGAACTCAATTTTCTGTGGGTCTTGAAAAAACACTGAAATGTTCAAAACATCCTGGCACTGGGACGTGACCAACTTTGAAAATGGCTGGCACTGAATGAGTCAACAACAAAGAACTTGCATATTCATCATTTACATTTCATTAAGATTGTGGGGGAGAAAACACATGCACCCTCTCTGGCTAATTTGGATACAAGCGGGCAGGTGTGTTAACTGGTTGGTCTTTTGTGCTGCAGATCTGGGACAAGCAGTCCCTGGAGTGTCTTAAGATCCTGACTGGACACACCGGCTCAGTGCTCTGCCTGCAGTACGACGAGCGGGTCATCGTCACCGGCTCCTCAGACTCCACTGTCAGGTATGTGGCCTCTACCACTGCCACCTGTCTTAATATCAGGGTCTTACTGCTCATGAAACTTCAAGAAAATCGTGGAATTTCAATACTGTGTCTTCCAGACAGGGAAAGTCATAGAATTTCAGAATTTTATGGACAAGATCACGAATATTAAGACATTTTAGCAACTATATGTAGCTGTCTCCTTTTGTTTTTAATTTTTATTGCAAGTTCACCTTTTTTATACCTTACTTGAGTTGCTGTTTTTTCCAAGCCTATTATCACATTCCTGCAAAATACATTTTTTTATCAGCTTAGAACCCATGTGGTATGTTGTGCAATTTCTTTTATACAGAAGGTCACAGAAATGTCTTTCTTTAGAAAAATGAAAAGGGAAAAGTCAGGAAATTTAAGTTTGACTCTCATTAAGAATCCTGTAATATGCCTCTTTGCCCTCTCCAGCCAACTGCCTTCTGTCCATCCACCCATCCTTTCATAGAGTAATATCTCAGAATGCTGAAAAAAGTATGTAACGTTTCATTTAAATGGTCCCTTTTACAGTATATCTACATGGAACATAATGTACTTATGCTGTTCACATCTTACAACGCTAACCCCTACCATAACTGTTAAAGGAGTACTTCCACGAGAAACCGCTCTTCAACTTGCTCTTTTGAAATACGACAGGTCAACCCGAGTTGCATATGCATGCTGCACGTGAAAATGTTCTTCCAACCCGATTGCCTTTATTAGTCAGTGAAAGAAGGTAGGCAGGAAAACGAGTGAATAAGAAAAAGGCCAACAAAGTGACGTAGGTTTGTAAATTAGAAAAAGCTATGCCACAGTTGTGATTACTGGAGAAGTTTTGTTGCAGCACACATTCACGTAGTGAAGTATCAGTAAGTATGTGTATTTGTGTAGAACGTTTAGATCTTCTATTTGGTTCGCTACGACCAAATGGACTTTGAATGATTGTAGCCTGTGACTAGCATAGCCGAGAACCTTTCATTCTCCCTGCTCCATCTCCTCCACCAAACAAGAACAGCCACAAAAAGAAGCACTAAAGCATTTTTTTCACCAAAACTGGCTCACAGGGCATTCATTAATACTAGAGACCACCGCAAAATTAATGAAAACACGATGGAAGTACACCTTTAAGGTGTGCAAGTACATAATGTTATGGGTTGTTACCCACTTTGTTACACTGTACACCATGATGTAGATACTGTAACGGGGACTGTTAAAGTGTAACCAAAACCTAACTAGGGATCCGTTGTCTATTGACTTCACCGGTACATGGCACTTAATCATTCAGAGCCTTTACTGGTCTGGCAGATAAAATGGCATGTTTATTGTCCTTAACCAGATTATTCAGTAACTTCCAAAGATTTTGCCTTTTGATGTACACCTGAACTTCCACTATGTCAATTTTGTAATAGGCCTTTATCAATTAACCATATTTTATTTTCTTGCTCTGCAGCAATTTTTTAAAGAAAATACTGCAGTTAACATTTTATAAGGTCAACCCTTTAAAGGTTTTGAACTTTTTAACATGTATTAATGTACAACACCCCATTTCATGTATTTCATTTATTTATTTGATTGTTGTGTATAAAATGTGTAATATTTACCTGCTTTGGCCATTAAATTTGCCACAGTTCCTCAAAATAGTAGTACACTAAACAAACAAACAAAAAAAGCTTTGATGTACACCCAGAGTGGGCCTCAACCCTTTCTATGAGACTGGTTTCTTCTGGTTTGCACACCTGCTCATTTCTTACGAACAGCTATCATCTGCAGTGACGTCCTTGTGAATGTGCCTGTGCTTGTTAGTTCACCTAGAGCGCTGTAAAGCTAGACACATTGATAGGAAAAAACAGGAAAAGTCTTAACATATTAACAGCCCATTTTTCCCAGCTTGGAAAAGTCATGGAATTTAGTAAATTCATTGAAAGTTTTGGCAAACTTCTAAAATTTTGTAGCTTTTTTCCCCTTCAAAAACTGCATGGGCAGGAGGTGTCCACTGTCGTTCCCTGTTCGATTGTTCCCTCCTCTTAAACGCTGTTGTTACTACACATAGTATGACAGTCATGCTGGGAGAGTGCACATTAATACCATAAATGTTGTGATTCGACACAACCTGTGGCATCAAATGCACACATTTGTCTTAATAGTAGGTCATGGAAAGTCATGGAAAGTTAATTCAGAGCCTCTCACAGGAATGGATTACATGCATAGAGACGTGAGCATATGTTCACCTGGTTTTGTTGTAATCATGGCTCCAATGGAGACTCCTCCACCCCGAGGCTTCAAATAAGAGTTAGGTGTTATATGTGTTAAGACATGTATGGAAAGTAATGATAAAATGGTTCTGATATGCTACAGTTTAAGGAATCATGTTAAATTGAAATACTGATTTGACAACAGTAGCACAGGTACGTTTTAAAACTGAATTTACAGCTGGCAGTTTTTTCTCGTTTGAACTTTACAGCATTTTGATTGCAGTGCTGGCTTTGGCTGCAATTCTATGGAGGGCCAAAAATGACATAATTAATAATAAATACGTATGTAAAAATATGTAGCATAAATAAATAAAATGACAAAAAAAAATGGGAAAGAAGTCATTTTCATTTACTGCTGCATTTATTTACATTTACATTAATTCCATAATTTATTTTCCATTTTCTCTTTCTATTCTCCCTGCAATATTTTCTACATACTGTTTTATATGCCCTGCATTTCTTTCCGGCGTATTTATTTATTGTCACTCCTTTTTACATTTCTTTGTCCTTCATTTACATTGATGCCTACATTTATGCCTAAATTTCTGCCTCGGTATGCAAATGAATTGGGCGTCACCCTCTCGCCCATTGGTTTTTAAGCAGGCTAACGCAGGTTGGTAGATACTGGCCAGAGACGATTTTGATACTGGCAGGCTGCTACCAACAGAAGCTATCCAGCAAGATAGCCTACATCTAACGGCAGTCTTGCACAGAACTGCTTCAGGATTGCGAACTGCAGGGTCTACATGGGCTTATTACTATTGCTGGGTTGCCTAGATAACATTTAAGTGTTGCAATATCGTTCTACAAATGCAAGAAGTGTACTAGTACAAGCTTGTGACCGTATATGTTAGCCAGCTTGCTAGTAGTTAGCTAGTCGTAAGCTAACTTAAAACTTCGAGTGATTAAATGGCAATCTAGAGTTGCCTGGTTGTCTTTCGTGTTACATCTAAACAACAATCTGTGATGGCACCATCACATTTGGTCACCCAGAGACTATATAAATATAAACACTTTCACATTTCACTTCCACGAGAGTCTGCCATGTTGGTCTGAGTTTTTTTGTAACTCCTGCCTCTTCAGCCATGCACGAAACACATCACACGCTGATATATGGTTATCACATCATTCTTAGTTAAATAAAGTTCAGGTTTCGCCAACTGTATTTCGCCTCCCTCGGCGAATTCGCCCTGCCTTCGCCCTATCAGGCGAAATTTCGCCTCCATTCATAGTCGATGAGAGCAAGGCGAAATTCGCTGTAATGGAAACGCACTGTAACTACCATAGTACCCGCGTTATCTCGACCAACCAATTGGCAAGAGGGTGACGCCTTGCGAGACAGCCTACTTCATTTGCATACCGAGACATAAATGTAGGTATAAATGTAGGCATAAATGTAAATGTAGGACAAAGAAATGTAAAAAGGAGTGACAATAAATAAATATGCCAGAAAGAAATGCAGGGTATATAAAACAGTATGTAGAAAATATTACAGGGAAAAATATCTGTAAATAAATAGAAAGAGAAAATGGAAAATAAATACATTATGGAATTAATATAAATGTAAACAAATACAGCAGTAAATAAAAATGACTTCTTTCCCATTTATGTCCAGTTTTATGTGTGATATATTTTTCAAATGCTTTCCTAAGCACATTTTGGTGCATTTTTTAGTTATTTTATTTATTTGTGCTACATGTTTTTACATACGTATTTATTATGAATTATGTCATTTTTGGCCCTCCATACAATTCTACATACAGCACCTTTGTATGCTCGTTCATTGCAATTGCTATCAGCGTGAAAGAGACGTGTTGATGCTAGCGCGTAATCTGCCGCTCCTCTCCCATCTGCGGCGCAGGGTGTGGGACGTGAACTCGGGCGAGGTGCTGAACACGCTGATCCACCACAACGAGGCGGTGCTGCACCTGCGCTTCTGCAACGGGCTGATGGTGACGTGCTCCAAGGACCGCTCCATCGCCGTGTGGGACATGGCCTCGCCCACCGACATCAGCCTGCGCCGCGTGCTCGTGGGCCACCGTGCCGCCGTCAACGTGGTCGACTTCGACGACAAGTACATCGTCTCCGCCTCGGGAGACCGCACCATCAAGGTCAGTGTGCAGTACGGGCCCGGTGCTGTTGTTCAGTATGGAGTGGGGCATCCTTGGACTGACTAGAGGAGGATCCCTTAAAATTGTTCGATTAAAAAGAAGCATTCCCTAGAATAGAATGCCTTTTATTGTCACTATACACATGTACAATCTACACTATACACATGCATCATGAGATTAAAAGCAACTCACTCTTCAGTGCACACTGTTTAGTATATGTAGGATATTTCCAACCTAGAATAAAAATAAATATTGGTGACAAAATAGTATTAGTTCAAGACATGATTCCTTACCACCCCCTAAAAGAGAGATAAACAAAACAAATACAAAAAAAATAAATATATATATATATATATATATATATATATAAATCGGCAGACATTTTCTTTTGCAATTCTATGCACCATAAAGCTAGGCTATATCCCACAACATGTACTAAGGGGGTCCTTCTGCCTTGTCAGCCAAGGGGTCCTTGGCCTGAGAAATGTTGAAGACCTCTGATGTAGGTTATATATGGGGAAGTGATTTTTTTTGGTATAAAAAGCAGTTGAAGATGCCTGTGTGGGTGCTGTGTGTGTAAGTATGGGTGCATGTGACAGTCCAGATGAGAATTTGGAGAAATTCTCTTGGAGAAATTAGGTCCTATGTGTGTTTGAGCTGGCGTTGGCTGTAGGATACAGAGGTGCTCAGCTCAAGGTTAAAAAGATGTTTTTTTCCCTCCCCTGCCTGAGGACACTTTGTGCTCTTGTGCCATCTCTGCAGTATTTCCCTCTGTGAGGATGCTGCTGAGTTGGATGATTGAAGTGCTGTATATGCTAAGCTGTAGAGGGTAACGGGCCTTTATTATGAAGGCACCCCTTCATCCCCAGTTCCACCTCTACTGCGCACATTTCACACACTTCACTGCGCTTTCAATTCAAAACTTGCTGCACATATTTACAAGAGCAGGGCTGAAAATACCATCCTACATAGACATATTACCTATTGACTTCTTCCAGATGGAAGTAGACAAAATAGGCTATTCTGCACGCTATTTCTGCGCAAGCAAGCCTTAAAAATTCATCCATGCCGTGCAGACCTCTTCTGTGGAATCTACTTTTAATGTAGCCTACAAAAGAGGCAAGCATTTGTGTTTTTCCATTTAGGACATGTGTGAAACAGGCCTAAAGAATTGTGCTGGAGTTGTGGATTAATCCAGAGGGGGGCATATCAGCTGCTGCAGAGTAGACAGATTTAGGTGTATGTGAAATTTGCTATTTACTAAATGTGCTATGGAGGGCGCCATAAATAGCATATAATGGAATTGACCAAGCTAGTAAAGATAGATGAAGCTGACGTTTACTCACTAGCTGTCAAAGTAATAAAAAAAGGGATGTCTACACCCTGGATTTAAATACACTTTAAATGCAATGTGCACTTCTAAATGTCTACATTTTCTTGTTAAAGCAACACTAAGTAGTTTTTTTTTTTTTTCAACCTTAAAATGATGTTCAAAATCATTTCAGTGGTTCAGCAACTCATAACAGGGTGAGCAGCACTTCAGAATTCGCTTTGCGCCCCTCCGTGGCCTATAACCGCACTATGCAAGTTTGCAAAAGCCGGTTACCGATCTGTAGTTCGATTTAGACACAAGAAAGGCACATTCCTCTTCCAACCTGGAGGGCGACCGAAGAGGGACAGTGCTTTAGTGTTGCTTTAAGACTTGCTAAAACAGGTTACAGTACAAAACGGAGGGAACTGAGGTGATCGACCATTGAAATTAAATGTTTTTAAATAAATGTCGCCTCTGTCGTCATTATTCTTACTGGTGCATCTGGCATTATGTACATGTGCGATTAGTGACAGAAGTAAGTCCACCCTAGTTTCTGGACCAAGGCGGTATCTCAGAACTGTACTGTAACAGCACATGCCCTTTAAACCGATACTTTAAAGTACCTGCAGTACTAGGTCACTGAAATGAAGTTCTCCCATTTAAAAGAAAACTATTCGTTTGACCAGAAGAACTAAGGCCTATGTAATTGACGTGGCTACAGCAAACATCAGTCAATACTGGTCATGTTTTCTTTTACTGCAATACAAAACTCCCCATGTTCCAAATCTTAAAGGGGTGTAGTAACACTGTTAGTGTTGTGAGCTTGTGTCCTTCCACCTTCAGAGGACTGATGCATTCATTGTCCACCAGAGGGTGCTAGATTGCAGTGCTGTGCCTGTCCAGACTCCAGCCTTGGCGGTAAGAACGCCAGTGCTGCCTCTGCCGCTGCAGCCGTTGGCCAAGTTTTTGGCAGCGCGCCCCTGCTCACCTCGCCGTGGGCCTGGTTCTGCTGCGCACACCCGCCCTGGGCCTCGCTCGCTCGCTTGCTCTGTCTTCCAGCCGCTGAATTTGTGGGTAGCCGGGATTCCAGGAATAAAGAGCCCCTCGCGAGCCCACCCATTGCCTTGGGAGAGAGGCCAAAGCATTCCGCAAGAGAAGCGAGAGGGAAAGAAAAAAAAACGGAAGGGGGGGGGGGGGGGGGGGGACTCTCTCCAAAGCTGTCTCTCCAAAGCTGTCTCTCCAAAGCTGTCTCTCCTGCAGCTCTGTTCAACCAGCGGCCCTCCCAAATCATTCTCTACATGATGAGGAAAGGCAGGCTGGGCATGCATTTGACTGTGTGTGTGTGCGCACGTGTCCAGGTTGAAACTGGAAGTCATCATTACCCAGGGGAAACTGTTTACAAGAACGTACAGGGGCACTAAAAGATTTGCCCATAAGACCCCAAGATCAATCTTGTCACTGATATGTTACATCTAGTTTTGGCTTTAAGTATTTGATGTGGCTTTAGAAAATGGAGCATTTTTGGGCATCCTGGGTTCAGAAGCTACAATCTAATTCTCCATTTCAAATTAGCTTGTCCCACCTTAGCTGATTTAAGGAATGGCTGGAGCAAGTATCTGGTATTGGAAGGTGGCTTCAAAAGCCAGGTTACCCATCACTGGTTCCTGGGAAATGCTTACAGCAGTCATGACTACATCTGGCACAACATGGTTTGCACCTTGTTCTGGATGTTCTCAGACTCATGTTCCTCGTATGTTCTGCACTGACATTCTTGCTCTTCGACTCCTTTGCAGGTATGGAGCACCAGCACGTGCGAGTTTGTTCGCACGCTGAACGGGCACAAGCGGGGCATCGCTTGCCTCCAGTATCGGGACAGGCTGGTGGTCAGCGGCTCATCGGATAACACTATCAGGTGCGTTAAGAGATCACCTGCGCATTGCTGACCTGGGATCAGGCGGCAGCTCAAGCATGACATTGCCACACACAAACGTTAAGCTTTCAGGGCCTTTTTTTCCTTCTTTCCCTCATCTTGCGAAACTCCCACCCCAAACAGTCTTGGAAATGAACACTACCTACGTATTGGAAATCACATTCTTATAAATGCTGTTTGCCAGTATTTTCATTGGGGCAGAAACCATGTACCACTTAACTTAATGAAATGTATTTGCTGTAGTAGTGAAATACGCCAGGATGGTTATTCATGTGTAATTTGTATGCCATTCTGTGTATTTTGCAGGAAGATGGGTTGGTCTGTAAACAATGTTGACAAAGACATCCTCAAAACATCCTCTTTTACTTTTTTGCACTGACGACCTTGTGAGTGAGCAATATGCATGTATTTTGACCTGCAGTTTTGTGCCAGCTCATTTGTGCTCTGGTTTTGTGTGCTTTCGACAGGTTGTGGGATATCGAGTGCGGTGCGTGTTTGCGAGTTTTGGAAGGTCACGAGGAGTTGGTCCGGTGCATTCGGTTTGACAACAAACGGATCGTTAGTGGAGCATATGACGGGTGAGAAAGTTTAGCTTTCTTTCTCTCCAATTTAGTCCAAACTACTCACACGTGTTCTCGTAATGGCTGACTTCTGGTCTTAATTGGCCAGAAGTACATTAATCATAATCTGTCATGATCGATAACTCTGACAGACCATAGCAAAGGAGGAAGGGAGCAGCACCTTCAGTGATCTATTGGCCCTAATGGCCGTTTGTACACTGCTGCACCAAATATTTTCTTTGTAGTTCTTTACTCTTTGGTCTCGTGTTTTATTCTAACTGCTCATAAACTGGTTTTGCATAACTGGTTTTATTCTGACTGCTCATAAAGTCTGTATGTGATAACCACGGTGTTACATCGTGATCATATTTCACCATCTGAACATGAGGTCATTTCTACACTCTTGACTTTTGCGAGGAAAATCTTGTTTATCCATAATGCTGGTGAGGAGGAGAGGGTGGTTGATAATGAGGCCTTGTGTCTGTCTGTCTCTCTCTCCATCTGCAGTAAAATTAAAGTATGGGACCTGCAAGCTGCACTGGACCCCCGGGCTCCCGCCAGCACACTCTGCCTGCGCACGCTTGTGGTAAGTACACTCGCCAAACACACAGACAGCGTCTTTAAAATAATGTGTAACATTTCATTTTACATGCTTTGGCCATGTACAGTGAGAGTGGTTCGCACACTGAAGAAGGAGACACAAGATCTACAAAGGAGTTTATTTTTTTTAATTAAAATAGTAGGAGCAGAGCAGACGTTTCAGCAGTGCTTTCCTCAATCCTCTCTGTGCTCACAGCAATAGTTTGTATTTCTTTGTAAATTTCTTCGATTTAGTTTGTTTCTTGTCTCACTCTACTTGGACTTTTTTTTGGTTCCATGCACCTCAATCAACCAGTTAAATATAGAGCGCAACAATACCTCTCTGCAACATGCGTTGGCCATGAAATAGCCACAGTTGCTGAAAATGGCAATAAACCAAAACAAACACACAGAAAGAAGAAGAGTAGATGAGAGGAAGAAGAGTAGATGAGAAGAAGAAGAGGATGTTTTCACAATGTGGCGATGAAGGTGGGGGATTTTTTTTTTTTGTAATTTTTTTTTTGAATTTTTTTTTGACCACACGTTCTGTTTACTTCTTTCGCAGGAACATTCTGGCCGAGTCTTCAGGCTTCAGTTTGACGAATTCCAGATCATCAGCAGTTCCCATGACGACACTATTCTCATATGGGACTTTCTCAACGTGTCAACCAATGGACAAAACGAAGGGCGATCGCCCTCCCGCACGTATACATACATCTCCAGATAGCAGGTGTGTATCTCTGTGCAGCACTAGCCATGCATCTGTGTGCACCTACCTCAACTGTTTCACTTTTATTTACACTTGTTAGTTGTTTTAATTAAATTGTTTTTTATTTTATTGTATTACTGTGAGTGTATTAAGACCGTTTCACATTGATTTTGCAGTTTAAATAATAAACTAATTAATTGAATAGACAGATGTAATTACATGTTTATGTCCATTCATATATTGATAATTGGCTATAAAGTGTGCAATACAGATTATGGTTAGTTATTTCCTATTTTTTTTGTCTTTGTTTTATAAAAACAGGGTAGGCCCACAGATGGTCACTGTATGAGTGTGAATGCATGGTCGTGTGTGTCCGTGTGCGTGCGTGTGTTTGAACGTGCGAGTGTGTACGCGAGCGTGTGCGTGTCTGGTTCTGGTGCGAATGTATGGGGATCGTCCTGACGACCGAGCATCTGTGTCAGTATGCCAGGATCTGAAGTGGAGGAAAAGAACTCTCCCCCGCCCTTGCCCTCGCCCCCCGCCCCCCGCCCCCCACCACCACCCTCTCGTCTCCTCGTCCTCCTCTCCTCTCCTCTCCTCTCCTCTCCTCTCACCTACTCTCCACATCTTCATCTCCACCCTCCTCCTCCAGGGGACTGATGCACCTCCACCACAGACAACCCTTCCTTCCCCAGTCTACACACACCCCTCCAGGGGCCGCCTCACCACAGGGGAGGGGTAAAAAGGAGACAGTGATGGAGGAATAGAAATATGGGAATGGTCAGCAGCAGCTTTGGAAGTGGAGCTGCCCCCCGAGAGAGAAGAGCAAAGGTGTGGGAGGGCCCTGAGAGCTCCTCCCCTTCATCCCCATGACAACCAGACTTGAGTGACAGCGCTCCCAGTCCCGCCCCTGTGGGCCCAAAAGACTTCTTTTCAGTGGATCTGTTCTACTTCTATCCGTTTTGACTTTTTTGCCCCCCTTTTTTTGGTTCTTTTTTTTTCCTTTTGTGTTCATGGTGGAGAAAATAAGAAATAGAGAAAAAAAAAAAAACATGGGGGAAGACATGGTGAAGGGGGCGTGTCTTCCATATGGACTTACTGCATGAATGGACGATTGGACAGTAGTGTGTGCTAGTGACCCCCCCACCCCACGATTTTTTTTTTTTTGGGTCTTTCTTACTTTTTTATTCTTTGGCTTTTTATTTTGGGAAATTTTAATTCATTTTGTCATATCGTACTCTAATAATTGTAATTCTGTCCCCCTGCCCTTCAGACTTATACAGTGTCTCTCCACTCCTCCCTCTCTTCCTCTCTTCTCTTTCGCCTGCTCTATCTCTCTTTTCCTCTCCTCTCCTCTCCTCTCTTATCTTCTCTCGCCTGCTCTTCTCTCTTTTCTTTGCCCTTTCCTGTTGTGTCCCATTTTTGCAGTCTGCTTGTCTAGGTTTCGAATGACCTATAAATGAGCTGAATTTAGTTGTAAAACAGAGTTGTCTTGTCTAAAATTGTGTTGTATATTGAAATGATTTTTTTAAGAAAAAAAAAAAAATTATTATTAATAATAATAAAGATCTTGACTGTGAAGGAGTGTTAAAACTCTTGTAGAATCAGTTGTCTGAGTGCATGCGTACAGCTTTGTGTCTCTGTCCAGGGGTGTGTTTGGCATGCATGACATTCTGAGTGTGTGTGAGCGTGTGTGTGTGTGTGTGTGTGTGTGAGCGTGTGTGTGTGTGAGATGAGTGAGGGTGGAGTGGGTCGAAGTCATTCAGCCGATAAAATGTTGGGGCCTTAAGGAGGGTGTCCAGCAGTGTTGTAGATGACTTGAGACTAGACTGCTTCAGCTCTTTCTTCTTCTTTTCCCCCTCTCTTCCTCTTTCTTTTCCTCTTTCTCTCTATCCTTTCTCCTCCCTCAGGTTTTGTGTGGCCCGCATACTAACACATGGGTTTCTACAGTTTCATACGTTCTACACACCGATGCACAATCATACAAAGTAACTAATTTATGTACATATAGTAGATTAAATGCATCACTAGTATTATTTACAACATACTAGTGAAGTCAATGTGATTCATGGACATTTTGAAAGGGTGAATCTCAACCTTTTTACACTTTGTGACCACTAGGTGGTGCTGAAATTTTTTTTTTTTTTTTTTGTTTGTTTTTTTGTTTTTGTTTTTTTTGTAAATGCCTGTAGTACCCTGCTTTTAAACAGTTCAAGGTAGAGATGCTACAAACACAAACAGTGGTTAACCTCCACATATCATTGATGAAATAAATAATTTTTAACAGTGCTGATTATAATCAATCATATTTCATTTTTTTTCTCACAAGACATATAGGCTGTGACTCAGGTGTGTTACTGTAAAACAGCAGCATGTCGTAGTACTTCAGTTGCAGAATCCAAAGGTCCTGTGTCTACACTATAGAAAAGGCTTCATCAGAGGCCATGGTTAAGTGCACAGAGAAGTGTCCACATGTCTACACATGTATCCGTATCCTTCATTATAAATTCATTCACTTTTTTTTTTTATCAGCGTGTACTACTGGGCAATGCAGTTGCCACTGGCACACCGTCTTTCTTTAGTCTCAAATTCAGTGCTAGTCTTTGGATCTTTTTGCCATGTAATACAATAGTATCTTGTTTTTTGGCAGCCATAACCTTTTGATGTGATATGTCTGCAGACCTGACCATGAAAGTACTTCAAATATCAGAGAGTATTTACAGCTTTCCACTCTTCCACAACACGTTATTGGCAACATTCACAAAATGAGCAAAGAAAACAAAGGAGTGTGTCAGTTACTCAGTGGTCATATCTGTAAAATAATGCGTTGACAGGGTGACTGTTTGCCCCCGAGAAGAACCAATTACATGACTGAAGAAATGTTCACCCAAGCTGTGTCAACTTGTGGTCATGTGGGCTTTGTCTTGGAAGATGCGTCAGAAACAGAAGGTCTGAAATGTCTAGTGAAAACAAAAGAAAAACAAAAAAATGGATGAAGGTCCAATGAAAGTCTGCTTATTTATCTCGGCAACACTTTCTCGTCATTGGCCTCCTCAGATGTAAAGTTCTTGTCTCCTGGGTGTAATGTTGGTCCTTTAGCTGGGCCTTGTGTCCTGATCTGTTATGGCCTTCTTGTTGACGGTGGTGAAACGACAGGTGACTGAGTCTGGAGGGTCCTGCCACGGCGGGGAGCGCTTCATGAAGTGCACGTCCTGCTGGTTGGGCAGCGTCTGAGGACCGCGCCGTGGTCTCCCCTTTTTGGTAAACCCCACGTACCAGCCGTCGTAACGGGCCGACATCAGGGCCGTGTAATTATTCTCCAGAATCTTCTCAATGAACACACAGTCCTCATTGAGATTCCTGGCTCGCTACAATGGAAAGCAAATTGTTTTAGTCCAATGAATTGTACGTACTGCAGGGGCTTTGTGCCACTTGGCAGTGTAAATTTACTACTGCAGCCATTACCACGCAAGAGAACAGATATCTAATTAGCCATTAATTAACTACCATGCTTTTTGGGTTTCTGAACATAACTAAGAACACCACAGATATCTATTTCCTAAGTCTGTCCAGTAAAACCCAGTGCTTATGTAACGTCTGGCTGGGTAGAGCCTCAGACAGAACCAGAGGCAGCTCGGCAATGACTTACCTTCCCAATGAGCTTCCCTCTGTGGTTCATGCACAGGTAGTAGTTAGTCTCCTTCCCTCGAATTCTGACTTGACTCCCAAAGGTGTCTGCTTCCACAATAAGCTGGGCTTGTGAAGAGAGAGAAAGGTAGAAACAGAGATGAGACTTACCACAGAAAAGGGTCATTTTCAAAGGCCTGCAAGCTGTTCTGTTTTACCTTTCAGTTAAAAAGGAACAAAGGTAACTTTCATCAGTTAACAGGTTTCTCACTTTCTGTGAAGAACGACTGGTATTGACTGTGTCTGAGGCCCCTTTTTACAATATATGTGCACAGGAGTCGAACCAACTCAATACAGTAATCAATAACACCCAGTGTGCCAGAGCACAGACGGAAAATCTATTAAATGACTGATGGAAGTATTGTCTCATATTATGGGCTTATGTGCTGCTTCACTGTTCTCTGTTTATGTTCATGATATTTGTTTAATCATATTTTTCTTGTACATACATTTTTTCTTTTCTTGTACATACATTCTTCTTGTACATACATTCTTCTACTCTTACAAAGGAACGAAAAAAAAGTCACATGAGCATTTTATTTGTATATATACACATTTTATTTACTATGATCACCTTTTGGTTTACTGGTAACTCATCCAACCACTGCTCCCAGTTTCAGTTGTATTGGTTGATTTTTTAAAATGATCATTCATAAAGCATGAATGACCTGTGTTGAGATAAGAAGGGTGTTTGTGGAAGTGATATTTTCCTCAGTTGTGCCATCGTTTCCAATTACTACAGCCGGACATCCCGGGATCAGAATGTAAAAGTCCTGCCACATATTTGTTCCAGCCGATGTGACCTGCAAACCAGCTGATGTGACCTGTGTGAGCTCATCTCTTTAGCCAGGTAGATGAGCTAATTTGTGAAATCCCACAGGCAAAACAAACACATGGCAGGACTATTCACTTCCTCAAGCCAGTTTGTCCACCCCTGCTAAGTTACTGCATGTGGTAGGGTACAACTACAGTCTCTCTCCTCTTCACCGTTAAGTGAAAGTCAGTCTCACTGGTCATTGTGATCACAGCACCATGCACACCATGAAATTCAACCATCACACATGGGGGCAGCCATGACAACCGCACCCGGGGAGCCGTGTGGGGATGGTACTCAAGGCACTACTGGCAACCTGGGATTCGAACCTGCAACTCTGCGGTCACAGGTCCGACACCCTAACTGCTAGGCCACCTTTGTCCCATGGAATCATCTTACCATATTTGTCCCCGTCCTCTCCGCTGGCGCTGATCCTCTTCTCCAGGATCTGCACGTGTTTGCCGCTGGTGCGGCTGTACAGCTGGTAGAGGCGGTGGTAGGTGCGGCTCATGGCGTCGCGCAGACGCGTCTGGTTCTCTACGTGCACGCTGAAGTTGAAGTTGTCAACAGCAAACGCCTGTCATAAGTGGCAGATGGAGACACTTGTTACCCTGAGTTTTTTTCCTTGAATGCGGTGAAGTGGAGATGCAAATATAGCAAAGTTGTGAATAAAATAATTATATAACGTAAAGATATAATAATTTAATATAATAATTTCCCACATATATTCAAACTAAGTAAATGCCATTGCCTTAGAACACATGCATATATCTACAGACTACTGCAAACCCCTCACACCTGCTTACCTGAAGGGGGCTGCAAACTACCAATAAAGTCTGGAAACATCTAAGAGAGAAGAGATGGGGGAAAATGAGACATGATTGTCCATGATGACAACCTGCATCCCTGCTGCTATCTGCTATATCCATCTATCTGTCTGAGCTGATCCATCAATCACCCAATGCAGCTTTTTAAAAGAGTTTATTAAGACTAGGCTGAGAATACAGAGGTTAGATAATTACATTCTCAGGAATTTGACATGCTATTTAGAAATGTATGATAGATGGCTCTCCTACTCGAACGTGACTGGCGCTGCGTCTCTCATTCATAACTGTTTTGGCAACCTTACCTTTACAGTGACGCACATGCTTTACATGCAGTAGATAGCTTTACATGCTCTGCCATCTGACGTCTCCCTCCATCAACTCACACTTGCTGCTTTGTGTTTGTGTTCTCCGCTTACTAGTTCAAATGATTAAAAGTGACTAACTTACATGAGGAGCAGCGCTGACAACAGGGACAACATCGCTTGAGACATCAGTTTGACCTGTCCAGCGGTCATGGAAAAAAATAATCTGACGAGTTTCGTGTTTCTCCTTGTTTTTCTCAAACTAGTGGCTTCCAGTCTTTCCTGCGACGAAAATACAGCATCCCCGAATGTGGTCGCGCAAGACGTGTATCCATGCGAAGGCAGTCGCTGTTGGCACTATAGCATGAACGAGGACTTTGGTTAGGAGCGACAGGTGAACAGCCGCCGTCACAGCCTGCCAAAGTATTGCTTCAGCTGGTTGTCTCAATGTGAGTCACCGGAGGGATTTTTGTACGTGTTTCTCACATATTCTGTTAACATTTGACTAGATTTGAGGGTTAGACTATATGCAGAGGATAGTCCAGTGTCTACAGCAATCTTACACCATCCAGGAATTAACCACAGGAGCATGCGTCCACATTAATTGAGGCGATCATCGTTCTTCACATATTTTCCTGCACATCGCGTGCAGACTGAAAAAGTTCCTGCATCTTAATGACGAAAGATCCATCTTTTCAGTGAGTGGGAAAAGAGATCTTTGCGAGTTCATAGTAAGAGGTCCTATAGAACACTACTGCGGCAATCTTGCCCTGTCTTTGGGTTCAGTGCGGAGCAAAAGTAGAACTGCGCAGCTTCGAAGGTTGGTGTCGGGGTGACGAAGTCGTCGGCTTCACGTGCCTCTGACCTCGATCATTCATGGTTTATTCTTCGGGCGGTGTTTGGGAAGCAAAACGACGTTGTAACAACAGGTTATCCAACCAGTTCGCGAGGGAGAGTGGAGAACTTCAACTCAAAACTGTTCAACTTAAGCTGACAGTCTAAAGCAGCAACGGAAGGCTGTGTGAAGAAACCGTAAGTAGTCCGGGTTAGGTTAAAAGAGTTCACAGTTGTGTTTCAAGGCAAATATCCAAAGAAAAGGACGCATCCTGTGCCCACCACTGTCACTTCAAAAAATCTCTACACAGCTGACCTGCCGTCTGCGTTATGTCTGACACGTGGATCTGACATCAAGAAACGTTTAAGTTCGTTAATTTTGACAATGTTCAGCAGAATTAGACAGAAACACTCTCTTTCTTTCTGTCTCGGTCTCGCTTCACGTGTGTAGCGTTTTGTCAACAGGTCTGAGGTTTAAAAGGATTATGGTTTAAAATGTTTGTGGGTAACTAAACCCAAGCTCTCACGCGGGACGTGGGAAGGCTATAAGGGAAATGAGCCGATGTTAGACCATAGCAAGAAAAAAAAGAGGGGTGGGGGGGGGGGGGGGTGGTATGTAAGCAAAGGATGTTTCCAAAACGAACATTTCTAAAGGATTTCTGCAACACCGCCCGTTCTCCGCTCCCTTACCGCGACAGAACCGCAGACACCCGGTCCGCGAGCCAGCGCAATCTCCCTCTCCCCCCTCTTTCTCTCTCTCTCTCTCTCTCTCTCTCTCTCTCTCTCTCTCTCTCTCTCTCTCTCTCTCTCTCTCTCTCTCTCACTGACACATTCACTCAGACACATGCACAAACACCCACTCTTTCCCCCTCTCTCCCTCTCTCTCTCAGACACACATACACAAAAACACGGGGTTAGGAGTGGCAAATAAGAGAGCTAGTTCTGATGGATCCAAAGGGTGGCGCCTCACAAGAATGATCATAACTCAGAATCCACTTTGCCCCAAAATTACCAGTAAAGCATGCAAGACAGGCACATTATTAACCATACATACCACCCATAGTATTTGCTTTTGAATGATAGTCTGAACCATCATTCAAATCAACCTCTTAATGTTTCCACAGTGCATGTTCCATTCTGGATTAGAGGAAGCCTCAGCCCGTCCACATTATAAGAGGAAGAAATGCATGCCAAGTGCTTTCAAAAGAGAGAGAAAGAGAGAAAAAGTATTAAAAACACTCATCTAGGGACTCTCATTCCTTACAGATTGACCTCGGCAACAGTTCCTTTCAGTTCTTTGAAAATATGTTTTCCTCTGGGCCAGATATTGCCCAAATTTGAGTGTAACAAGCAAAAAAGTCTTTGCTTGTTGGCACAGGCTTCCCCCTAAAGATGCATACTCCCTAAAATAACCCAGGAAAAGGCCAAGTCAAATTTTAAGATGTGCCAAAATGTAGTCCTTGCGAGAGCACTGTCATCAAACAGTCAGGAGGCCGTTTGTCTTGGCAGCACGTGATTTAATTGGGAGAACATAATTGTTCCTGAGCCATATCGAAGTGACTCACCCCATCATGACAGATGTCTGTGACCCAGAGCACGCCTAGTGCGAGACATAGCCTTTTTGTGTGTGTGTGTGTGTGCGTGTCTGTGTGTGTGTGTCCTCCAGAGTGTTGTGTGTGTCCTGTGTCATCCTCGTTGGTGGGGTGAATCACTTTTTTGGATGCTGCTTCTTCAAAAGAAAAATGATATTTTGAGGTTTTCGCAATATGTCTCTCGTCTGGAGACAGATAAGAGAGCAAAAGCATAAGTTTGTTGTTGATCCCATCCTCACCCACCATCACCACCATCAGCACAAGTCTTTTTATCCATCTTTTCCCTCTTTTCTCTCTCTCTCTCTCTCTCTCTCTCTCTCTTCTCTCTCTCTCTCTCTCTCTCTCTCTCTCTCTCTCCCTCTCTCTTTCTCTCTCTCTCTCTCTCTCAATGTTGGACCAAATTAAGCAGGCCCAGTTCTGTGGTCCTGTGTGAGGGAGAGTGAGAAGCGAGCGAGCGAGAGACAGAGAGAGAGAAATAAAGAGCGGGGAGACGCTAACAGGTTCCATATGAGGCCATGTTGGGTCTGGCTGGGACAGCGTGTTTCACAGCAGCTAGCAAGTACTGGCATCTAGCAGAGCAGCCATGCCTCTCTGTCCTCTCTTCCTCCCTTTCTCTCTCTCTCTCTCTCTCCCGCTCCCACTGCCCGCACCCAGCGTCTGACACCTGTGCTCGTGATTGGATAACCTTTTGGCCCAGGTCGAGTGGAGCGAGTGGGCCCTAAGCGCAGCAGTCAGTCTTGGACCCAACCCACCACTCCTCACCACCCCCCCACCCCCTCCGGCTGTGACATCGCCTCTGCGTAAAGCCCAAGCCGAATAGAGACAGTGGTGTTTTTGGGAGGACATGTTAGGCTTTATTAATATGAAGAAAAACACAAGAGAGAGAGAAAGAGAAAGAGAGAGAGACAGAAAAGGAGAAAAGAGAGAGACAGAGAGAGAAAAAGAAAAAGAAAGATAGAAACAGAAAAAAGAATGAGACGGAGAAACAGGGAATGAGAGAGACAGAGAGAGAGACACACACACACACACAGGCACAGAAGGAGGGGGAGACAGACACAGCGAGAGAGCATTATGAAGAACAGCCCACTTGAAGGGTCTTTTTGTAACTTGGAGCAGGTCCTCTGTCTGCTCAGCCCGCTTGACTGGTGCCATGACTGTAAAACACGCAGACTGCCTCGCGATGCAGTGCTCTACAAGGTCGAGTCTGGAGGGCATTTCCACTGCCCGCCTTGTAAAGATCACTAGTCAGCTTTCCATTCACCTTATTCACATCAGCTGTGTGCACTCATAGTACCGGTAATTCGGCTTAACAAGATGCCCATGAGCGGCCATTTTAGACTGCGCATTAATGTGCATTTCAAGTGCTTCCAGCAGAGGATTTGTTATTCAAAGTAGCTAAAATGCGCATTAACAGGCTGGATGGAAGTCCAATCCTTGTCAGAATGAGAGATTTCCATGTTTTCAGATTTGAGTATTTGAGTGTTCAGACAGTGGGATAGCTTAAGTGTCCACGTGTTTTTACATCCAACAGCTCAGCTCAGGAAGTCATACCAAGCAGCAGCCGAGGAACGTCTTGGCCCCGACATTAAAACGAGTCGACACATTGTTCTGGAGTCTACTTTTTCATATTGATTTCTCACCACTGGCCGTAGGTCCGTTTTTAGCTAAATTAAACACACTCCGTCTCACCTCCACTTCGATTTGTCTCTCCCTGGCTCCTTCCATCTCTTCCCCGTTGGCTCGTCCCCTCGTCTTTCCAGACTTTGAAGGCAGCTCAGACTTCTAATATAAGACAGGTCTCTGCCACAACAAAAGAGCAAGCTTTGAGTTTGAATAAACACTTTCTCTCCTTTTTCCCCCCTTCTGTCTGTCTGTCTGTCCACCCAGCCCCATCCCCCCCACCCATCTCACCCCCTCATTCCCATTTTCCTCTTTCTGTGTTATTTCGCTCTTGGCCCAAAAAGAAGTATGTGCACTTGTTATGCGTTTTCCATGGTAGCCGGTCTTCTGGAATAGATTAGAAGGGGGGTGGTGGTGGTGGTGGAGGGGCAGCGCACTGCACTAGCAGTAAGAGAAAGAGGGCAAGAAATGAATAGGGAGAGGGAGAGAGAGAGAGATGGAGGGGGGTAAGAGAAAAAGAAGGGGGGAGAGATAGAGAGAGGGTGAGAGAGAAAGAGAGAGATACTAGCAGTGAGAGAAAGAGGGCAAGAAATGAATAGGGAAAGCGAGAGAGAAAGAGGGAGGAAGAGATAGAGAGATAAAGAGTGGAGAGATAAAGAGTGAGAGTTAGACAGACAGAGAGGGAGAAAGAGGGAGAGAGAGAGCGGACCGGAGAAAAAAATGGAGTGGAGAGACATCTTAAACAGAAAGAAAAAGAGATGAAAGACTCAATAGCGGAGGGGAAGAAAAGTTGATGAGTGATAGAGAAAAGAGCAGAGTGAGTCCATGCTGGAAGGTAATGAACGGGGTGAAAGAGTCTAGGTGATGGAAGTATGACAACCAGCAAAGACGAATATGAGAGCACGGTTAGAAAGTCTTTTTTTGGATGCCAAGCCTTTTGGGCCATAGCTGTGTATTCATCTCAGTGTCGGTGAATGCTCGCTTGCCCCATGGTGGTATTTTTTCATGGCCCGCTGTCCTCGGCACTCATTCTTGACATAACTCTGTGTCGCTCAGCCGTAGGTGTGTTGTGTTTCTGATCCCAGCTTTTCCTCAAACACAACCTTGGGCTGTCTGCGCAATCTGCGACATCAGAAGCTGTCATCACTGTGACCTCTCAGCCCCTCCGTTTCTTTCTCTCCGCCCCCCCCCCTCTTCTCATCCATCCGGCTATCTTTTTC
>CM050214.1:10837706-10912706 GCA_027475355.1 Coilia nasus
CCCTCATAAACACTTAAAAGAGCATCTTTAATGCCATGTTTGGCCAATCTCTCTCACACACTCAACTGTCATAATACCAAAGCCTTCTCCACAAAGAGGGAAAGGTGTGGTAAATTACTGAACTCCTGAGGTCCAATATAGAGACACTGGAAGCAAAATTACACAAGTGCAACAAAATGTGACCAAATTTGTAATAATGGAGGTTGTAACTGTAGATGGGCTGCACTGTATGCAGAGCCACATTAAAGCAGCACTATGCAACTTTTTTAGTTAATGAATCATCTTCATAAGTCGGTAGATGTTTAAATGAGTCATTACCAGTCGAATGACGTCTTTCCCTGTTTGCTGACTGTGGACAGAATGCCACTCTTGCAAAATCGGGGTGTCCGTCCCGGCATCCTCAGACTCACAGTCTGAAACATCATGAAAAATTAGGATCACGTGAAATTTTGAAGAAATTCTGGCCTTACTTACCTCGGTGAACATGACTATTTTCGTATTCTCTGGTTACTATGATCAGTTGAGTTCAAAACACATGCACAGGGTGAGGGGAAGGGAAAACAAACAATTTTTACAAGAGGGTCAATTTACTTGGAGACACTAGGGGGAGCTCCGTTGAGAAAAAGCACTCAAAGCTGCATAGGGCTGCTTTAAGCCAATGTAGTATACTGATTGGCCACAAGATGGAACTAGCAAAAAAAAAAAAATCAACCAGTGGTCTCTGGGCCCCCCCTAGTGGTAAAGGCAATACCATTCAAGAAGTATCCTGCCTCATTATCCCGACTCTTCTCTCTACAGCAGACAAATGCTTCTGTAAATCCGACAGACATGCAGTAGATGCGGGGTGTCAGGAAAACATGTAAGACCATTCTCGGTGGTGTTTTTGCATTTAAAGCCTAAATTTCACATTTGTGATGACTTATTTAAAAAGATGAAAATATGTGGTGTTCATAATTACTCTAACATCAGATCATTATCACAAAATCATTTGTCATATGAAAGGCGATGCCTTTTCTAAAATTGTAAACAGAACTGTCACATAAACAAACAAATAGCCTATATCAATAAACATTTCATTCTGTTGTCCTTTTTGCAAACTTTGAAAATAAGTGGGTATGCAGACCTCTATACGTAGCCATGTTATCTTTTTTTCTATATTCCTAGATTATTGCGAAGTACTATAACCGTCTCGGAAAATATCCATAGACTATTTGCATATAGAAACGTTGTAGAAACATGTTAACACGTTATGTCTGAGCATCATAAGAATGAAAGGACTTTGGTGACGTCGGCAGTCAGTGAGCTTAAGTCAAATGAAGGTCAAACGGGCTCCCCAACCACTCGATGGTGGAAAGGTAAATTATGTTTTCAGAATCCCATTAGCTGCTCAGATGCACACGTTATCTACCCATGGGCCTTAAAATTAAGACGATTCCCATATGTAGTTAGCAGGGTGGCAAGATGGTTTTAGATCTCATAATCCAGCAGGCTAATTGAGTTTCACAATTCACAACACGTTTGTTTGCATTTTCTCCCCTGCAAATAACAAAGGTCTTGGTGTTTTCTTAAACATCCTAAGCCTTTGGAAAGCAAAGTAGGTTACAAGACCATGCAATTAGCGCACACATCTGTCTCGCGTATGGTGTGCCACCAGCGCCTGGGGTGTCCCCCTACACAAACACTGTCATGTGCAAGCTTTGCTGTTCAAAACGCTTCTCAAATCCATGCACCACAACTGTAAAGTTAGGGGTTCTAGCTTAAATACAATACTTCTATTCGTGTATTGTTATACATATTTTAAACCTATTCTATTTCAAACAGCTGTATGTTCGCAAAGTTTGATATAATATTATTTTCATTTAAGCATTACAGTATTCTATGGTACATCACTATGACTATCGGTTGCTATTTATAATTCGTAAACTGACTCAAATAGCACTAAATTTTGAAACAATGTTACAAGATGTTTGTTTTCTCTCGCATGCATTGCCCTTTTGGTTTTGTATCTGGTAGTGTTTGGTCAGATAGCCAAGGAAGGGAAAAAAAACAATTCTCTCTTTCTGTCTCCTGGTGCCCACTGTCAAGCTTTCTGTCTGTCTCCATGCGTGCGTTCGTGGTGTTACACTGCCTGTGTATGCATGCCTGGACGCGGGCAGCAGACCTCTTCTTTTTTTCCCCATCCATTAATGTGACCCAGAGTGGCGGATTTAAGTTCACTTGTTTCCGATTTGGGTATGTGACTAAGAATGCACTTAAAGTAATGGAATGTGAACAAATGTAATAGGAACCCGCGGTTGGTGCTAGTTCATCCCGCCGGGAGCAGTAGGATTATTTTTTCACAAAACATTTTAATTCCTCTGTTCGCTAATGATCCGGGATACTGCTCTCTAATCTCCACTACATTAATTAAACGCGCACGGGCTCTCTGAGAACCGTCCATCTGCTGTGGTTTCATTCGGGTGGACAGATTGTGTTTTGTGCTTATTTAAAACAAGGGGATTTTTACTCTCTTTGAGCAGACGGGATGAGAGTTAAGAGGAAGGGATGTGGGTTATCTGCGGACTGCAATGATACTCGGGAGGAGAAACTGATAGTCCCACTAGCCTATACACTTCTGAGATAGCAGCCTTGGAAGTCTTAATTATCACAGCATAGCTGCTCAGGTTACAACATACAAAATAATATATACAATCACACAGACTAACACAAACACACGCACACTCATTCTCTCTCTCTTTCTTTGTCTCTCTCTCTCTCTCTCTCTCTCTCTCTCTCTCTCTCTCTCTCTCTCTCTCACACACACACACACACACACACACACACACTCTCTCTCTCTCTCTCTTTTTCTCTCTCTCCCTCTCTCTCTCTCATACACACACACGCACGCACACACACGCACACTCTCTCTCTCTCTCTCTCTCTCTCTCTCTCTCTCTCATACACGCATACACAGACACTCATTCTCTCTCTCTCTCTCTCTCTCTCTCTCTCTCTCTCTCTCACACACACACACACACACACACACGCACACACACTTGGGGAGAGAGAAGGGAGGGAGAGAGGGAGATTATCGCGATTAAACACTTCGGATAGCCTACTTTATTTGAGGCGAGGCATGGATACGACTTGCGACCTGCATTAGACCTCCCATCCCTCTCCCCTCCACCATCACCAACTCTGACTCTCACTCACATTCCCATCCGCACTCATTGTCACCCGGACAGCTCACAAAGCTCTGCAGTCGGTCTAGGCTAAATTACTGCCTCGATTCATGATTTTTTAATCTAACCGTGCTGGACTTTATGTATTCATTCGTGTCCGAGAAAATCTGTTTCGAGCGTAATTTGCCTTTTTAATCTGGAAGCGTAGTGGAGTTAGGATGGAAGTAAGGCGCGCGGGGCGCTTTTGCGTCTGGGCAGGACACCTGACCTGCTTGGCGCTGATTGCCTCTGTGCTGGATATGGTTCTGGCACAGATTCGGTATAGCATCCCGGAGGAGCTGGAGCATGGGGCTTTTGTTGGAAATATAGCGGAAGACTTGGGTCTGGATGTTAACAAATTGTCCTCACGGAGGTTTCGAATTGTTTCAGGCGCAAAGAAGCAGTATTTGGAGGTTAATCTGGAGAATGGTGTTTTGTTTGTTAACGAGAGGATTGATCGAGAGGAACTTTGCGAACAAAACCCATCTTGTTCATTTCACCTGCAAGTCGTCATCGAGAATCCTTTAGAGTTGTACAGGGTGGAGGTCGAAATACTGGATGTGAACGATAATGCCCCAAGTTTCCCTTGGAGCGAGTTCAACTTGGATATATCCGAATCGGCCGTGCCTGGATCCCGGTTCCCACTTGAGAGCGCACAGGATCTAGATGTTGGTACCAACTCCCTAAACTCCTACCTTTTGAGTGTAAATGAGTATTTTTCCATCGATGTCCAGACACGCAGTGACGGTAGTAAATTTGCAGAACTTATTCTGGAGAGCCAGTTGGACCGGGAGCACCAACAGCTACATCAGATGGTTCTGACCGCAGTGGATGGTGGTTCTCCAGAGCGCTCCGGTACTTCAGTGATCAATATAACAGTTTTGGATGCAAATGACAATGCACCTGTGTTCGACCAGTCTTTCTACAGAGTTAGACTGGCCGAGAACGCGCCAAAAGGTACCGTGGTGATTAAACTTAATGCAACAGACGCGGATGAAGGCCCAAACGGAGACATTACATACTCCTTCAGCGGACACGCGCCGATGAGAGTGCGAGAACTGTTCACTGTCGACCCACGCACCGGTGAGATAAAAGTCAAAGGGGTTGTGGATTATGAGAAGGCAAAGATGCACGAGATCTATGTTCAGGCTAAAGATAAGGGTCCATCTGCGGTGGCCGTGCACTGTAAAGTCATGGTGAACGTTTTAGACGTGAATGATAACCTTCCCGAGGTCATTCTAACCTCTGTGTCTACGCCGGTCCAAGAGGACGCACAGCCTGGCACCGTGATAGCAGTCATAAGCGTGATGGATAAAGATTCTGGTGAAAATGGGAACGTGGACTGCGAGATTCCCCACCACGTCCCGTTCCAACTTCACTCCTCTTTCCGAAATTATTATACCTTAGTGACATGCGACTTTCTCGACAGGGAAAGCATACCTGAATACAATATCACTCTTACTGCGAGAGACATGGGCAGCCCACCCCTCTACACCCGTAAAACTATTGTAGTTCAGGTGTCTGACATCAATGACAATGCTCCCCGATTCAAGCAGCCTTCTTACACAGTTTATTTAACCGAGAATAATGCACCGGGTGCGTCCATATGTTCAGTGTTGGCTACCGATCTAGACTCAGACCAAAATGCATATTTATCTTATGCAATTGTAGAGGGTGACATTCAAGGGATGCCAGTGTCCACATATGTGTCCGTTAACTCTGATAGCGGGAATGTGTATGCACTGCGCTCGTTTGATCAAGAGCAGCTTAGGAACTTTCAAATAGTTGTGCAAGCGCAAGATGCTGGTTTACCACCTTTACGCGCAAACGTTACAGTAAACGTCTTTATTTTGGATCAAAATGACAATGCGCCGATAATTGTAGCCCCTCTTCCCAAAAACGGAACAGCAGCAACTGCAGTTGTTCCACGGTCGGCTGAAGCTGGTTATTTAGTCACCAAAGTCGAGGCAATGGATGCAGACGCGGGGCAAAACTCGCGTCTATTCTACCAGATCCTCCAGGCGTCGGACCCGACCCTGTTTACTGTGGCCTTGTATACGGGGGAGATCAGGACGATTCGCCGGCTTGTGGAAAAGGACCCCGCAAGGCAAAAGCTTGTCATTCTGGTGAAGGACAACGGCCAGCCACCCCTGTCGGCCACGGCCTCCATCATATTGTCAGTTGTTGACAGAGTGCCAGAAACCCTGCCAGATTTCGGCGACCTTGCACTCGGCCCCCGGTTCGACCCTAATCTAACACTGTACTTAATAGTATCCCTGGGCGCAATTTCATTCACATTTCTGGTGGCTATTATTGTCCTGGCTGCGAGTAAGGCGTACAGGGACAAACATTCCATCAGGGGATGCACCCTCTCCACTTCATGCTGCGGCTACCGCACAGAGGAGGCTTCCCCAGAAGTCATTAAAAAGACTAACTTAAACGTGCAAATATCCTCGGGAACCAAAGGACCTGGGAACTGCATCGAGGTCAATGGTACAACCAGTTCACTCGACCAGAACTATTGCTACAAAATGTGCCTCACTCCGGAATCGTCCAAGAGTGACTTTACTTTCCTAAAGCCATCCAGCCCGACTGTCGCAACTCTCAGAAATAACACAAAGGGGGTCGACAGGTCCACATCTACCTGGAGCCCACAACACCGTCTGGTAAACAATGGAAGTACTTCTCCAAATGAGGTAGGCCTAAACAACAACACTGAACATATAACATGATGAAACTTTAAAAGTCTTTATGTGCCAGCAGGGGTATTTATTTATGTATTTGTTTGTTTGTTTATTTATTTATTTCTTTTTATTTATTTATTTATTTATTTATTTATTTATTTATTTATTTATTTATGGTGTGGTCTAGCCAATTTTCCAAAAAAGCCTTTGCCTTTTGCCTTTTGCAGAAGACATGTTTTCTGAGTTGAGGAGGTGTACGTACCATCCTTTTCGTAGCTGAAGCTCATGGAGTTGCAGGCATGTTTCGACTAAAGCAAGAGACAACCGAATATACAACCTAGATGTTGTCTGCACTGTATTTGTAGTTTCTTTGCAAAAAAAATACAGTTTCAGGCATTTCTGTGGATTCCTACTTCTCATGAACCTGATTTAATGAATCTGATTTGACACATACTCAGGTGAACTAGACTGTGAAATCCCTAAACCAGAGCTTTTTCCACACTAACATAAATAAGTAAACAGATAAAAACAAAGCCTTTCTGATGCATTAGCACATATGGTAATAAGATAATGAATAAGTAAAATACTGAAGGGGATCCAGACCGCTACTAAAAACAGCTTTGATGTTTCTGTTTTGTGTCCCCACATATGCAGCTGGTGATAGCGAATAAGGACTGGACCCTGACAAAGAACCAGTACAATTATGCATACAAGAGGTAAGACATGCCAGAGAAAAGCCAAAGTAGAATATGAAATTTAACTCTCTCTCTCTCTCTCTCTCTCTCTCTCTCTCTCTCTCTCTCTCTCTCTCTCTCACATACACACACACAAACACAAATTCTCTCTCTCTCTCTCTCTCTCTCTCTCTCTCTCTCTCTCTCACACACACACAAAAGGACAAATATTCTTTACACACACAATGGAGGCTGACACTTGACTTAAACTTGTTGTTTCTGATTACACTTTTAATGCATTAAGTATCATTTATTATAAAGGACTGCCGATTTCAGCTCTGTTGGAACAAGTACTATGGGGAAGACCTTACAGCGCAGCCGGCCTATGCATGACCCAGACGGCTTCACCAATTCCATGGGGCCACAGTACTGGACCTGGGGCAGTCACATGCGAGGTATCCCATCTCCTCACTGTCTCCTTACTTTATGCCGTGTGTGTGTGTGTGTGTGTGTGTGTGTGTGTGTGTGTGTGTGTGTGTGTGTAGGAGTCATAGTCACCATCATTGTTTTTCTAGAGTACCCTACCCTCCACACCCCATCTCAATCCAAGTATAAATGACACTGCACGATGTTTTATTGTCTGGTTTAATGGTTGATGCTCATAAGACTGAGGCCTACTTATTATGAATATGAACAGACGTGATTCTACACTCAGTTGGGGGCCTAAGCAACAACCTGGCCCATTCATTGAAAACTGCACTGCCTCACTGTAGTTTAATGAGGGGGCAGCTGTGGCCTAACGGCTAGTGCTCTCCTGCACCCTCATCCATGGCTGAAGTGCTCTTGAGCAAGGTACCTACCCCCACATTACTCCTGGGACTGTACCCTGTACCTAAATAACTGTAAGTCACCCTGAATAAGACCATCTATCTAGCTATTGTAATGTAATGTGAAGACCATTAGGCCCCTGAGGCCCTTTACAGGCCTAGGGGCCATAAGCAGTTGCCTGTGTTGCCTGTTGGCTAGCTACGCCTCTGATTATGAATGTTTCTCTCTCTCTGCAGAGTACAAGATGAGCATGAGCTCCCAAGTGGGTGGGATACCCAACCGATGCTGGACGCCCAGGTACCCTCAGCACAGCACCGCCCAGCTCCACCCGCCGCCCGACTACCAACACAACGTCTACATCCCAGGCACCGCGTCCATGCAGTGCACCATCAAGCTGGCCAACTACGACAGCCTAGACGGGTACAACTCGTTCTCTACGTTTGGGAAGAAGAAGAAACTGATTTCTAATTATGAGCAGAAAGAGGATCCTGTGATAACCAACGACCTTTTCAACTGAACCCCAGCTGACTGACTTGATAAAGTATTTCCATAACACTGAGCTCATTCCTGCACACTTACCAGTTCCATATAGTATACAGTTGGAGTACATTGGAAATGTACACCTATTTAAAAAAAGCAACTGACAACTTTTATTTTCACAATAGTAACACAGCTTAATATGTATTTTAAACTATTGTAATTTTGTTTGTCCTGCTGGTAATGACCCAAGTAAATCCAGACCATCATGCAATGTGGATGTTCCTCTCCGAATAACATAAGGCAGAAAGAATCCTATACAGCCTTGGAGACACACAGCCAATTAAGCACACAACTTAATATGTATGGAATCTTACTATTGACTCATGTGAATAAATATGTACATAAATCAGTGTAAATGTTTTGTATTATACACAGACGTGCAATTTGTCAATGTCTACTATTGTCGCACAGACTCATTCAGGTTTTAAAAATATTTGATGGTATTTTTTTTAGTTAACATGAAGTGACTCAATACCTGTTTAAAGACTTTGGTATGGGCAACTGTATTTTGAAGTTTAACTTATACAAGCTATTAGAGCAGTAGTGTTTTTTTTTTCTTCTATTTTTGCAGGTGAATTCCCATAAAACAACGGATTGAAATGGTGTTTATCTGAGTTGTGAGGGGGTGCAAAATTACTGGGAAAAAATTGTTTTGGAGGGACAGAGCATTTCTCAGGGTCGCCAAAACGTGTCCCCGGGGGCTCACCCCTGGTCACCCCCTGAATATAGCAACATGATTAAATGCCTTGCAAATGCTCCAATTGACTTTTCTTAGTTATGTGACTACATTGGTTTGAATTGGCTAACATGAAAGATTTAAATGCCTTTTAGTAAAATAGGAGTTTATTTACAGGTTCGCTGCTTAGCGTGTGCTCACACGGTGTCGCTGCACTTTAAGCCTAGCTGTATTGTGTACACCGGAGGAAGCCATGACAGTCTGATAGGGCACAGAACATGCGGCGGCGGCTCCCTCCAGCTTCCGAACGTTATTATAAAACATGGTGCACAATCCCACATTTCATTTTTAGCAACCAAGTGTGAAACGAGCTGACCTCTTGGTTCCGTTTGACAAATGCATTAGGCTAATTGGAATATTCTTCCACGCCGCGATGGATCCTCTCGCAATTGTGCTTCCCAGGAAAAGGCGTCTGTGCGCTCTCCTCCTATTCGCTGCAGTGTGGAGCCTGGCTTTCTCGGTGACAAGGTATTCCATACCCGAAGAAATCGAGGTGGGATCCGTTGTCGCAAATCTAGCCACAGATCTTGGACTCGATATTAGCAGCCTTGGTGAGCGAAACGTGAAGCTCGATATTATTCACAACAAGAAATATCTAGATATTAACAAAGAGACTGGGGATTTGTTCATTCTGGAAAAGATAGACAGAGAATATCTGTGCCCGACAAAGACTGTATCATCATGTTTTCTGAAAATGGATGTCATAATTGAGAATCCGGTGCGTATTTTTAACGTTGAATTAGAAATTCTGGATATTAACGATAATGCGCCCCAATTTAGGAGAGAAGCAATGCACTTAGATATTTCAGAGTCTGCGTCACCGGGTGAGAGATTCTCAATCACAAACGCTGTTGATATGGACGTGGGTAAGAATTCAATTGAGACGTATTATTTAAGCCAGAGCGAACATTTCACTATAGACATGCAGTCAGGCAGTGACGGGACAAAGTATGTAGATTTAGTTTTGAAAAGGGAGCTTGACCGAGAACAGCAGGCAATTCACAGTCTTATCCTGACAGCTGTAGACGGCGGGGAACCTCCGCGCTCTGGCACCGCTAGCATTGTAGTTCAGGTTCTGGATACCAATGACAACGCCCCTCAGTTTGACAGGCAAGTTTACTCTGTCGACCTCATTGAAAACGCATCAGCCGGTACTTTAGTAATGAAACTCAATGCAACAGACAAGGACGAGGGTTCCAACGCAGAGCTTACATATTCGTACACCCTCTACACCTCAGAGAAGACACAGGAGAAATTTACCTTGGACCCCAACACAGGAGAAATCAGAGTGAATGGAGTGATTGACTTTGAGGAAATCAAAAGTTTTGAAATGTACATTGAAGCCAAGGACAAAGGCCAACAGGCCCACACCGGACAATGCAAAGTACTGGTGTTTATCACAGATCTGAATGACAATCATCCCGAAATTACAGTCAAGTCTCTCAAAAGGTCAATAGAGGAAGATGCTGCCATAGGAACTGTGATAGCTGTTGTGAGTGTAAGTGACAGGGATTCGGGAGATAATGGTAAAGTAGATTTAACTATTCACAACAGATTTTCTTTGCCCTTTGTACTCAACAAATCGTCTGAGGAGTATTTCTCTTTGCTTGTGTCTGAACCACTTGATCGTGAAAAAGTCTCCAATTATGAGATCACATTTAAGGTGAAAGACAGGGGCACACCTTCTCTGTCTGACAATGAAACCATCAAATTAGAAATACTCGATGTCAATGACAATGCTCCACAATTCTCTCAGTCTTTTTACACCATCCATGTGAATGAGAATAACGAACCAATGACACTGTTAAGCTCGCTCTCAGCACATGACCCTGACCTAAATGAAAACCAGTATCTTGTCTACTTCATCATGGAGAAGATGATAGCCAACACGTCCATGTCCATGTTGTTCTCCATCAACCCGGAGAACGGCAACCTGTACGCACTGAAGACGTTTGACTACGAGAGAGAGAGGGAGTATCTCTTCCACATCGAGGCTAGAGACTCCGGCGTGCCTCCCCTCAGCAGTAACGTGACCATCCACATCATCATCCTCGACCAGAATGACAACTCCCCTCTCATTGTGTCCCCCTGGAGTGCCAAGGGCACCATCATCGAGGAGGTGATCCCCAGGTCCTTCGAGAAGGGCTCCCTTATCACCAAAGTCATCGCGCTCGATGCGGACTCTGTCCAGAACTCCCGCATTACCTACCAATTCCTCCAGGTGACCGACTCCACGCTCTTCAGCCTGAACCAGTACAACGGGGAGGTGAGGACCACGCGCATGTTTAGCTACCGGGACCACAGGTACCACCGGCTGGTCATCTCGGCCAAGGACAACGGGGAGCCTCCCCTCTCGGCCACCGTCACCATAAAGATCACCACAGTGGAGCAGATGGTGACCGAGTTCTCCGAGACCACCGAGGTGCCTCTGCACTACGACCTGTTCACCGACCTGAACCTGTACCTGGTGATCGGCCTGGGCTCCGTCTCCTTCCTGCTGCTCATCACCATCCTGGTCATCATCGTGCTGAAGTGCCAGAAGCCCAAGCCCACCAAGCCTCCCTCCAACAGGAACAGCGTCATCAGCCAGAGGAACTCCACCATCGCTGACTCCACCCTCATCTCCAGTGACGCCTACTGGTACAGCCTGTTCCTGGCCGAGACCAGGAAGGGGAAGGTGGTGGTGCGGCAGCCGCTGCCCAACGGTGCCGGCTACTTTGTGTCCAGCATACCCAGGAGCATGGCCCTGACCACCACCAGTGAGTCACAAGCCTCCACGCTGCAGGTATGTAGGTGTGCAGCACGTGTTCACCACCACTCCTGTACTGGAGATGGCAAAAAACAGACACAGTTATTGGGAAAATACAAACAAACATATATGCACATAAGCACATACAGGCACAAACATAACTGTGTGCATACAGACAAGCAAATACACACACACACATACATACATACAGAGAGAGAGAGAGAGAGAGAGAGAACAGTAACATACATACATACAGAGAGAGAGAGGGAGAGAGAGAGAGAACAGTAACATACATACATACAGAGAGAGAGAGGGAGAGAGAGAGAAACAGTGACAAAGTTGTTATTCAGCAATTGCACACACCTGAACAGGTCCATTTAAATATAATTTTCTAATGAAATAAAAAACAGAAACACTAGAAAAGCAAAGCATTAGTAATTTAAGGTTGCATAATGGTACATTACACATTAGGTTGCTTCTGGGTATAGTGTACATTTGTACTTTTTACTGTTTCAAAACAGTGTTAATGATTTTTACCTTATATGTTTACCTTACACTCTGATCCTCACATTGTTGATACATAGATAATCTTTGTTAGTGGACCAAACCCAGTTTCAGAAGTAGTGCCACCTCTGTTATAGTCAGTGGTTAAATTGGCTTTTGTAAGGAGGGGGAGCTTTTTGTATTCAGGGTCGTCAATATCTGACTCTACTGTATTGCTATAAATACTGTAGCAGAGGGAGCTCAGCTCCGGCTGGCTGTATTTTCAAGCTGAGGAGGCAGAGCTGAGCTCTGCAGGCTTCAGGCCCAGTTTAAGCTGTGGTTATAGTTAACACAGTTGTACATGCATTCACATACAGTACTCCACGTGTGCCCACATGGACACACAAACAACAAACTGTTTCCTATCCCCCTCGTTACACTAATTTCAAAATGAATACCTTAGCACTACACCAAACAATTTGCACCACATAAGACCCAAGATGATTTTCTGTAGTAAATGTGTAAGCAGTGTTCCTTAAGTGGAATGTTGGGTCATAGTAAGACGGTAAAGAGTTTGGGGGGCATTGAAGCCTATGTGTGCAGTGTTTGTGAACTGTGACGTGTTTCTGTGTGGACGTCTCCATCAGCAAATCAGCAAATCAGCTTTGCAGTCTGATTAGTCTGTTCACCTGTCTATGTCCTTTGACCTAATGTGTGTCTGACTGTTTGCATGTGTACGTGACAATGCTTGCGCACAAACATGTGTATGTTTGTGTGTGTTGTCTTGGTACCTGTGCTACTCTCTGTTTGACTGTAACCTTTGAAACGCTTGTTTCTTTTTCTGTTCTGAAGTACTCAAAATGAAAGGAAGCCCATTCTGCAGCTGGAGGTATGCTGGTCGCTGACTCTGTGATATAGGAGCTCAGTGATTTGGTGCGGTAGAAATGAACATATTGTCTATTTCCTTGACAGTTTTCTCCCCTATACCCAAATGACCCCATTTTTACTCCTTTGCCTTTAAACTAAACTGCTGCTTTGACTTTTGACTGCTCTGTCACACCTTCTAAAGAAAACAAAGTTAATATTAACTCCAGTTTTTTCTTTTCTTTAAATTCATGGTCCTTTGTCGATTTTGTTTGACCTCTTCTGAAAGTATCCCCAAACAGAAAACTTACAGAAAAAAAGAAAAAGCCAGAAACAAAAAAAACCTATTTCTCTAACCATAAACAATCTGAAGGCGTCCAGAATTTACGAGATAACAGCAGATTGCAAATTGTCACTAAAGTAGAAGCACACTCACTGTGAGGTAGTTTGGATCCGGCCCATCAGATATTTGTAAACAAGGATGTGATTGGTGGGTCTGGCAGGGGTAAGAGGTTGGACACTAATCAAACCCATCAAACCTGTTAAGTGGATATACAACAAGTACTTAGGCAAAAGCATGCGGCTCTTAACGGGAACGTTCAAATAACACAATCAGCTATTTCTTTTACGACCCAAAACATCATTGCATTTATAATACGACGCTAATTAAATAACCCTGAGTTCAGAAGTCGAAAGCCACAGCAGTCTGAGTCAGTCATGTGACCCCGACTCCTGGCCTCTGCACAGAGCTCTCTGCCTGCTTTTTAATGGGTTGTTTTCTGCATGTTGTGTCTGTGCAACATGTGTCCCCATGTATCCTCTCCTGTTACAATCTGTCTTGGACAACTAAGCCTTATTGGTACAAACCTCATCTAGGAAAATAATCAAATAAAGAAAAAATGTCAATAAATAATTCATGTCTAATGGCATCAAGCCAACAATAGTATTAGCCAGCCAAATGCATGAAATTGACAGGATAAATGTGGGTAACTGATGCAGTGCTTCCACTCAATTGATTGAAACAGCGGTGACCAGCCATGCCCCAGTACAGGAATACATTTGCTGCCAGCTGCATGGCCCCTGCTGTCCCCCTGATAGTTGTCTGACTGTTTCCTGTGTCTGTTTCTCCAGAATAATTCCATTTCCTGCTTTCTTAATTGCAGGAGTCAAGCAGTGACCTGCCATGACCAAAACAACCAGTTCTTTCTGTCTCTCTCTCTGTCCTCCTCTCTCTCTCTCTCTCTCTCTCTCTCTCTCTCTCTCTCTCCTCTCTCTCTCTCTTTCTCTCTCTGTGCACTGAGATGATCTCTGTTCTTCCTGTCCACGAAGAGGAGGCTGAAGGTCCCTCCGATATCAAAGCGCCAGTGACATACTGTAGTCCCACAGTCACCTGAGCAAGATGAAATACATCATCAGTATCCCCATCAAGCATGAAGCAGCATGGCAACAGCGGAAACAGTAAAAGTACATGTGTCGACACGCTGGTAACAACTTTGCATTATGCTTTCCTTAGCTAACATTACCAGCAGGTGATGAAAATGTAAAAAGTTAAGTTGAATGAGAACCTTTGAAACTTTATATGAATGCTAGAGGTGAAAACATGAAAGGTTTTTGAGTGAAGTTGGAGGAGATTTCACATTAGCTCCAGAGCTAAGCTACGCAGAATTCTAATGTCAAAGTAGACATAATTTTTGTGCCACTAAAGAGTTAAACCTGTACATCTCTTTATAAACAAGCTCAACATGGGCAGGCGCCTTATGAGGACACTACCCGTGTTTAACTAAGTAGTGGTAAAGGACGTATATAAAACACGTTTTTCAGGACACTGTCACATACCTCTGATTTCTGAATCCGTGAAAGTCCGAAAGTTGATTACCAAACTCATATCTGCCATTTACGTACATTGACAAAAATGAACAATCAACAGTTCTCCCCTGATAACGTAGCTATTTAAGCTAGCTGGCTTGTTTTGCCTCTGTCACGAAATGTACGAAATGTCTGCTAATCTAGCAAGCATTCTGTGGCTCCCAGCAATGCGCAAAGACATCTACCAGTAGGACACAGGTTTAAATGTGCTAAGAAACTGTATCAGTTTAGAGATGCAGTTTCACAATGGCAGTGCTGTATTTCCCACACAAAAAAACAACAAAACAAAACAAACAAACAAACAAACAGAACACAAAAAAACTATAAGCTTTTACAATTACGTGTTAAAATTATTTGTTAAAGTTATTGTGTTGACATGGTCATGTTAGCTAATGGAACACTAGTGTAAAGCCTTACTGATGTACATATTTAAAGTATTCTACCAAGCGAACAACTACCCATTTGCTGGTGCTGCAGGAAGCTTTTATATGGGTTGACTGTGTATAGCAGACAGTCTTCTTCCAGAGGCTCACCATGATGACTATATTGTTTGTAATTATAAATATCAGACTGCTGTCAAAATATCAAAACTGCACAACTCCACAGGGTTTTCTGGACACGGTTTGTAGTTCTCTAACAATTTGAGGCATTTCAAAACTACCACATTCATAGATAATGTAAGGTAGGGGCAAAATAGGTATTTTCAGCCTTTAAGGTTATCTGGTGCTTGACCATACTGGTAAGTCATGTAAATGTGTGATAGGAGTAATTAGGAAAATCATAGAAATAACTGGATATAATCTAAGAGCCTTAAGTGCATTGAAGGGGGTTGCTGGCATACACATAGCTTTTTGGGACAGACATTGTTGATACCTTCCTAATATCTGGTCTTTTTTTGAGCCTATCTCTGTGAGGCAGAGAATGACATCTCAGGCCAGTATTAAAATGCCAGACCACATCTATCTTACAGTTAAAAAAGCTTTGCACTATTCAACATAAATAGTCAAGAGAATCAATGCTATTGCGGAGGAGTTCACAGTCACATACAGTGAAAGAAAAACAGACCCACTGGCTGAGGGTCAGTGTTGGCACAGCTACAGAGAGCACCAGGATCAAGTAGGTTACCTCAGCCTCCTGTGCCATATGGCTTTCAGTATCATAATCGCAGCTTCTGACACTGTGAAAATATGCCAGTTACTCCCTGTAGATTTGTAATCGATAACACCATAAAGTCATTAACTTAACATGATCCACAGATTAGAGCTGTAGCTACATACATTTAAAAAAAAGACTGTTGAACTTAAGAAAGTAATGTATAAATGTAAGTACTTTATTCGATTAGCATCACCGTTATACATTACATTTTTGTTAGCAGAACCAGTTTAAACAAAGTCATAGTTTACATTGTTTTGATATGAATGGAATTATTACAGGGTTACTTGCAGACTGTGCAATTTTATCAGTGCTTCACAATGGCGTTTCCAGTATTACCGGTTGTGTAAAGAATCCTACCAAACACTTCACTTTCACAGTGAAATGAGTGACGTATTTATTTTGGGGGGAAACACACTCAACTTTAGAATGACACATGTACGTACGCTGCTTGACAAAATACTGTAAGGGTTCCTTTCAATCCTGAGACCTCATTCCTTGTTGTGCTGAGGATAGTCTGAGGGTTCGGTAATCCAAATGTACTGTCATAGCATCGTGCTTTTGCCACTGAGGATAAAGGTAAAATTGCAGAATGTTGCTTTAATTCTGGTGTAGCAGACCACTCTTATTGCTGCTTTGTTTCTGTATTAAGTGCATTGTGTAAACAAACTGTGTTCGTGGTGAAGTGTCAGTTTTATTCTTAGAGAAGGACTTTTATCATCTTGGGTCTTGTACAGGGGAAAAAAGCATATCTGGGGAATGACTCATGAGAAAACCTATAGTGCATTTCCGCACCTGGGCAGTGCCGTGAATCATCCACGCAGGACTTAAACAAGCTATTCATCAGAGTGACAGCACAGGCGGGGGGGTGGGAGGGAAAAGTGCAGAGCACTTCAGAAAAAAGTGGGTCATTTGCTCCAGTTCAGAGTTCTTTAAGACTCTCCACCTCTCTCTCCTTCCCTCTCCCTCTCGCTCCATCTTTGTCTCTCTCCCTCTGTGTGTCTCTCTGTCTGTCCCTCTCTCTCTCTCTCTCTCTCTCTCTCCCTCTCTCTCTCCCTCTCTCTCTCCCTCACTCTCACAGGTTTAGTGTCATTTGACTCCCTACTTCTCTTGTTTAGTCACATTGGTTCTGATTAAAGTATTTATTAGTTATTTTACATTGATTACAAAAAAAGAAATGTAACTGGATACTTAACACTGAATCACTACTACAAAATGAACAGAATCGTAAAAATTTATTTGTATAATCAGACCTTAATTTGAAATCAATTTCAAATTGTATGCAGTAAGGGAATTTTGTTCTGCATCAACCTCAGTATGATGGTGAAGGTGCTTTGAGCTACTGCAGTATGTGATGGTCGTCTAAGGTGGTAGCCATGCAGTGTGGGGGTTATTACTGTGTTCAAACTCATGAGGACTAAAGTATTTCTCTACATATAAAAACTGATAAAGATGTATTAGGTTTGTAATATCTGCAGGGGATGTAACAAATTGAAATATGTTGGAAAAAATGTTTATATATGTTTATATGATTATATGAGTATGATTCTCCCTACGTTTTTTTCCATCCATTTCACACATCACTCTCATATGTTTTTTAATCCAATCCACACGTCTGTCCAGTCATATGGTCATTATTTCAATAAAGTCCTACCTGTAGAATGGGTCCACAGTCAGGTCAGATGGGAAGGTCACAGTGACCTGTGTTCAGAAATCCAACCAAACACAATAATCTCCCAAGCAGATTCCCAATCTCTCACTATGTGTGGATAGGGGCCCTGTGGCTGTAGACTGCAGATGTTATTACCCTGCCCATGTGCAGTGTGTTCAGGACCATCTGTGTGTGTGTGTGTGTGTGTGTGTGTACTGAGATCCCAGGCAGTAATAGCAAACCCTCTAAACTGTCCACCTCTGAGCCAAATTATGTGACCTGGTTTGTAGTGCTTGACTGTCGTTAAAGTGAAGATGCTGTGTGTGTGTGTGTGTGTGTGTGTGTGTGTGTGTGTGTGTGTGTGTGTGTGTGTGTGTGTGTGTGTGTGTGTGTGTGTGACACAGATGCCACACTCAAGTGTATCCAGCTTACAGCATGTACGTAATGGGCAGCCTTTCATAGGTGTGAGAACTACACATCTCTTTGTTTTTCTGACGTTTCTTTAAAAGAATGCCAGCCTTCTCTCTCTCCATATTTTTGTCTTTCAACACCTTGCTCAGGACAGGTGATGTGCCATGCGAAATGCAAACGCAGTATCTACAATATTTTGTTTTTTTTTCTTTTTGTCAAAGTGCCACTCCTTACTTAAGATAAGCGTCAGGACTGTTCAACTTTCTGTTGCTGCTCAAAACCCCTGCATGGCTTTTTGTTGACTGTGTAGGCAGACTAATCTTATTGACAGGTTGCTATGGTAGCAGGATTTTTTCCTGCTTTTCTTTTGTTTGATAAAAATGACCACATGGTGTACTCCTCCCTTGCAAACATGTCCTTACCACTGCTGTTCTACAGATTTGTAAATGTCCAGCTTGTATATACTGCAAAGTGAATAAAGGGTTTATCATTATGTTGCTTCTCTGTCGATTGTTTTTCCCGCTCTCACAACTGTCTAAATGTGTATGAATGCTGTCTGAACTGTCTAAATGTGTATGAATGCAGCTCTGAGTTTGGATGCAGTGCTAGTCATTCTGTTGCAGTTAAATGTCTGTTTACATTATCCATTCTACACAGCAGTAGCTTTTAGTCGCTTTGACGAATATGCCTGGTTAAGGAGGAGCCGTATGTATGACTTGCTTCGCTTCCCACTGCTGACTGCCCTTACAACAGTAACCATAGCAACCAATGTGACATAAATGTAAGATGAAGGCTTTTTTTGTCACTGTCTAATACATAAACTAAAACATGGACTTTGGACAAAGGTCTGTTACAAATAATAGGGGGCCATCAACAAACACTGCCAAATAAGGTTTTAAGAAGAAGGTTTTTAGGCAAGACATATAGCAAGAGGCAAGACTTATAGCATCTACACCACTGAACAAACTGTGTTTTACATGCAGTACATTATCAGAGCACGTGTAACAAGTTCTCTGTAACACCGCACTGATGCTGTGTGTGGTATTTAAACACTGGTTGTCATGCAGTGTTAAACAGAAATGTCAGTGTCTGTCCTCAGTGATCAAACACGCAGTCTACTGTACTGCAGTGAGCTCCAGTTTCAAACAACTCAGCACCTTGCCGCTGCTGCAACCCCTCCCACCATCTCTCTCTCTTCTCTCTCTCTCTCTCTTTCTGCCTCTTCTTCTCTCCTTCTCTCTCTTTTTTGCTCTCTCTTTCTGTCTCTTTTTTGCTCTTTCTCTCTCTCTCTCTCTCTCTCTCTCTCTAACCCCAAATCCAGTTCATGTTTTCTATCACAGAATAATTATCCCATCTATTATTTCACTAAACTGATTTTCAGTCAATAAACGTGTTTAGCCACTACAGCCATTAGAAAACACATTAATACATTAATCTGGAGTGTAGCATTTAATAGAGTTTAAATTCTATTCCACATATCCTTGATACCCAAAATGTTCCTGTGCAGCAGGCCTGTCTATACACACAGATGAAGACAGTAACGTTACTAAACGTTAAAGGAGAACTTCGGTATAAAATGAAAATTGGCATGTTAAAACATCATACCGAGTTGGTATGTGTACTGAGGAGCAAAATTGATTTAGCCTGTTGCATTCAGAGTTTAACTATTTTTTATTGTTTGTCCCAGAAGGCTAACAATGGAAGTGGTAGGTGCCCTTAGACGAAGCATGACGACTACACTATTTTTAAACCATTAAAACAGCTTGAAGAAACTCCACACTCCATCGGTAGTACAACAAAGGCTCTGGCATTCAAAACAAAGCACTGAGAATATTGTAAATGTAAAATGTTTATTTAAAAAACTGTTCTTACATGCAGTAGTTTGCAGTTGTTTCTCGTTGCCATGATGAAAGTCCAAACAAGTCGATTGTACTACCTCTCCTCCTATTCTTCCTGCTGGTTCGTGTTCGTCAATCGACTTGTGTGGACTTTCATCATGGCGGCGACGAGAAACTACAGCAAGGTATTGCCTATCAAAACTGTTTTATTAATAAATGTTGTGTACACTTACAAAGTTCTCAGTGCCTCGTTTTTAATGTCAGGTATGATGTTTTAACATGCCAATTTTCATTTTCATTTTCAACAAGTACTCTGTGTGCTCCAGTCCTTCCTGTGATCCAGTCTTTTGTAGAAGTGGCCCAGTGTTTGCTGGTGTCTATAGACATGTTTGATAGGGGATTTGTGCATTAGTATAGTGTGGTATTTTTGGGGTGTACAAAAACAGGACTCTGAACTCTGTTCAGATTGGTCATGAGAGCACTGCTGCTACAAGATCAAAATGAATGTAAAGATCAATTTCGCCTACACTGAAAATCGACGTGCTTTACCATACTCAAAGAGCTATGTGCTGTTGCTTTAATAGGTAAAAACACATGCTGAAGCAAAGTGACACAAATTGCCATGAAGCATTTTAAAGCAGTGGGAGAAATGGCTTATGTAAATTTTCACTTGTACCAAGTAAAAGTTAGTTCTTACTACACTTTGACACTTTAATTTCATCTCGTACCTTTCTGGCCTTGCTGTTTAGTTTTGATGTACAGGCAACTGTCCAGTGACACTAAAGGTCAAAAGTCTTGAAGTCTTAGTTGTGGATATGTCTACATTTATTGAAAGCTATTAGAGGATGCACTTGTTGGCCACAAACACAGAGACACATTGGCCTAATTATTATTATGGAGGCTTTCCATAGGTGGTCAAACTTAGAACCTAAGTAAAAGACTCCACTGCTATAATGAGGGCTGTAGTGCAGGGGAAACCCAAGTAAACAGTGTTTACCCACCTCTCAAATTTCAGAAATGGAGTTGATCCACCTCTTAACAGAGTTTATTGTCTTTACAACAGAGTGAAAGCATGAGATACAACTTCTACAACATTAAACATCGTACTACATCATCGTAATTTATAATATGTGCACTAGGGACTATTTGGTATTGTACAAACATTCTTCTTAAAACATCTGATGATGCACAGAGGGTCCACCTTCCTGTGTTTACCGTATTCATAGTTTGCCCACTCGTTATGTTACCACTACACCCCTGGCTATTATGGATGAGAAAAATCGTGTGCTGTGTGTGCACGTCACATTGTCAGGAGGGTTATGTGTGCATCCTTAATCACCGTCTCACTGATGGGCTTCAGACAGAGGTCAGTGGAATTACATTTGTCCCACTGCAGCCTTCGGCCCTGCATAACCAACCTTCAAATTACAATGCAACACTACACAGCTTATAGAGATCACCAGTCTTGTCTGTCTGCCTATCTAATACAGATTACCAGTCTCTCTCTCTCTCTCTCTCTCTCTCTCCCTCCCCTCTCCCTGTCTCTGTCTGTCTCTGTCTGTCTCTGTCTCTGTCTGTCTCTGTGTCTCTCTCTGTCTGTCTCTCTAACACACACACACACACACACACACACACACACACACACACACACACACACACACACACACACACACACACACACACACACACACACACACACACACACTTTTCATGTTATTACTTTTATGGCCACCAAGGGGAGCTGCTGGTCTATTAATTTTCTATTGCAGCTGCCAACCCTGCAGCCTCCTCAACAATTTAGTCTCCAAGGGCTGCATCAGAAAACTTCCTTCGCCATTCTAAAGCAGGAATGCCTTTACATAGGTACCTTCGATGTTCTCTACACACCTGTTAGCTATTATGTCCTCCTTTTGTAAGTCGCTTTGGATAAAAGCTTTTGCTAAGTGTAATGTAATGTAATGGATACAGTAAGTGAGGTAACTCAAATTGAATATAGAGTTACATTTACTGGGTTTTGTCCATGATACTCAAAAATAGGCTTAACTTGCACTATTTTCTATGTTAAAAGATGCAGCACGTTGCCTTATTTTTTGTTGGTTCTAAACTTCACTGCCCTACAGTTAACCAAGACCTCTTAAATCTGTTGAATGCAGCTTATGTACCGACTGAGATTTCATGTCCATAACATAATGAGATATAATCAATAATCAATTTATCTGCTGATGCCAACATTTTCTCATACTTCGGGCTAGCATGCATTTATATAGTTTACAATACATGTACATTACACTGTGCTACAGAAGAAAGCAAAATTACTTCACAACAAAAGGAATACAGAGAAAGAGGGTGTTCTGAGAACACAGAACATGTGTTATTGGAATTCACTCAATTCAAGTCATTAGTATTGTAAGAAAAAGGTTTGTGTGTCTCTAGGTTGATGCAGCAATCATATTTTATTCCAGTAATGAGCAGTGACAAAGCCTGGGAAACATACTCCGGATTCAGCAGTGTAACTCTGAACCACAAGCATCTCAAATTCTAGCCATTTATCAAGCCATACTCTGCATGGTAATTACATTCACTTAAAACATTGTCTGTGTTGGTTCTCACTTGACCTCTTCCACAACCCATACTACAATTGATTGGTGTTTTCACACCCCAGGTATCTGGGGGCTGAGTGAATGTGGACTGTTCTTGTTACCACAGTGTTACCATTCAGGAAGCCACATTCTTAGTGGTATCTCAGGCAGGGCAATTATCATTTCTTACAGGATGCATTCATAAATTATAGTAAGATTGTGTGTTAATGCACCATGCCATGCAAGAAAGAAACATCAGATCTTAATTTTAGCAATGAGGAGAACATAGCAAAAATGTATTGAGTTCCCCACAGTGGTATGGCCATACAACAGCTTTGTATAGTGTTTTAGTCTGTGGGGACCCCAAAAATGGATAGATTTCAAAAATGAAAATGATCTGCTTTTTTTGTAAAAACATTCAATGCTTGTGTAAGGTTTTTAAATGTTGTTAATTTGAAGAGAAAGTGTAATATGGTAAAAACAGATCGAATACAATACACACATCCTCTGTGGTGTGTGTGTTTTGTGTGCGTGTGTGTGTGTGTGTGTGTGTGTGTGTGTGTGTGTGTGTGTGTTAGTGTGTGTGTGTATCTAAGAGAGAAAGAGACAGAGAGAGAGAGAGAGAGAGAGAGAGGAGAGAAAACAAACACACACAGTACATTACAAAAACATTTTGTTTCAGGATCTGGATTCAGTCTTTTTACTCAACATAACCCACAACATAGCAGATGGATTCAGACTGACAAAGGTAAAGGGTAAGTATTTCACATGATACACTCTATTGATGAACACACTAAAAAGATGTTGACTTTTTTCTATTACAAGCAATATACAGCACAGAGAAGAAGTATTTTCATTTACTTCAGGTAATTTCAATTGGACACACAGGTGTCGGACCTGTGACCGCAGGATTGGGTTCGAATCCCAGGTTGCCAGTGCCACTGGTGTACCCTGATTGGTGAATTTTGCTGTGTGCACTGTATGCCGTGTGATCACAATGACAACTGGGACTGACTTAAAGACATTAAACCACAGGTCTAACTATCCTTTAGACTCCCCTAATAGCAAACTTACAAGGAGCTCCTGTAAGTGTCCAGTTTATTGTGACGTGATACTACTCCCATGTGCAGATAACAGCCCTACTGGAGGGATCAGAGGTTTGGAAATATGTCTGTAAACAGCTGGATTGATATGCAACTGCAACAATAAGGATAAGCATGTATTGGAAGAGCTCTTTGCCTTTACCACCATGAAATACTATTGTGCAGCACTAGTATTGAAATAGCTTTATGTGGCCCACAAAAACATACTAACCTGGCTGAGTAGCATTGCAAACACACATGGGTGGTAGAATTAATTCAAACTACTAATGGATTACAGGTGGCTCCTTTGCCTTTGGCTTTGGCTTTCCTCTGGCTTCAGCTTACTGCTTTTTCTTGGTGTTTTTAATAGCCTACATTTTCCCTACCATTCACTTTATTATACATAACTTTATATATGAACGTTAATGTTCCGATTTCCACATTTCTTCATGTGTGGATTTCTTTTGTTAAGGCTATTGTCTGGTCAAAACTGCAAATCAGCTGCGCATTTGGTTTACAAAGAACACAAAGTAGTTGTGCATGTAGGAAGCATTCTGACCAGAGCTGTCCATGGTACTGAAAGTATATTTCTTTTTATGTTCTCAAAACCGCTGCCACACTAACAAGAGACATTTGCATATGCATTAAAATCGTCTCCAGACATGCAATCTTTCACGTTCAATAATCTCAGGACAAAACCCAAATATACTTCTGTTTAATATACTTCATATGATCCACGTAGTGTCGCTGTGTACTTGCACTTCACGTACCATAGCAAGCCCAAGCCCAGCCCCTACCTCCATGCTTCCTTTACCATGTCGCGTTTCGGAATAATGTGATTTAGTTACTCAGAAGCAGGCTGTCCCGTCTGTGCATCACCGCTGATGTATATGATTTATGCGTAAATGTACAATTTTTCACTCAGTCAGGATACTGTCTACACGACTGAACAAAAATGGACGTACCCCACACAAGGACATTACGTTTTTGGATCGCATGTTTGTTTTGGACAGCTCTTTGTCTTCGCAAAGGAATGTCGACGCAAATTACTTACTCCATACCTGAGGAGGTAGGCCTGGGCACATTTGTTGGCAATTTATCAAAGGACATGAACTTGAAAGTGTCTGAATTGGAGGGGCGCCTGTTTGAAATCGTGTCGGGCTCCGCAAAGAAACATTTTAAAGTCAATTTACAAACCGGCGCCCTCCTTGTTAATGAAAGGATAGACAGAGAACATATTTGCTCTAGTAGCCCTGTGTGCATTGAAAGCCTGGAAGCAATTGTGAAGAACCCTTTAAAAATGTACAGTGTAGAGGTAAAAATACTTGACACGAACGACAATGCACCTGTGTTTGCTGGAAGATCTCAAAACATCACCATACCGGAGTCTAGCTTGGTGGGTGCTAAATTCCCGCTGCAAGGAGCAGATGATCCGGATGTGGGCAGCAACACTGTTCAGTCCTATAAACTGTCTTCGAATTCATTTTTTAAGTTAGAGGTACACACGGAGGCAGACCAGGCCCCCTCTCCGGAGTTGGTGCTGCAAAAAGCGCTTGATCGGGAAAAACAAGCGGCACTACATCTAGTTTTGACAGCTGTGGATGGCGGAAGCCCACCCAAATCTGGAACTACTGGACTTATTATAAATGTGTTGGATGTCAATGACAACGCACCTGAGTTCTCTAAATCTGTCTATAAGGTTCAGGTTTCTGAAAACACGCCACCTGGTACAGCTATCTTTACAGTTACTGCGTCAGATTCAGATGAAGGGGTAAATGGCGAACTCATTTACAAATTCAAACACGGCCAGAGGGGGATATCCGATAAATTTGCGATAAATGACAATACAGGTGTAATCACGACAGTTGGAGACTTAGATTATGAAGAAACAAGTGCTTATGAGATACGAGTAGAGGCTCGTGACTTGTCGCAGATACCTCTTGCGTCACACTGTAAAGTGTTGGTGGAGGTCCTTGACGTCAACGATAACGCACCTGATATTAAACTTTCCTCACTTGTGGAGAGTGTGAGAGAGGACGCAAAGAAAGGCACCGCGATAGCCCTGATCACAGTTCAAGATCGGGATGGAGGAAAAAACGGGCAGGTGCACTGCTCCATCCCAAATGGCATTCCCTTCCTGCTGGAATCATCCCAAGGGAAGTACTACTCTCTTGTGCTTGGAGGGCCACTGGATAGGGAGACGAACTTTGAATATAACATCACAGTCACAGCAACAGATGATGGAACACCTCCCCTCACTAGCACTAGTTTTATATTTGTACATGTCTCCGATGTGAATGACAACGCTCCACAATTTTCAGAAAATAATATTTATCTTTATGTTAGAGAAAACACTCCTGTAGGGACACATATTGTAGGTTTGACAGCACATGACTCGGATACTGAGGAAAATGCACAGGTGACATATTCTATATTGGAAAGCAGTATTAACGGACAATCTGTACATAATTTTGTTAGCATTAACTCGGCGACGGGGGATATAAATGCAATGCATTCTTTTAATTATGAAGAAATGAAACAAGTGAGTTTTCAGGTTCAGGCTAAAGACTCGGGCTCCCCCCCTCGGAGTAGCAATGCTACTGTTACACTGTTTATCCTGGATGAGAATGACAACAGCCCTGTCATTCTCCCCCCTTATTCTGACCAAGGCTCTGTTAACTCTGAGAACATCCCCTACTCTGCTGAAGCGGGCTACTTTGTGGCCAAGATCAGGGCTGTAGACGCGGACTCTGGTTACAACGCGCTGCTGTCTTACCACATCTCAGAACCCAAAGGAACGAATCTCTTTCGAATCGGAACCAGTTCTGGAGAAATAAGGACTAAGAGACGAATGAGTGACAATGACTTGAAAACTCACCCGGTAATAATCACCGTTGCTGATCAGGGAGAGCCATCTCTGTCTGCGACTGTATCTATAGAAATTGTAGTTACTGAAAGTGCGTTGGATACAGAGTTGTCTTTCAAAACAATTCCCCTTCATGATGACAGCTTCTCTGATCTTAATCTTCATTTGCTCGTCGCCATTATTGCAGTCACAGTGGTCTTTCTAGTGAGCCTCATCACGTTAATAGCGGTGAAGTGCCACAGGACTGATGATATTTTCAACGGCTGCGCCCCCATGGTCACTACTCACCCGGACGGGAGTTGGGCTTACTCTAAAACTACTCAGCAGTATGACGTGTGTTTTAGCTCAGACACTCTGAAGAGTGACGTGGTGGTGTTCCCGTCACCGTTTCCACCTGCAGACGCGGAGCTCATCAGTATTGATGGAGGAGACACTTTTGGGCGTACACAGTCTCTTCCCAGCACCACAAAGGTAAGGATCCGTGCTATTTAAACTCACTTTAAACGAACTGAGAGATTTTGGAGGTGGAAAGAGTTTTAAGCTGTTTTTATTTCACTTGTAGAGTAGAGTAAACTAAAACGTGTATTTGGAACTTTACTCTTTGCCCATTCATGTGTATTCACCAATGGTCACCTTATCAAATAGTTCGTCTGAGAGAAGCAGAAGTGAAAATTCTGGCATTAAAAAGTAAACACCCTGCCATATATTGCCTGTGCAAATAACGTGTTTTTCACTAATTAGCCGATCTACCTGTTCGATGATTTTGTGCTCATTGGGACCTGCTGGTTCAGAAAATAGATGAAAACGTTACAGGGTTTTTACTTTCTGAAGACGGGATTGACACACACAGCAAAAGATGGAGTGTTAACATTTTAGAGTTGAACATTTCGGAGTTGATTTTTACTCCCAAAGTGTCCTTTTAAATGGTGTCCAGAGTGTGGGGTGCTTCACATTTTGATAGTGTTAATTTAACTCTGAGGAATGTGGAACTATATAAACCCGCCAAAGTGTTACAATCAACTCTGTGGGAGTCAATTCAACACTGAACCTTTTGCTGTGTAGTTACACCCCTTACTGGAAATTTTGTCTGAAGCGCCAAGCTATTGTGGTTTAATTATCACTGGAGGTCGCTGCAGACCGTCATTGTGCGAAATGTGTGGTCATTTCTCCATCTTTTACACCATCCGTTGGTATCTGGTAGATGGCTGCATTCACAGATTGTAACTGAATCATACTTATTTCTTGGCTTCGTTTGTGGTTGTTAAACATGGCACTGCAATCGACAGCGATGTCTCCAGTCGTGGAAACCCGTTTCTACTGCCTGCTAACGGTCCTTTACCTGTGTTTGGTGGATTTACCCTCCGCTCAAATTATCTACAGCATTTCTGAGGAGGCAAATAAGGGTGCAGCGGTGGGAAATATCGCCAAGGACTTTAACCTTAACACTGAGGATTTGCAGGGCCGTGACTTTCAGATCGTGTCCAGTTCAAACAAGAAATTCTTCAAGGTAAACATGAAAACGGGTGCCTTGATTGTAAATGACAGGATAGACCGCGAGGAGCTTTGTGGGGTGAATGAGAACTGTGTCTTGAACCTGGAGGCTATCGTGAAGCATCCGGTGAATCTCTACCGGTTTGAAGTGAATGTACTGGATATAAATGATAACTCTCCGTTGTTTAATGATGAAAGGATTTTCTTAAATATTACCGAAGATGCTCCAGTTGGAGATAGATATTTTTTGCCAAACGCTGTGGATATGGATGTAGGCAGTAACTCGGTAAAAACCTATTCACTGGCTTCTAATGAACATTTTTCTTTAGATATGCAAAATGACAGAGAGGTTATATCTGCTGAGCTAGTGTTGCAGAAATCTTTGGACAGGGAGCGAGAATCCCAGATTAATATTATACTTTACGCTGTGGATGGAGGTAAACCACCTAAGTCTGGGACTTTGCAAATAACAGTAAACGTGCAGGATATTAATGACAACAAGCCCCTTTTCAGTAAATCCCTTTACAAAGCAAGGGTTGATGAACACGCCAGGATAGGTTCCAGTGTTATCACTGTCTCAGCAACTGATCCCGACGAAGGGTCAAATGGAGAGATAAGGTATTCATTCATTGGCCATAACGCACAGCATGCAGGCATGTTTTCTATTAATGCTGAGAGTGGTGCGATTACAGTAAATGGTCAGTTAGACCACGAGGAGCATTCTGCAGTAGAACTGCGAGTTCAAGCAACAGATAAGGGCGCGTCACCAAAGAGCACTTACTGTAAAGTTTTAGTTGAAATCACTGATGTGAATGACAACGCACCAGTAATACTGGTGACGCCGCTGTCAGAGAGCGTGAGGGAGGACAGTGAACGTGGAACAGCCGTGGCTTTGGTGGCCGTTTCTGACCAGGACAGAGGTAAAAATGGAGTTGTACAATGCAGTATAGCAGGTTCCAGTGACTTTCAACTTAACCCCTCTTATAAAAACCATTACTCGTTAGAGGTGAATGGGCCCCTGGATAGAGAGCGTACTTCTCTTTACAACATCACTATAAAAGCCACGGATGAGGGAGTGCCTCCCCTCTCTAGCACAACGATGTTGACGATACATATTTCGGATATGAATGATAATGCACCGCAGTTTGCTGAACGCTGGATTAGGATATATGTTAAAGAGAACAGTCCAGTAGGTAGTGCAATTGCAACAGTGACTGCGCATGATTTAGACCTAGGTGAAAACGCTAAAGTAACTTACTCGTTTGCTGAAACTAAAAATGAAGGTAGGCTTGCGTCAAAGTTTTTAAATTTAAATGCACTAACTGGCGAGATACACAGTGCACAGACGTTCAATTATGAAGAAATGAAAACATTTCAGTTTCAGCTTGAAGCGAGGGATTCTGGCGAGCCCCCCATGAGTAGTAATGTCACGGTGACAGTATTCGTCCTCGATGACAATGACAACAGCCCCGTTATTCTCCCCCCTTATTCTGACCAAGGCTCCGTTAACTCTGAGAACATCCCCTACTCTGCTGAAGCGGGCTACTTTGTGGCCAAGATCAGGGCTGTAGACGCGGACTCTGGTTACAACGCGCTGCTCTCTTACCACATCACAGAACCCAAAGGAACGAACCTCTTTCGAATCGGAACCAGTTCTGGAGAAATAAGGACTAAGAGGCGAATGAGTGACAGTGACTTGAAGACACACCCTCTAGTAGTCACTGTTTCTGATCACGGTGAGCCAAATCTCTCAGCTACTGTGTCTATTGACATTGTGGTTGTTGAATCTGAAGCCGACGTGCAGAAACCACTCAGATTCGTGCCTGTACAAGATGAAGCTTTATCGACAATAAACATGTACCTGTTCATCGCTATTGTGTCAGTATCTGCCATCTTTCTAGTAAGTCTCGTCACGTTAATGGCGGTGAAGTGCCACAGGACTGACAGTATTTTCAGCAGCTGCAGCGCCCCCATGGTCACTACTCACCCGGACGGGAGTTGGGCTTACTCTAAAACTACTCAGCAGTATGACGTGTGTTTTAGCTCAGACACTCTGAAGAGTGACGTGGTGGTGTTCCCGTCACCATTCCCAGCTGCAGACGCGGAGCTCATCAGTATTGATGGAGGAGACACTTTCAGACAGACTCAAACTCTTCCCAGTACGACAAAGGTAAGATGCAGTCTTTGCAGTAAGTTTGTTTGTTTGTTTGTTTGTTTGTTTCCTTCCCTCCCTCCCTGCAGTTTGTAACTGCAGAATCTTAAGTTCAGATGACTCGGACATCTATAAGGAAAGACGCTTTCTATCGTTATTTCTAACCTAACATTACACGCGCCAGTGGCCAAGTAATTATATGCATCTGTTTTGGCAGTGTACTATTAGAACTGTCAGCTGTTACACATTGAGACAGTACTTCATAAAATATTCCATAGCTCAGTATAAAGTAAGAATAGGGTAAAATCGTTGCGCTCATGCTTCAGCACCATGGACAGCGATCCTTTCGCAAACACAGAAAGATAGTAGATGTCAACTCTGATACTAAAACGGTCTGTTTTCAAACTCGCGCTACCTGGAATGTTTAGGTGCATGCCAAAAACACAGGATGTCGCTGCAGACTGTAGTTTGTACAGTTGAGAGTATTTCCGCACTAGAAGGTAAGCTAAGCAAATCATTCCATCACAGCGTGCTTCCCAGTGTTCGCCAGAACTCGAGAATCAGTCTCGAATGTTCATGTGATGATTCGTGGGCAGAGCATTTCTAAAATAGAAGTCACGCCACAATGGATCTCTCTCTTAATGTGAAATATCGCCTGATTGGGACTGTACTGCTTTTTTGTTTATGGGCTGTGTCTTCCGGTCAGACTGTGTATTCAGTAACAGAGGAGGTGAATACGGGAACTGTTATTGGGAACGTAGCAAAGGACCTTAATCTAAATGTCCAGGAGCTTGAATCGCGCATGTTTCAGATTGTCCCTGGACCATATTCACAGTATCTTAAGGTCGATTTAAAGACTGGACTACTGATGGTGAACGACCGAATTGATCGAGACGAGCTGTGCCCGGATCGTTTAAAATGTTCTCTAAAGATAGAGGTTATTGCGCATGGGCCTACATATATGCGTCAAGTGGATATAAATGTCTTAGATATAAACGATAATACACCAACCTTCCCGGTACCATCGTATTCATTAAACATAACAGAGCATGCTTTTCAAGGAGACCGGTTTCTTTTGCAAGTGGCGGGTGATGCTGATATTGGCAGCAATTCAGTGAAAACATACAGACTTAGTCCGAACGAATATTTCTCTTTGGATGTACAAAATAGCGACGAACAAGGTGTGTCAGCTGAACTTGTACTACAGAAGGCTTTAGACCGAGAGAAACAACACGAAATCCAGCTCATCTTAACCGCTCTTGATGGGGGTAAACCTCCCAAATCGGGGACACTGGATATCACTGTCCATGTTATTGACTTCAACGACAACGCACCAACTTTTAGGAATTCATTGTATAAAACTAAACTGCTTGAAAATGCACTATTTGGGACTTCAGTAATTACAGTGAATGCAACTGACGACGACGAAGGTCAAAATGCAGAAATTATCTACTCGTTGGCCAGACAAGGGAATGTAAAGCGAAAACAGCCATTTGCAATTCATCCCGATTCTGGAGTTATAGCTGTCACGGGAGTTGTCGATTTTGAGGAAACTCCAGCATATGAGCTACGAGTTCAAGCAATGGATAAAGGAAACCCTCCCAGAGTTGGTCACTGCAAAGTCTTAATTGAAGTTGTGGATCTAAATGACAATACTCCTGAAATGTCAATAACACCGCTGCTGAACACGTTGCCTGAGGACGCCAAGCTACAAACAGCTGTGGCTATGATTACAGTTTCTGACAGAGATGCTGGTAAAAATGGGGTAGTGCAGTGTAAAATAACCGACTCCTCTCTTTTTAAACTGGAATCGTCTTACAATAACTATTTGTCTTTGGTTGTCGACGGACCACTGGACAGAGAGAGCACTCCTCAATATAATGTAACTATTACAGCTACAGACGAAGGTAGTCCACCTTTGTCCAGCTCAGGTATATTTACTATTCATATTTCTGATGTAAATGACAACGCTCCCACATTTCAGGAGCCTGTAATGAATGTTTACCTTAAAGAAAACAGTGCTGTTGGCGACAAAATAATACAAGTGACAGCACAAGATGCAGACATCAAAGAGAACGCAGACATCACATACACCCTAATAGATGTAAATAACAACGACAAACCCCTGTCTAATTGTATCAGTATAAACTCAGCGACAGGGGAAATATATAGTGTGAAATCGTTTAATTTTGAAGAAACTAAACAGTTCAGATTTGTGATACAAGCCACCGACTCTGGGACACCTGCGCTTAGCAGCAGTGCAAGTATGAACATTTTTATTTTAGATGAAAATGACAACAGCCCTGTCATTCTCCCGCCTTATTCTGACCAAAGCTCTGTTAACTCTGAGAACATCCCCTATTCTGCTGAAGTGGGCTACTTTGTGGCCAAGATCAGGGCTGCAGACGCGGACTCTGGTTACAACGCGCTGCTTTCTTATCACCTCGCTGAACCCAAAGGCACTAACCTCTTTCGAATCGGAGGTAGTTCTGGAGAAATAAGGACCAAGAGACAAATGAGTGACAGTGACCTGAAAACACACCCACTGGTGATCACGGTGTCTGATCATGGAGAACCTCCTCTCTCAGCGACTGTGTCCATTGATGTTGTGGTTGATGACAGCATAAGTCATATACAGTCCTCTTTTAAGACACGTCCTATCAAAGATGAAGAATTTTCAGATCTGAATCTTTATTTACTCATTGCTATTATATTAGTGACAGTGATCTTATTAGTGAGTCTCATCACTTTAATAGCAGTGAAGTGCCACAGGACTGACGGTATTTTCAGCAGCTGCAGCGCCCCCATGGTCACTACTCACCCGGACGGGAGTTGGGCTTACGCTAAAACTACTCAGCAGTATGACGTGTGTTTTAGCTCAGACACTCTGAAGAGTGACGTGATTGTCTTGCCGTCCCCGTTTGCGCCTGGGGAAGGTGACCTAATAAGTATTGATGGAGGAGACACATGTAAACGGACGCAGACTCTTCCTACTCCACAGAAGGTATGTGATGTAATTGAAACCTTTCAGATGATTTATTGTTGCTGTGGCGTATTACAAGAAGCTCAAACGGTCGGTGAGCTTGTTTTACAGTGCTTTCTTTGCATAGTGTGACTGTCTTATTCATTTCTTCGCTCTTGGCACAGATTAATCTATGTATTCAATACCATGTGCAAAAACACTTATTTAAAAAAAGGTTTATTCCACCGGGTGTTGGATGTAGAATAACTGTTGCAGAGTTTCAGTCTACTCGATTTGTTAAAGGAATGCAGTATTATGAATCATAACTTTCAGTTGCACTTTCACGTTCAAACGTGCTACTTGAAACGTTCTTATATAGCTGTTGAAAACGACATGACTTTAAAAAGGCAAGAAAAAATCAATTTTAAAGTGCCTGGATATGCTATGACGTGACTGCTAACATTTTTGTTTTGATTTATCTTTTGTACTATAAGGTAATTAGTTCTTCATTTCTAATCCCTTGCAAATGCAAATCTTCACAATATTTCACATACAGACATCCTTGTTATGGAAAGTTGTGAATCGATTTAAATAATACTGCTCGTTTCAGCACCTGTGCACCGTCCATTCCCATTATACTCATGTGAGGCTCAAACCCACACTAATGACAATATTTCATGCAAGAAACTGGATTCAATATTTGGAGTCATTGCTTAACACAAAAATAAAATCCTGCTCTTTATCTATATTGAGAAGGTTGTGGTTTTGTGAGAACATATTTTACTGACAAGTTAACTGCCATTTATTTAAATTGCCTTTAACAAACCCTCCACAAATAATAAAAAGGGCGCTGACAAGGCAGCTCAAAGTGCAGGAAAGCAACAGCCAACAGCATTTCACTACCCTGTTAATGGCCTAAGCTAGACGCGTTTCAGCACCACAGGGCTGGACAGCGAAACAGACCGAGGGAAGTTTCCGGAGGTCGGCAGAGTTGAATATCACGGGTTCAGAAAGAAAAGGTCCTTCCCCATATCTCTTCCGACCAATGCACTGATCCAGCTGATCATAATAAACACAACAAGGTAGATGAGCTATATATGAAATGACCTTTAAGAGCACAGGAGGGAGAGCACAACCGGTGAGGCTTTTACTTACTTTTTTCACTTCTGGACACACGTCACTAAGAAATAATGCATTTGTACTGGCGAATTTTATTATTGATGCAGTTATTATTGCAACGCAATGTCTCTGATAATAATGGCAATGATGTTTTTGTTATATCTACTTTTATCTAAATACGGACAAGCACACTGATCATGATAAACTATTGTAAATAGCCTCCACAGAGTGTCGCCATAGACCGCAGTTATGTAGGGTTGATGTTCTAGACTCCACCTCTACTGCATCATAGTGTGTGAACTCAGTGAGAAAATGACGAGCGATACTCTGCTACTCTGAACACGATTGTTCCCCGTCATTTCATAGAAAATAACCGAAGTTGAACATTACTCTTCGTGCATATCTGGAACAAGAAGCGGTGGTGTTGGAGCCAAGGACGACGATGAAAACTATTAGAGGATACGAGCTGACATTAATGTTGTTTCTTTGTTTATGGGACGTGTCTTCCGGTCAGCTTGCATACTCTGTCACGGAAGAGGTAAGCAAGGGAACAGTGGTTGGAAATATAGCAAAGGACTTAAACATTAACATCCAGGAACTGGAGATGCGCATGTTACAGATTGTGTCGGGTTCTAATGAGAAATACTTACAGATAAATGGAAAAACTGGGGAACTGTTTGTGAATGAGAGAATCGACAGAGAGGAGATTTGCGGCACTAATGCGAAGTGTTTTCTAAGGATGGAAGCTGTAGCACAACATCCTCACAGTCTTTACAGGATTCAAATAAATGTTTTGGATGTAAATGATAACGCGCCCACTTTCCCCGTCAGCTCACTTACCTTGAACATCACTGAAAACTCTAATCCGGGAGAAAGGTTCAACCTTCCCACAGCCGAAGACGCCGACACAGGAAGCAATTCTCTTAAAGGCTACAGACTGAGCCCCAATGAGTATTTCTCTTTGGACACACAGACGGAAGGGGGGCAAGGTCTGTCCGCTGAGTTAAGTCTGCAGAAAGCGTTGGATCGAGAGAAGCAGTCAGATATTAATCTGGTGTTGACTGCAATTGACGGAGGTAAACCTACAAAATCTGGCACTTTAGACATTAAAATAAATGTTCTGGATGTGAATGACAACAAACCTGTTTTCAGTAAAACACTATATAAGGTCAAGGTACCTGAAAATGTTGATTCCGGTGCCAAAATACTTTCCGTTACTGCAACAGATGCAGACAGTGGTGTGAATAGCGAAATAGTGTATTCATTCATTGGACATGGACATTCGAAAATCCATGAGTCATTTTCTATAAACCCGGACACTGGTGAAATACAGGTAAATGGTCCAATTGATTTCGAGGAAAATCCAGCTATTGAACTGCGCGTACAGGCAAAAGATAAAGGTTCCCCCCCAAAGACCACACAGTGTAAAGTCCTAGTAGAGGTCGTAGATGTAAACGACAATGCACCTGAGATAACAGTGACACCACTTCTGCAAATGGTGAGAGAAGATGCGAAGCCTGGGACAGCGGTCGCTTTAGTTAAAGTCTCTGATAAAGACGGAGGTAAAAACGGAGAGATACACAGCATCCTCAAAGATAAAGGTCCTTTCAAACTTGAGACTAATTATGAGAACTACTATACTTTAGTTGTAGATGGAATTCTGGACAGGGAAATATATTCCCACTATAATGTTGTTGTTGTAGCCACAGACGGTGGGAGCCCTCCTCTGTTCAGCACTAGCGATTTTACAGTTCACGTTTCTGATGTTAATGATAATGCTCCACGATTCACAGAGCCGCAGATAACAGTCTATGAGAAGGAGAATATGCCTGTGGGAAATCTTATCACAACTGTAACAGCGTATGATCCCGACCTCAATGAAAATGCAAAGTTGTCGTACTCTGTGGTTGATACTAAAAGCAATATTCCTATATCCTCGTTTATCAGCCTCAATTCGGATAGTGGTGAAATATTCACGTTGCAGTCTTTTAACTACGAGGAAATGAAAAAGTTCACATTTCAAGTTCAAGCTACAGATTCAGGAGTCCCTGCATTAAGTAGTAACGTCACTGTACACGTTCTTATCCTGGATGAAAATGACAACAGTCCTGTGATTTTACCGCCTTATTCTGATCAAGGCTCCGTTAACTCTGAGACCATCCCCTACTCCGCTGAAGCGGGCTACTTTGTGGCCAAGATCAGGGCTGTAGATGCGGACTCTGGTTACAACGCCTTGCTGTCTTACCACATCTCAGAACCTAAAGGAACGAATCTTTTCCGAATCGGAACCAGCTCTGGAGAAATAAGAACCAAAAGACGAATGAGTGACAATGACTTAAAAGCACATCCGCTCATCATTCTGGTTTTCGACCATGGAGAACCCTCCTTGTCCGCGACGGTGTCTATTGATGTTGTGGTTTCTGAGGGCATTATGGACGTGGAGAAAACGTTGAGACACGCACCATTAAATGATGAACCCTTTTCAGACCTAAATATGTACCTGCTTATCGCTATTGTGGCAGTATCTGCAAGCTTTCTAGTGAGTCTCATCACTTTAATGGCGGTGAAGTGCCACAGGACTGACGGTATTTTCAGCAGCTGCAGCGCCCCCATGGTCACTACTCACCCGGACGGGAGTTGGGCTTACTCTAAAACTACCCAGCAGTATGACGTGTGTTTTAGCTCAGACACTCTGAAGAGTGACGTGGTGGTGTTTCCGTCACCATTCCCAGCTGCAGACGCGGATCTCATCAGTATTGATGGAGGGGACACTTTCAGACAGACCCAAACTCTTCCCAGTACGACAAAGGTAGGATGTTTGTTTACAATTGCGTCTGCTATTTGAATGGAATATTAATTCTATGCTCGACAAGGTATTTGTTTGCCTCTGTCTGAACCACTTCAAGATGTTAAGAGTAGTCAACACTATGCCTTAGATGCTAGAACTAGCCCGAAAGTAATAATACAAGTAGACTATGCACTCAGCCTGACTGTTATCATTATTTTTTTGTTTTTGTGAATTAAAAAAAATAGGATTTCAATTACACATTCGTATTCAAATTAATCTGCGTATTTGATGCCATGTACAAAAAAACCTACGTTTAAAAACGGTTTATTCCCATTGGGTGTTGGATGTATAATTACAGTTGCACAATTTCAGCCTACTCGTTTGGCCAAAGGAATGTAGTATTATGAATCGTAACTGTCAGTTACACTTTGATATTGAAACTTTCTTAGCTATGCTGCTGCTGTTGAAAACAGCCTGACTTTTAAGAGGCAAGGAAACCAAAACTACTTTAAAGTGCCAGGATATATGTGATAAAGTGTTTGACATGTAATTCTTTTGTTTTGATTTACCTTTTGTGCTATGTCGTAGGCCTAATAAATCGTTCATTTCTAATTCATTACAAACGCAAATCTTGACAATATTTCACCTCCTTGTTATGGGAAGTTGTAAATGGCGATTAAAATAATACTGCCCTTTTGATCTAATCAACACCTGTGCACTGTTCATTTCCATCATACTCATGTCACGCTCAACCCACACTAATGACAATATTCCATGCCCGAAAGTGGATTCAACATTTGGAGTCATTGATAAACACAAAGGGACAAGTGTATCCAGAAATATGCCCTTTATCTATATTTAGAAGGTTGTGTTTTTGCAATGCTAATTTAACTGACAAAATGGGCACTGACAAGGCAGCTCGAAATGCGGGAAAGCAACAGCCAATAGCATTCCACTTGCTAGTGGCTAAACGCATTTCAGCACCACTGGGCTGGACAGCGAAACAGACCGAGGAAAGTTTCCGGAGGTCGGCAGAGGTGAATATCCCAGGTTCTGTTCCGGCCAATGCACTGAACCAGCTGATCATTATAAACACACCTCTCCAGCAAGGTAGACGAGTTAATTAGTGAAATGACCTTTAAGAGCAGAGGCGGGAGAGCACCAGCGGTGACACTTTTACTCACTTTTTCCACTTCTGGACACACGCCACTAAGAAAGTATGCATTTACTGGTAAATTGCGATTTATTGACGCCATACTATGTCTCTAACAATAATGGTAAGTTAGTTTTGTTTGTTATATCTACTTTTAACTAAATAAGGAGAAGCACACTGATCATAATAATCTATTCTATGTAGCCTCCGCAGAGTGTCGCCATAGACCGCGGTTATGTAGCGCTGATGTACTAGACTCCACCTCTACTGCATCATAGTGTGTGAACTCAGTGAGAAAATGACAAAAGATAGTCCGCTACTCTGAACACGGCTGTCCCCCTTAATGCTATAGGAAATAACCAAAATTGGACCTTACTGTGCATGACTATCTGCCACCAGAAGAGGTGATGTTAGAGCCAAGGACAACAATGAAAACAATTAGAGGATACGAACTGACATTATTTTTGTTTCTTTGTTTATGGGACGTGTCTTTCGGTCAGCTTGCATACTCTGTCACGGAAGAGGTAAGCAAGGGAGCAGTGGTTGGAAATATAGCAAAGGACTTAAACATTAACATCCAGGAACTGGAGATCCGCATGTTCCAGATCGTGACCGGTTTTAATAAGAAATACTTCCAGATAAACGGGAAAACTGGGGAATTGTTTGTGAATGAGAGAATCGACAGAGAGGAGATTTGCGGCACGAATGCGAAGTGTTTTCTAAGAATGGAAGCTGTAGCTCAAAATCCTCACAATCTTTACAGGATTCAAATAAATGTTTTGGATGTAAATGATAACGCGCCCACTTTCCCCGTCAACTCGCTTACCTTAAACATCACTGAAAACTCTAATCCGGGAGAAAGGTTCAACCTTCCCACAGCCGAAGACGCCGACACAGGAAGCAATTCTCTTAAAGGCTACAGACTGAGCCCCAATGAGTATTTCTCTTTGGACACACAGAGCGAAGGGGGGCAAGGTCTGTCAGCTGAGTTAGTTCTGCAGAAAGCTTTGGATCGAGAGAAGCAGTCGGATATTAAGCTGGTGTTGACTGCAATTGACGGAGGTAAACCTGCAAAATCTGGCAGTTTAGACATTAAAATAAATGTTCTGGATGTGAATGACAACAATCCTGTTTTCAGTAAAACACTATACAAAGTGAAGATACCTGAAAATGTTGCTTCCAGAACCAAAATAGTTTCGGTTACTGCAACAGATGCCGACAATGGTGTGAATAGCGAAATTGTGTATTCATTCATTGGACATGGACATTCGAAAATATATGGCTTATTCTCTATAAACCCGAAAACTGGTGAAATACAGGTAAATGGTCCACTTGATTTCGAGGAGAATCCAGCTATTGAACTCCGTGTACAAGCAAAAGATAACGGTTACTCCCCAAAGACTACACAGTGTAAAGTCCTAATAGAAGTCATGGATGTAAACGACAATGCACCTGAGATAACGGTGACACCACTTTTACAAAAGGTGAAAGAAGATACGAAGCCTGGGGCAGCGGTTGCTTTGATTACAGTCTCTGATAAAGATGGAGGTGAAAACGGAGAGATACAGAGCATCCTTAAAGATAAAGGTCCTTTCAAACTTGAGACTAATTATGAGAACTATTACTCCTTAGTTGTAGATGGAATTTTAGACAGAGAAAAATATTCCCACTATAATGTTACCGTTGTGGCCTCAGACGGTGGGAGCCCCCCTCTGTCCAGCACCAGCGATTTTACAGTTTATGTTTCTGATGTTAATGATAATGCTCCACGATTCCCAGACCCTCAGATAACAGTTTACATAAAGGAGAATATGCCTGTGGGGAGTCTTATCACGACTGTAACAGCTTATGATCCTGACCTCAATGAAAATGCACAGTTGTCGTACTCTGTGGTTCATAGTAAAAGTAATATTCCTATATCCTCGTTTATCAGTCTCAATTCTGATAGTGGTGAAATATTCACCTTGCAGTCTTTTAACTACGAGGAAATGAAAAAGTTCACATTTCAAGTTCAAGCTACAGATTCTGGTGTCCCTGCATTAAGTAGTAACGTCACTGTACACGTTCTTATCCTGGATGAAAATGACAACAGTCCTGTGATTTTACCGCCTTATTCTGATCAAGGCTCCGTTAACTCTGAGAACATCCCCTACACTGCTGAAGCGGGCTACTTTGTGGCCAAGATCAGGGCTGTAGACGCGGACTCTGGTTACAACGCGCTGCTGTCTTACCACATCTCAGAACCTAAAGGAACGAATCTTTTCCGAATCGGAACCAGCTCTGGAGAAATACGAACCAAAAGACGAATGAGTGACAATGATTTGAAAACTCACCCACTGGTCATTTTGGTTTCCGATAATGGAGAACCTGCTTTGTCGGCTACTGTTTCTATTGACGTGGCTGTCGTGGAAAGCTCAGGTGAACTTGAAACTAAGTTTAGACATGTTCCTGCTAAGGATGATACATTTTCAGATTTGAACTTTTATTTGCTTATTGCAATCGTTGCAGTATCAGTGATTTTTCTGCTGAGTCTTATCAGTTTAATAGCAGTAAAATGCCACAAAACAAATAACAATTTCAGCAGTTATAGCGCCCCAGTCATCACCACACATCCTGACGGGAGTTGGTCTTACTCCAAATCTACACAGCAATATGACGTGTGTTTTAGCTCTGACACGCTGAAGAGTGACGTTGTAGTTTTTCCTGCACCGTTTCCTCCTGCGGATGCGGAACTTATCAGTATAAATGAAGGGGATACATTCACGAGGACACAAACACTTCCAAACAAAGAGAAGGTAAGAACATTGCAGATTAATTCTTTTTCCGTGTAAGAGAATGACGTAATATGGGTATTAATGTGTGAGGGCCAGTTTTGGTGTGTGCCTTCATATTGTGTTTATGACGCTTACCTGTAACTCTCCATGGTACTGATAGTCCCACATATGCCCTGAGGGGAACACAACGGAATCTTTTTTTTTTGTGGCTGTAAAGTTTAAGGGCACGAGAGTGATAAATGGTGGAGCTGTTTAATCCATTAAACATGACGACAGCCATATTAGTTTAAGTTTTTGCGATTTTAGCAGTGCTTCTAACTACCCTTAGTTTCAAATCAAAAGAATTAGACTAGTTTAATACTGCTGCCGTTATTATGCTTAGTGTTAGCTATCTGGGACTTTCAGTGTTAATGAGATAGTGGTTCACCAAGACTCCTGTTTCTGTAGGAACGCAGTTAGTAACTGTCCACGGTCCTGAAAATGTATCGCCACTTTTAGTGCAGTGAATGGGCCTTTGCAAAAAGACACACACACACACACACACACACACACACACACACACACACACACACACACACACGACTACCTAATTGGGGAACTATCAAATCATTTATACTGTTGGATTTTAATCTTAACAACGTCCTACATAACCTTTTCTTAGAATTACAATTGTCTCTCTGGATTGCTAAAGTAGGCCTACGTATAATTTCAAAATAGTGAGCCTAATGCGGAATATATGTGTTCTTTACCATACATATAGGCTAAGAACATTTTGTTTCGCATGACAGGTGTGATACATGTTCTACTCTTTGGTCACGAGTCTTTTGTAAACATATTCAACACTTGGCAAGTATCTTGTTGACATTTGTCTGAATTTCTCCACACGGTGTCACTGGCGACCCACGGATGAATATTGTCCTGTTTTTGGTGGCTCCGCCTTGCTTGAGAGGAGGGCTTTGGGTCTGGCAGAAGTCTTTGTTCTGGAGATGGGTATGACCGAGATGCGAATGCAGTGTTATCTGCTTCGAAAATATTTTGTTTGAAAATGCGGATGAAGAGAGTCACATATATCCGAATTCAGAGTTGATGGATTATGGCGCCTATTTGGGAACACGGATACAACACAGTGTGTTTCTCTTTGCTTTTTGGTCTGTGGAGTATCGCGTCAGGACAGCTGGTGTATACAGTTTCGGAAGAGACGAGCCCAGGAATTACTGTTGGAAACCTCGCAAAAGATTTGAACCTAAATGTGCAGGATCTTGAACGACGGGGATTTCAGATAGTGGATGGACCCAATAAAAGGTATTTTGATCTAAACGGAAAAACTGGTAATATCCATGTCCGGGAAAGAATAGACAGGGAGGCACTATGCGATCGAAGCTCTAAGTGCCCTTTGGAATTGGAGGCCATTGTTAAGTCTCCACTAAATATGTATCGCTTCGAAGTAAATGTTTTAGACATAAACGACAATGCGCCGACATTTCAATTATCTGTTAGTCAGGTAAATATCTCTGAATTGGCATTTTCAGGCGAGAGGTTTTCCTTGCCGTTTGCATACGATGCGGATGTTGCGACTAACTCGGTGAAAAGCTATAAGCTGAGCCAGAATGAATACTTCTCCATTGATGTGCATAGCGGTGGTGATATAGTATCTGCCGAGTTAGTGCTACAAAAGCCATTAGACAGAGAGAAGCTTCCTTTGATTCAGTTAACGCTTACTGCTGTAGATGGTGGGAAGCCTCCAAGAACCGGAACAACGAAAATTGTGGTTAATGTTATTGATGTGAATGACAATATTCCTGTGTTTAGTAAAGCCCTCTATAAAGCACAGATTCACGAGAATGTTCCATCCGGCACATCTGTTGTAAGTGTACAGGCTGCTGACTTAGATGAGGGCATTAATGGTGAAATCGTGTACTCAATTGTAAATCAAGGCGGTCCGAATGAAATTAATTATTTTACCATTAACCCTCTTACGGGAGAGATAACAGTAACGGGAGAGTTAGATCATGAAACCGGCGCCGCTATAGAGATTCGCGTGAAAGCTACTGACAGAGGACAGAATCCACGAGCTGCATTTTGTAAAGTGCTTGTTGAAATTGTTGATGTAAATGATAACGTTCCTGACATTTCTGTGACGTCGTTAGAAGATATAATTCAGGAGGATTCGCCTGTGGGTACAATGGTTGGACTGATAACAGTCAAAGACAACGATGCTGGAAAAAACGGTGCAGTAAATCTGAAGATAGTAGGCTCAGTCCCATTTAAAATTGAAAATACTTACAAAAATAAGTACTCATTAATGGTTGATGGGCCACTAGATAGGGAGACAACGCCTATTTATAATGTTACCATAACAGCAACGGATGAGGGGACCCCTCCTCTCTCCAGCACTAGTGTTATCACTGTTCGTGTCTCTGATGTGAATGACAATGCACCGCAATTTCCTGAAGCCGTCATTAATGTTTATGTAAAAGAGAACAGTCCTGTTGGGTCTGTACTTCACACCGTATCCGCGTATGATCCGGATATAGACAATAATGCACAGGTAGTGTATTCATTAATTGACAATTTATTGAAAAGCACAGCCCATGCAGTTAACATAAATTCTGTTACTGGAGATATACACGCATTGCAGTCGTTTAACTTTGAGGAAATGAAAACCTTCCAATTTCAAGTTCAGGCAACAGACTCCGGTGTTCCTCCTCGGAGGAGCAACGCCACTGTTAATGTTTTTATTTTAGATGAGAATGACAACTCTCCAGCCATTCTTCCTCCTTACTCAGAGCACGGCTCTGTTAACAGTGAAAATATCCCTTATACTGCCGAAGCTGGATACTTTGTGGCCAAAATCAGGGCTGTGGACGCGGACTCTGGATATAACGCGCTGCTTTCTTATCACATCTCTGAACCCAAAGGAAATAATCTCTTCCGAATCGGAACCAGCAGTGGGGAAATCAGGACTAAGAGGAGAATGAGTGACAATGATTTGAAAACTCACCCACTGGTCATTTTGGTTTCCGATAATGGAGAACCTGCTTTGTCGGCTACTGTTTCTATTGACGTGGCTGTCGTGGAAAGCTCAGGCGAACTTGAAACTAAGTTTAGACATGTTCCTGCTACGGATGATACATTTTCAGATTTGAACTTTTACTTGCTTATTGCAATCGTTGCAGTATCAGTGATTTTTCTGCTGAGTCTTATCAGTTTAATAGCAGTAAAATGCCACAAAACAAATAACAATTTCAGCAGTTATAGCGCCCCAGTCATCACCACACATCCTGACGGGAGTTGGTCTTACTCCAAATCTACACAGCAGTATGACGTGTGTTTTAGCTCTGACACGCTGAAGAGTGACGTTGTAGTTTTTCCTGCACCGTTTCCTCCTGCGGATGCGGAACTTATCAGTATAAATGAAGGGGATACATTCACGAGGACACAAACACTTCCAAACAAAGAGAAGGTAAGAACATTGCAGATTAATTCTTTTTCCGTGTAAGAGAATGACGTAATATGGGTATTAATGTGTGAGGGCCAGTTTTGGTGTGTGCCTTCATATTGTGTTTATGACGCTTACCTGTAACTCTCCATGGTACTGATAGTCCCACATATGCCCTGAGGGGAACACAACGGAATCTTTTTTTTTTTTTGTGGCTGTAAAGTTTAAGGGCACGAGAGTGATAAATGGTGGAGCTGTTTAATCCATTAAACATGACGACAGCCATATTAGTTTAAGTTTTTGCGATTTTAGCAGTGCTTCTAACTACCCTTAGTTTCAAATCAAAAGAATTAGACTAGTTTAATACTGCTGCCGTTATTATGCTTAGTGTTAGCTATCTGGGACTTTCAGTGTTAATGAGATAGTGGTTCACCAAGACTCCTGTTTCTGTAGGAACGCAGTTAGTAACTGTCCATGGTCCTGAAAATGTATCGCCACTCTTAGTGCAGTGAATGGGCCTTTCCAAAAGACACACACACACACACACACACACACACACACACACACACACACACACACACACGACTACCTAATTGGGGAACTATCAAATCATTTATACTGTTGGATTTTAATCTTAACAACCTTTTCTTAGAATTACAATTGTCTCTCTGGATTGTTAAAGTAGGCCTACGTATAATTTCAAAATAGTGAGCCTAATGCGGAATATATGTGTTCTTTACCATACATATAGGCTCAGAACATTTTGTTTCGCATGACAGGTGTGATACATGTTCTACTCTTTGGTCATGAGTCTTTTGTAAACATATTCAACACTTGGCAAGTATCTTGTTGACATTTGTCTGAATTTCTCCACACGGTGTCACTGGCGACCCATGGTTGAATATTGTCCTTTTTTTGGTGGCTCCGCCTTGCTTGAGAGGAGGGCTTTGGGTCTGGCAGAAGTCTTTGTTCTGGAGATGGGTATGACCGAGATGCGAATGCGGTGTTATCTTCTTGGAAAATATTTTGTATGAAAATGCGTATAAAGAGAATCATATACACCCGAATTTAACGTTGATGGATTATGGCGTCTATCTGGGAATACGGATACAACACGGTGTGTTTCTCTTTGCTTTTTGGTCTCTGGAGTATCGCGTCAGGACAGCTGGTGTATACCGTTTCTGAAGAGACGAGCCCAGGAATTACTGTTGGAAACCTCGCAAAAGATTTGAACCTCAATGTGCAGGATCTTGAACGACGGGGATTTCAGATAGTGGATGGACCCAATAAGAGGTATTTTGATCTGAACGGAAAAACTGGTAATATCCATGTCCGGAAAGAATAGACAGGGAAGCACTATGCGGACGGAGCGACAAATGCTCTTTAGAACTGGAGGCCATTGTTAAGTCGCCACAGAATATATATCGCTTTGAAGTGAATGTATTAGACATAAATGATAATGCACCGATATTTGAATCTTCTAATAGTCAGTTAAATGTTTCAGAATTAGCTTTTTCAGGTGAGAGGTTTTCTTTGCCAATAGCATACGATGCGGATGCTGCTATTAACTCGGTGAAAAGCTATAAGCTGAGCCCTAATGAATACTTCTCCATTGATGTGCATAGCGGAGGCGATACCGTGTCTGCCGAGTTAGTGCTACAAAAGCCATTAGACAGAGAGAAGCTTGCCGTGATTCAGTTAACCCTTACTGCTTTAGATGGAGGAAAGCCCCAAGATCAGGAACAACGAAAGTTGTGGTAAATGTTATTGATGTGAATGACAATATTCCCGTGTTTAGTAAACCCCTCTACAAAGCACAAATCCAGGAGAATGTTCTTCCTGGTACGTCTGTTGTGACCGTTCAGGCTAGTGACTTAGACGAAGGTTTAAATAGTGAAATCACGTACTCAATTGTAAACCAAGGCGGTTTGGATAAAATAAATGTTTTTACCATTAACCCCATTACGGGGGAGATCACAGTAACTGGAGAGTTAGATCATGAAACCAGCGCCGCTATAGAGATTCGCGTGAAGGGTACTGACAGAGGACATAATCCACGTGCTGCGTTTTGTAAAGTGCTTGTTGAAGTAATAGATGTAAATGATAACGTCCCTGAAATGTCGCTGACGTCACTGGGAGACGTTATTCAGGAAGATGCACCTGTAGGCACAATGGTTGGACTGATAACAGTCAAAGACAGCGATGCTGGAAAAAACGGTGCAGTAAATCTGAAGATAAAGGGCTCAGTCCCATTTAAAATTGAGAATACTTACAAAAATAAGTACTCATTAATGGTTGATGGGCCCCTGGATAGAGAGACGACACCTATTTATAATGTAACCATAACAGCAACGGATGAGGGGACCCCTCCTCTCTCCAGCACTAGTGTTGTTACTGTCCGCGTCTCTGATGTGAATGATAATGCACCGCAATTTCCTGAACCCATTATTAACGTTTATGTAAAAGAAAACGCTCCTGTTGGGTCTGTACTTCACACTGTATCGGCCTTTGACCCAGATGTAGACAATAATGCACAGATTGTATATTCATTAGTTGATAATGCATTCAAAAGCGCAGCATCTGTAGTTAACATTAACTCGGTCACTGGAGATATACACGCATTACAATCGTTTAACTTTGAGGAAATGAAAACTTTCCAGTTTCAGGTTCAGGCTTCAGACTCAGGTGTTCCTCCTCGGAAGAGCAACGCCACTGTTAATGTTTTTATTTTAGATGAGAATGACAACTCTCCAGCCATTCTTCCTCCTTACTCAGAGCACGGCTCGGTTAACAGCGAAAATATTCCTTATACTGCAGAAGCTGGATACTTTGTGGCCAAAATCAGGGCTGTAGACGCAGACTCTGGATATAATGCACTCCTTTCTTATCACATCTCTGAACCCAAAGGAAATAATCTCTTTCGAATCGGAACCAGCAGTGGGGAAATCAGGACTAAGAGGAGAATGAGTGACAATGATTTGAAAACTCACCCACTGGTCATTTTGGTTTCCGATAATGGAGAACCTGCTTTGTCGGCTACTGTTTCTATTGACGTGGCTGTCGTGGAAAGCTCTGGTGAACGTCAAACTAAGTTTAGACATGTTCCTGTTAAAGATGATACATTTTCGGATTTGAACTTTTATTTGCTCATTGCAATTGTCTCAGTATCAGTGATTTTTCTGCTGAGTCTTGTCAGTTTAATAGCAGTAAAATGCCACAAAACAAACAACAATTTCAGCAGTTATAGCGCCCCAGTCATCACCACACATCCAGATGGAAGCTGGTCTTACTCCAAATCTACACAGCAGTATGACGTGTGTTTTAGCTCTGACACACTGAAGAGTGACGTTGTAGTTTTCCCGCACCGTTTCCTCCTGCGGATGCGGAACTGATCAGTATCAGTGAAGGAGACACGTTTACGAGGACACAAACACTTCCAAACAAAGAGAAGGTAAGAACATTGCAGATTATTTCTTCCTTCGAGAAAGGCGTGTATTAGTGAAAGACAGTTATTGTGTGTGGTCTCATGGTGCTGGTTTATGACACTTAACTGTAACTCTCCATGGTGCTGATAGGCCGCCAGATGTCTTGAAGTGAATAAGACAAAATCTCTCCTCAAATCTTTTCTGCGGGTAATATTTTGCGGGGATGAGCTTGATAACCAGGAAGGGATTGTGACGAGTTCCTAAACGGTGTATTTTCTTCTTCTTCATAAGTCATAACAGTGACGATAGTTCAGCAGCGCAACAGCTAACCTATCGGTTTCGAGTCATAGAAATCAGATTAACACTATTGCTGTTGTATGAATGCCAAATGCCAGTTGTTATTTGTACATGTTACGGTAAAGGCAGTCGTAGAGGTTCACCCACACAACTTTTTTCTGTAGTAATGCATTCGGTAACTGTCCGCGGTGCTGAAATTGTATAGCCCCTCAAGGCAGTGAATAGACCGGTACAGCAAATAATACACACACACACACACACACACACACACACACACACACACACACACCGCAAAATGTGTAAATAATTATGTATATTATTTTTTGGATTTAAGTTTTAACCGTTTTATCCTGTAATGTTTTGTGGCACTCCCATTGTTTTTCTGTGACTTGTGGATGTTTACCCTTTTACTAAAGTATTTCCACTTTAATAAAAAGGAAGCCTCTTTAATTTAGTAAAATAAAGGAAAATATGTATTTTAGCACGCATGTAGGCCAACAACTTTTCGTTTTTAGGAGGTGTCTTCTGAAAACATATTGAACATAAGTTAGTTATCTCTGTGGCTTTTGTCTGAATTTCTCCACACGGTGTCACTGGCGACCCACGGTTGAATGTTGGCCTGTTGTTGGTTGCTCCGCCTTGTTTGAGAGGAGGGCTTTGGGTCTGGCAGAAGTCTTTGTTCTGGGGATGCGCATAGCCGAGACGAGAATGTGGTGTTATCTTCTTGGAAAATATTTTGTATGAAAATGCGGATGAAGAGAGTCATATACACCCGAATTTACAGTTGATGGATTATGGCGCCTATCTGGGGACACAGACACAACTCGGTGTGTTTCTCTTTGCTTTTGGTCTCTGGAGTATCGCGTCAGGACAGCTGGTGTATACAATTTCGGAGGAGACGAGCCCAGGAATTACCGTTGGAAACCTCGCAAAAGATTTGAACCTTAATGTGCAGGATCTTGAACGTCGGGGATTTCAGATAGTGGATGGACCCAATAAGAGGTATTTTGATCTGAACGGAAAAACTGGTAATATCCATGTCCGGGAAAGAATAGACAGGGAAGAACTATGTGGACGCAGCGACAAATGCTCTTTAGAACTGGAGGCCATTGTTAAGTCGCCTCTGAATATGTATCGCTTTGAAGTAAATGTATTAGACATAAATGATAACGGGCCGACATTTCAGTCATCTACCAGTCAGATAAATATTTCTGAATCGGCTTTTTCTGGCGAGAGGTTTTCCTTGCCAATAGCAGATGACGTGGATGTTGCGATTAACTCAGTGAGAAGCTATAAGCTGAGCCAGAATGAATACTTTTCTATTGATGTGCATAGCGGAGGTGATACTGCAGAGTTAGTGCTACAAAAGCCATTAGACCGAGAGAAGCTCCCAGTGATTCAACTAACTCTCACTGCTTTAGATGGTGGGAAGCCTCCAAGATCCGGAACAACGAAAATTCTGGTCAATGTTATAGATGTGAATGACAACATTCCTGTTTTTCCCAAAGCCTTATACAAAGCACAGATTTCCGAGAATGTTCCACCCGGTACATCTGTAGTAATTGTACAGGCTCATGACTTAGATGAAGGCATAAATGGTGAAATCATGTATACAATTGTAAATCAAGGCGGTTCAAATAAAATGAATGTTTTCACCATTAACTCTCTAACGGGCGAGATAACAGTAACAGGAGATCTAGATCACGAAACCAGCGCCGCTATAGAGATTCGCGTAAAGGCCACTGATAGAGGACAGAATCCACGAGCTGCATTTTGTAAAGTGCTTGTTGAAATTGTCGATGTAAATGATAATATTCCCCAAATATCGGTGACGTCGTTAGAAGATGTAATTCAGGAGGATTCGCCTGTGGGCACAATGGTTGGACTGATAACAGTCAAAGACAACGATGCTGGAAAAAACGGTGCAGTAAGTCTAAAGATAAAGGGCACAGTCCCATTTAAAATTGAGAATACTTACAAAAATAAGTACTCATTAATGGTTGATGGGCCACTGGATAGAGAGACGACACCTATTTATAATGTAACCATAACAGCAACGGATGAGGGGACCCCTCCTCTCTCCAGCACTAGTGTTATTACTGTCCGTGTCTCTGATGTGAATGATAATGCACCGCAATTTCCTGAACCCATTATTAACGTGTATGTGAAAGAAAACACTCCTGTTGGGTCTGTACTCCACACTGTATCGGCCTTTGACCCAGATGTAGACAATAATGCACAGATTGTATATTCATTAGTTGATAATGCATTCAAAAGCGCAGCATCTGTAGTTAACATTAACTCGGTCACTGGAGATATACACGCATTACAATCGTTTAACTTTGAGGAAATGAAAACCTTCCAGTTTCAGGTTCAGGCTTCAGACTCGGGTGTTCCTCCTCGGAAGAGCAACGCCACTGTTAATGTTTTTATTTTAGATGAGAATGACAACTCTCCAGCCATTCTTCCTCCTTACTCAGAGCACGGCTCGGTTAACAGCGAAAATATCCCTTACACCGCAGAAGCTGGATACTTTGTGGCCAAAATCAGGGCTGTAGACGCAGACTCTGGATATAATGCACTCCTTTCTTATCACATATCTGAACCCAAAGGAAATAATCTCTTTCGAATCGGAACCAGCAGTGGGGAAATCAGGACTAAGAGGAGAATGAGTGACAATGATTTGAAAACTCACCCGCTAGTAATTTTGGTTTCTGATAATGGAGAACCTGCATTGTCGGCTACTGTTTCTATTGACGTGGCTGTCGTGGAGAGCTCAGGTGAACTTCAAACCAAGTTTAGACATGTTCCTGTCAAGGATGAAACGTTTTCAGATTTGAACTTTTATTTGCTCATAGCCATCGTCTCTGTATCAGTGATTTTTCTACTGAGTCTTATCAGTTTAATAGCAGTAAAATGCCACAAAACAAGTAACAATTTCAGCAGTTATAGCGCACCAGTCATCACCACACATCCTGACGGGAGCTGGTCTTACTCCAAATCTACACAGCAGTATGACGTGTGTTTTAGCTCTGACACACTGAAGAGTGACGTTGTAGTTTTCCCCGCACCGTTTCCTCCTGCGGATGCAGAACTTATCAGTATAAATGAAGGGGACACATTCACGAGGACACAAACACTTCCAAACAAAGAGAAGGTAAGAACACTGCAGATTAATTCTTCTTCCGTTTATGAGAATTACGTAATATGTGTGTTAATTGTGTGAGTGCCAGTTTTGCTGTGTGGCCTCATGTTGTTTTTATGACGCGTACTTGTAACTCTCCATGGTGCTGACAGCCCCATGCCCTGAGGTGAACACGGCGGAATCTTTTGTTTTTGGTTGTAGAAGTCTGCGGGAACGAGAGTGATAAATGGTGAAATTGTGTAATCCATTATACATGACCACAACCACATTAGTTTAACTTTTGTGTTTTTAGCTTTGCTCCTAACTGCCCTATTCGTGTCAAGTCAAAAGAATTAGACTAGTTTAATACTGCTACCGTTATTATGCTTACTGTTAGCTATCTGGCACTTTCAGTGTTAATGAGATAGTTGTTCACCAAGACTCCTGTTTATGTAGGAACGCAGTTAGTAACTCTCCACGGTCCTGAAAATGTATCGCCACTTTTAGTGCAGTGAATGTGTGTGTGTGTGTTCTCTTTGCTCAGCCCCCCCCCCCCCACACACACACGGCTACCTAATGGGAGAATTATCAGGTCATATGCGGTTGGATTTTAGTTTTAACCAGTTCTATTTTTAGAATTACAATTGACTCTCTGGATTGTTTATATTTGTCACAATTGTTAAAGTAGGCCTACGTAGAATTTCAAAATAGTGAGCCTAATGCTTCCGAATATGGTGTGGTATTTAGCATACATATAGGCTAAGAACGTTTCGTTTCGCATGGCAGGTATGATAACTTTTTTACTCTTTGGTCACCAGTCATTTGTAAACATATTTAACACCTGCACGTATCTCGTTGAAATTTGTCTGAATTTCTCCACACGATGTCACTGGCGACCCACGGTTGAATATTGTCCTGTTGTTGGTGGCTCCGCCTTGCTTGAGAGGAGGGCTTTGGGTCTGGCAGAAGTCTTTGTTCTGGAGATGGGCATGACCGAGATGCGAATGCGGTGTTATCTTCTTCGAAAATATTTTGTATGAAAATGCGTATAAAGAGAATCATATACACCCGAATTTAAGGTTGATGGATTATGGCGTCTATTTGGGAATACGGATACAACACGGTGTGTTTCTCTTTGCTTTTTGGTCTCTGGAGTATCGCGTCAGGACAGCTGGTGTATACCGTTTCTGAAGAGACGAGCCCAGGAATTACTGTTGGAAACCTCGCAAAAGATTTGAACCTCAATGTGCAGGATCTTGAACGACGGGGATTTCAGATAGTGGATGGACCCAATAAGAGGTATTTTGATCTGAACGGAAAAACTGGTAACATCCATGTCCGGGAAAGAATAGACAGGGAAGCACTATGCGGACGGAGCGACAAATGCTCTTTAGAACTGGAGACCATTGTTAAGTCGCCGCAGAATATATATCGCTTTGAAGTGAATGTATTAGACATAAACGATAATGCACCGATATTTGAATCACCTATTAGTCAGTTAAATGTTTCAGAATCAGCTTTTTCAGGTGAGAGGTTTTCTTTGCCAATAGCATACGATGCGGATGCTGCTATTAACTCGGTGAAAAGCTATAAGCTGAGCCCCAACGAATACTTCTCTATCGATGTGCATAGTGGAGGTGATACCGTGTCAGCTGAGTTAGTGCTACAAAAGCCATTAGACAGAGAGAAGCTTGCCGTGATTCAGTTAACTCTTACTGCTTTAGATGGAGGAAAGCCCCAAGATCAGGAACAACGAAAGTTGTGGTAAATGTTATTGATGTGAATGACAATATTCCCGTATTTAGTAAACCCCTCTACAAAGCACAAATCCAGGAGAATGTTCTTTCTGGTACGTCTGTTGTGACCGTTCAGGCTAGTGACTTAGACGAAGGTTTAAATAGCGAAATCACGTACTCAATTGTAAACCAAGGCGGTTTGGATAAAATAAACGTTTTTACCATTAACCCCATTACGGGGGAAATAACAGTAACTGGAGAGTTAGATCATGAAACCAGCGCCGCTATAGAGATTCGCGTAAAGGGTACTGACAGAGGACATAATCCACGTGCTGCGTTTTGTAAAGTGCTTGTTGAAGTAATAGATGTAAATGATAACGTCCCTGAAATGTCGCTGACGTCACTGGGAGACGTTATTCAGGAAGATGCACCTGTAGGCACAATGGTTGGACTGATAACCGTCAAAGACAGCGATGCTGGAAAAAACGGTGCAGTAAATCTGAAGATAAAGGGCTCAGTCCCATTTAAAATTGAGAATACTTACAAAAATAAGTACTCATTAATGGTTGATGGGCCCCTGGATAGAGAGACGACACCTATTTATAATGTAACCATAACAGCAACGGATGAGGGGACCCCTCCTCTCTCCAGCACTAGTGTTATTACTGTCCGTGTCTCTGATGTGAATGATAATGCACCGCAATTTCCTGAACCCATTATTAACGTGTATGTGAAAGAAAACACTCCTGTTGGGTCTGTACTCCACACTGTATCGGCCTTTGATCCAGATGTAGACAATAATGCACAGATTGTATATTCATTAGTTGATAATGCATTCAAAAGCGCAGCATCTGTAGTTAACATTAACTCGGTCACTGGAGATATACACGCATTACAATCGTTTAACTTTGAGGAAATGAAAACCTTCCAGTTTCAGGTTCAGGCTTCAGACTCGGGTGTTCCTCCTCGGAAGAGCAACGCCACTGTTAATGTTTTTATTTTAGATGAGAATGACAACTCTCCAGCCATTCTCCCTCCTTACTCAGAGCACGGCTCGGTTAACAGCGAAAATATCCCTTACACCGCAGAAGCTGGATACTTTGTGGCCAAAATCAGGGCTGTAGACGCAGACTCTGGATATAATGCACTCCTTTCTTATCACATATCTGAACCCAAAGGAAATAATCTCTTTCGAATCGGAACCAGCAGTGGGGAAATCAGGACTAAGAGGAGAATGAGTGACAATGATTTGAAAACTCACCCGCTAGTAATTTTGGTTTCTGATAATGGAGAACCTGCATTGTCGGCTACTGTTTCTATTGACGTGGCTGTCGTGGAGAGCTCAGGTGAACTTCAAACCAAGTTTAGACATGTTCCTGTTAAAGATGATACCTTTTCGGTTTTGAACTTTTATTTGCTCATTGCAATTGTCTCAGTATCAGTGGTTTTTTTGCTGAGTCTTATCAGTTTAATAGCAGCAAAATGCCACAAAACAAGTAACAATTTCAGCAGTTATAGCGCCCCAGTCATCACCACACATCCAGATGGAAGCTGGTCTTACTCCAAGTCTACACAGCAGTATGACGTGTGTTTTAGCTCTGACACACTGAAGAGTGACGTTGTAGTTTTCCCCGCACCGTTTCCTCCTGCGGATGCGGACCTGATCAGTATCAGTGAAGGAGACACGTTCACAAGAACACAAACACTTCCAAACAAAGAGAAGGTAAGAACACTGCAGATTCGTTGCTTTGTAGTGACGTCTAACATGTATAAGTGTGTGACATACAGTTTTTATGTGGTTGCATGGTGCTGTGTAAACAGCCACTCTCCATGGTGCTGACAGGCTGCCAGCTTCCTCGTTGGTTTCTTAGATCGATTTTTATAGTTCTTTGTGAGTTCAATTTTTATTCAAAGTGATAACACTGACAGTAAATGGCAGTTATTTTGGTATTTGCATTTGAAAGTGCATTTACATTGACTAGATTATGTCACTGGTAGCTATATTTCACATTTTGTATATCCACAGAGGATGCAGTCGGACACAAGCTGTTTAAAACTGAAACATTTTAAACATTTCATTTAATGCTATTGCAGTCTTTTTTGCAATAGTTTTCTTTATTTGACCTGTTGTCATTAGGCCTTGCGAACACGGTGTCTTGCATTCTGTGCACACAATGCCTCACGTTTATTATTGAAGCTTACACGCCTAGCTTACACTAACTGGACTTAACCGCCCGGTGTCACTAGCGTTCCGTGGATAACATTAGTGTGCCGTTCCCGGATGGCTCCGCCTTGTTTTCTAAAGGGTGTGTGGCATCCCAGTCGGCTTTGTTCAGTTACGGAGGAAATGCTTCGACGATGGTCATCACTGTTACTTTTAATGAGAGCGTTTATTTCGAAATGCGCAAACACTTTCTACACCATCACGACATCTCGGTGAATAAGGATTATGGCTTGGAAGCATATTCTGTGGATTTTTGTCATATTTTCCTTGCGGAATATTGTTTGGGGGCAGACTGTGTATTCAGTTTCAGAGGAGACGAACACTGGCACCGCGGTCGGAAATCTCGCCAAGGATTTAAATTTGGATGTGAGTGAACTAGAGTCTCGTGGATTTGAGATAGTCTCTGGTCCTAACAAGAAGTATTTCGACGTGAACGTGAAAACCGGAGTTCTTCAGGTCAAAGACAGAATCGACAGGGAAGGGCTATGTGGACGAAGCTTAAAATGCTCACTGGAGCTGGAAGCCATTCTTAACTCACCGCTGAATATGTATCGGTTCGAGGTGAACATTTTAGACATTAACGATAACGCACCGACTTTTCGCACATCATCTTTTTCCATAAACATATCAGAATCTACTTCTCCAGGGCAGGGATTTACACTGCCCCGAGCCTACGATGCGGACGTGAGTAGTAACTCTGTAAAGACGTACAAGCTGAGCCCTAATGAACACTTCTCTTTAGATGTGCAGAGCGGAGGGGATAGCGTGTCTGCAGAGCTTGTGCTACAGAAAGCGTTAGACCGAGAAAAGCAGTCTGTGGTAAAACTCACATTAACTGCAATAGATGGTGGAAAGCCCTCCAGATCAGGGTCAATAAATATAGTTGTGAATGTTATTGACGTAAATGACAACAGACCCATATTCAGTAAACAGCTCTATAAAGCCAAAATCACAGAGAATGCGCCTGTTGGTACATCAGTCATTACGGTCCATGCTACAGATTTAGACGAAGGTTTGAATGGCGAAATCATGTACTCATTTATCAATCACGATGATGACAACAATATAGATATTTTTAAAATCAGTCACCCCACTGGGGAAATCACAGTAAATGGTGATGTAGACTTTGAGAAAAGCAGTGCAATTGAAATTCACGTGAAGGCAGAGGACAAAGGCTCCACCCCTAGGGTGTCGCATTGTAAAGTTCTTGTAGAAATAGTAGATGTTAATGACAAATCCCCCGTCATATCTGTTACGTCTTTAGCTGACCGAATAAAAGAGGATGCTAAACCGGACACAATGGTGGGTCTGATAACAGTAGTAGATGACGATGCGGGGCAAAATGGTGCTGTTAAACTTGTTCTGTTAAAAACGGTCCCCTTTAAAATACAAAACACTTACAAAAACAAATATGCCCTAGTTGTAGATGGGCCGCTTGACAGAGAACAAGTATCTCAGTATGAAATAAGCATACAAGCTACGGACGAGGGCAATCCCCCTCTCTCTAGTACCAGCCATATTACTGTTCACATATCAGACGTGAACGACAATGCCCCTCGTTTTCCAGAGCCTGTTATTAATGTTTATGTAAAAGAAAACAGTGACGTTGGCGCTGTGATTTATACAGTGTCTGCTTTTGATCCGGATATGAATGATAATGCCAAAATTAGTTATACGTTTTTGGCTGGCTCCGACAAAAGCCTCCCCATAACATCTGTTGTGAATATAAATTCAGACAGTGGTGAGATATATGCCCTCCAGTCATTCAATTTCGAGGAAATAAAATCATTTACCTTTAAAGTTCAGGCCACAGACTCTGGTTCACCGCAGCTTAGTAGCAACGTTACAATGAATGTATTTGTCCTGGACGAGAATGACAACAGTCCCGTGGTTCTGCCGCCATATTCCGATCATGGCCCAGTAAATACAGAAAACATACCATATTCTGCGGAGGCAGGTTACTTCGTGGCCAAAATCAGGGCCGTGGACGCAGACTCTGGATATAACGCGCTGCTTTCTTATCACATCTCAGAACCCAAGGGAAATAATCTCTTCCGAATCGGAACCAGCAGTGGGGAAATCAGGACTAAGAGGAAAATGAGTGATAGTGACCTAAAAACTCATCCACTTGTAATTTTGGTGTCTGATCATGGAGAGCCCTCTTTGTCAGCGACTGTATCCATTGATGTTGTTGTTATGGAAAACGCAGATGAACTGAAGACTCAATTCAGACATGTTCCAGTTAAGGACGAGGCGTTTTCTGATTTGAATCTTTATTTGTTGGTCGCTATTGTCGCAGTGTCTGTGATATTTTTATTGAGCCTCATTAGTTTGATAGCTGTGAAATGTCACAGGGCAGACAACAGTTTCAGTGGCTACAGCGCCCCAGTCATCACCACACATCCAGATGGAAGCTGGTCTTACTCCAAATCTACACAGCAGTATGACGTGTGTTTTAGCTCGGACACACTGAAGAGTGACGTCGTCGTTTTCCCAGCACCTTTTCCACCTGTCGATGCGGAACTAATTAGTATCAATGGAGGAGACACGTTTAATAGGACACAAACACTGCCCAATACAGAAAAGGTAAGAATAAATATGTGCAGTTGACCTTGACTGTAAACCCAGTCTGTATTTTAATGCCGTGACATGGCGTAATGCATTTAAAGTGGTCATATGGTTTCATCAGTTGCTTGTGAGGCCATTCTGCTTGTTTATACCAACGTGTAAGAGCACTGCAGTATGTGAACAGGATTCTGCTGTCCATGGTGCTGGCCTGTGTAAGAAAGTCTATGTAGTTACAGTATATCTAAGCATGTTTTATACATGCCCGTGTTCCCTGTCATGAACGCAGTATAAACACAGATGACACACACACATTTGTATACTATTGCATACTAATAACAGAAGTTTTTATTTAACTTTATTAGTATTTAACTGGGTAAGCGATCCACATGCTGATAACGCTCATCTAGAATTCCAGTAGCTTTACTTTCTACATTGACAAAATGTTCTTTTTGATGGTTGAGTTGTCCTAACTGTTTTTTTTTCTGTTGTGAAACCTAAACAATGGCTGAAACATGATTGTTTTTTTAACTTTTGGTTATTTTTTAACATCTGGCACGTTATTTCAATGGAATAAGAAGTTTCAATGGTGTCCACATGGCGTCACCCGCCTCCCACTCTATAATTTTCGCCCTGTTTTTTCCCGAAGCCCCTCCTCATCTAGGAGGAGTGTGCATATTTCAGGGGGCTTTGTTCGGGAGAAGCACACACAAAACACAAATGTGTACTTTCCGTGAGTGAGCGTTTGGATAATACTATTCGGAGCAATGCGCATAAACACATTACTGCAAACGGATTTCTACGGTTGACGAGCTATGGCGCAGACATATCAACAACGATTCCATTTGTGGATATTCATCTCTCTTTTTCTCGGTTGCTGGAATAATGTGTACGGAGAGCTCGTGTACACTCTTCAGGAGGAGACGAGTCCTGGGACGATTGTTGGTAATTTAGCAAAGGATCTTAACCTAAACGTGCAGGATCTCGAGGATCGAGGATTTCAAATAGTGGATGGACCTTATAAGAGGTATTTTGATTTGAATGTGAAGACTGGCATTCTCCATGTCAGGGAGAGAATAGACAGAGACGAGCTATGCGTACGCAGCTTAAAATGCCTAGTAGAATTAGAGGCCATTGTTAACTCGCCCTTAAACATGTACCGATTCGAGGTTAATATTTCGGACATAAATGACAACGCCCCTGTATTTCTTTCGTCCGTGCGTGAAATAAATGTGTCAGAGTCAGCATTTCCAGGAGAAAGGTTTTCTTTACCCGTTGCATACGACAAAGATGTTGGTATTAATTCTGTTAAAAATTACAAGTTAAGTTCGAATGAGCACTTTTCTTTAGACATTCAGCATGGAGGAGAGAGTGTGTCCGCAGAGTTAGTGTTACAGAAAGCCCTGGACAGAGAGAAGCAATCTGTTATACAGCTTACCCTTGCCGCTTTAGATGGAGGGAAGCCTTCTAAATCAGGCACAGCGAAAATAATTGTTAATGTACAGGACGTAAATGATAATATCCCTTTATTTGATAAGCCTTTATATAAAGCTCAAGTTTATGAAAACGCGCTTCCTGGCACGTCCGTTATTACTGTTAAAGCAAACGATTTAGATGAGGGCATAAATGGTGAAATAATATATTCATTTGTCAACCCAGGTGATGGTCGACAGGTAAATACATTCAACATAAATAGTCTAACTGGCGAAATCGCCGTCGCCGGCGACCTGGACCACGAAACAAATCCTGGCATAGAAATTCGTGTTAAAGCCACTGACAGAGGGCACAATCCTCGCGCTGCATTTTGTAAAGTCCTCGTGGAAGTTCTGGATGTAAATGACAATGTTCCTGAAATAGCCGTCACGTCACTAGCCAACACTATCAAGGAAGACTCGCCTGTTGGTACAATGGTAGGGTTAATAACTGTAAAAGATGCCGATGCGGGCCAAAATGGAGCAGTGGATGTGAGAATACTTGGTTCAGTGCCATTTAAGATAGCCAGCACCTACAAGAATAGGTACTCGCTAACCGTAGATGGTCCTTTGGACAGAGAGAGCATATCTAAATATAATGTTACAATCAAGGCGACAGATGAGGGTATCCCACCCTTGTCCAGTACCACTGTTATTGCTATAACTGTGTCTGATGTAAATGACAATGCACCGCAGTTCTCTGAACCTGTCATTAATATTTATGTCAAAGAGAACAGTCCTGTTGGCTCCACAATTTACAGTATCTCAGCATTTGATCCGGATGTAGACGATAATGCCAAGCTGTCATACTCACTTAGAGAAAATTCCAAAAGTGTATCCTCTGCGCTGAACATAAACTCCGTTACTGGTGATATAGTTGCACTGCAGTCGTTTAATTTCGAGGACAATAAAAGCTTTCAGTTTCAAGTGCAGGCTACAGACTCCGGTGTGCCTCCTCAGAGGAGCAACGCCACTGTTAATGTTTTTATTTTAGATGAGAATGACAACTCTCCAACTATTCTTCCTCCATACTCAGAGCACGGCTCTGTTAACAGTGAAAACATCCCCTATACTGCTGAAGCTGGATACTTTGTTGCCAAAGTCAGGGCTGTGGACGCAGACTCTGGATATAACGCACTGCTTTCTTATCACATCTCTGAAGCCAAAGGAAATAATCTCTTCCGAATCGGGACAAGCAATGGAGAAATCAGGACTAAGAGGAGAATGAATGACAACGACATGAAAACGCACCCTTTAGTCATTGTGGTGTCAGATAATGGAGAGCCATCTTTGTCAGCTACAGTTTCTATAGATGTTGCTGTCGTCGAAAGCACCGGTGAAATTCAGACCCAGTTTAAGCATGTCCCTGTTAAAGATGATGCTTTCTCGAATTTAAATCTTTATTTACTCATCGCCATTGTCTCAGTGTCAGTCATCTTTCTACTGAGCCTCATCTCCCTGATAGCTGTAAAATGCCACAGGACAGACAACAATTTCAGTGGCTACAACCCCCCAATGGTCACCACACATCCTGATGGAACCTGGTCTTACTCTAAATCTATGCAGCAGTATGACGTGTGTTTTAGCTCCGACACGCTGAAGAGTGATGTAGTGGTTTTCCCAGCACTGTTTCCTCCAGCAGATGCTGAACTTATAAGTATAAACGAAGGGGACACTTTTACCAGGACACAAACACTTCCAAACAAAGAGAAGGTAAGAGCTACCTCCTGTATGAAACACCAGTAACATTATACTGTACATTATAGGATACGATTTCACTGCCGGGCGCTATCCATGGTGCTGTTTTGCTGTTTTTGTATTTTTTTTTTTTTTTTTTGCCAGTGTTGACTGAGAGTTTGATATGGCATGGGTATTTCCGTTTACAGTATTTTTTTTAAAGATAATGTACTACTTGTTTCGTGTTTGTGTAAACTACATAGGCTAATATTTTATTGCCAACGGTCAAATCCTAAAGTCCCCCACACGGTGTCACTAGCTGCCCACAGTGTTCACTGGCTGCTTCGACACCTCCTATATTTTGAAGAGGAGGGTACAATCTCGGAGAGGCCTTTGTTCGGGTGGGGAGTAATTGTGTGATTCTAAACTGTCGACGTGGACGGATAACGTAGCCCTTATATTTTAATCATGCGTTTGTTTACAATGGTTTTGCTGCCATAGCATTGGCTCACACTGATAACGGGAATATGCAGGACCGGGAATTCATCCGTGGATCTATTCCTTTTTGTTGTGTCATCTCTGCTGTTTTGCGTTTGGACAAACGGTGTACTCGGTGTCAGAGGAGACAAATACAGGGACAGCGGTTGGGAATTTGGCGAAGGATTTACATCTTGATGTAAAGGACCTTGCCACACGTGGATTTCAAATAGTTCCCGGACCTAACGAGAGGTATTTTGACATTAATATCAGAACTGGAATTTTACACACGAGAGCGCGGATAGACAGAGACGAGATATGCGGAGAAAACACCAAGTGCACTTTAGAATTGGAGGCGATTTCTAATTCGCCCGTGAGTATGTATCGCATAGAGGTAAATGTCTTAGATATCAATGACAATCCACCTATATTTCCTGCAACGATTGAATATTTGAATATTTCTGAGCTAGCTCTTCCGGGAGAGAGGTTTATATTACCTCGAGCATCCGATGCGGATGTGGGTAGCTACTCTGTGAAAGGCTATAAGCTGCAGAACAATGAGCACTTCTCCCTCGACGTATTAAATGGGGAAGAAAATGCTTCCCCTGAACTAGTGCTTCAGAAAGCTTTGGACCGTGAAAAACAGTCCACAATACCCCTCATGTTAACCGCTTTTGATGGTGGAAAACCAGCCAAGTCTGGTACGTTGAATATTGTTGTTAATGTCGAAGATATCAACGACAATATTCCAGTTTTCAGTAAACAGCTCTACAAAGCTCGTGTCTCAGAGAATGCTCCAAAGGGTACATCTGTCATCTCAGTCCACGCGACTGACTTAGATGAAGGACTGAATGCTGATTTAGTTTATTCATTTGCTACACGCGACAGTAAACATTTAGATGTGTTTGCTATTGACCCAGACAGCGGTTTAATCACAGTTAAAGGTGATCTTGATCACGAAACCAACCGCGCCATTGAAATTCGCATACAGGCCAAAGACAAAAGCTCAAAACCACGCGCAGGGTATTGTAAAGTGTTAGTAGAAGTAATAGACATAAATGATAACGTGCCAGAGTTGTCTGTAACGTCGCTGCTTAGCACGTTGAAAGAGGACGCTAAGGTGGGGACAATGGTGGGATTGATAACAGTTAAAGATGATGATGCTGGTTCAAATGGAGCAGTGAATCTAAATATAGTCGGCTCAGTGCCATTTAAGATAGAGAATACATACAAAAACAAGTATTCTTTGTTATTGAATGGACCTTTAGATAGAGAGACCGTCTCTCAGTATGATGTCACGATCACAGCGACAGACGAAGGAACCCCTTCTCTCTCTAGCAGTATTGTCATTACAGTACACGTTGCAGATGTTAATGACAACGCACCACGTTTTCCAGACCCAGTTATAAATGTGTATGTGAAAGAGAACAGTCAAGTCGGTGATGTCATTTACAAGGCGTCTGCAACTGATCTGGATTTGGACGATAATGCTAAAATATCCTATTCAATGCTTGAGGGCTTAAAGGCTAGTTTTGCTGTGTCGTCTCTCATTAACATAAATGCGGATAGTGGTGAAATATATGCCCTGCAGTCATTCAATTATGAAGAAATGAAAACTTTTCAATTCCAAATAGTGGCGAGAGATGCTGGTGTACCCTCTCTGAGCAGCAACGCGACAGTAAATGTATTTATTCTGGATGAGAACGATAACAGCCCAAGCATCCTTCCCCGTATTCCCAGCATGGGTCTGTTAATTCAGAAAATATCCCCTATACTGCCCAGGCTGGATTCTTTGTAGCCAAAATTAGGGCTGTTGATGCTGACTCTGGATATAACGCGCTGCTTTCTTACCACATATCTGAACCCAAAGGAAATAATCTCTTCCGAATCGGAACCAGCAGTGGAGAACTAAGGACTACGCGGAGAATGAGTGATAACGACATGAAAACACACCCTTTGGTTATTTTGGTTTCTGATCATGGCGAACCATCGCTTTCAGCTACTGTATCTATTGACGTTGTGGTTGCCGAGAGCTCCGGTGACATTCAGACACCATTCAGACATGTGCCAAGGAAGGACGATAGTTTTTCTGATTTAAATTTATATTTGCTCATCGCCGTTGTTTCGGTGTCCGTCATATTTTTACTGAGTCTCATCACTTTGATAGCTGTAAAATGTCACAAGACAGACAGTGGTTTCAGTGGCTATAGCGCCCCTGTCATCTCCACACATCCTGACGGGAGCTGGTCTTACTCCAAATCACAGCAGTATGATGTTTGCTTCAGCTCCGACACACTGAAGAGTGACGTAGTAGTTTTCCCTGCTCCATTCCCGCCTGCTGATGCAGAATTGATTAGCATCAATGGAGGGGATACTTTTAATCGGACACAAACTCTACCAACCAGAGAAAAGGTAAGGTTAACTGCACAGTGATCGGACAGTTTTTTTGCGTTATAATATTTACGTGCTGTCCCTACGCTTTCTGAGCCTCCAATCAATTCTGCTTGCTGTTGCCGTCCATGGTGCTGAAATTTGTGCTTGCCGTTAGAAAACAAACGAACACGTATCCTATCCTGCCGTATCCCATCCTAGCCTACCTTATTAACAAACATTTTGCAATCTATTTAGCCTGTACTTTATAATTTTATAGTTAAGCGTTAACATTTTAATTAATTTCAACTTAGAGTTAGCCCTAGCCCTATCCCCAAATCAGACAAACCTGTTTCATATCTATCTTCCTAATATAGTTGTTTAGCAGACAAACAACTGGCATGGTATTTAGTATGTAGTTTCTCATTTTACAGTTAAGCATGAACATTTTGAATTTATTTCAACTCAGGATTAGCCTTAACCCTTAGCCTAATTCTATGCTATCTTATCTTATATCCTTATATATTACTAGGGCTATCCTATCCTCTATATCAGACTGTTTCATATCTTCCTAATTTATTTCTTTAGCAGACAAACAACACACATTTTATGTAATCTGTACTCTATAATTCTACAGTTAAGCATTAACATTTTGAATTTATTTCAACCTATGGTTAGCCCTTACCCTAACCCTGGTGTTTCTTTGTGTTTAAATGCAGTGAGACTTGTATCATATGAGTTAACCGCATTTAACATTAATTACTGTCGTTTCTGTATGTTTTAATATATTGTGCTTGTTGGGTCATAATTACGTCATAATTACCGGAGAGAGTTCCAGAGGGCCACAAGGTGACACTAGAGATCCACTCTGTGAGTTGTGTGTGTCTTTTTGTGCGAGGCCCCGCCTTGTATGAATATCGGTCCCCTATCCCTGCAGATGGCTTTGTTCGTGATGTGCGGAAAGGATTGATACTAGTTTGTCCTGGTTCTTTTGGATAATATCGGCACATCGTCATGCGAAGAACTATCTTTTCTTTCTGTATGTATTCATCATAGGCAGGCGTTATGGCCACTATTCCGAGAAAAGGATGTGGTTTGTGGATACTAGTCGCCGTGTTTCTAATGTGGAATACGGCATCTGGGCAGACTGTGTTTTCCGTTTCGGAAGAAGCGAGTCCAGGGACTACTGTTGGCAACGTGGCAAAGGATTTTAATGTCGATGTGAAGGATCTTGAACGTCGTGGATTTCAAATTGTTTCCGGACCTAATAAGAGGTATTTCGACGTAAACACAAAGACTGGTATTCTTCACGTCAAAGAAAAAATAGACAGGGACGAAATATGTGGCCAAAATGTTAAATGCACCTTACCATTAGAGGCTATCGTTAACTCCCCTATGAACATGTACAGGTTCGAAGTGAATGTATTAGATATTAATGATAATGCCCCCACATTTCGTTCCGCTGTGAGAGAACTGAATATCTCAGAGTTGGCTCTTCCCGGAGAGATTCACTCTTCCCAGTGCATACGATGCGGATGTGGGCAGTAACTCAGTGAGGAGCTACAAGCTAAGTCCCACTGAATATTTCACCCTCGATGTACAAAGCGGAGGAGAGCAGGATGTATCGGCTGAATTAGTTCTGCAGAAAGGTTTAGACAGAGAAAAACAGTCGGTGATACAGCTTACTCTTACCGCCGCCGATGGTGGCAAACCCCACGGACAGGGACGTTGCAAGTAATTGTAAATGTAGAAGACATAAATGACAACATTCCAGTTTTTACTAACGCGCTGTATAAGGCTCGCGTGCCTGAAAATGCACCGCGAGGCACGTCTGTGATTACGGTTCATGCCAGCGATGCAGACGAAGGGCAGAACGCAGAGGTAGTTTACACTTTTATCAATCACGACAATGATGTAAATATCGGCGGTTTCGCTATTAACTCAGAAACTGGCCTCATCACTGTAAACGGCGATTTAGACTATGAAAAAAACAATGCTGTTGAAATTCGAGTCCAAGCTAAAGATAAGGGGCACAGGCCGAGACAAGCACACTGCAAAGTGCTTGTGGAAATAACGGATGTTAATGATAATGTGCCCAAAATATCTGTAACGTCTTTAATGAGCACAGTAAAGGAGGATGCCGCCATTGATACTGTAGTTGGGATGATAACGGTGATAGACGGGGATACAGGTAAAAATGGACAGGTTAATTTACAAATTCTTGGCTCAGTACCATTTAAGATTCAAAACTCTTACAAGAATTATTATGCGTTGCTAGTGAATGGCCCTCTAGACAGAGAGAGCGTTTCACATTACAGTATTAAGCTCACAGCTACTGACGAAGGAACTCCCCCTCTCTCTAGCAGTGATGTTATCACAGTGCACATTTCTGATGTAAACGACAACCCGCCACGCTTCCCTGAGCCAGTAATAAAAGTTTATGTAAAAGAGAATGGTCAGATAGGCGCTGTCATACACACAGTATCTGCTTCTGATCCAGATGTGGATGATAATGCGAAATTGTCATACTCGTTGCTTGAAGAATCGACTAAAGGCCCCCCTGTGTCATCAATGGTCAATATAAACGCAGATAGCGGGGATATATTTGCTTTACAGTCTTTCAATTATGAGGAAATCAAAACGTTTCAGTTCAGAATTAAAGTAACAGACTCGGGAGTTCCCTCTCTTAGCAGCAATGCTACAGTTCACGTCTTTATTTTAGATGAGAATGACAACAGCCCCTCGATTCTGCCACCGTACTCTGAACACGGCTCTGTAAACTCTGAAAACATCCCCTACAGTGCCGAGGCTGGGTGCTTTGTGGCCAAAATCAGGGCCATAGACGCAGATTCTGGATATAATGCACTTCTCTCCTATCACATCTCTGAGCCCAAAGGAAATAACCTATTCCGAATTGGAACCAGCACTGGGGAAATCAGGACTAAGAGGAGAATGAGTGACAATGACTTGAAAGCCCACCCTCTGGTAGTTTTAGTATCTGATAACGGAGAGCCTTCTCTCTCAGCCACTGTATCTATAGATGTTGTGGTTGCTGAAAGCACGGGAGAAACTCGGACTCAGTTTAGACATATTCCTATAAAAGATGACAAGTTTTCTGACTTAAATCTGTATCTACTCATCGCCATTATCTCAGTGTCCGTCATCTTTTTATTAAGTCTCATCAGCTTGATAGCTGTGAAATGCCACAGGACAGACAACAGTTTCAGTGGCTATAGTGCACCAGTCATCACCACACATCCTGACGGGAGCTGGTCTTACTCCAAATCTACACAGCAGTATGACGTGTGTTTCAGCTCAGATACGTTAAAGAGTGACGTAGTAGTCTTTCCAGCACCATTTCCGCCAGCAGATGCGGAACTGATAAGCATTAATGGAGGAGATACCTTCACTAGAACACAGACGCTGCCCAATAGCGAGAAGGTAAGCAAAACAACGATGAGACACATACATGGCTTAGTTGTAAGCACCAATGTGTTGGCATGTGGTTGAAAATGATATCCCCCTGCTGTGTGCAACTGTCCATGGTGCTGAAACGGGCTGCTATGTGCTGCTAATGGTTGTGCTACTGAGGTCTCATTTTGGATAGCACCAAGGAGTTTGCAGTTCATTCAAGGCTGCATCTCTCTTTTGAATCTGTTTTATTATTTCCAACACTTATTTAAGCAAAACACTTAATTGGTTACTGACATTTTCTGGCAAAAGTTATCAGCTGTCACAACGAAGACCCCCAATGTATTATTAACTTTGCATAGATTGCCTATGCTTTAGTTAAAACAGTTGTTGGGTGCTGAACAATGGTTCTAATCAAAAAGCAGTGTTTTACCTTATTTATACTATGAGCCTTTTACATTTCATAACAGAAAGTGCACGCTACAAACTGTGGTGGTGTGCGGACGTACATTATTTTTGAAAAGTCAAAATAAATACTGCTGTATTCTTGCAGAACTACCTCGTGGTGTCACTGGCAATCCACAAAATCTGCTTTGGTCATAGACTAAACCCCGCCTTGTTTTCGTCGGTGTTCCGTCGCGCAGGTCGCTTTGTTGCTGCCTCTCCCACAGAAGAGCCATCAGCAGCTCACTGTAGATGAACAATGCGGCTTTTACTGTGACAAGGGTTTTCTGCAACATTGGGATTTAACCAGGAATTATGGCCATATCTCCGGGAAACTACTGCCGAGTATGGATATTCTATGCATTTTCCTGTTTTTGGAGTACAGCATTTGGGCAAATCGTTTACTCCATATCAGAGGAAATCAACCCTGGGACTGTTGTCGGTAATTTGGCAAAGGATTTTAACCTCGATACCAGTGATTTAGAGCGTCGTGGATTTCAGATTGTATCCGGACCAAACGCAAGGTATTTTGCTTTAAACAGTAAAACGGGCGTCCTCAACGTGAAAGAAAGGATAGATAGGGAGCAGTTGTGCGGCTCGAGTGGTAAGTGTGCTTTGCCGCTGGAAGCCATTGTAAACTCGCCTTTGAATATATATCGCTTTGAGGTGGTTGTATTAGATGTTAATGACAATGATCCTACATTTAGTATGACAGACAGTGTGCTAAACATTTCTGAATCTGCTTTTGTAAATGAAAGGTTTCCTTTACCCATAGCATATGATAAGGATGTGGGTAGTAACTCGGTGAAAAGCTATAAGCTGAGCCCGAATGAATATTTCTCCCTAGATGCTCAGAGCGGAGGAGAGCAAGTGACTGCAGAGCTAGTGTTACGGAAAGCTTTGGACAGAGAAACACAGGCTGTAATTCAGCTTATTCTAACCGCTGTAGATGGTGGTAAGCCACCAAGATCAGGAACACTGGCAATACACGTAAATGTCGAAGATGTGAATGATAATATTCCTGTATTTAGTAAAAGCCTGTATAAAACCCGTGTGCCAGAGAATGCAGCACCTGGCACTTCGGTTATTACAGTTCACGCAAGTGACTTAGACGAGGGCCAAAATGGTGAAATAGTCTATACGTTTGTCAGTCACGAAAATGACAAGGAAACCGGTGGTTTCAGCATCAATTCCGAGACCGGTGTTATCACCGTTAGTGGTGATTTAGATTATGAAAGAAAAAGCGCTGTCGAAATCCGCGTCCAGGCAAAAGACAAAGGTCACAAACCAAGAGCGGCACACTGCAAAGTTTTAATAGAAATAACCGACATCAATGATAATGTACCGACAATATCTGTCACATCATTAGTTAATACTGTAAAGGAGGACGCCCCGGTCGATACTGTTGTTGGCATGATAACAGTACTAGATGAAGATAGCGGTAAAAATGGAGAGGTGCGTTTAAAAATTCAAAACGAAGTGCCTTTTGTGATTAAAAACTCATATAAAAATTATTATTCGTTACTTGTAAGTGGACCTCTAGACAGAGAGAATGCAATGGAATACAATGTCACTATAACGGCAACGGATGAAGGCACTCCACCTCTTTCCAGCACTAGTGTGATCACTGTCAGGATCTCTGATGTTAACGATAATGCACCACGATTCTCTGATTCAATCATGATTGTTTATTTAAGAGAAAACAGTCAAGTTGGGGAAGTTATTTATACTGTGTCTGCATTTGACGCAGATGCAGAGAGTAATGCTAAAATAAGCTACTCATTGCTTGACGATGTGAGTAAAGGTCTTCCTGTGACGTCCATGGTTAACATAAACGCAGATAGCGGAGACATTTATGCTCTGCAGTCGTTTAATTATGAGGACATCAAAATGTTTCAATTTAAAATTCTGGCGAAAGACTCCGGAGAGCCTTCGCTAAGTAGCAACGCGACAGTACACGTGTTTATCCTCGATGAAAATGATAACAGTCCCAGGGTCCTTCCTCCTTACTCTGAGCATGGTTCTGTAAACAGTGAGAATATCCCTTATACTGCAGAAGCTGGATACTTTGTGGCCAAAATCAGGGCTGTGGACGCAGACTCTGGATATAACGCACTGCTTTCTTATCACATCTCTGAACCCAAAGGAAATAATCTCTTCCGAATCGGGACAAGCAGTGGGGAACTTAGAACTAAAAGGAAAATGAGTGACAGTGACATGAAAACACACCCGCTGGTCGTTTTGGTTTCTGACAATGGAGAACCTTCTCTCTCGGCCACTGTGTCCATTGAGGTGGTGGTCGTGGAGAGCACAGGAGAACTACAAACCAAACTTAGACATGCCCCTATGAAGGAGGAGAGTTTTTCTGACTTGAATCTGTATTTGCTCATCGCCATTGCCTCGGTATCAGTGATCTTTTTGCTTAGTCTCATCTCCTTAATAGCTGTAAAATGCCACAGGTCAGACAGCAGTTTCAACGGATACAGTGCACCAGTCATCACCACACATCCTGACGGGAGCTGGTCTTACTCCAAATCTACACAGCAGTATGACGTGTGTTTCAGTTCTGACACTTTGAAGAGTGATGTGGTAGTTTTCCCCGCACCATTTCCGCCCGCAGATGCGGAACTAATAAGTATAAATGGAGGGGACACTTTTACCAGGACACAAACCCTCCCAAATACTGAAAAGGTAAGCTGAAGCATTTCAGATGCACCATGTCAGTGCATTGGTGATATTTGAGGTGTTGTGTCCATGCGGTTTGTACATACATGTGTTGCTTATTCCCAAGTCGTGTATTAGAGACTATGACACAACTGTGCAGAAACTTTTATACAAAACTCCCGTTTGAAAAACACAATCTACCAATAGGTGTCACTGTAGAAACGTGAAAGAAAAAATATAAGGCGTCCATAGCCCCTCCTTATCACCAAAAACCGTGCGTAGCGTGCGCTCTTTGTCCAAACCAGACATGGAGTGGCCCTAACCGCAAGTATTGTGGACCAGCATCTATACGGTCAGCTATGTAGACATCTTTAAACCTGCGTTTTACAACAACCACAATCTTTGGATACTATACAGTTGGTTTCTTCAAGATGGCTGGACGGCTGGGATATACAGTGGATATTTGCGGCTTGATTATATTCAGTCTTTTTGCTCATATCTATGGTCAGATTACCTATTCAGTCTCAGAAGAGGTGACCAAGGGAACGTTTGTCGGAAACATTGCAAAGGATACTAATCTTAACGTACAGGAAATGCAGTCACGGATGTTTCACATGGTATTTCCCTCCGGAAGAAAATATTTTGATGTAAATTTTAAGACTGGTGCATTGTTTGTGAACGAAAGACTCGACAGAGAGGAGCTTTGCCCTAGCTCGGCACAATGCTCAATTGCGTTAGAAGCTATTGTCAATAACCCTTTGCATTTATACCGTGTTGTAGTGAATATTTTAGATGTAAATGATAATTCCCCAGCTTTTCGTTTACAATCTAAGACGTTTAATATATCCGAGCTGGCATATGCAGGCGAAAGATTCCAGCTACCCAGTGCATCAGACCCTGATGTCGGGGCTAATTCAGTGAAAAACTACAAACTAAGCCCGAATGAGCATTTCTCCCTAGATGTTCATAGCGGGGCAGAACAAAGTGTATCTGCGGAGTTAGTATTGCAAAAACCTTTAGACCGTGAAAAACAATCGAACATTAACCTCATACTTACAGCGTTGGATGGTGGTAAGCCTCCGCGTTCTGGTACGTTACAGATAGTAGTTAATGTACAAGACGCCAACGACAACGCGCCATCGTTCAGTAAGTCATTGTATAAGGTCCGGGTGGTTGAAAATGCACCTCACGGCACTGTTATCATCAGATTAAATGCAACAGACATCGACAAGGGTACAAATGCTGAGATACTTTATTCTTTGATAAACCAAGATGAGAAATCAAGCAGTACGTTTAACATTGACCAGGATACAGGCGAAATTACGGTACAAGGACCACTCGATTTTGAGAACACCAATGCCTTTGAAATTCATGTACAGGCGAAAGATAAGGGTGTGTCACCTCGCTCTACTCATTGCAAAGTATTAGTGGAAGTGACAGATGTAAACGATAATCCTCCCGATATATCTCTTACATCATTAGTAAACACGGTTAATGAAAATTCTAATAAAGGCACAACCGTGGCATTGATAACCACATCAGATAAGGACTCGGGAAAATATGGAAATGTGCATGCTGAAATATCTGGTACAGGCCCGTTTAAATTACTGTCAAACTATAAAAACTATTACTCAGTCGTTGTTGATGACGTTTTGGATAGAGAACGTGTTGCTAAGTATAATGTGACGATTATTGCAAGCGATGAGGGAATCCCTCCTCTTTCAAGTACAAGTGTATTTACTGTTTATGTTTCAGATGTAAATGACAATGCACCTCGCTTTCCAGAGCCTGTAATTAGTGTATATGTGAAAGAAAATAGCCCTAAAGATCAGACAGTGTACACAGTATCAGCAAATGACCCAGACTCAGATGAAAATGCGAGGCTAACTTATTCTCTACTGGAATCCTCCGTTAATAACATTCCAGTGTCCACATTTGTCAATGTAAACTCTGACAGCGGGGAGATATTCACCATGCAGTCTTTTAATTTTGAGGAAATGAAAACATTTCAGTTTAAAGTTAAGGCTACAGACTCGGGCAGTCCTCCGCTGAGCAGCAATGTAACGGTAAACGTATTTGTTATGGATGAGAATGACAACAGTCCAGTGATTCTTCCTCCCTATTCCGAGCAAGGTTCTGTTAATACTGAGAACATTCCCTACACGGCCGAGGCTGGATACTTTGTGGGCAAGATCAGGGCTGTAGACGCAGACTCTGGATACAATGCACTTCTCTCCTATCACATTTCTGAGCCTAAAGGAAATAATCTCTACCGAATCGGAACCAGCAATGGGGAAATCAGGACTAAAAGGCCAATGAGTGACAATGACCTGAAAACGCACCCGCTTGTAATTGTTGTGTCAGATAACGGAGAGCCATCACTGTCAGCCACTGTGTCAATTGACGTTGTCGTGGAAAACACAGGAGAAGTTAAGACTCCATACAGACGTGTACCAATAGCAAACGACACTTCTTCGGATTTGAACTTTTATTTGCTCATTGCCATCGTCTCTGTGTCAGTGATTTTTCTGCTGAGTCTTATCAGTTTAATAGCAGTAAAATGCCACAAAACAAGTAACAATTTCAGCAGTTATAGTGCCCCAGTAATCACCACACATCCTGACGGGAGCTGGTCTTACTCCAAATCTACACAGCAGTATGACGTGTGTTTTAGCTCCGACACACTGAAGAGTGACGTCGTCGTTTTCCCTGCGCCTTTTCCTCCAGCTGATGCAGAGCTGATCAGTATTAACGGGGGAGATACTTATGACGGGACGCAAACACTCCCCAATAGAGAAAAGGTAAACACGTGTTTTTTACGGTGCCATGTAGAAATGTCTGAAATGTTGTCAATGTAAAATGGGAGCGTTTCACCTGCAGAGTACATTTTCACAAACACAGGGCCTTAAATACTTCAGTGGCATTGCATTCAGCTGGGCTGAAGTGGTGCTGTCCTTGGTCCTGATTGCTCTGCTATGCTATGCTGTGCTGTGCATAAAACTTCTTCCAGTCTCTTTCAAAACATATGTCTGTATGGAGTGACAGTAGTGTACCAAATACTTGAAGGAGTATGCTGGTGATGCTTGTTCATAATAGAGAATGGGATAGTTCATCTCTTTCCAGCTCAGTATTTGTGTTTCCACTCAATCTGAATAACTTAATTGGCTCCTTATTTCATCAGACAAAAGTTGTTTTTTGTTTCCATATTCAGCAGTTTCTAAGTGTGTCACCATAAACCAAAGGCATAGTACCAGTACTCTGTGTGTCTCGCACGGAAGTGTCTTTACCTGAAATGTTGACTGCATGCCTTTTTGCTCTGCATTCGAGGGCTGTGTATGAGTCAGGCTTCAGTCATGTGGAGCAGATGAGCCATACTGTCTGTGACACAAGCTAACGAGGCCATGTGCAGCTTTGCTGTCCCCCCAGAGCGATTGTTTGGATGAGAGAAGAGAGGGAGAGGCCGTGAATGCTCGCTGGCTTGCTGTGTGAGGATTAGTGTTTGTTTTCTGTTCGGGTCCATACCAGCCTCTGCTGATTTTTCATCTCTCTCTCTCTCTCTCTCTCTCTCTCTCTCTCTCTCTCTCTCTCTCTCTCTCTCTCTCTCTCTCTCTCTCTCTCTCTCTATTCAGTTCTGTTTCATCAGTGACAGTGTTATTGGCTCGCACAGTGTGGATGTATTCATGGGCCTAGTCCCAAATGCTGGTGTTATCTGCATTCACATATTCACATATATCAACAAATTCACTCACAAAATCATGACAAACATCATCATGGCTGCAGTGTCAAACTGACCCAGTAGAAGCAATGCCATTTACTGCAGCAGACAGAGAAGAGAGAAGGTCCCCTTTTAAATGGATGTTTTTAAAGCCACCACCATGCATTTGTAATAGAACATTTCCTCCTAGCTTGTCATTGCTTCTGTATGTGGAATCCTTCCAAGTGTCGGTGCTTTCATTGTGGAACAGGCAGTACTGTTCACAAGGGAGGGTGGAAAAGGCAGGCTGTCCTTTCCTTTTTTCTCATCTCCTCTCTCTCCTCTCCAGTCCTCTCCTCTCCTCTCATTCAAACAGCTCAGCTAAATCACTCCTCCCCCACTCCACTTCAGAGCCCCTTGTAGAATGTATTCTCACACGTGTAGTAGCTAATAGACCATCTAGGCTAGCTAGCTGAGAGCCAGGGGGTAAATCCATCGTGTGTGACTGATTTTTTTCCTTGAGGGCAATGCTTTGAATATGCATGCACTTCCTATTTTTGCTTGTATTTTTTGTCCCTCCCTATTCAGGCGAATGTAGGGTACTATTGATGCCTTTGTATGTGGCAGGGTTTGGCTCTGAAAAAAAAAATCACACAGCAGCAGTGAGTAAGACTGTGGGGATTTTGGGTGGGGATTTTGTGTGAGGTCAGAGTGGCTTTTACTGGCATTGAGCAGGCAGGCAGGCAGGAAGGCAGGCTGATCCACTGCTCCATATTGCAGGCTAAGAAGGGAGGCTCCGTATGCTGCTACTGTGTGTGTTTGTGTGTGTGTGTGGGAGATAAGGTGGGGGAGGGGGCTGGTAATTTTCCGCTCTGCTCTGTTCTGTTCTCGGGCTCTGCTCTGCAGCAAGGAGCTCTCTATACATAGTGATGTTACATGTTCCTCCATATAATTTAGTAAACATGTAGTTTATCACATGATTAAGTAGGCCTCAATGTCATATGTCCACATATACAGGTGGATTTTCTCATATCAATGAACACTGGTTCGTGGCCCTGTGTTTTAAACTCCCACAGTTCAATCACAAAGCACTCAGAGAGAGCAGACCTCTGCCAAGCAGTACAACCCCCCCCCCCCCCCCTCTTTTTTAATTTAATTTTGTCATTTCCCCATTTTTATCATTTCCCATCTTAATTTTCTAGATGTATTTGTGCATCAACCAATGAACTGATTTTCACAAAAAAGAATCACCTCGAGGCTGTGACAATACTGACATACTGTCAAAATTTCAGAACGATACATTCATGACATTTTGTGTTTATTTTTGCTAACAAACAAA